>CM034150.1:582830816-583457899 GCA_019776745.2 Taxus chinensis | reverse complement strand
TAATATTTTGGATAAGCCCTCTCTTAAGATTAACCATTAAATTTTGCCCAATAAAATGTGTGTAAATAGCAAGAAACATGACAAGTGCTGAAGTAAGTTGATAATTAGTAAAATAACACATTCAACTCTTGATAAATGTAATGCACCCCAATGGATGACATCTTGTGCAAAGATTCCACTAGCCAATGGCATCTAAATTGATAATTTTCTAGCAAATAATAAATTACACAGATTAAAAAGAAATTAATTTTTTTTACTTTTTAAAATTTGGGGACTCTTTTTGAATTACTACTTTAAGCATAATTTCACCTTCTAATTTGAATTTGAGAAAACCCCGAACATATGCCGTATTAAAAAAAATAGCAGTTTCCCTTGATTGACACACGTGCGAAGTACACCAAGATATATCAATTTCAATTTTCGTATACTTTACCACCTCAAATCATTTATGTCTCAAGCGCATTTTGGAATTTGCTTCTATGACTCTAAAATCCTCATATTGCATTGATTATTGACTATATTACATTCTCTTCAATGATTCCACACATTATTAACAAATGGCATTAATGTAGATGCACTATTTTGTGTCCCTAATAAATATTATAGCAAAAAAAGACCTAAACTCTATCGTATGGTAAAGATATTTTTATTTTCCAACTGACTTCTCAAGGCAAAAAGAAAAAGCATCCAAGTGAAAGTCAAATGAACATCAAATTTAAATTTAAGATTGCCACGACAACCAAATGAACATCAAACTCAATACATCAAAAATAAAAATTGCACGGAGACATTATATCTTTCCACCCCCTGCTGCCACTGTAGAAAACCTCTTTGCATAATAAGATCAAACATATTGTTGATCTCTAAAAATTCAACATAATAATATGATTTGCAACACCAATTAATTGCCATCTTGTTTGAATATAATTGCATGTTGATGCCTGTTATTGGAAGAATAACCCAAGAAATAAGAACCAGGCTGCTCAGAATCAACTCTCGTGTTAAAATAAAACAAAATTCTTGTCAAAAAACATGTCAACAAGCTGATGTATACTTGTTCTCTCTCATAGTGCAGATAAATAAAGTTGCTAAATAAAACAGATGGGTATTAGTTGTTACTATGGTCTATTGAACTGGGTTGACTGGTAGAGGAGTGTCTCAAGTGAAACCCCCAGCAGGTTGAGGGCTCTAAAGTTCTATAAGAAGAGCTTGACCTCAAAAAGTAACAACCTACCTAAAACAATATTCCTATAGATAACTAGCATTCATCTTCTCGACACATATTTGACATGCCAAAAGAGTTCAGGTACTCGTCCTTATATATTTACACAGCCATATAGAGTTGTTAAGTTGGTTTGGGAGTTCGGGAGATGTGGTTTCAATTGTATGTTTAAAGTGGTGAGCCTATTTTTGGAAATGTAAACTCAATTATGTGTTTAACAGGAGTACATAATCAAGCACAGTCATGTTTACCCGGTAATTACCCTCCACTAAGTTTGTGGGATGTGCCTCTCAATGAAAACCGGTTAGTCTTCTTTGGCCATAAACCAGTGGTCACTTATGTTTCATCTTACCTTACGGATCAATGATGTATATTTAATGTGTGAGTAGCAGTTATTTGGGTGGAATAGGCAGCAACATAGAAACCATCCATATTCACATGGAGCAGACGTTTGCCTAATGCTTTGTGATACATACAGAATGAAGGTTTACTAAAGACTTAAAATTGAAACCTAGAATGCAACCAATGTTCAAGCATTGGGCCAGAAAACAAAAAATTCAGTTATAGAGCTCACAGTATGTAGCGTACATAGACAACATCAAAATGGTCCATCATTTCACCTTGGAAACATTCTGTGTTCGTATTGAACCTGAATGTATGCACATGGACCTGTTTGGGATCAATATAGACCGGTTTAGCCAGAGAACCTACAGCTGACATAAGGACAGAAAACAAGCTTTGACAAGTATCACCAAAAGATGATACTTAAGTCAACTGACATGGCAATGATCTCAACATGACCATGTACATTATAATGAATAAACCCCATCTGTTTTAACTTTTAACTAACATACAAGATCAAATATAAAAGATTAATTTTCTGCAGGATGCTTGATGAAATTTACATCCAATACTTAACGCATCTGACATTTCCATATCAATTCAAATTATTAAATTTCTTTTTTTACAGGTGGCAATGAAATACCCAAACAAGGACTCGTAACTGAACACTCCAAATTTGATATATTTGGACAATTTTGTCTGTCTGTCAATTTCAAAACATTTTTCGAACTACTTCTTCCAAGACTCAAGTCCAGGTTGATGTCCCAGTTACTCACTACATTTTTTGTCATCCCAAGATTTTCCTCCTCAAGTGGAAAAAGTTCAAGGTATTCCACAGGTTCAACATCAGCTTGATCCGGACTGGAGCCGGCATACCAGTTGCCATGGCCTGCCAAGAGATTCTGATCCAATTCAGATCTTGATGTACATTTAGTCCCTGAATTTATTATAACTGAGGAATTGGCCTCCAAAATTTGAGGAACATTCTGCCCCGGACATTCTGAAGGACTCGCAGGATTTGAAATCTTTGAAACAGTGTTGTTTTCTACAGCTTCATCAATTACATTATGGAATGGAGTGAATGACCGTTGATCTTTGGCCCATTGGTGCCCATTGGAGCAATCCTCTTTGACATCTTGCAAAGATATCTCACCTTCCACTCTCTTTATAGGAGATATTCCATGTTTAGAAGACCTAAAATTATTGTCTGTATCAACTTTTTCCTTGTCAATACAATTTTTAAAGCGTATTTGATGATCACTTGAAAATTCCCTGTGCATTGACGGATTTTCATGCATGGAACCTTTATGCAAATATGAATCCGAATAGTTAACTGTATCACAAGAAAAAGGGCCATGAGCATGAGTAAGAAAAGGAGCTAGAACTCGAGTAAAGAAGAAAAGATGAGAATCACCTCTTTTATTTATAACAGGATTACTCCTAGGATTTTCCATTTCTGCAGGTCTTCTTCCATCCTCTGTTTGCCAACGCCTATGGCTTCTCTCTCTGTACCTTTCAATTCCCAGTTTAGAAGTTTCATGTCTTCTGTCTCTCTCTTCCTTCCCTCTCCAACTTTGAGTGTCGGTCTGATATTCCTTTAAGCTTCGACTCCTATTAAATATATTCACAACTGCAGACCTCTGAGCTTTCCTGTGAGCAGGTGGTTGAGAGAGTGAGCGCCCTTGATTTCCATAATAACTGTCACTTTCGCCGGATGAGAGAGATGATTGATGAGAATTACGGTGCCCCTCAGCTTGATTCCTGTAGCTGCCATTTTTTCTCGATGAGAAAGCAAGACATTTGTCTCTCAGATCCATCTGCGTTTTAGCTTTAGCCTTTGAATCAGATTCTCCCTGTCTCAGAGAAATTGCAGACATAGTATAATGCATAAATCTTTAATTCAATAAGAAATACATTTTGCAAATTACTGTTGATTTCAGTTCCTATTATCTAAATACTTGAAACATGAATTATACCTGGAAGTGCTCGAACTCTTGCTTCTCCAGTAGATGATCTGATGACAATGGCCGAGGATTACAATCTATCAAACATGAGGAAGCAACAAACCCAGATTTTCTGTTCTTGGCCAATTTAGGCAGTTCATCCCTTTCTTCCAGACTTGGGCTACCGTTTGATACTCTAAATCTAGGGTTAAATTCTCCTTTATGCATTATTTGATGGTTTAGATGCACATCACTTCTCCTATGCATGACCTCGTGTGACTTTCCAGAATTATTCCTATGTGAAACATGAGGAGCCAATGAATTAAACACAGAACGACCATGAGGCTCCTTATCAGTGCTATTCTGATAGGACTGATCAATAGGTTTCACAGAATATCTTCTTGACGCCTCCTTGCTACCATTTTCTGAAGTCACCTTGGCCAGTCTTTTCTGAGAATCTGGACTTCTGAATGGCCTTTCAGATATGCCAAGATCATTTTCACCATCCTTTTTACAATCTGATTCCTCTTTCACCCAATTTTTATGCCTATGCACATTGGCGACCCTTAAAATCTTAGGTACTGAATCATTGTTGTTGCTTCCTAAAGGAGCAAATGAGACAGCCATATCAGCCCTGACATGAACATGTGGCATGGATGTTCCTTCTGCCTTTTCAGTTTTGGATTTTTCGACACGACGGAATACTCCCCACAGAAAAAAATTGCCGTGAATTCCTAGTCACAAAAAACAATTTATTGATCTATAAGATCACACAAATTCATCAAACGAGAAAATTGTTTTCTTCACATACAATGAAATGTTTTCTTTAAGAGAAATACCAACAAAGCATGACATAGGAAAACTATGTAACCATGTTGTGTGTCCTTTTTGTGAAATAATATATCAAGTTATAAATAATTTTTAAGTGATGAAATCAAGAAACTGGCATTTTTCATCTTTAATAGGTTTTAAACAAAAACTTTAAAAGTGAACAAATTTCTACTCTTGCAATCCAGCAGTACAGTTTTCCAAACCCATAAATGCCTTCCTGGTATCACAAGAATTTCATTTTGAAGTTGTGGTCCAACATATGAAATCACATGTTTCACTTGATCCACTCCAAAACTTAATCAAGGGAAGCACCAATAGAGTGAAAATTAGGATTTTGTGATGAGATTCTTGTAGGAGATTTGTGTCAAGTTGGTATTAAAGCATTGTGAATTCATCAACTGATTCCCAGTATAACAATCACATATTCAAATGTAAGATCCCAAAGAACGCACGACTCTCTCACCAATCAAGCAAAGTGATTCATCAAATCATATTAAATTTCACATTTATGGTTTAAGGCATCAGGTCATCATAGAAAAGAACATTTTACTGCAAACAGAACATTAATTCAGCTTATTGATAAAATGCTAAGATACAGATTCACCTAGCCGCCCTGCACCCACATTACCTATCTGGTCCGTACCTGGTTCAACTGTGGATTCGTCCACAATATGTCTAGGACACAGCCCAAGTACAGCCGGATTCATCAGCAGACAAAACCATGTGTACCTGGACTGTCCCGTACATACCTGAGACAATCCACAACAGATCTGCAAGTAAAAGCAATTTTTTTCCAACATTAAAAGATAATATAACCAAAAAAAAACACAAGCTAAACCCCAGAAGCTTAAAAAACACAACATAAAGCAGTGCAATACACAAAAGTAAAATAGAAAACAAAACACTTACCTCTCATTGCTCATTTAGGATTGAAACTTCATCCAGCAACATTGTTATCATCTTCCTACACTAGTACAAAGTGCCCATTCACTGCCAAGGTGATTGAGGAGCTCTTAAGGTCGATTCTTGGACTGAAGATTAGATTTTAGCTTTTAGTGTTTTTTCTTAATTTCATTTTGTTTTAATCCCACTTTCTTGTTTTCATTTTATTTTGTCATTTATTTAACAAGATGTCAAGTACAGGTATGTAAGCTATGACCTAGTATTTGTTTTTTCTGCTCATAAGATTACATATTGTGTTGGTTTTTAAACTTGCAGCTACAAGTACTACAATGGCAGCAAGGTCTACCTCGATGGGTCAACCCCAATTCAAAACCAATCCGCATTCACCGCTTTGGAAGTATGTCACTGGAGCATGTTCCAAGTGGTTGGAATTATATTTAGCAATGCAATGGTTGCAATCCTAGATAGATTGGTTCATACAATTGGGTGGTGAAAGCCCACTCACCTGGCCATGGCATCAGAGCTTGCACAAAGAGGAAGGATACACCAATGCCAACATCAACAATTTTTCGGTACATCAAGAAGTAGGAAGAAGCAAATTAAAGGCTTGTCTTGAAGTCGAGCCATCCTATCATGTACCTAGGGGTATGCTATCACAATATACATGGGTTGATAGAGCTGCTGACATGTGGTACACATCCCCCTTAGTTAGTTATGAGGTTATACTACTGGGTCAAATAGATGCTTTGTGGAGATAGTTATATTAGGTGAGTCAGGCTACAGCGGAATTAGGTGTTACCCACCCATGAAGAGTAATGTACCTCTACGTAAAGGAGAAAAATAACATTATGATGAATGTCAAGTGAGGTGTCTTCTATTAGTTAAAAGGCTATTGCAGGTGCCCCTACAAAGTGGCATTCCCATATTGGGAGATCTTGTGGAGTTATTCCTTTTTAAAGGAGTATTGTATGGTGCTGCCCTCACTCAAGGAAATTTTTCAAATTTCTGAATATATTAAATATTAGGGCATCTTGGGCCACCAATATCTTGTGTTGCATAGATATTCATAATATTCTGAATATTGTTTGGATTATTCTATTATTATATGTGAAGATCTTACCAAGTGGTGTCAAAAGTTTGATTCAAACAAAAATTGGGTTGAAACTCTAATTTTGAGTTGCAAATTTTACTACATTTTTTAATGAAGATCTTACCAAACAGTATCAGAGATTTGATTTGGGCAAAAATTGGGTTGAAATTCTAAGTTTGAAGATTCATCTGAATCTTCCAAATTATTGGTAATTTTTTTGTTGTTTTTAAAATTACTCAAGGAGAGATATAATCCAAATTTCAGCTTCCTGTGATTTGTTTTGAGGGAGTGTTTGCGGATTTAGGGTTTTTCACAATTTCACTCCACAGGCCATAATTTTTGGTATTTTTCTAAATTCATTGCATCTTCAGAAAGCTTGCGGAAATTTATTGTGCGTTTATTCCCATATCTTGGTGTAAGAAATGAGCTCTCGTGGATACTAGTGTTCATGAAACTATAGCTTTTATCTGAGTCGTGGATCGAGAATATCTCAAAAAATTGTTCATAGATATGCAAGAGAGAGTGCAGAATATAGAGAATAGTTTGTATAAGTATGGGAAGGTAAAAAAAATAGGATGATGTGGAAGAAGAGGACGAAAATAAGGACTAAGAGGTTGTAGATGAAAAAGAAGAGGAACATAACGATAAGGAGGATATGGATGATGTAGGAGAGGTAGAGGCTCGTGATGAAGAAGTAGAGATGGCGAATAAGGGTTCAGACAGTGTAGCTCCAAAGAAGGAAGCTTCAGTCTTTTAGTTTCATGAATTTCAAAGGAAGAAGGCCATTGTGTCCGCAATGCCTAGCAGCTAGTATAACTTCATCAACATGGATGTAGCTCAACATCAGCTGGTTCAAGCAATGAATATCAAGAAAGTACAAGTAGGTGGTACGAAGATTCAAGTTTTTGAAAATTTGAAGCTCTCTATGAACAAAAATGTTTTGCATTCAGATTTTTATGCTTTAGATATGGATGGATTGGATTGTGTTTTTCTATATCCTTTGGTTAGAGTCTTTCGGAATAATCAATATTAATGTGCAAAAGAAGTTCATGAAATTTTGGTGCAATAGAAAGGAGGTCACCTTGCAGGATATCACACTTAGCAAGGAACAAAGAAAGGTCAAGGTAGAGCATGAAGATGAATTTGAAGATGGTGAAGAAGAGCGTAAAGAAGAACAAGAAAAATATGAAGAGATAGAAGAAAAGACCAATTCATCTACTCAAGAGATCGATGCACTAGTAAATGAAAAGGTAGAAGAGGTAGAGAAAGTAGTAGAAAAGGTTGATAAGGTCAAGAATATTGATGTTGAGGCATACAGACACTCACAATATCATAAGATGCAACAATCATGGAGGCATGTCAAGGAACACCGTAACAACAACCAATATGGTTATACACGGAATCAAAGAAATAATCATTATGACTATACATTGAATTGAAGGAGCCGCAATTATGGAACACAGAATCATAGGAGTAATCAATATGGATATGCATAGAATCCAAGGAGAAAAAAACTATGGTCATGCATGGTAGTTTTACATTGTTAGAATATATTGGGTCAAATAGATAACTTGTGGACTTAGTTATATTGTATAGAGGAGCCTTTTATTTATTAGAAGGATACTAGAGGAGCCCCTCCTCGAAGTGGAATTCTCATATTGGGAGATCTTGTGGAGTTAATCCTTCATAAATGAGAATTGTATGGCATTGCCCTACTTCAAGAGTATTCATTCTTTTTCTAAATATAGTAAATATTAGGGCATCTTGGCCCACCAATATCTCGTGTTGTGTTGATCTTCATTATATTTTGAAGATTGTTTGGATTGTTCTATTATTATATATGAAGATCTTACCACCTCCTTTGGCAAAGAATGGATCTTGATCGAAGAAGCCACGGGTTGTCCCATCTAATAGAAGTTCCACAGTTGTGGCCAACACACCTCCTTTTTTGGCAACACCCTCCATGCACAGAGAGGATTCTCCTATTTCAACAAGGGGATGAAAGGACCATTGGAAAGGTCGTTTCAAAACAAGATCACATGTAGACCTAGATAATGTTGACTTGGATGCTTCCATTTCCCACTTGTCATTACTTGACATGGAGACTTATTTGATGTCACGTGACCCGCATAACATAGCTAGAGGGAGTGGTGGTGTTTGTGGTTCTAATGAACCACGTCATGGTGTTGATGTTGATGTTGATGTTGATGTTATGTTGATGCTCTCGATGAAGAGTAATATGACGATGGATACGAATTTTGATGTAATAATTAATATTTATCATGACATTTGGCATTCAATTGGCATTATCAATATATCAGTAGTATTTTGTGGTTATTTTATTTTTTAAATGCATATCATGTGGTTAAATCATGTTTATTAGAATATACTTTCTTTGAATTTTATATTTTTTGTATAGCTATGCACGGGGGAAAAAATTGCCCCACTGGAAAACCTAATTTGCAGTACATGAACCCATACCATGTACCCAAAACGAAGGCAACTTAGGATAAAGTTCATATCCATGAAAACTAAAACTAAACAGAAGACAACCTTTTGGAAAAACAATCCTAGACAGAATTCCATTGGATCCAAATCCCGATCTGCACCTTGTTTTGCATTTTCTAGAAAAATGGTCACCACACTTTGCATCAAGGAGATGATACAAACCAACTTCATCTATCTAGTTGTATTACTAAGGCCATTCCATTCTGGTTTTACAAAGAAAGAAATTGAAAGTTATACTTGTTACCACCAAGATATGCAAAACCAAAAAAATGACCAAAATTATGAAACACAAAGCAATGTGGAGTGGAGCCCCACTTTGGTGACCTAAACACTTATCTCCCATTTCCAAAAAGTGTTGAAATTAATAAATCAAAGCAATAACAAAGGTGTTGTGGCCTCAACATGTTCACCGTTAGGAACAAACTTTTGATAGCATTTCCAACTCAAATCAACCACTCATATATGGCGCTAACTATCCACTTAAAAGTCGAAATATGAATTATTCCATTTTACACCATCGTTTCTTACGTTTTTATTGTACATAATTGCATTAAAATGTAACAACAGTGCAAAAATGAGAGAGTCGCACCTTTACATCTCTTCTTAGAGATTTTTCGTATCATATATAACCATCATATGAACGAATTTATAGTTCAGTCTTTCTTATCAAAATATTCATTTCTATGAGTTTAAGGCTTTCATTTTCCTCAGTGACTTTGTCCATTATTTTCATGAAATCATTTCTGCTATAGCAAATAAGATTCAAATGTAGTCCACCCAATTGCTCCTAAAATCCAAATTAGTCATATCAAAGTGGTATGTTTTGTGTTCATGTCTTATCAAAATTGTTCATGCTATAGGACACCATCTAGAATTGTGTCCCTTCATATTACCTCCCTTCCCAGTTCAAATGATCTTCAATGGAAAATGACCAAGAAACTTGAGATCCTTTCCAGTTGATGTTCAATAAAGCCCTCGAGAAGCAAAAGAACCAAATGATGAACCAGTTTGACAAAGTTTTGCAACGAATAGTGCCCACAAACTATACAACTTCAACAAGCGAATGTGTTGAGGCATAACACCTTTCGAGGTAAAAGTCAAATCTGATGGCCCTCTATTGAAGGAAAAAATGATGTAGACCCATTGGAATAGAAGCCCAAGCAATTGGAATCTTATTTCTATGTCAATAGCTTTCATGATTGTTAAGAGATCACATTTGCACATCTAAAAGCTGTCCCACCTGTCAAACATTGGTGGAAAGCATACCATATGTGACCTAGTGAATAGGAAAATGGGATATTTAAGAACCAATTAGTGAACACTTGGGAAGGTATTGTGCAAGCTCTCAAGGTGGAATATTATTCCGCGAAATTTTTTGATAATGAGTACATAAAGAGTCAACAATCCCACTAGGGACAAGATCAGTTTGCAAGAATAAACTAATGCCTTTCATGCCTTGTTTGCAAAACTTGGCACTTGCACCCTCAGAAATTGTAGAGGTTTACAACGGTACACTCAATCTCAATTCAGCTATTTCATATATTATCCACTAGGTTGCTCCTAAAATCTAGATCATAAGTGCAGAATATAAATTTTGCATCCATTTACACTAAGCCGAACAATTGGCATGAGAATGGCTATTGGCTGGATAAATAGGTAGTAAATTTTTCCTTGGGTATCACCTTATAAGACCCACCTCATTGTTTAATACGCATATAAGAAATAAAAAGCAATGGTTAACAGAGTAGCATCATTGTTTTTTAAATATTCATATATAAACAAAAAAATGTTTATGAAAGCAAGTATTCAGCAACCTGTAAAATATCAAAAAGATGCGAAGGAAAGGAGCAGGTCTGCAACTCTAGAGATATACACTCAATGAAAAACACTTTAAGATTGGCATGTAGGTCAAGCTTGCAGTCTAATTTCGATGAATCATTAAGGAAGCCTTTTATTGTATAAGTATCATGAAAATGAGGTCAACGACATTTGACCTTTCTAATACTCCACACAGGGTTACCTGTTGGTCCAGACTCTAATGCTACTACATTAGATTTGTTGGACAGTCAATCTTAACAAAACATTGGTTCAAATTTTATGGTTGCCGTCAAAACTAGACACAACCTCCTATTCAACTGTCGCCTGGGCAATCAATTGTAAGCATTTTCCTTGTGGGTCACACCCCCACTTTGACTAGGCTTGTTCACACCGTGAATTCATAACCTACGGAAGGAAAACCGTTACATGTGGGAAATAACATCATTTCATCTTCTACAATGGTTCTTCTGCCTTCTGCAGATTCACGGCAACTATGTACTTGTGTATAAAGTACTAGGTAGCAAGATAGAAATTCATCTCCCTCCAAAGAGTGCCATATAGGACATTCGGATTAATTTTAAAAAATAACTTATAGATCTGTCTTCCACTAGTTGAGGATTAAATTCCACTATAATATCCAGCTTTCAATTTATGGATGAATGTTACATATGTTTCTGATTTTGTAATTTGCCTTTGCATATCACACATCTAAATTCCAGAAAATTAGTGTGTTTGCCCACCAGCTTTTTCCTAGGAACCAAATTATACATCAAGTGATCTCCAAGGACACACTAAACGAGTTCGAGTATTTAACTTAAATTGTGAATGATAACAATAAACCAGACAGTTACACAATGAAATCTGTATATCTGTAGACACAAAATCACGCACTTGGGTACATTTCTAGGTCCTAATCACAAACTACTATTCCTATGATTCCTAAGCGAGAAAATTAGTAATTGACTACTGTCTTTGGTATTTTTTTTGTCTTTCTTGCTTTCTCTTTGGTCTTACACACCCCACGGCCCAGTCTGAACTTCATTACTTTATCTTTCATGACTCTGGACACCATCACCCTCGTCCTTCTGGGTGCCCCCCGACCTCTTTGTTTCCTACTCGTGCCTTTTGGGCCTCTTTTATCCTTTGGGCGTCTTGTTTTCTTTTGGGTCTGCCTTTTAATTCTCAATTACAAAATTCAAACAAGGGAATCATATAAATACAAAGTTATGTGACCATAATAAAAAACCAAGCTCTAAGCATCTATTATCATCACCTAAGGTTGCATCCAAAGGCATTCTAAGAGCATCAAAACATCCATCTAGCACTCACTCAAGGGACAAAGGACTGCATTTTTTGCATACACGCATAGGAGGGGAAGTTCATTTTGCCATTCACCCATCTATTTACATTGGTACATTTAGTTATCGCTTGCTATCAAGTGCATCTTGCACAAGAGCTTCCTAGGGCACGATTTCACACACTTCACAAAAACTACATGGGGTCTGAGATGTAGTGCAGCGCTCGGTCGTAAGTTCACTCTGCCGAGGTGACCGTCAAGTTAGTCCGACTCCCCACTTGCATCTTTTCTTTTTAGGATTTGATGTATTTTGGGGTTTTGCAGGATATCATTTGTTTTGCAAGTTATAAGCGAATTTTGCGATCATTCAACGACATACATGCTACCAACAACGAAGGTTAGCGACCACCTTACGACACACCGAAAATCAATTTCCGAGGTCTTGCGCAATCACAGGCACCTATCAGTGGTCTCTGGTGCCTAGGCACCCTAGCCCCGCCTCATCCGTCAATTCCAGGATTTTTTGTGTTTGATTGCGACAGTTTGCTCCTCCTATTCATCATTTTTTCTGGTCTAGAACACTTCGGGATTTATTGTGAAATCAAATAAGTCTTCTATTCCCTCTCTTGCACCTAGGATTTCAATTTTCATTAGCTTATTGCTTGTGTCAGATTTGTGCTTTAGCGTTTATTCATCATATGTGACTCTGAAATATTAGGGTTTAGCATAAAATCTATATTTGTTAAATTAATATCCCAAACAAAAAGATTTACCAAAATTTATGATATTCATTAAAACTAAAAACTACAAGCACCAAGTTTCCTTATTTTTCAAATTTTTCAAGACAAGGAGTAGAAAGAACATCACAAACATAAAAACCCATCAAGCTACTAAAACTAGATCAAAAATTTATTGAGAAATGTTAGGAGTTGAGGGTGATCATGCATTATGACAAATGAAAACAGAGAAGACGTAATATCCTGTTAAATACTGCAGCAAATGATTTTACATATCGGCCAGAACAAGGTATGCCACACCACAATCTCTAACTTAAATTAATCTCGTGTTACACATTTATATCACCACGTATGGCTATGGTGGTTCAACCACACAGTATGGCTATGATGGTTCAACCACAGATCCAATAACCATAACATTAATTGTCACTATAGCAGACACATCTCTATTTGTGACCTTTAACCTATTTCAATGTTATAATCCAAATACCCCCCGCTCAACATGAAATACAATTCTATTTTTTTACACTCGCAAACCCCTAATATAAAAGGTATTAAAATGTTGTTTTTATGGTGATTTCTTCAGTGCTTGAGAAAGATTTTGCTAACATGAGTGTATTTGCTTCCATAACTCTCGTACTTGGAAAAGAACCAATTTGCAGGCCATAGTTAGTTGTCACGCACCAATCATGGGCAAAGCTTTAGAGAGGGAAAGACTACAATAGCTTCAAGAAATCAATTAGCAAATTTAAGAGAAGCAAGAGCTGGAAAATAAGGGACTAATTTTAAATGGAGAATACAGGGTTGTGAAATAAAATGGCCAACCATTGAGAGTTCCTCATTGACACATTGGAGGGCGTGGAGAAATCTACAAGTGAACCCAATTTGTGAACAATGTGAAGACCATTCTTTGGAAAATGGACCAGTCAAGGGGATGAAACTCTCAAGCCGTGGAAAAGTTGCAACAAGGTGGTGTTGTTGCTTAGACTCCAAACAACAAGTAAAGAGTTGTGTGAGGTAGGAGGACTTCAACTCAAGGAAAACAAGTCAATACACAAGAACCCAAACCATGAGGAGATGAGCATGGGAAGCAACACACAATACGCTCTTCCACACAATTCCCAAGGATGACATTTTGATCTTCCTCTCATTGAGCAACTGTTGTTTGCATTTTTCTTACTTGTGTAATAAAATCCCACAAGAACCCTAGCTTTGGTGGGGAGAGATCCACTCCTAGCTAGTAGGGCACTCTTCGGAGGTGAAAGATCCACCCTAGATTGCTATTTTGGAGCTGATTCAGGATAGATATTCAAGCAGATTTTTCAAAGATTTCAAGAAGGATTTTTAGAGGGTTTCAGATTTTATTTTCCGTACCAAGGAGAGTTTTCAAGCGTTGGCAGATCAGATTATTTACAGCATTCAAGGTCGAGTTTGGCGCAATTTTAGGGACATTTTGGTGGATTTCCAGCCCCTCATTCAGGGTGACGTCGGCCCTAGGATTTTGCAGCAGATTTTCAGGGGTTTTCCAAGCGTTCGTTTCCAAATCTAGAGGTTGGGTTCTTTTCTATATCATTTGTAGATGTTATTTCCAAACAATCAGATTTATATTTATTGTATTTGCAAAGTCATGAATTTTTGAACATTTCCAGCATTTTAGGGCATTCAAAAAAATTATTGGCAGTCAAAACTATTCAGAAAAATCCAAAAACAATTTTCTAATCTTTGTTATCATTGTAGCAAGCTCTCTATAAATTTTTGTAAGATTTGGACAAGTAGTTTACAAGTTATTATTAAATTTCAGTTCGCTGCCCTAGTTGAGTTAATTCCAGAAACAAACCAGAATTTTCTTTTGCTGCAAATTTTTATATATTTTGTGGATTTTAAGTAATGTCCCACAAGGGATACTTTAGTGGTATCAGAGCTGACTTTCCTCTAGCCTACTGGGTGTGAATGAAAGTTTATCCCAGGAGAAATACACCACAAAAAGAAGGGCAAAAAATGGGTGATTAAGATGCGCTGAATGACGAGATGATGAAAAAAAAATTATCAATATGGTTAATCCAGTGTTTTAAAACTCGGAACTGGCTAAGGGTTGGACCGAACCGGAACCAAAACCGGATCAGTTCAAACTTTATGAACCGGTTTACCAAAAAATACATTTTTAATGAAAACAATATATTTGAAAGATTAGAAATCATGATTCTAACAATTAGACACAAAATATGCAAAGTTTGTTCATGTACATACTATATAACATGTAAGAAAGGTGTTTATAGCAAAATGGCACGAACTCCAAAAATTTCTGCACCTTCACCCACATACTTCCAGGTGACTGCTTCCCATTGTATTCATTAACCATGTCTCCAAAATTCATACGGATGTATTTACGATATAGTATCGAGATGCAAGATAGCCATAAATAAGATATAGAAATAGCGGAAATAGGAATTTCCTCATTATATTCATGGAAAATGTACAATGTGTCCAATAATCATGGGCCTAACAATGTTGTGGAGAGAGCTTTCTATATCATCAACAAGACCAATCATATACACCTTGTGATAAACTGATAATACATGTCTTAGTGAAAAACTGTGCATACACAATCATCGTGACTACTCATAGCTCATACGATAAATGCAAGAATATGTACATTAGCAAAATACTTATTCCCATTTTATCATAAATGATTTAGTTATCATATTAATGAAAAGTATAATAACAAAATGTCGCAATATCAGCTTAAATATATCCTCTCTGCAAATTAGGTTTTATTAAAAGCAAAAATTTTAATTAAAAAATTGAATTTTTTTAATGAGTGCCATATCTTTTGCATATTTTTGCAACTCGGTGGGTTCAGGTCAGAACCGAACCGGTTTGACCGGTTTGGTACCAAACCGGTTAACTGATCCGGTTAATCAAGTAGTTCGTGCCTAAAAATGTTGAACCAATCGAACCGGCCGATTCCGGTTCCAGTTCGACCGGTTTTTAAAACACTAGGTTAAACGGCAAGAGACCACTAATTTTTATTTGAGCTAGCTCACCGAAAGATTAGCGCAGGGCAGAGTTGAGAATCATGCAGAAAAAGGAGAAAACAGTAATACGGGGCAGCCAGGTCGAAGAGGTGAAAATAGAATTCAGGGCAGCACACTCTTTGTTCCCATAATACACATTCGAGCATATGCATGAGCCCGCATTTTTGAAAGATCCGAAAAATACGCAAGTGGGACAACAATCAGAAATTTTTGATGAGGAGACTTCTTGGCTGAAATATGAATCCTTGAGTGAAGGGTTTAAAGCTAACATGCCTTTTACCGAGTACTGTAAGATGAAGATCGGTAGTAGGCCCAAAAAAGACCACACTACGCAAGTTCCAAAGTTACAGAGGAGATTGGGGAAGATTTCTATTCCACGCATCGATGGGTCCAAGAATGTACAGCGCAATCCTGGATTCAGAAGTTGAAGACATACTTTGACTTGAAACCCGTGCACGAAGAGGATGCAATCAAGTTTGCGATCCTACACCTTGAGGGAGATGCACATGACTGGTGGCATCATGGTCTTATTACACAGGGGCACATGCATACTGGTACCTATGTGGAGTTCACACAGAGGTTGATGAGCAGGTTTGACAGGAGGGATCTTGACAGATAGTTCAGAGAGTTGACTCATTTGAGACAAACAAGATCTTTAGACATATACATTGCAAACTTTCAAAGGTTGTCAGTCATGGTTCCTGATGTTTCAAAGATGAGATCGACTTCACTCTTCATAGTAGGGTTGACAAATGCACTAGCAAGACTTGTAAAGGCATTTGAGCCTTCATCATTACATGATGCTATTAGGAGAGCATGGAATTTGGAGTTATCTACGCCAAAGTCCAAGTTCCCACCTCAAGTTCGACAAAGGGTACCTCCATCTAGACCGGATGGTTTTTCAGCAGAAGGTACCTCCCACCCAAGCAAGATACGGCTAAGAAACCATTCATATCCCGAGAGGTTAGAGATAAGTTGAGGCGAAAGAAACTATGTTTTGATTGCCGCACACCTTGGGCTCTAGGACATGATTGCACGGGGAAAGGAAAGCCCCAATTTATTGAGGTCTTTTAGGAGAGTGACAGCGAAGGAGATGAGGAGTATGAGATTCAGGGATTGGATGATGAGGAAGGAAATGCTTTGGGCAGTGTTGGTGTTGAACAAGAGAACAAAACTTTCCCTCAAGAGACTATTGCCACTGTCTAGTACCCCGAGGTACAAGGCATTCAGGGTCAGGGGAGTTCTGCAAGGTCAACAAGTAGTGGTGCTCATCGATAGTGGGGTTACCCACAACTTTATTGATGCATCATTAGTGGAGAGACGGGGGTTGCATATGGAGGATTTTGAGGGCTTCAACGTGGTTGTAGCCAACGAAGAGTCTATGAGGTACACACAGCGAGTCCAACAACTGAGCATTACAATGGGTAACTATACAATTACCGATGACTTTTATATTGTTGGTATCAGAGAGACCAACCGTGTATTGGGGGTGCAGTGGCTACACTGTCTTGGAGAGTTTTGGACTAACCTTCAAACTATGGAGTTGAAGTTTAGGTCCGAAGGGAAGAACGTGATATTGAGGGGATTATCTATGGATGCACCCAAGGTGGTCACGACCAAACGGATCAAGAAGATTTACAGGCACAATGGAGTGGATTGGGCAGTACAGTGTTTGGTTACGACCAAGCAGTTAGAGGATGGATGACTAGAGTATCACGTAGATGTTCAGGGCTTATTAAACAAGCATAGTGCAGTTTTTGGTGATATACCTCTAGGTGTGCCTCCAGACAAGGGATTTGAGCATGTGATTGAGCTTGAGGACAGTAGACCTGTGGTAACTACTCCTTACCGTCATCCCAAACAATTTAAGGATGAGATTGAGAGGGTTGTACATGAGCTCATAGATATGGGGCATATTAGACCGAGTTTCAATACCTTTGCTTCTTCAGTAGTGTTGGTGAAGAAGGACGTGACCATGCGGATGTGCATAGACTACCATGCATTGAATAAGAAGACAATAAAGAATAAATATCCAGTGACACACATTGATGAGTTATTAGATGAGCTTTATGGGGCAATCTATTTTTCAAAAATAGATTCAAGATCTGGATATCACCAAATCAAAGTCAAAGAGGAGGATGTGCATAAGACGGCTTTCAGATGTCATTACACTCACTTTCAGTTTCTAGTGATGCCATTTGGTTTGTCTAATGCACCATCCACTTTTCAGTCTTGTATGAACCATGTGTTCAACCATCATTTGTGGAAGTTTGTATTGGTCTTCTTCGACGACATATTGGTCTACAACAAGACTTGGGAGGATCACATTAGGCACCTTGATGGGGTATTGGGTATATTAGAAGCTAACTCGCTATACGTGAAAGCTTCTAAGTGTGAGTTTGGTACGACAGAACTATTGTAGTTGGGATATGTGATTGGTGGAGGAGTAGTCAAGGTTGACAGGGAAAAGATTCAGGCGATATTGGATTGGCCACCAACTAGGACATTGACACAGTTGAGAGGGTTCTTGCGGCTATGCACATACTACAAGAGGTTTGTGAACTACTTCTCTCGCTTGACTACACCATGACGGATTTGACCAAGAAGGGGGCTTTTGCTTGGTCATAATCATCACAGCAGGCTTTTGATCACCTCAAGGGGTTTATGAGTCCATGTCTCGTTCTTGCATTGCCAAACTTCTCTCGTCCATTCATACTTGAGTGCGACATATCAGGTGAGGGCAATGGATCAGTTCTTATGTAGGATAGGCAGCCCATTGCCTACGAGAGTTGGAAATTGAGCCCTGTAGAGAAGGGGTACTCAATTTATGACAAGGAGATGTTGGCCATTATGCATGCTTTGGCCAAATTTAGACAATACCTAGTTGGCAGCAAATTTGTGGTTCGTACAAATCACAACAGTTTGAGGTTCTTCCTAGGGCAGAAAGATCTCAAGGACTGTCAGCAGAGATGAGTGAACAACGTGCAAACATATGACTTCAACTTAGAGTACATTAAAGGTAAGAATAATGTTGTTGATGATGTATTATCTCGGAGGCCTCATCTTACCTTTATGCTTAATTCTATGTCTCAGATTTCAGCAAAGGGAAGGCTCACATACTTGTTGAGTATTCCAAAAATCAGTTTGCATGTGAGATCATGGATGGCATCATACATGATGATAGATATAGGGTCTTGGATGACCTCATATACTACAAGGATAGGATCTTCCTTGTACCAAAATCCAAGATGAAGGAGAAAATCCTTTGGGAAGTGCATGATACACCTCTAGCGGGACATCCTGGATATATTAAGACCTACAGGTATATTAAGGAGACATTTGAATGGAAAGGTCTGAAGGATGACATCCTTAATCATATTAGAGAGTATGTGGTTTGCCAAAATACCAAAGTCGAGTATTCTTTCCCAGCAGGACTACTATAGCCTCTTCCTATTCCCGGGCAAAAGGGGGAGAGAACATCCATGGATTTTATCACAGTACATGGCCATGATTGCATATATGTGGTAGTTGATCGATTAACCAAGTATGCACATTTCTTTTCTTTGCCTAAGGGGCATAAGGCACCACAGGTGGCTCAGTTATTCTATACAGGTGTTTTTAGGCTTCATGGTTTGCCTTAAAATATTGTCAGTGACAAGGACAAGATCTTCATGAGCACCTTTTGGCAGGAGATTTTTGACTCCTGGAACTAGCTACCATCCACAGATTAATGGGCAGACCAAAATAGTTAATAAGTGGATAGAGGGCTATTTGCGTAGTTATGTGACAGGACATCATTGTGCATGGATTAAATGGCTACACATGGGTGAGTATTGCTACAATACCACCTACCAGATAAGCATTAGCATGACTCCTTTCTGGGCATTGTAAGGGTATGATGCTACGTCATTTGCAGATTTAGTATTATCAGATAGTTGAGCTCCCAAAACTCATGATTGGTTACAAGAGAACCAAGACATTCTGAGAGGCCTCAAGGAGAACCTACAGAAAGCACAAAATCAACAGAAGGTCTATGCATATAGGCACAGAATAGAGAGGTCTTCTGAGCTGGGAGATCTAGTCTTCCTACGTTTGCAGCCCTACAGGCATTCCTCACTTAAGCAAAGTGGTGCCGAGAAGCTGAAACCACGGTTCTATGGTCCATACAGGATAGCACGAAGAGTTGGGGTAGTTGCATATGAGTTGGAGCTTCCTGAGCACAGCAAGATACACAATGTTTTTCATGTTTCGTGCCTCAAAAGGGCACTCGGACAATATATTGTGCATTCTACGAAGTTGCCACCATTGGACAATGAGAGGAAGTTGGTCTTGGAACCATAATCTATCATTGAGGTGAGACAAAGGAAGCTCAGGAACAGGGTGATCAAGGAGTACTTGGTGCAGTGGAGAGACTTGCCACTTGAGGATGCTACTTGGGAGAGAGAGAAGATTTTACAACATCCTAGTTTGCATTTGCTTGGGGACAAGCAAATTTCGGGAAGGGAGGACTGTAGTGTCCCCATTCCTTCGTAGAGCGCCTAAGGGCCATTTTTTTAGTCTTAGCCTTGGTCATACTTGAGGGGCTAACGACGTTGGAGGCTATTGGGTATGGATGATTGATTAGCCCCTTGCTTATTTGTTATATTTTTCCGTTGGCATTAGTATTAAACAACTTGGTGAGAATAATTGTTATATTTTGTCATTGAGGGGGCGCTCATTGTACTTTATTATTCTATTTCTTCGTTTGGGTCACTTTAGTCCCACATGCAACTCGCAACTTGGAAAAAGGTAATGAAAAGTTATAAGAGGAGGTTTGGGGGAGTGATAGGGCTCATTCTTACACTCACACATATTTTATCATTGAGCAACTATTGTTTACATTTTGCTTGCTTGTGGAGTAAAAGCCCACAGGAACCCTAGCTTCGGTGGTGAAAGATGCACCCTAGTTTGCTATTTTGGAGATGATTCAAGATAAATATTCAACCAAATTTCAAGAATGATTTTTAGAGGGTTTTAGAGGTTATTTTCTGTACTAGGGAGAGAGTTTTCAAGGGTTTGCAGATCAAATTATTTGCAGCATTCAAGGCAGAGTTTGGCGCAATTTTTAGGGGCATTTTGGTGGATTTTCAGTCTCTCCTTCAGGGTGACATCAACCTTAGGGTTTTGCCACAAATTTTTAGGGGTTTTCCAATTGTTCGTTTCCAAATCTGGAGGTTGGGGTTCTTTTCTATATCATTTGTAGATGTTATTTCTAGAAAATCAGATTTATATCTATTGTATTTGCAAAGTCATGAATTTTTGAAGATTTTCCGCAGTTTAGGGCATTCAAAAAAAAATATTGGCAGTCATATACTATTCAGAAAAATCCAAAAACAATTTTCTAGTTTTTGTTATCATTTTAGCAAAGCTCTCTATAAATTTTCGTGAGATTTAGACAAGCAGTTTTTACATCTTATCATTAAATTTCAGTTCACTGCCCTAGTTGAGTTAATTCCAGAAAAAAATCAGAATTTTCATTTGCTGCAAATTTTTATATATTTCGTGGATTTTAACTAATATGCCACAAGGGATACTTCAAAGAGTCGCACCCACAAGCATAAGGAAAGTGTATGGCAGGCCAAGAATGTGTCTCAATGGTTTGTACTCCTAAGTCTTCCATTCTACAAGGATATGAGGCAGCAAATAAGAGACACACATGGACCGGCACACAATTGATTGATTTAAAGGGCTACAGTTAGCACTAAGGTCGCATATCAAGAAGGCAATAATCCCTAGACTAGGTCAACCTAGGGTTTCCAAGGCCCATACTCAAAATAGAGGAGAGTACCATACTAAGATATCGAGTAAATTGGTGGGAAGAGGTATAGATCGATGATAAGATGAGACAAGGATGCACAATCTATGCTACTGCAATACGACTCAAATAAAACTGAAATAAATGAAAAGAAAGCTAAGGAGTTGATCAAATAAGAGTACTATGCTAACTAACATCAATATGCATGTAATACTAAGCTAACATAGAGCAACAAGGAAGGGAAATGAACTAATCTATGTAAAATGACAAAGAAAGTTAGAGCACTTACTTGCAAGGTGGTAGTCACTGAGGCATCTATCTCTCTAGAGAAGCAACACACCAAGAGAGAGTCATTATTAGGTGGAGAAGGGGAACACCATTCCTATGTCTTAGGTTCACTATAGATGACCCAATAGTGCAATCAATCCAACCAATCAAGAAGAGTGTCCAATCCAATCCAAGCCAAGTGCAAGATGAACTAAGAGTTGAGCGAGCACATGCAAAGTTGGCGCAAAAAAGTAGAGCATGTGGCTAGTTCCTAAGATTCGGGCTTCCTTCCCTCATAAATGTCAATAGGTGTGGTGAGTATATATACCCGACGCCATTGCACGCTGGGTGGGTGATTGACATCAACTAAGGGAAAAACCTAACACTGACGCCATCGCCTATAGGTGGGCGATTGCGTCGGCCACGGGGGATCGATTGCGTCAACCAAGGGCAATGGTAATGTGCCAAGGAAATGTGTCAATGTCAAAGTGAAATGCAGAGGTGGCGTAGATCAAACAAGAATGGATGAACAAAGTACCAAGTGGTGGAGTCAGATGTATAGCAAGGTGTCGAGACATGCAAGTGTGTCATGAGACATAAAGGGACAAGGCTAACTAATGCAAGGACATAACTAAGGTCTGGTACCACATAGTGATACTCTCTTTGTGTATCTGTCTCTAACCCATAATGATTATGTGAATAACCAGTTCCTTATTCACGAGCAGACCCCTTAAGGCACCCACTCAAGAAATAGATGCATCAGTGACCCGTATCTACACAAAGGACATTGTTAGTAATAGGTATGAAAGATGAAGATGTGAAAATTTAGGTGTATACATCTACAACATGTATCGCTCTAATATCATAAGATTGAGGAATGAAAACCAAATTTTTTTAAGTAGCCATAAAGATCTCAATGGGCTGCTAATAGAACATCACATTCATGAAAATAGTTTGACATAGAAATATCATATACTATGGAGCTCTGTACAATGCATCATTTACATTCCAATGAACTTTAATTCGTTATTTACATTACCTTATATTAGCTCAATAACCAGATGTACATATAGGAGGATGGAGGTGTAACTACTGCCTAGATCAATGGCGAAAAGAACTCCAATTAACTTATACTGGAAGCTAAGGTAACTTTACCATAAGACTAACTGAGCTTTTACTCTACAAGACTGAGCAGGCTAACTGCCATTTCAGTCTAGCTATGCTAGCTATAAGCAGAGACTTAACTCAGCAAGTGTAGGGATTACAAGTGCTAGGGATAACTCTTTCAAGTGCAAGTCTCGATTATCCTAGTAAAAAAATTGATAAATGTCATTAGACCTACACTAACTAATGCTTCACATGAAAATTGGTATTGACGAGCATTTGTGGTTGTTTAATTTTAATTCATATTACGGGTAAACAGCAAGTGACTCTTACATTAACTGTATACCCCATCTTGAGGTGCTTCACATGCTATCTCCAAGTATGTCAGCTTGGGTTAATTAACATGGCCTCAAGATACTTGAAAGTTCTATCCACTCACATGACGATTGGTTTCTCTAACTACACGTTCGAGATTTCTCTCTTTAGCAATTTGTGGAACCAACATATTTGTACCTCTTACAGTCCAATATAATTTGATTGCAAACCATTGATTTGCATGTATTAAATTGTTATTGTACAGTAAGTGTCAGTGACTCATTCATGGTGTCTATAATATGCATGTGTACTAAGTATTATTTTGAGCATCAAGCCATAAAATTTACTGAGAAAAGTATGCCATTACGGATTCTTTATTAGTTTTAACATTGCATGAATCAATTAAATAAATGGTCCATTATTATTTGACATTAATTAAAATGGAGATATCTAATTACATAACAACTTCACTCAAGCTCTATCCTAGATTAACACATACTTGTCCATAGCAGAATTTTAATAATTCAATAAAAAAATTGGAGCAAGAGTATCAATACCAAGGGAAGACACGCTCATTAATAGCAGAATGTTAAGTATTAATGATATCAGATTTAAGTGTATAGAATAGAGGGATTTACGAGACGAGTATCCATACAAGCTACTTCATCCAAACTCTAACATTTAGCTGGAAAATTTTCAAACCCTCAATCTATCCATTACCAATAGAAAAAGTAAGAGTATTACAATACGACAGATACTGTCATGGAGCTTGGCAAAGATTCCTATGCCTGTAAAAATCATGTGACCTTACCAGTGGTATTACTGGAGAGGGGCTTCATTATGGTTTAAAGCAATTATTGTTTAAAAGGAAATTCAGCATTTTGAATTGGACTGGCCTCAGATACACCCCCGTATCATTGGTTTGAGTGTTCCCTACATGCCACTCAAGTCTGAAAGGGCTCAAACAAACGTTTGGTGCTAAGTGTCCCCCATGCCTATGCTACTATGTTCTGACAGTATGCATAAATTTAAATCTTACAATCTAAATGTAATTATTCAGAAGAGAAGTTTAACCCCACCAAGGCCTACCATAGCACCTTTGAGAGCTCTATGTACATATTAAATTCTCAATTTCAGTGGACAAGCTCTAAGGCTGCTTTTTGGAGAGAGTACGTATCAAATAAGGTTATGCCTTTAAAATACTATATGTATCTCCATATGTATGTGATTGTGTGCTTTAAGAGTGATGACCATGGTGAGGAATGAATTTGGTGGTCATTTGTATATATAGGTGAAAACTTTACTGGCATAATTTCCTCACCATAGTTGATCCTATAAAAGTGTACAGGATGTACCTATGTAAATGAAGCCCAAATTTGTACATATACTATGCATGTGTGCAGACTCCTAAACATTTTTTTATAAACAATAGTGTCAGGTTGTCAGTATTGTCCAAGAGATGAAAATATGGATCTAATGATTGGAGAATGTACGTATAAGATTCTAAAGTTGTTCTTGTGTAGACTATGTTGATCCTAAATAAATATGTCAGTAATGACTAGCACAATGGAGAGATCTCGTTATGTTATATCAAGGTCATTAATAGCACAGACTTGTCCATAGCAGAAATTTGAGAATAGTGAAACCAGGAGCAAGAGTATAAACAAAGGGAAGACACGCTCATTAATAGCAGAATGTTAAGTAATAATGAAAACAGAAGTAAGAGTATAAACAGAGGGAAAAAGAGACGAGTTCCAAACAAGCTCCTTCATCCAAACTCTAAATAGCTGGAAAATTTTCAAACCCTCTATCTATCAATTACCCTGAAAAAGTAAGAGTCTTACAATACGACAGATACTGTAATAGATCTTGGCAAATATTCCTATGCCTGTCTGATCATGTACCTTACCAGTGGTATTACTGTACAAGCTTAGAATGACTAAAAGCAATTATTGTCCAAAAATAAATTAGCACTAGAACAAACAAGAAAAGATAAACTTAAGTATCTTTGGTTTGATGCTTAGATACCTCTCAAGTTTGGTATGCTTGGACAAATGTTTGGTGCTAAGTGTGCCTCATGCCAGCTACTTGTTCTACAGTATGCATAAATTTAAATCTTACATAAAAAAATAGTTTTCAGAAGAGAAGAACAACCCCACCAAGGCCTTCCAAGCATTTGAGAGCTTTGTACATATTAAATTCTCAATTTCATACAAGCGTAAGTTTCTTAATGGAGAGAGTACGTATGAAATAAAATTTTAAAATACTATATATATATATATATATTGGATTGTGTGCTTTTGTGATCACCATGGGAGAATCTTTAAAACCCAAAAGCACACAATTGAAAACTTCACTGGCATAAAAGCCTCAAACATTTCTATAAATATATGTATGTATGTATGTATGTATATGTGTGTGTACATATATATGCATGTGTGCAGCACACACACACACACACACACACACACACACACACACACACACATTATATTAGTTCACCTAAAATATTCCAAGATTAAAAGATTTGAAAAGGACCGAGAGAGTTAGATAAACTCACTCTGATAGTATTTTGGCAACTGAATAGATGAATAGATAAGCAGTTCCGCATCATCCAAATGCATCCTCATGGATAGATCATATTTGTTTATGTCCTCCACAAGCTTTGCATATGACTCTTTGCTGTGGACAAAATTTGCAAAAGAACAGATTGAAGACACGTCTATTTGAACATTTGAACAAAATGAAAAAGTTTTAAAGACTATCAAAACATTAACCCGACACTAATGCTTTGCTCAAGGAATACCTTTTTTCATCTTCTGGAAAGAAGTAGAGACCTATGTTGTCATCTGTGGGCGGAGATTGCTCAAAGCGTTTTGGCCATGCATCAGCACGGTGAACTTGCTCCAAGTGCAGCTGTGAATCAAATTGTTTTGTTGTTTCATACACTTTTAGAGCTGCAGTAGTAGATGGATGAGCTCGTATCCCACTATAAATGGTGGGTGTGCCAGCAATGTCAACAACTTTGAAAGCACCCCTTCAACAGATAGATCAATAACAACTATATTATTAGAAATTCCATTTCAAACCACAGCCTACGTAGAATCAACTATACGTGAAACATTTTGTAATCAAACATTAGAATAAAAAGGCGAATCAATCAGGATAGCCCAATGTCATGTATCTTAACAAATAGACTGCATCTTTGCCAACAGATTCATTTAACCCATAAGTGAAAAAAGAAATAATTTATGTAGATTCATACTTCCATAATATCTGAGACTGGGGTTCTGCTAGTTGTTTCCGGTGTGGAACTGGAGTTCCGCTTAAGCTGTTTGCATGGGATAGTAAGCTCCCCACCCCGTCGCCTCTTTCACATGTATTAGATGGTACATTTATTTCTGAAGAGTTTATCATGGAATGACATATCTCCGCTTTCCTATACTCATTTGGGGATCTCAGAGAGTCATTGTTCCCAGAAACTGCATTTATGTCTAGCTTCCTTTTGTCCACGTCTTGGGGTGTAGAATTCCTCTCAACACTTCTATTACTGATCTCATTGTCTCTTTCATTTACATTTTTTACATCTTTAACTGTTGACTTGTATACTAATGTTTGATCTATTTCTTCACCATTATTAATTACCCCAGCAGCAACCGCATCAAAACCTGCAAGACCGCAAGAATTGGTATTTTCCATCACAACAGAACAAGTAGATCCTCCTTTGAAGCAAAAGACTAACAACAAATCTGAATATGCCGATCACAGTCTAACTTATAAACAAATGTTTGAACAACAACAAAGGAAAACAAGCAGATTTGAAATAATATACCTTTAATTCCATTTGGTAACATCCTAATATTCTCTCCTGTATTAATTTCATTGGAACAAGGAACGTCAGTATCAGGAGGACACCTAAGCAATGATTTTGTCAGAACGTTCTCTAGATTGCACATATTACTTCCCCCCGCCAAAACTGGGGGATCATTAACTGACTGACATCTTTTCATATCATCATTTTCTGGTATATGTTCATTGTTTTCATTTGTATCCAATTTTAAAAAGTTCTTACTTGACAAATTTGAAGTGGTTCCCTTCGGTAATAAGCTTCTGCCATCCTCCATACCCACTTCCAATGATGATGACGCTTTCAGAACTTTTAATAATTCGTGCTTCTTTGCCAATTTTGGGCCATCTTTAGTTGATTTCAATCCTCTCAAGCTACCAGCTGGCACTAATTCCTTAAGTTCCTTTCTACATTCCACTGTAATTTTTGATTCAGATGATTTCCTATGTAATGATGACCGCCCACTTTCACTGTCGATCCCCTTGCCACTTCTTGAGGATATTTGTGCTAACCCGGTAACATTTGGCTTATCATTACCATTAGAATTTTCAATTGTTTGCTTCTTACCAACTGGAAGAAATTCAATATCATTAGAGCTCAGAAGAGTTTTCTTCTTGCTAGATGGAAGAAAAGCAATATTAGAACTCTCAAGTGCTTGCTTCTTTCTACCTGTGAAAGACTGGATACCATCAGAATTCTCAAGTTCCTGCTTCTTATAAGCTGGAGGAGAATTGGTACGATTAGAACCCTCACATGCTTGCTTCTTGCTAGCTGAAGAATAATCAGTACCCTCAATTGCTTGCTTCTTGCTAACTGGAAGAGAATCACTGCCTTCCCTTCGACGCTTACTGAATTTTTCTTGTAACTGCTTAGCTTCAGGATACAATGATGAGACGCCCATCTCTTGTGTGGTGGTTTCTTGCTTCACATTGCATTTCTCACAAAACCAACTCTCCTCCCCATCAGATTTGGGCAGTGTCAGCATACAATAGCTAGCAAAAATGAAGAAATATATAACTGTTAGAAAAGGAATATCCAAAATTGAGAAGCATCCAGTTACAAAAATGCAATAATATGGTTAAAGACTGCATTTACCATAGAAAAAAACATTAGCTAAAGAAAATTACAAATGAGAAAGTATGTTGGCTGTAAGAATAAGATACACGGGATGCTCAGAAATAACATTAAAAAGAAAACTTTCTTGATAACAGGCAGAAGAATGGGGTGAATATGCCAATCAAAATGAGCTTCCCTAAAGTTTATATGTCAAGCTAAAAACCAATAGGAAGCATAGGGGCTGTCAACCCTGAGGTGGATCCTTGGGGATTCTGAAGGGAATATGTGACAATGGTTTGAAGAAAATCAAACAAGTGGGGAAAGCAACTAAATGGAGGCTGAGGCATTTTGGATGAGAGACAGAATAGCATTGGAATTCTGCACTTGGGACTTAACAGTAAAGACCGATTCAGAGGCTCTAATCGTCCTTCTGAAAAATATTTTAATACCTAACACCAGTCACTTAAAACTTCAGGTGACAATGAGGAAAATAAAAAACATGGAGACTTTATTCAATTCCCACAAGCTTATCCAAGTCAAAATTCAAGTTGCTTTCAAGCATAATAGCATTATTCTTGGAAAACAAATCACAACCTGCTACATTTGCTGTTCTGTTTTCGGAGTTTTCAGATAGCTGGTATTATTTTTCTTTTTATACCTGTCTTTATCGGTGTCATTTTTAAACAGAGGCAGAAAACGCAGACTGAAAAGTTTTAGTTTAGTGTTAGGGTTAGGCATTGCAACTTTTTTTAATAAAATTTTACTTTGAATGGATTTATTTTACAAGTTAGATTTTAAATCCTGATGAAGGGTTTTTATAGATTTATATCCCAATTATGATAGGTTAAAAAAACATAAAGCTGGCCCTAACATAGTACGCTGTGCTCCATGACAATATGGCCGGCCCCTCGTTTACAAGTGTCATAAATACTCTGAGATAGAAACACATTATTTTAACTCTGCATTTTTTTTGTAGTCGCCATTTTTCTTATGTATTATTTTTTTTTTTTTATTATGCCAATGGGCATTGTTTACAACTTTACAGACAAAATTGGCCTGTCCGGTTGCCATTAATGGCTGTAATATCCCCAAATAGGACATTTCAAGATTCAGCGATTATTTATCGACACCCTTGATTTTTGCAAGCTGGAAATTTATAACAGCGAATTGGAAATTGTGTTCGCTGCCCTAGGCCAGTAAATGGGTAGAAGTGGAAGTACTTTGCTCTAAGCCCCTTCAAAAACCAAGAAATTAATTGTGCAAGCCAATATGGAATTATAAAGCAATGTCAACCAATAAGACTTTCTTGGTGAATTAATTTATCGTATGACAAATTAGGTGTTTCCACCAACGCTCATGGGGTTGCACCCCTCCTTGTGTATGGGGAGGCTCCCATTATTGAGTGTAAACTAATCTATTGCTATTTAAATGTTGTCGGGTGGCCAAATAGGTCGGGGATCACACAGGCACACTTTAGTGAACCTGTGGCAAAGTGCTTGTATGGGGTACAAAGGAGGAAATTGCAGCAGTGAGGGATGAAGGAGAGAAATTAGGAAACGGAAAGTTATTGTTGTGAGTAGGCAATCGCAGAGTTCACACCCAATAACCGGAGTAGTTCAACATTCAATTAGAGGAAAGCAACAATGAAGCCATTAGTGAGACTACCAAACCCAGACACACAATGCTTAGATTCGTCCATCAAAGATACAAAGCTCTTTCTTGATCACTATGCTTACAAAGTGCATAAAAGAGAGAAAAAAGAGGAACTCCTGCTCTGCATTTCTTGTCATCCAAGGCTCACCTTCTGGAAAAGACGGGCATACTTGGTTTTCAACATTCTCTGACAGGGAGAAGAGATCCAAGCTGCATGGGAAGGGCACACCTTTGAGCTCAAACTCCATTAGATCATCCTCATGATGGGAGGTAGATAAGATAAGATAAGTATATTAAATGTCCAACAAATGACCACAAAGAATGTCAATGGGACTGTACCATACAATGCACTAAAGTAGCAGCAAGGGAGCCAAAAAGGTCCCAGAGAACCATGTTGGGGCAGCAATATGAGAAGAATTTTCAACTCCATCTTGATCATTTCTTGTAGCATCTTCTTGTTCACAAGGAAAAGGAGATATTTCGTACTTACTATGATGCTCATCATTGTGTTCCTCTAGCGAGGGTGGTGAAATCAGCTCTTCAGAAAGGTCACGCTCAATTTGCTCATCCTCCTTGATTCTAGAAAGAAAATTGAACTCTTCCATCTTGAATTCATCCATGATTGAGTCGAGAAAAGAATTTGATTCTTCAACTATCTCCATTTCATCATTCAACATTTCTACATCACTTGAAGAGTCAAAATTGGAAAGCAAATTATCCATGATTACCTTGAATTCGTCATCTTGAGTCTGGAATGCAGGATTGATCTCATACATCTTTAGCAAGCCTTGGACCTTCCGTTGTACAACAAGAATCTTCCCCCCTTGAATTCATTGTTTCTCCCATGGACTGCGCCTTGAGCCAGAATGAGTTGGTGAATGGAGTTTCAACTATCATGTCTTCTTCATCATCCTCCAAGGTGCTGATTAGGTTCTCATCGAGAGGTTCAAGGATAGAGCATTCATCAGAAGTGCACAAGAATCTTCCAAGAATAAACACATAATAGTGCGGGCAATCATCAGGATCTTCTTCCAAAGGACAAATCTCATCTTCTTCCTCCTTGTTATGAAGTGCTTCAAGTTGTTCATATTTTTCTTGCATGGCTTCAGCATAGTTCAGAATTTCAAGTTAGACTTAGGGGTTTGGATTTCCTTGCGCAACACTCAAAATTCTTTGCACATACTCAATTTTCAAGGCTGTCATTTCTTCATTTCCATACACAAGGAAATCATCCCAAGGAAGAAAAATAAAAGACATGGCTGCGAGACTCTTGTTCACTTGTGTGAGGTTGAAAATATTACCTTAAGAAGATCCTTCGTCTTCGTTGACTTCATACATCATCTTGTACCTCCTTTGCATTGGGTTCTTACTTTCTTCCTCATTAACAACTCCCATTTTCTTTCATTTAGCAATAGTCTGCTTGAACTGAAGCCACCGTGATTTCACTCATGATAGGTTTTTCACAAAAAACAATTTTCTTCATTCTACATAGTCTTTCCTTGATTTTTGGAGACACGCCACTAGCCTTCTTTCCCTTGTCTAAATGCGGATTTTTGTTTGAAGCAAGAGACCATTTTGTTGTTCTTGAATTCTCATCCTTGCAAGAATTGGTCCAAAATGATGGTTGATCAGACATTTGTATTTCTTGGCAGTCATCTTCTTCTTCTTCACAATCACTCATTGTTCCTGAATGCCAATCTTGAAACTTTGTCATTATAGTGCGGAAAACTAACATGACACGGATTCGTTCCTTGACAGAGTCGCCTTCAAAATATGATTTTTATTTGAAATCGGATTTTTATGTTTTTATTGTTTAAAGTTTTTTTGTATTTTGCAGAGATCTTTGTGGGTACACGTGGGCAAATCTCTCCCCAATAGAGTCGCCAAAAATTGTTGGTGAAATAATTTGTCATATGACCAATAAGGTGTTTCCACCAAGGTTCACGAGCTTGCGCCCCTCCTTGTGTATGGGGTGGCTCCCATTATTGAATGTAAACTTATCTACTCCTATCTAAATGTTGTGGGGTGGCCAAATGGGTTGAGGATCACACACGCAAACTTCACTGAACCTGTGGCAAAGTGCTTGTGTGGGGTACAAGGGAGGAAATTGCAGCGGTGAGGGATGAAGGAGATCAGATAAGATAAATATATAAATGTCCAACAAATGACCACAAAAGTAGGTCAATGGGACTGCAGTCCAAACATATACAAAGTGCGAGCGGGGACAACTCAAACGAGTTCCCAAAAATAGAAGAAAGAAAAAGAGACGAAGTAGAGAGGAAGCCCGAAGCCAAATACTCCCACAAGCGAGGGCAATGGAGCAAGTGAGAGAGAAAGACGGGAGAAGCAAAGAAGGGAATGGAGGAGGGGGCAAACGAAGACCAGTGGTCTACTCAGGAATGGTAGCCACACCCCTCCTAACATTTGAGGCCGACGAATAGAAGCTCCTGATGGACTGGCAACCCAATGAGGGGGGCGAAAACCTCCTCCCTTGCTAAGATTTGAGACTGAAACAACGGCCAGGGGAACGAATGGAGCAAGGTTGCCCTATGGTACGAGTGCACATCCGATTCTGTTGGTGGTGATCGCAGGAAATGTGAAGGTCCAACCGGGGATGAGCCGATCGATGCACTGTATCTGGGTCAAAGAGGCTATGTCATTTAGTTCCTCCACCTGCAGGTAGAACCGGAAAGAAGGCTGTAATTCGTCTCGTGGGGATGACTCTTGGAGGAGGATGAAGAATCTGGTCCCGGAGCAGCAGAGACTCACAGATGTAGAGGAAAAGACACCGCTGGTCAATATATCTGAAGAAAACCTTCATGATCCTTTGCAATTTTAGAAATGAACCTTTTGATGTTGGATAGGGACTCTAAGTTATCTTCATTGAAGGAAAGAGAGTCACATGCCTCTTTCTTGACGAGTTCCTGGAATGAAACAATAAGTCCTTTGATGATGAATCTTCATTGAAAGAAGAGAACTCAAGTTTCTGAACACAGCCATAGACCTCATTCAAGATCTCAAAAGCATGTTGTCCACACGATTCCAACTCAGAGATTGCAGTTTTGAGCATTCCATATTTCATATCCATAATGCGGATCCAGACTTGATACAACTTCTCTGCAGCTGATGCAAACTCGTTTTTGCTCACAAGAGTGTGAGAGTCGAAGCAACTCATCTCTGACACCAATGGGAACATCTCATCTAAGTGAATTACCTCTTTTGCAAACTCCTTTACTTTCTATACTTCTGACAAAGTTGCAAGAATGTATTTGATGAGAGAGATGACCTCTGGAAACAATGTTTGCCTTACTCGATGATTTTCTCAATCCACTTCTCATTAGCCTTCCCTTGCATCGTGTAACCTTGTGCTTTCTTGATTGGGATTCCTTGAACATGTGGGAATCACCCTCATGCGAAGCTTGACCCAATGAGATGCGGGTCAACTCATAATTTGACGGAGTCATGTCCTCAACAGGCTTCTCATTCTTAGGCCTATGAATTTCAACATATTGATTACCTAAGATGCTAATGAAGAAGTGGGATGTTGTTTGGGCCCTTTCTTCGCTTAGACTTCAGAGTTCCTGAGATTGCTTCGAGATTGGGCATGATAGCAAGTTGCGTTGTTCTTGGCTCACTTTCGAGCATTTCTTAAATCAATGGAAATGGCTCTTCAGGAGTTGACCCAATGTCGGCCACCAGAGCACTTTCAGGAGCTTGTTGTGAAATCAATTGTTGGTCATCATGGGGAAGATTTGTCATTAGGGAAGACATACCTGAATGCTTTTGAAGAGAGGTATTGCAATGAATCACTCTTGCTTGATAGCTCCCTCTTGTAATGCTTTACCTCAACCAGCTCACCTTGAACACAGCTCACTAAGCTCACTCAAACAGAGCAACTCACTTTGGTCAACTATCCCAACTCACCGAGCTCAACTCAATTAGCTTGTCTAAGAGGTGTGGATGGCTTAAACTTGACTAATGAGTTATGATGACCCGCTTGGCTTGAATTTTCAAAGGAGATTTGACTCTTTTTTAATACCTTTTGTCAACACAATGTCCCTGGGTTTTCAACCGTTGCGCCTTGCGATGTTCTATCTCACTCTTGAACACAAGTGTGACCAGAATGATGCCTCGAGATCCTCATGAAGGATGAATTTCTTCTTTTGAGCTATGAGATCACTTTGCAACCCTGTGAAGATGTTAAAAAGCAGAGAGATGAACGAAAACGAAGCCAACTGCAACTTTTTGCACCCAAAACTGAGACTTTCTATTTGTAGCAGGTGGAACCAATGTTGGGGTTAAACCATATAACAGTGTTGCACAAATCTATTATTAGATAAAGCATGCAAACAATGAATGCGAAAATAAACCAGAAGATAAAATAAACAAGAGAAAGATAACACCAGATTTAACGTGGTTCACCCAATGTGGGCTACGTCCACCAAGAAAGGGCCAATATTATTATTCAGTGCTTACAGAAGAAATACAATGAAGATCTGATGTCTTCCAACACCTCACAGGGTGTTCAATGTTTTTCCCTCGCTCAGCTACTCTTTCTTGCTCACCAAGAAAACTAACATGCAAAACAATTGCTATTTTCTTCTCACTTACCCTCATACAATGCATGCATGCATATATATCTATTCTAGGCAACTAACTATGCTTTTACAATCAATAAATCATCTTTAAAGCAAGAGATTTATTTTGATTCTCGTTTAAAGAACAAAGCACTGTCGCCCAGGTGACCGATGTTGGTTCTTCCCTGACCGATGTCATTTCTTACCTAACCAATGCCGGTCACTTCTTAACCGATGTCGGTAACCTCTTGACCGATGTCGGTTTCCTCTTGACCGATGTCGATCATTGTCAAAACCAGCAACATGTAAAAGCAAGCTTCCTGTGAAGCAATTAAGCTCCACACTCAACAACCAGGACCTGTTATTTTGGCATATTTCACCTGGTTTGCTCAAATTTGAACTTCTCGATCCTCTGGCATACTCAGTGCAACTCTGTTGACGATATTTTTCCATTTTTGGAAACTTGTTGTTTTTAGCAATTTCCTTTTGCTTTATTCTGCTTTTTTGTTTTTTTGGAAAAAGTTGTCTAGTTTATCATTTTCAATGTTCTTTGAGTGCACTGATCTGAGGGCACTTACTATTTTTAGTAAATTGTTATTTTTAGTAAGACAGGGCACCACGTGCTTATTATTTTTAGAAACAACAATTATCCACCTCAAATTGCAACGAAAATTGCATCACTGGATTAGGCTTGCTTCCGGGACCTCGTGCTCCAAATTTCACCTCGATCTACCCGCTGAAATGTCCAGAAACTAATAAAGCAAATACTAGGGCATCAAACTAGGGTTTGTTGCCATTAAAAACCTAGGGCATCATTTGCTTTGTTGTTACACTGTTCTTGATGGCTCCTGGGATGAGAAGCAATTGTGAAAATTTCATCCAATTTCGTTCATCAGTTTGCAAGGTATGAGTTTTTAAAGTTTTAATGCATACGGTTGTTCTAGATGAATTTTGACAGTTTCTGTATAATTTGCAGGTTTCTTGGGTGTTATGGAGCAGGAATCATGGAGGCTTGGTTGGAAAAATGAGGTGAGCAGAGTTTATTTCATGTTTTAGAACTTCCGATAGCACTTTTCATTCACGGGCAAAGAAGGAATGAGAAGAAATGAATTAAAACACTTAGCGAATTTTTTGGTTTGCAAAGCATGGGGGGTGGGGTACATTTTGTAGTCCCCGCTATCCCTAGGACAGTTGGGACAAACAAATGTGCCCCCTACTCTGAGCGTGACAAGTGGCAAAATGGGATTTGGGGAGATAGGGAGGTGAGAGAAACACACTTTAGCATCTGGGAGGAAAAACATTTGGTCACATGGTGAACTTGGAAAGGGGCTAAGGGTGGGGCACATTTTGTTGCCCCATCGTCCCCATTGTCCTTATTGTCCCTAGGATATTTGGGACGGTAAAATGCACCCACGGGTTAGATGAGAAAACTTAGCAAATTCATGGGCAAAACATAGCACCCCCCGCCGGGAAAAAAGGTCACATGAGGGACCAAGAGCAATAACTGAGAGGTGGGGCGCATTTTCTTATCCCTATTGTCCCCACCGTCCCTGGGAAAACTCGAATAGTAGGGACAGTTGGGACATTCGGGACTGTTGAGACACCCAAATATGCCACCCACCCAACTGAGAAAATGACTAAGTTCCTGAACCTTGAAATCACTTTTCTCGAAGCTCCAAGAACACTTTTCATGCAAAATTTTATATCATTTTGACTCCCAACATCATTTCAAGATCAATGGGATGGTTTTCAAGACCTAATTTTGCCTTCTCCAAAAAATGCCACTTTTTCTTTCGGGACAACAAGGTAAGTATACAATAATCTGCTCTGAGAAGCGCCCGAGTCTTGTGAAAAATGTGAAAGTTTCATCATGTAGAGGATTGAATTAGCTTTTCAATGAGTACGTGTTTGTCTCTTGACTCATCACAAAGCTCCCGGCATCGTCCACAGAAGATCAAGTATCTTTTTCAACTACTTGCTTGGCACACCTTAGAAACCCACTTTCACTGTTCTTGTTCTTAAACCTCTGAAACCTTCCTAAACTTTCCTAAGCCAATTCCATTGCATTCATAACTCCTTGACACCACTCCCGGATGGTTTACAGCTTTCACATCTGCCCAGGAGATGTGCACACCTATTAAGAAAAGGTTAAAAATAACCTTTCTAGGCCTACTGAAGAATTTACCTTTAGAAACACTGCACATAATGGAATAAGTCACCGTGTTTCAACATTTTGGACACTCGGGCAAGTATATACAACACATATGAGGGTCTGCAAGGTTAGGATATGCATGACATAGAGGGCAGAATGATCTTGTAGAGGGTTGTTTAGGAGGGTTTTGCAAGAATATTTTGACACTAGGGTTAAGTTGTCATGTTTCTTCATTGAATTTTGCCCTTGCAAAAATAGATGACAACAGACTTGAAAAATATGAAATTCTGAATTTAATATATGCCACTCACAGCTAAAACTTGTAAATTCTATAACTCCAAAAATACCCATGCAATTTCCTTCAACTTTAGATATTGGGGTTATAAAATATGAAGTTTATGAATGCAAAATCATAATTAACCCAACTTTTACCAAAAGTGCAGAAATGGCCCTCCTAGTATTTCGCCCAACACAATTAGGGCTGATTATGCATGCAAAAACACTCCAAGGAGGTTTGCTCCACTTGGAAACCCTTACACTTGCACAGGACAACTCAAATCTGATATTTATCACTTGATTTTCTTCAATTTACATATACAAAATGAACTCTCCTTCAAACAACAAACAACTAGCGCATTCAAAACACCAAACAGCAGCAACAAAGTCTTCAACCAACAGCAACATCAATGGGCATCCATCCCTTTCTTCAAGCATGAAGAAATATCAAATATATTAATCGGCATACCTAAAGCCTCGCTAATGCTCATTTAGCCTTCCCAAATGGAGCGACCTGCTTTTGGGAGGGAGATTGCAATTTAAAATTACTTTTAAGTCGGCTTGACTTGCTTAAAAGCTTGTCTATTTTATCATTAGCCGACATTACAACTTCATCATTATATAAAGGATTAATTAATTAATTCACCCACTTGCAAGAGTGATTAAATCAGTCGGATAAATAAGTAATTAAAATACATTTTGCCCCAATTTTATTCTATTAAATAATTAAAATTGTCTAATATGTGTAAATTATAAAAATCATTATTCAGGCAACCTTAATTAAATAATAAAATAAGAAAACCCCAAGAATTTCCCTTTAGTCTATGGGGAGGGTGAACTAAGGGTCTACGACAACCTGTTTATTGGTGTAGCAAAAAAGGGGAACATTATAATGGTTGGCGGGCATTCCATGAGTGTGGAAGACCATTGAGTACATTCTCGCCGTCCATACAAACAGAGGATTTGAAACCCTACTTTTGGCACTGTTTTTCAAGATTATGGGTGAATACGTTCATATCTTTGTCAATCACAAGTGCCAAACATTGAATTTTCTGAAACAAAGGTGTGGATAGTAGTCGGTTGTGTCACAAGGTTCGGCGATTTTCGAGAATAAAGTTCAAAAATTAATGAACTTTATTGGAGAGCATCAAAATCACAAATATTCGGGGGAAAAAAAACCCGAAAAACTCGGTTAAATCTTGAAAGAGTGGTCGAAGGACCTATGAGAGTTTCTATGACTAGCAAGGAGGGTTTAAACAATGGCATCTACAGTCTGCTCTAAATACTACTCATCTTTGCCAAAACTTCATACAAATGACAACTCACGACCCCAAACCCGAATAAAATCCATAGTACAAGACTTTAAATGTTGCTCGCCGCCATTCAATAGCTTGCTCGAGAGGAGCTCGCACCACCAACCAAGAATATTAAACATGCTTTGTAATTATGTCTTTGTAAAGTGTGGATTGAATTTAGGTTTAGGTTTTTAAAATCATTTAATTTTGTTTGTTTTTAGTTTAGGGCTTTTTACTTTTTAACTTTTTGGCTATTTAAAATATAATTTTTTATAGAATACTATAATATATATTACATAGGCTTTAATACACAACTACTATAATATAAAATAAAATACAATCTCTTTATATGAATTTTTAATGACAACTAATACACATTTAAATAATATATAATAAAATTGTATATACATTTTATAGTACTATATAATAAAATACACTCGTGAAATTGTATATAAAAATACATAATGAAATTTTATACACAATGAGTCGTGTACCATATAAAATTTATAATAGTCTATGTATTTTATTATATATATGAGAGTTTCCCTAATCTCGGATCAACAAGGTGGTTTTCCCATGGGAAGATAAATTCAAGATGGCATAGTTACTATACAAGAAACTATTCATTCTGTAGGACAGAGGAACAAGGAGGCTAGATCATCAAGTTGGACATGGCCAAAGCTTATGACAAGGTTTCCTGGAGCTTTTTAGATGAAGTTTTGTTGAGATTTGGTTTTGATGCATGTTGCAAACAATTGGTCAAGGCCTGTGTTTCTACTGCCCATTTTTCAGTGTTGATAAATGGTTCTCCTGTTGGTTTTTTTCCTTAGTACTAGGGGTCTTAGACAAAGGGACCCTCTCTCCCCCTACTTGTTCATTCTAATGGTTGATTCCTCAAGTAGAGCTTTGAATGTGGCTGCTCATAATAGAATCATTGTTGGTATATCTCCTGAGCTAGGATGTGAATATGTCGTTCACCAACATTTTGTTGATGACACTATTCTAATTGGGGAAGCCTCTGTACATGACGCACAAAATTTTTAAAAAATTATGAAGGAATATGAAGTTGTCATGGGTCAGAAAGTTAATTTCAAAAAATGCTCTATGTTCTTTATGAATACTCCTAAAAAGAGAAGCCTGAAAATTGTCAGGATTCTAGAATGTGAATTAAAGAGTTTGCCTTCTATATACTTAGGTATGCCTCTTGGGATAAAAAACCCAAAAGTTTAAGAACATTACTTTCTTATTGACAGATTTATTAAAAAGTTGGATGGAAAGGTGTTTTTCTATCTCAAGCAGGTAAAATTACTCTTTTGAAAAGTTCTCTCCAAAGTCTTCCAGTCTATATCGTGTCTCTTTTCCATCTATCGGTTAAAGTGACAGAAACTATTGAGAGAATCCAAAAAAGATTTCTATGGACTGGAGTTGAAGGTAAAAATAGGATCCCTCTTATAGCTTGGGAAAAAGTCTACAAACTCAAATCTATGGGAGGTTTAGGTTTAAGAAGGTGGGAATGGATTAATAAGGCTCTGCTAGCTAAAATGGGTTGGAGGATGGTGGAAGGCAAAGGGGTGTGGGCTAACATACTCAAAACCAAATATTGGCAAGATTTGACAGGAGATGAGTGGCTTTTTCCTCCTACTTTTGAGGGATTTCCTTTTTGGAAAGCTCTTAATCAATCTATGCATATCCTTATTAAGGGAAGTAAATGGCAAATTGGAGATGGGAGCAAGGTTGCCTTCTATGAAGGCAAATGGATCCTTAACACTCCTCTGAAGGACTTATCCCCTTCAAATGTCATCAAAGACTCTGTGGAAACCAAGTATGGAGTTAGAGTGAAAGATTATTTGGATTTAGCGGACTTTAATATAAAGTGGAAACAAATTATCCTTGAGGATGAGTCTCTAACGGATAAGGTGCAGATTTTGACCAAACTCCTTAATGGAATTTTTGTGAAAAATAATGGGGGTAATGATAAAATTATTTGGTTTTCTGAAAATAATGGTGAATACAGTGTCAAATCTGCTTATTGGCTCTTCTTTGTAGAGGAGTATTCAGATTTCAATTGGAGCAGGGTTTGGAACAAAGATACCTAGGAGTAATGTCTTTTGATGGCTTGTGTTACATAACAAAATCCTTACTGTGGATAACCTAGTCAAAAGGGTTTTTTTAATGGTTAATAGATGTTTGTTGTGTGAAAAGTATGTTAAAAATGTCTCCCATCTCTTCCTCCATTGTCTTTACTCTTGTAATATCAAAAATCTTATTCTATTTGCGTCTAGTTTAAGTTGAGTTTTTCCAAAGTCTATTCATGAGTGGTGGGCCCAATGGATCTGTCCATTTAAAATTCCATGGGTTAAGTCTTTATGGATGTTCTTTTTCCACTTTTGTTGGGGTTTATGGAAGGAAAGAAATAGGAGAATTTTTAAATACAAGAAAAGTGATGTTTCACAGGTGGCAAAAGATTGTGTCAATCTATAAAGAATGATTTTGCCCTTATAAAGCATAAACATAATCCTAATTTCTTTAAACAGGCAGAGTATGTCTCTTTAAATTGGGAGTTTTCTAGAGAAAGTAATCAAATTTAGGTTAGTAATCCTAGGGCTATGATTAGATGGGCTCCTCTAGAAGGTGATTGGTTAAACTTTGATGGGGCAACAAAAGGTAATCCTGGGAAGGCTGGGGGTGCAGGTATCATTTGCGATTTGAGAGGTAGAATGGTCTTGCCATACTATTGTAATTTAGGATCGCAGTCCAATCATTATGTTGAAGTTGTTGCTTTTTGGGGTATCATATTGGCAGTTGAATGAAACTACATGTGTTTGATTGTGTAAGGAGATTCTTTGAATATTATAAACTGCATCTTGAAAAAAACTAATCTTTCTCTATTAAAGAATTTATGGATGATAAGAGATTAAAGACTTTATGGATGAAATTGATACTCTTATCATCTCCCTTTCTGAGGTCAAGTTTCAACATATCTATAGGGAAGGCAATAAGGCGGCTGATTACTTTGCTAATAAGGGGGTGACTAGTTCTTCTCTTGTTGTTATTTAAGGTAATCAAGGGTAGGAAACAAGTATAGCTCATATTCTCAATGATGAAAATAAAATCTAATTTGCCCATTATTATTGGATATTTAGATTGGAAAGTCTGAACTAAATGGGATATGACCATAAATTACCATGATGGTCATTTTTATTGCTATAAATGGCATGGCAAGAAGAGGGGGAGCCATCAAAAGTGTGTTAAGTAATTTAGGATAATTTTCAAGGGCTTTGGGAATAAAGATTTATCTTTGCACGGGGCTTCTTCTCACTTCGCATGGCGCGGAAAGATTTCTCCTTTTTAACAGCAATCCTGATATTGCTTGGGATCAAGCTTTAAAGATGGATGTGTATATCAATCTTGGCCATTGTTGTATCAGGATTTTCTGCTTGTTGCTCTGTTCTTCTAAGATGGGAGGTGATTTATGTTGCATTGAACCATCTTCCGTGGAGGGTATAAAGAAAGAAGTGTGGGATTACTTTATGGCGAAAGGTGTGTCGAATTTTTTCCATGGCTTTTCTAGTCACAATTTTTCTGTCTGCTGATTTTGTCTCGGCCTGGAACAATAGAAAAGTCAGTATTAGAGGGGTTACTTTTACTGTGTTTGAGAACTATATTGCCATGGTTACTTGTTTGTAGAATAAAGGTCGTAGGATTTTCAAACCCAAAACCAATAAAATTGTTTAAGTTAATAAATATCTAGGGGAAAAGGAAATTTTGGAGTCCCATTTTGCTAGGTACCTTGGGGAGTCTCTCAAAAGTTACCCTGGAAGGGAGATATAAAGCTATATATGCCTACCATTTCCCCATGTTGAATTTCTTGCGCCATGATATTGACTAATGTTTCCCTCTTTTTTTTTTTGCTCTCTTTCTAAGTGTGTGGAAAAGGCTAAGAAGGACAAAGTTCTGGTTCCCCTACATCAGGGTCGTATTCTTATGTTGGTGAAGGCTGGGAAAATGGACATCACTAAGTCTGATAAGTACAGAGGATTGTTGAGTGAGAAGCCCTCTGCTTCCAAAGTGGTCGTTTCTTCTTCTAAGGAGGAGATTGAAGAGGATAATGTTGAAGATTCGGTCTCTCTTCCCCTTGAGCCTATTCCCCAAAATGATGTCTCAGTTCCTTCAGATAATGGTGTCCCTATTAAGGAGGATGATACTTTGAGGGAAAATACCATGTTAAAGGGAAAGGAGTCCAGTGATTCTAGTGATGTTGGTCATGTGGAGGGGATTCAGGGTCGAAAGGAAAAGGATGCTTTCCTTAAAATGTTGACTTTGATTTTAATCAGTTAAAGAATGATGTTGATCTCAACAAGAACATGCTCAATTTTATTTTAAAGGTTTGGAAAATAAATGTCTTCAACTGGGGAAAGAGAATGATATTCTGAAAGCCAAAATCATGAAGATTGGTACCTGGAGTGCTCTTAACATTAAGAGTCCTATAGAGCACCTAAAAGCCCTAAAGCAAATTGTCAATATGAAGTGTGAGGAAGAAGCCAAGGACAAAAGCAAGAAAAGGAAGCGGGAAGAGGAAGAATATCCCTATGACAAGCTGAATAAATCCATCACGACGCTGGCAAACAAGTGGAAGGAAGTTCTCAAGACCGTGGAATAAGCTCTGTTGTGGTTTGTTGTCGTTGTTGGGCCTTAGTTTCTCCTTTTTCTGCCAATTGGCTTGTCTGTTATTTGTTTGCTATTAGTTCCCTATTTCCTCTGTCTCGGGCTGGTTTTGAGCCTGGTTGGACTCTTTTTGCTTTTTTGTTACTTGACCTTTATTTTGTAATGGGGTGGGGTCCCCTCAACCCTCTTTTTACCCATATTATCAAAAATTATATATGATAGTTTTTTTTTTTTTTTTTTTTTGATTAAATTTTATTGTTTAGTTTTCTATTTTTTATAATTTTTTATCAAAAAAATACATTCACAATTATAAATTATAAAGTTTAAAATATTAAATAAATTATACATAATATAAAATATAAAATTAATTTCGCAGTAGTCGAATTTAATCACAGTTTTATTTCGAATTTTATCATTGTCATATTTAATCCGAATTTTATCTTTGTCGAATTCGAACTCGAACATGAACCTTGTGACTTAGGTAGTCAGAATATGCCCCTGGAGAACTCGTGTGTTATTTTTTTTCAGTATTTGCACACTTAAAAAGAACCAGTCGTTGGAGGCCTGTTTGAAACCAGTTGAAGTGGAACTTGGCAGTATGATGAAAAAAAATTGCAGGCAGCAAATGGGAGGGGATCAACAGAAATTGTCAGTGCTCTGCTTGCGGGTAGATCAATTACTACGATTGTAGTTTGAATATGTGCTCTAAGAGCGTCTGTGTTGATTTACGCATTTATAGAGGACGTCTATGGCAAGGATAATACAAACATGTCATCCAAAGGGTACTAACCCTGGCCAGAGGCCCCTGCATAGTAAATAATTTCGTGCGACATCCGTCACTTACATCCCATTTTATACGAAATTTCCTCTCATCGATGTCATGCTGCATTTTGTTCACCACATTTACTATTTCATCCATTCCCGTCATGCATCCATGGTCCTTGGCAGTTAAATGTGTTCCTTCATCAAGGGCCATACCAATAAACAATTTCAGTGATCTAGAACAATCGATAAAATCCTCCCACCCTAAATCGAACGGCAGGCATAAACCTTTTTATCCACAACTCTGAAAGCATACATGTCAATTCAGGAAAGCACACCTCCCTAACAAAAAATGATTTCAGATACAATTATCAAACAATTATAATGATAATTGTATGCTTCCACATTTGGCATGCATACCTACCAACGCTGTCACAACAATGACATTTGACAAAAATATCCTTTTGATTATTTTCCTTGTCAGACAATTCAATGCCTTTTATGTGCTGACACATTTTATATTCATGCCTTTCAGTGCAGTTAGCTAAAGCATTTGACAAAAGTCTGCATATGTTTATAAATTTAGTCTTTAGTTTGATCTCCATGGGGTATATTCTATTCCGAAGGACCAAATTTGGTACAAGCTGGGAGGATGCTGGCAAAGGCCGCTTTGAACTTGCAGTTGTCCTTGCTTTTAACAATCTCTGAGGATTTTTTGACAAGGCTATTTTATGAATGGTCAGCAGAGATTACAGTTTATGAGACATCATTCCCTCCAGCAGGTTTTCATTGCAGTCTATGAGACCAGGGATTATGTCACACATGCATCGTTTTACAGTTTCATAGATGTCTATCAGAGCAGTTGCAATTTCAGCTTTTAACAAAAATCTTCTTTTTAATTATTTTTGAAGGATCGAACCAGTATGAACTGTGAGCACTGCAAGGATATTTTTGAAGGGAAGGATGCTAAAAAGGGAGTTTTATAATACTTGTCAATTACATATACTTAAAAATCTGCAAAGCCTACTTCAACAAACCCATTTTATGCACATTTAGCAAAAATTTTATTGATTATTACTCTAGGATACCATATCCTGTTAAGAAAGTTTTTTGAGAAGTCTCAGTAAAAACACCATTTTGTGCAAATACTCTAATTATTGCAGTCTATGAGACAATGCTTCCATTATGCATTTTTCCAAACAATTCCTCTGCTTTCTTCTATATTCTGCCACATTTTGCATTCATGTTTTCAAAGGAAGTTGCCTCAATTACCAAAGAACAAAAATACTAAAGTGCGCGAGAGAAATCTGCATATGAAGCGATGTTCCTGGAGTTGCAATGCTTGAAAGTATGAGGTGGAAGAAGCCCAAAGTATGATCCAAAAACTGAGCTAAATCAACTACTGAGGGATCCTTCATTTCAAAGTAACTAATGAAAAACTAGGCAAAGCAAGAGAGTTGCCCAACACTGCATCATGCAGACCATGAGGAACTTGAAAGCATCCCAGCAAGTATTTCAACATGGTTATAATGATAGCTGACGGCAGTACTAATGCTGTAATAGCCTACTCCTTAAACGTAGCATATATGACCAGCAGGTCTCTGAAGAAGAGATCTGTACATAAATTCTATGTCATGTCTAGAAGACTCCATAGAATGGTTTAGAACCTTGAAAACAACATGCACAAGTGGGATCCTTCATCCAAAGCCAAAACAAAACTGTAATATGCATAGAAGTAATCTGTAATGAATGTTAGTGTTATACTTTAACTGAGAAGTGAGAAATAGCAAGGGTCCTGTTTCAGTTAAATTAGAGTCGATCACAAATGTTGAAGAGGTGCAAGAAATCCAAAAGATCTGTAGTTGGAAATATGATGCTAACCTGCTCTGCAGGTTTGTGAAGAAGAGATCTGTACATAAATTCTACGTCACGTCTGATAGACTTCTGTAAATCCTTTATAAACATGTGCACAAATGGAATCCTTCATCAAAGCCAAAACAAAACTTTAATATACATAGCAGTAATGTGTAATGAGCTGTATTGCTGATAGATAGCAATCACTATACTTAACTGAAAAATAGCAAGGGGCCGTTTCAGATAAATAAGAGTTGATTACAAATGTTGCAGAGATGTGCAAGAAAGCTAAAATATCTGTAGCTGGAAATATGATGCTAATCCCACTCTCCAATTCTTCTTTATTGACATAATTATTGTAGTCAAAAGAGATTCAAAATAATTGAGTGAAAGGGGTCTCCAACTTGAACCCCAAAGACCTAGCTAATGCAGACTCTGCATTCTCAAAGATAACTAAGGACAGCTTTGATCACTGAAATTATTAGTAAAACCAATTTGCTATCACAAAGAATAGATGCCATAAGGAAGAGAAAACAGGGGTATTTAAATTTCGTTAGTCTAGGACAGATGATGCCATCCCCTCCACCTAACATATCTCATTAATTCCACCACATCTGTGTGAACTCTTGTAACAATGTAAATCATTGCCTTCAAACTGTAGACCATGATCCTGATAGAGTTGAAATGCAGGAGCTGGCATGATTGCACGTCAAACTCATCCAAATTAGTTGCAATTAGGGAAAAAAACATTGGAGTTCCAGTTCTTATCTTGAAATGCGAAGACCTCTTAAACATACAGAAACAGAGGCAAACTGATATAGTAGTGAATCATGTGATGTATGCCATAGAACTGTTTCTGCTTCCCCAAAATTCTCATTCAACATGAGACATAATCTTGTGTTGATTATGCTTTATTAAACTTTGAAGTTGGAGGTCCTCGACAAATGAGGTTGATTGTATTAGGGGGGTACTCTTAGGCTTGAATGGATCCCTAAGTTCGAAAGATGGCCTGCTACCATGTAAAATTTTCTGCATATGTGGCCAATACTTACTATATTTATCTCTCCAAGTTTTTGCACGGTCGCTTGAATTATGTGGTTGATATCCGCAGTTAGGAGCTACTATCTTTCACTATGGCTTTGATCATGATCAATGAACTGTTCAATTTCTGATATTGTTCATACTTGTGCTTTTTCAAACTGAATCTCTCTTAGAAGTACTCTCACTTGAGCTATATTATTCATTTCAGATCCATATTTGTCATTGTAGATCATTTTTGCATTCCCTTCTTCGTCTTCGATAATTCTGCCACCACTTGAGGAGTCCTTCATTGCTACCTTTGAAAGCTACATCAAACTTCTTGTGTTATTATGCAGATTGAAGGATTTTGATTTGGGCCTTGATCCCTCTTGAATTGACAAACCCATCATCAGGGAATTTGAATTCTTTATAATAATCATTATTTCTTGTATATATTTATATTTCCAATCTCTAATAGATGATGCTCAACGGTTTTATGTTAAAGTTATGAGGGAAAAGAGAGTTCGAACATTGAATTCACTTGAAATTTGAAAGGGTATCCATGGGTTTCAAACCATGCTGGGTGCTGATTTACTCATTTGATGATAGTTTGCACAGCAGCGATTGGGGTAGAAGTGCACCCTCTTGATTTCTTCACTGATTGTGGAAAGATTCAGTTTTAATGCTGGGACACAGCCGATAAAGAGAAGTTTGGTGCTCTTAGAGATGGATACAAGTAAGTGCCATACTCTCTTTTTTAATTTGTGATCTTTTTAATCTTTGTAATGAGATGTTAGGGGTTTAGTGAGGCCTAATTTCCGACTTTTCATTTTTACCCTGTAATAATGATGCTAGCAATAATATCAAAGTCAAGTACACATTGCATAATTAGTAGGCAGTGAATTCTACTAAATTTTTTCATAAAATGTGACTCTTCTATTTTCTAGGGATTTTTTCATTCAAAGCATTTTATCTATTTTGTTAATTCTCCAAGAACTATTGAATCAAGTAGCTGTCTTTTAGTAACTTTTCAGCACCTAGGTTAAATATTTAAGGCTTTTGTGGTGTTCTTGTTTTTGAGTTTGTGCTTCTGGGATCATTGGGGCTTAGTGATCCCAAAAGCACTAATTCAGAAATTCACACAGGCCGCCAAATTTTGCAAGTATTAGTGGAATAAAATTTATGTATGATTAAAAACTCAATAAGATTATGAGAACATTCCTGTGGCAGGGTACAGAAGAAGATCATAAAATCCCATTAGTAAAATGGCAATCTATTACCCTGCCCAAAAATTGTGGTGGTGCCAGGATAATTAATCTTGAAAGACAGAACACTGCATTGGGAGCCAAACTGTTATGGTTCTTATTATCCAAGCCCAAAAGTTTGCTCAGTAGAATCTTACTGAAGAAATACTTGGGAGCCACCATGTCTGCATCCATTCTTTCCATCAATCATCCACCTCGGGGTTCTCATATCTGGAATTTTACTCTTTCTTGTCTTTCTATGTTTCTCCAACCAACTTCTTGGCTGATTGGTAATGGTGAGTTGGCCAACTTTTGGGATGATTCTTGGAATGGATATTCGGCATTAGGGAAAAGGCCTGAATCTCAAGAACTGAAGAGAATTCTTCTTCCTCTTGGGGGGTCAAGAATTATGGGAAAGATCTATCTCATTCATCCCCTTCCATGGCATGGAATGATTTGGACAATATTCCTATTTCTGAGGCTTCTAAAGCTATCTTCACTAAAGAGATAGATTCAAGAGAAGTGGATCCCTCCCCACTGGATGATCAAATTATTTGGACTGCAGCAAAATCGGGTATTTACGTTGCCCAATGCAGTTATAGAAAGCTGGTTTTAGATGAGGGTTATGTGGAAGACAAGTGGAGGCATTGTTGGTCTAAGTATTGCCCTCCCAAAGTTGGGGCTTTCTCTTGGCTAGCTTATAAAGGAAGAAATCTTACTCAAAAAAGAAGGCAAGCATTTGGGAAAGGTTGGTCTGACTATATGTGTTTTATGTTATGATGTTGAGGAGGATATTGATCGCCTATTGGTATATTGCCCCTTTGCAGAGTATTGTTGGAATTGGTTATGTAATAAATTACATCTTTCATGGGTCCAACTACTTCCAATTTCTTCCGTTTTTCTTTCATGGCCTAAAGCTAGACCGAAAGAAGTTTTGGCATCTATATGGGAATGCAGTCCTTTCCTCTTGGGTTGGCATTTGTGGTGGGAGCGGAACAAAAGAATTTTTCGGAATGAGTTTAACCCTACAGATTGTTAAAAGACTGGAACTGGCCATTTCTGAAAATGTTTCCATTCATTGGAAAAAGGGGCCTCCCTTTTCTTCATATGATGGACTTTTATTATAAAATTGGCCCAAAATTGTCTTCCCCGTGGCTGCTTCTAATAGTAATTTGGGGATCCCATCTACAAAGAGACATGAATCAACTACCTGGTCCCCTCTGCCTCCAAGTTATATTCAATTGAACTTTGATGGAGCAGCAAAAGGAAACCCAGGTAAATCGGGAGCTGGTTTTATTCTTAGAAGTGATAAGGGTGCACTGGTGTGTATTGCATCCATTTGATTACAAGAAGGAACTAGTAATATGGCTGAGATCCAAGCTTTAGAAGGGGGTCTTAGAAAGGCCATAGACTTGAATATTCATAAATTACATATTGAAGGTGATTCCCAGGTAATTATCAATTCGGTAATATCCAATAAGGCCTTTTCTTGGAAAATCAACTTAATTCTTAAAAAAGAGCTTTTCTGGCTATGTAAAATAAATGATTGGACTACCACTCATAGTTTTAGAGAAACAAAGTGCGCAAACCTCCTAGCAAATAGGGGAATATATCAAGATTTGGAGGTTGTCATTAGTAATAATGTCAATGACTAGCCGGGCTTAGCAGAACTTCTTGCTGATGAAAGCAAATAAATTCATGATTTTCCGAGACATGTTCATCCATGTCGAAATGTTAACAAAGGATCGTTCTGTTAGAAGCACAAGGGACTGAAAGGGGTGGTGAATCAGTCCTACAAAAACTTTTAATTTATTTACCGTTCATCATGTGTTACCATTCATGCATCCATTCATTCAACCATGTATTATATATGTGTCAACTTAAGCAAATAACCAACCATAAGCAAAATCAAGAGCAAGAGAGTACACAAGACACCAAAATTAAATGAGAAACCCTCATGCGGAAGAAAACCCACTAAAACTTTGCTTATATTACACAAAGCAAAGATGTTTAGTGAAGCACCAACTTCACAAGGAGCACCAACCCCTGATTTAGTGAGGCACCAACCCCACAAGGAGCACCAACCCCTAGTTTAGTAAAGCACCAACCATACAAGGAGCACCAACCCCTAATTTAATGAAGCACCCACTCCAAAAGGAGACTACAATCCCCTAAAGATGACCAAGCACCAACTCAGCCACCTATAGATGATTGATCTCTGATAGTGTTGCTGCCACAACTAATGGAGATCACAAATTCATCTCACAAACCCTAGGACAAACCCTAGGTCTTCAATCTTGTTTTATCTTCTTCAATCACACTTTGTCTTACTTTTAATCTCTTGCTCTCATGTTGTCATTCCTTCCTCGATCAAAAAAACACTTTATCTACCTTCAATACATATCTTCATACCTGTAATCAACTCCTCTATAGGACGCTTTACACCCCCATGCAAGACTAGCTCACAAAATGAGCTAAAACTTCACTTTTATAGGCATTTCTTCTTCTTTCACCAAAGGAGGTCGGTCATCATATTTTCGACCCATACATCTCTAGAACATTCACACATTTGAATTACAACAGCTACTTATAACCCAAATAGGTCAACCTAACTGAAACCCCCATTACATATGCAAAAAATGGCGCAAAACCCCATGGGCACATTCTTAAAAATGGTCTTACATCAAAAGTACACAAAGTCATGATCCAAAACCCTTTACATATGAGTAATACATCATAAACAATTCATACATGGTCGCACATTTAATCAACCAATCAAATTATTTCATTTACTGGGCCCAGTTCCATTTACAATTCTCAAAACAGTTGTTTCTTGCACCCTACAGCACCCTGGAAACTTCATCTGATCACCAATTCACTTCTATTGAATCAAAACATGCCATGTGACCACTCAAAAGAAATGGTTGAACCTGTAGAACACTTCTAAACAAGGCTAGAAGTCATGAAACATCTTTCACTTCAAACCACAGCAAGATTTGACTTCACCAAAACAACCTGCCAAAAAAATTGTTTCCAAAGGTTAGCTCATAAAAACATTTCTACATATAGTCAAGACCTATAAATAGATTCATTGGATGCCCAATTCATCCCTCTTCACATTTCAGGTGATAGGAAGCATCACCCAAATCATCTCATGCCTCAAATATCATCAAACTTGCACAAAAACATATCATGTCATGTACTGCCAAAAACATTCTTGCTCAAAGAATGCCCTGTAAACCCTGCCATATGACCTCATCATGAGGCACATCATATATCACTGGAAAGCTCTATGAATCCTCTTTCCAACACAACTTGAATCATTTTAGGAATCCACTTGTATCCGCAAGTTATAGTCATTTTACTAAACCGTGCACTTTGAGATCCCAAACTGCCCTTTGACCAGTCAACTTGTTTGGACCTCAAAACCTCATGAACTTGCATGAACATGTCCTGAAACCTCCATGGACATCAAGAACAACTCCCAAACATCATGCAACTTCAATTTTGCATGCCACTCCTTTGGACCATCTTGTCTTAAACGCTTCTTCAAAAACTGTTATTTTTAGGTGGGGCCCACATACAACCATGACCTCAACCATACATTTTTGGAAAACCTGAGAAATTCTCTACAACATCCAATCATCACTTTTGATGAATCAATCAAAATTGGGTCACAACACTTCACTTTCTGTCAACAGCTCCTAGCTAGGGTTTAAATACGGTTTTCGACCTCTTTGCCTTCTAAACTCACCTTAGAAGCATCCCTGAAAGCCACAAGGTCCCATGCAAAGCACACTATTCACAACGAGCATCAGAAGTTCAAATTCAAGCACGACTTTCACCTGTTCTTGACCTTGGCTTACAAAATCAGTCATATCTAGCAATGGGCACCTAACATTTTGCTGAGAGCATCATCACCCATCCCTCTAACATATCCAATCATCAGAATGTTAATTCTATGGCCCAAACTCTCCAGTCACTAAGACTTACCTATGCTTGCATGTTATATCCTCATAGTAACAACTAAGACCACTTGAAACAATGCAAGAACTGAACATGAAATCACTGCAAATGACCCAACCATACCTCATATGTCATGATGCACCTGATAGCATGCATCAATGAGCTCAAATGGCTCCAATACACTCTGGCACACCTCCAAGCTACCATACCTGCTCCCAATGACCACCTATAACCAAGTGAAACACTTGTACGTGTACCATACCACTGATGTGAGTGCTCAAGCACCCTCAAAACATGTTATAAATCATGTTAACATGTTTACCAAGCATCCAAGAAGCTCACACTGTCAAGTTGCACCTCTTATGCACCTGTATCGGCTTGCTAGAGCAAGCATACATCATTGAATCCCACTGTAACAGTTGATATGCATCTAAAACATCATGTTAGCTGCATAAACAAAATCATGACATCATCATACAACATTCACTTTGTCATTAATGTGGTTTTACATCAATGACAACACCTATTAGGCCTATATGCCAACACGTTCATGGGCTTCTAAATATTCATGAGTTAATGAATTTATCTATGTCAATGTATATAATGGAGAACCCTATGTATTCATTGTTGATTTTTGCTAACTCAAAAAGCGAAATAGTGTTTTACTCACCTATTTCCAGGAAGCGATTGAATCTTATATTATGTATCCAACCTCAACAAGTGTTGGAGGCAATGGAAATCATGACGGGGGCTCGATACATGAACCTGGAAGGCCGGCCAAGGGTAAACACAGAGGTGGTCACTACTTTTGTTTCTCAACTTCAGATTATTAAGTCGGATAATGCTCTCGCCATAGCAATTGGTCATTTCATGGTGAAGCCCAAACATTGGGTAGGAATGGAGGAGGCAGTGGAGCGAGCTAAGTTAATGTCTTGGCCATTTTTATCTGAGGCCCAAGTCTTTCAAGTTGGTCTTATAGACAGGGCCATGTATCTAGAAATGGAAAAAAGAAATGTCATCTTACTGGATTTTACAAAATAGGTAATAAAATTCTGCGAGGAGAAGGATTCAACAGTTCTCCATATTCCTTTTTTGGATACAGAAGCCTTTAAAGCCCCGCTAAAACAGGAGTCTCTATGGTGGGTGGAGTTGCACTGTTCGGCTAAGGAATCAATGGTATGGCTTGCTTCCTTCGTTCTAGGCGGCTCTTCAACTGAAGGGAATAATTTGTTTCCGAGCGAGGATATTGCGGGAGTGGAGGTGCCCTTTGTTTCATCTGATACCGAGGAATTGGATGGCAGTTGCTAGAATAATCTTTGTTATTATGTATATAGAGTTATAGATAAATATTAAAATTATTTTGTATAAGTATAGACGTTGGGCTTGGCCATAGTGAGTGCTTAATAGCACAATTTTGTTAATAATGTATAGTTTTTCTCAGTTTGTAAAGGGAAAGGGACCCTTCAACCCTAGTTTACTTGTCAAAAAAGCATTATGTATGATTGACTATTTAAGTAATATTTGGGAAATAGCATGTGGATTTCCAAAATTTGCTTGTATTAGAGGTAAATCGCATGTAGTTTTCCTAAAAATTGATGTGTAGAATATTTTTTTCTTTTTGGAATTGAAAATTTATCAAATACTGTGTAATAAAGATTTCATCCATTAGCATTTTCTTTCCCATTGTTATTCTTTTAACATTACAATGCTATTGCTGAAAAGGGAATGCGCAAAGCAAGTTTTTGGTCCACAATTCAATCCAGCTAAAGAGACCCCCTAGCATATGTACACACCAATCCAGTTTTTTCTTCTGTTGTGTTTCTAAAGGGCATTAAACCTGATAGTATTTGAAACCTAGACCTTTTGTACATTTGGTTCTTCTTCTAACTCGTTGGTCCAGATAAATTTAAAGTTTCACTATTTATATGTGTCATCATTGTGCAAGGACCATACTAATCTATTTTATCATTTCAATATCTTTCCTTGTATATTCTTGCATTCAGAGCATAGGGATAGTTTTTATTGCCTTCTAGTTGTTATCTTGAGAGTCAAAGATATGATAGTCAATCATTTGTTTATTGATGTGTTTGTGTGACTTGGTTGATCAACATTCATTATCAGTGTAGTAATATCATGTTCGACGTAACTTGACATTTGACGTACAAAAACATCCCAACTTGGCAGAGAGATCTTTCTAGGCAATTAATAAAAATGAATGGTGCCTTTTAATGAGGGGTACATGCCTTTTAGTAGATATCATTTCTCTTCTGCCGGTTTGTTTTCCTAATTGTTCTTGCCTAGATATATGGTTTGCAGAATATCCCTATTGTTCTTTGTGGGAACAAGGTTGATGTGAAGAATAGGCAAGTGAAAGCCAAACACGTTACTTTGCATTGGAAGAAAAATCTTCAGTATTATGAGGTATCTGCCAAAAGTAATTACAATTTTGAGAAGCCTTTTCCATATCTTGCTCAAAATAAAAATTGGGTAAATATTAGTCAGTAGCTAAGTGATTGGAAATACGTTATTGTTACCAGTGGATGCTTCACTTCTAGGTGATTCACATGCCAAGTTATTGTATGCAGGGATCCCACTTCATTTTGTGAGACACCAGCTCTTGCTCCTCAAGATGTTCAGATTGATATGACTATGCAACAACGGTAAGTTCTATAAATCGCTTTCTTCCCTGGTGTTTTGAGTTTCTTTTAGTGTGTATAAATATAGCATTTCTATGTTTTATGGATGACTGGTGTAGCTGGTGCTTGTAGCATCCACCAGCACACCTGATTGAATGCAGGACTAGAATTTAATACGTTAAATTCATAGAATGAGATCTTTAAGAGAGGGGTCATTGGGGGTTGAGGGTGAGGGAGGTGTGGTCAGGTGCATGGTTGTGACTCGTGGATATGCATTTTGTAGTAAGAAAAAGGGATGGTGAATATATGCTTGATTTTAGGCCTGTAGGACCTATTTAAGCGTATCTTCCCACTTGTTTGGATGATTCTTCCCATCGGTGTTAAGTTTTTAAAAGATTCCCCGAGCTTATCTGATCGCCAGATTATTTTGTGTTAGGTCATGCTTACAAATATGTTTTACCTATGCCTAATATAATTAGATGGTGTGCGTGCTTATCTCCTACTAAGTTACACCCCTTACAATTTCCCTGTAACCATTGCGTTTGTGCGAATTCATCTACACTAACAATATAAAAATTCTCTAAGTTGCGTGCCTTTAGTCTCTGGTCTCTGAAGATGTTGCTTCATTGATGTTACATACATTACAAATTTGCGGGTCAATCTACATTCATTGTCAAATATTTACATGCATTGGTAATTTTCTAAACAAATTCGTAAAGAGAACCAATGTGAATTCTCTATGGTTTGTCAAGTCATCTACAGGCGTAATATTTTACTTGAATTGATATTTTTGCTGTCTAATTACTGAAAATGTGATTCTTGTTTCAGGCATGAGGCAGAACTTGCAGCTGCTGCAGTAAAATCTCTTTCTAATGACGGCGACGATGCTTTCGGGAGCTAGAAGAGGGTAGTTAAAACTGCCAGGATTCAGTTCCACGAAGAGTGGCAAAGTTGAATATGATTTATCTCCGTCAAATATCCTCAGATGAAACACTGTTTCTCTGAATTGAGATTCTTTTTGTTTCAGATTTTTGTTTGACAACGCCAATGACTATAGTAGGATGCAAATATAACAATTTGGCTCAATTCAATCTGTCCTGGCATAGTGCTATAAACTAAATATGTATTTGTTTCACTGAATTTCATAATTTTAATCTTCATTGTAGAAGAGTTCTGGCATGAATTTTTTATTTTACAATGTTTGTCACACCGAGATCTCGCAATGATCTTTTGTTGTATTTATTTGTAGCTTGGGTGAACAATGAATGTAGATGAACTTTCAATCAGATTTGGACTTCTTGAATTAGGGTTTGACTTCGAGTAACGTGTGAACACTGTGGTTTGAGCCAGGTTAAAACGGTTATATTCTCTTTAGTTCTACAATTATCTTTGTGAAAAACTATGCCAATTATCAGCATATACATTTCTGGCAATGAAAGTGTCACTGTGAAATATTTTATGATCTTAGAAACAAGGTTTTTCTTGTTATAGTCCAAATGGTCCCAATGAAAGCAATGTATTTAGATTGGTACACTACGATGATATATATTGTAGTGTAATGAAATACTTAGCAAGGGACATGTTCCTCTATTTAAAACAAGTGTGTAATTTTAGAATAACATTCACATTGGCAATAATCATAAGACAAGGGAACCCACAAAGTACACAAGCTTATCCATGAGATGTTAGTACCAGAGAGAGGGAGGATTTTGACACGACAAAGGGATTTTCTACCAATAGTCTGCTGTTGGATTGGCAAAGTTTTTACTGACATAGGGCCTTATAAGCATTTGTTGTCTTGCAATTATTACATGTTACCTTCTTACCTTCTGAATACATGTTTGATATAAATTATTTGGATTGGCAAAGCTTTTACTGATGTAGTGCCTTAGAAGCATTCCATTTATTGCAATTGTTATCCGTGGGATGGAACCATCCAACATTTCCTTTCTTATTTAATATATGTTTAATATAAATCATATATGTGGTCCTGTAAATAATATGAAGCTCTTTTAAGTTCTGAACATATGCAGGTCTATAACTGGGCTTTTGAAGTGCAAGTTGATATGTGCAAGTTTGTTATCAGAATTTTGTAAGTTGAGTGTCAGGGCGATACACTAGAACATTTCAAGCTGGTTAATTGCAAGGCTTTTGAGAGAAGAATTGTTTTATTGCTCAACTTTAGGAAGTGAAACTTTATGCCGATACCAAGTGCATGGTTGCTGCAATTTCTGTGTGAATATCATTGTGGATGCATCCCCACGAATATGCTTTCTGAGCAATCTCATACCGTTCATTTATATTTATATGGTGCATTTAGATGTCCAGGTTGTTTTTGGCATTTATTGTGTGGATGCATCTGAGAACTTTTCCCCTTCCATGGTACCTTGCTCTGGGGAACTTGAACTCCTTTGTGGTTGATGGATTTGAAGCTGTTTGCAAGTAATTTTGTTACATTATTATATCTCATTCTTAGTTGATAGACTGTAATGTACATTTATATATTGATTTGAATGTATTGTTCTATAATCAATTTTTTTTAACCAAAGATGAAAATTTACCCTCTGATGAATCAGAAAAATGGTTGCTTCTCTAAGGGTCATTCAAAACTATTCCTAGAGGCATTTTGCATATATCTGAATAACAATTTATCTTAAGGTTCAAGGATTGAGCTAAAAGTTAATGCTTGGTTTTGGGAATGATGATTATGAGTTTTATCTTCTATACAAACTTAAGCCATCTGATACAGATGCAACAGCAGCATGTAGAATGATTTAGAATGTACAATGTAAAAGCTCTAAAACTAGTAAGCACTCTAGCACGTCTCCCATTCATTCATATGCCTATCAGCATCTCCAATGCACCCTCAGATGCATTTGCTAATTTTTATCTCTATGCACTATATTTGTGATTGGCAATTTTCTATGTATTATGTTTATTTCTCACTACTTGCTAAATTTAACATGAAATAACAAAATCTGTTCTTTGCCTCTATTTGTTCAAATATTACATTGCTATTTCGTGTCCCAAGTTTTTGCTGAGTTTTTCCCGTTTTAAACTTACATAAATGAAGACCATTTACACTTTTACCGTCCTATATAAATGGAAAGCCACTATGATTTAGAATCACACATGACAGGAATTAAAAGCAAGAGATGAGGAATTTGAAAAGGTGATTGAAAATAGGTAGTGCTGCAAGACTTAGCCGCGCACAGACAACAACAATAATCCTTAACAACTCACACAAGGAAAACCCCATGACTGTATTTAATCTATAGAAATTTTATACAGCATTGATTCGTTGAACAGAGAATTGGCATGTCTTACCAATTAGGATAATAATAAAACGTACATTATGAAGTAGTGCTTTTATTCTATACTAATCATATCTGGGCACAAGCATCACAGACTCATGACATTCAATAACGCTACTGGTAAGAATGGATTCAAGTAACGAATGGTACAAGCATGAGAAGCTTCAACCTTGCAGGTGACGGCACCGTGTTAAAGTTAGTCCATGTTTTCATATTTTTCAGTTGTCTTTATTCAGTGTCAACTGTTGAAGGTTTCATTTGCCTTGGTACATTTAGGAATTACATTGTCATGGCCAACTTCACCACATCACTAGTAGCAGAGATAAAAGAAAGAAAGGCTGCAGAACATCCGCCAATGCTAGTGGCGTCAATGGGCACTTTAGTAGAGAGAAGTATGGCCATCACGGAACCTATGAAATGCAAAAATAATCTAAAGAACAAGGATAGTAGGTGGCTAAATTATGTAGCAAAAAAAGAGGCAGGATGGCCAGCTGGCCGAGGAGAAGCATTCAAGATAATGAATGTGGCTGAGGATGAGAAGAAGGATACCATTGAATCTCACATCATTCACTTTGATCTTGGACATAATGGAGGCCACAGAAGCCTTTACAAGGTGATAATGGAACATAGCATGTCAATAAAAGGAGGTCCTGTTTAGTCTCAATGTAAACCTGATTGGGAAGCAACTGCTAAATTGCAGAGAACTTATGCAGGCAATTAACAAGAACACCAATAACCCTCGCACAAAATAGACTACAGACCATGGCCCTGCTACCAATTAAATGCGGATGCACTCGAAAATAAACTCATTGGCTGAAGACCCAATTATAAAACATAACAAGGGGATGTAGCAGGAACTTGTGTTCTTGAGGCTGAAAATTGAAACTACACAAAATTCTGGCTGAGGTTGTAGTGGCTGCTGCCGATTGAGATTATCCAGAGACCAGAGAGCTGTATTCTTAGCGAGGTGTGTGCTATGGCTGAAACATCTACCAAGCAATGATTCTTTACCTTTTTGGTCCTGTTCCTGTATGTAATATTTTGTTACGGGTGAATAAAAGCTACATATGCTAGTCTAATGATAACAGGGGGTCCAGGGATTCCCCGTTGGCAGTGTTTGCAATTTGGAGAAGGGGCTCCTCTGAAAATCAAGGGACATCAGTTTTATCTGGAGTATCATGATCTACTATGGCATCCATATTTATGTAATACTACTTGGTCAACTATGGTATCTCTGCCATACTCCAGTTTTCCTTATGAACAATGAAAAAAGAGTTTAACAGAAGGCATACAGATGCTCAGCAGCCTTGCACTGATCGCAAATAGAAAGTAAATCGGCAAAGCCCGCATCGCCACAAATCTCACAAACCTTAACCTGCGAACATATGTCATAAACATCTAATGTAAGATATTATTGGACCATAAACTCAATCATTCCTCCTGAATTGTAAAATATACGAGATCAAATTAGTCAGTTGCCTTTCAAAACAAAGCTATTGAGATCAAATAAATATTAAAACATATCCCACAAAATGGACCCAAATTCATTTCTTTATCTTACCACCAATCTGATGATAATGTAGTATGTACAGCCACCGAAGGATTACATATGATATCGAAACAACTAGAAAAAAGACATTACGTAGATTAAGTATCCTGTGGTTTGCATGTCCTACTACAATTTCTCAGGGTAAATAGAATTTTATCTCCCAAACCTTTGTGAATGAAATAATAATATGACATCAAATATGATGAGAACCATTAAAATTCTAACAACATTGGTGTCTTAATCATCAAGGAAGATAAAAGCAAATACTGCAACAAAAATGAATTTCAAACAGATATTTGGGGCGAATGCTATTACAAACAGTATATTCATGTATCTTAGAAAGTTACCAACAGATTATAAAGCGTTAGGAGACAGAATGGTGTTTCATTACTATCTTTGACTGCCATTTAAAACCTGATAGCTTCAAAACTATATATAACACAGCACCAGGAGTTCACTTCCTTCTATAGATGGGACTCTCTTGGCAAAATAAGTTAGTCTCATAATTTCTAAGTATACAAATATTCCTTAGGATTTGTGTCTATGAGGATAGGTATTCACATAAAGCAGTTCATGGCAATGTGTATGCAAGATCCAGAAAATATTCAGAAACAATGATATACGTGGACATTAGAGTAAATATCCAATGTAAATGGCTACAAATGGGAAGATAAAACACATAAGGCTAGTTCAGATGAGATAACATTCAAACCTTTTGGCAATCAGAAGCAAAAAAAAAAAAAAATTCTTTATAGATCAAAAAGGCCATTTCTAACTTCCAAGCCCGCTGCCCAACCAAGAGGAGCTCCATTGATGAGAAAAATCTACATAAATTAACAGCACACTAAATGTAAATAGAAGAACAGGGAAGCACATAGGGTTTAAGAAATATAAATAAATAAAAGAAAAGGTACCAGGTTTGATAAATAATGCAAAAACACATTGGACCACCAGAGAAATTAAATAGGATAGAACATATATTGATCCATACTTGCTAAAAATGTCAGGAGAGATTTTTCTTATTTTAGCATATGTTGATGATGTTACTGTCTTGTGTAAGGATTTGTCTATGTTCAACAAATTCAAGAAAATGTTAAGAGGTTGAAAACATTTTTGAGATCACAGATCATGAAGAGATGTGCTATTGTCTCGAGTGCGATGAGTCAAGGTCAAGACATTTTCCAGAGCTTAGAGATGGGTGGTTGGAATGAAGTTGCATACATAGAAGGGTCTAAGGACTAATGCCTAAATGGAAGCCATAAAGATGGTGTCATGTCTTAATGCAGTAGAAAGCCTAATGTATGCCACTCTTGTGCACCACAAACATTCCCGCACCCCTCATCTATATTTTTTTACTCCTCTATTACATATATCTCACCATACTTGCCAGTACAGAGAACCCTTCCTCTCAATACCATGTGAACTTATTATAAAACATCCTAGTGCAGTGTAAGTACTGCCTAAATACATTAAAATATCAGGGAACATTTCCCTGGGACTTGTCCACTTCATATAGTAACTCTGAAAGTGTCACAAAGCACCATATGATGTCGCACAGGTCAACAAGGTAACAGTTCTGTTTTTCCTAACTGTCTCTTTTGCTAATGTCGCAGCATGTGTGGAGCTACAGTGGTATGTAAGAATGCTTGAAACTATATGATGATAAACCCTGTCAACATAATTCCCGGACTTAGATATTTGTTTCGTCCTCAAGGCAAGTCCAATTAAGAAACCTGCCAAGACGTACCATGGCCATGGGCATCACACTCAATGATTTAGCTAAGATGACATGATTTTGTGATGCAGATTGGGCAAGGAACATAGATGATCAGAGATCATCTTGTAGATATTGCTTTAAATTGTCTTGGAGTAATTTCAAAGGTAAGAAAAAAGCAGCCAATTATTTCCTTGTTGAGTTTAAGGCTTTCACAAGCAATTTAATTAGATAATTGATTTTTGTGGGAGTTTCACTCATGTGATTTTAATCATTACCCAAATGAACTTCATGAGTAGTCATTACCCTAATGACATTTTTCCTCGCGTTTTTAGATAATAATCACAAGGCAAGGGGACCCACTCAGCCCACAAGCACCATAAGCATTCCATAGTAGGTTGGGGGGGGAATGGTGAATATAATTCACCACTTCGAGTTTTTCACCCTCTACATCTTTCCCCATTGGAGGAATGGTGCTTATGTACCAAGTGGATCCCCTTGCCTTGTGATTATTACCGTAAAAACACAAGGAAAAATGTAATAAGGGAGAGGACTACTCATGGAAGTCATTTCGGTAATAACTAGAACCACAAATCCCATTAAAAAATCAATTATCTGATTATTTCCTTGTTGAATGCAGAAGTAAAATATGTTTCAGCATGCCATGCAGCTGAAAATTGATCTCATTAAGAATTTTATCAGAAAGCATTGGTGTGGAAAGAGATTTTTTCCTTGTAATAAAAAAGTGACAGACAATTCTATAGCAATAGTAAAGAATTAAAAGTTTCATGAGGGCAAAGCATATTGAACTACATCACTACCACTTTGTTCGGGAACAAGCCAAAAAAGCAATAATGTCAAACCGGTAAATCAATAGTTAATGCATTGAGCAAGCTGCTTACAAAGGACAGATTGAATCTCCCATGGATGTGTTACGTGCAAAATTTGCACACCTCCAAGAAATATATATATGCTTGCTGCAATAAGGACATTCAACTCATCCTCCTACTGACACAGGTTACGGAAGGTTTGGCTCTCAACTCGCTCATTTACAGTTTGTTAAGGTCTACCTCTTGCTGTACCATTGTATCATTTATAGTGCCCAGAACATGAAAATGTGTCCTTGGCAATAAGAAACCAACGGGTAGTTAAACACTCAATTGATTGATTCGGTAGTTTGATGATTAAAAGAAGAAATGAAATCACATGTTTGTCAGATGTAGATTTTTCAGATTCAGTATCCTGGATTTGAGATTGATTTTATCTTGGCTTGCAAACATTATAATTCTACTCTATGAAAGATGATATCGGAGAAGCGCCATGGATCTGCTGATTCGAAGAATGCACAGGTGAGTGATGCGAGACATGAATTGTTCCAAGACAAAACAAAGCACACATACAAGACTGCAAATTATGAAAATACAAGAGAGATAATTACAAGAACACAGAAATAACTCCAACTCAATACGATCAAATAGAATAATGCAAGAGATGTACATATAGGAGGTGTATGTGTAACATCCACCTAGAATCATGGCAACCTCCACCTAGAATAGTGGTAACCTACATACCCGAAATAGCCAGTCAACAGACAAGTGGCTAAGAGTAGTAAATACCACTAACTAAAATAGTATGATCAAGTGTACACCTAAGCAAGCATATCCCATAAGTGTAGGGAAACTCCAAGTGAGGTGGAATATCCCGAGTATGATAATACAAATAAAGCAAGGAAAATAAATCCTACACTAACACCCCCCATAAGCACAGCTTAGGTGGGTAGTGAAAAAGGAAAGTGGGTCCTAGCAACAAGGCCTGACGAAGTACCCACGTACAATGCAATCTCTCATAAGATAGAGGAAACGGAGAAAACCGAAGGGAAAAAACTTCCCCCCAAAAGAGAGACATGAAGAAGTGAAGAGGCTAGAAGGGCCCCCTGAAGATGATGAAGTTGTTGATGTAGACCACACCCCAAGAAGAGCTCGTAGATGAATGAACTTTCTCTCAGTAAAAGGTTTAGTGAATATGTCAGCAACCTACTCTGAAGACTGGCAGAATATCAAATCGATGACCCGCTCATGAATGAGCTCCCGAATGAAGTGCATGTGAATCTCAATGTGTTTGGTCCTTTGATGGACCAGATTCCTGCATATCTGGATGGTGCTCTGGTTGTCACAAAAGATGGTTGTAGGTTGCCTGATCTGGATGCCATGCTCAGAAAGGATCCCCTAAATCCAAATAGCCTCAGAATCTGCGTTAACAACTCCCTTGTACTCTGCCTCTGTGGATGATAGAGCAATAGCATTCTGCTTCTTGCTCGACCAACTGATAGGACCAGAACCCAATGAGAAACTGTAACCTGAAGTGGACTTACAACACTCAGTGTCCCCATCCCAATCTGAGTCTGTGTAGCCGACCAATTCAATGTCTGAACCAACCTTGTAGTGAATCCCATATCTGTGTGAGCCCTGAATGTAGTGCAAGATCCTCTTAGTTGTTTTCCAATACAACTCATGGGGTTCCTGCACAAACCTCGAAACAATACCAATGACATATGAGATATCAGGTCGGGTGTGAGTCAAGTAAATAAGGTTGCCAACAAGTTGTCGATACAAAGTAGCATCGACCAAGGGTGTGGAACAATCAACCTCAAGCTTGACTCCAGATAAGAATGTATTCGAAGATAGCTTGCAGTCAACCATGTGAAACTAAGCCAAAAGATCGAGAGAGTACTTGATGTGCAAGTAAATCCCTAAATCAGACTGTGTGATCTTAATGCAAGGAATTAGTCAGTAGACCCAATTCAGTCATGGTGAATCTATCCTGAAAGTATATTCAATATAGTTGATGAAGTACTCTCATATAATACATATCAATAATGAATCATCCTGCAGCAATAGATATACATTGGGATCATGAATGGCACCAAGTGAAACCAGAAGCTAGGAGGAAGGAATCCACCTTGGCATACCAAGCCCGAGGGGCCTGCTTGAGGCCATAGATGGATTTCCTAAGTTTTCAAAACTAAGGATGAATCCTGAACAAACCCAGGTAGTTGCTCCATGTAGATCTCCTCCTGTAGGTCTCCGGGAAAGAAAAACACTCTTCACATCCATCTGATGCACATTCCAACCATGTGTTGCAGCTAAAGCAAGTGCGAGTTTAATCGAATTCATCTTGGCTACGGGTGCAAAGGTCTCTGACTAGTCTATGTCGGCTACTTGAGAAAAACCCTTGGCTACCAAACGAGCCTTGTACTTATCAACTGACCCATCTGTTGCAAATTTGGTCTGATATATCCATCAACATCGAACCATATTCCTTCCCTTAGGAAGTGAAGTCAAATCCCAAGTGTGATTATTGATTAAGGAATTATATTCCTCATGCATAACACTATCCCACTCAGGTATGCCTGATGCCTCTTAGAATGTTTGTGGATCGGTCACTGAAGCATAGAAGACATGTGGCCTACTCTGATAATCTGCCCGAGTATGTTTATCATCCTCTGGATCCCCTACCCAAGTGCTTGCACTCTGAAGTGTCTGCCTAGCCCAAAGAGGGCCTGAAGTGGGTGAGTCATGTGTTGAATCCTCATCCTCTGAAATATGGCTAGAAGTAGATGAGGATGACTCCTCATTACTCTGCTGGTTGTCAAAACCACTGTCAGAATTGGAAGAAATAGAAGACTCTACCTCAGGAACCTGTTATGGATGATTTGAATCCTCAGACTGCTCATCAAAACTAAGTGAAGTCTAAATTAGATGGAGAAGACGTCAAGTAAAGAGTCAGTGGGACTCTCCTAAAACTTAACACTTCTCTCGATGAACAACTCATGAGTAGTAGGATGGAGAAGTCTATAGCCCTTGACCCCCTTTGGATACCCAACAAAATGCAAGGTTTGGATTGAGGCTCTATTGCCTTGCATTTCTTTTTGGGGATGTGTGCCATTGTTGGTGATCTGAAGACCCTAAAGTGCTTAACTGTACTAGTTTCCTGTTGTGCCAAGCTTCAAAGGGAGTTATTCCTTTCAAAGCTTTGTGGGGAACCCAATTCTGTATATAACAGGTGCAATTGATGGCTTCTACCCAAAATTGAAGAGTCAAATATTTAGAGTGGATCATATAGTTTACCATCTCTTTCAAGGACCGATTTTTGTGTTTTGCCACGCCATTCTGCTGAGGAGTGTAAGGCACTATTCGTTGTAGATCAATACCCTTGTGGTGCAAAACTGCTCAAATTTGTTGCTAACATACTCCCCCCATTATCTGTTCGAAGAACTTTGATGCATTTCCCAAATTGTTTCTCAACGAAGTGCCTTGAAGTCCCGAAAGTAATCAAACACTTCATACTTTTTCCTAAGGAAGTAGACCCATGTATATCTGGAAAATTCATCTATGAAGGTGAGAGCATATTTGGCCCTGGTGAAAGAAGGATGGGGAAAAGTCCCTGTGACATCACTGTGAATCAAATCTAAATGTGTTGAAGCTCTCCAAGCTTTGCCTTTGTCAAATTTCTCTTCATGGTTGTTTTCCAAGAGCACAACCCTCACAAAGTCCCTTTGAGAAATGAACTCTAGGAAATCTTGTAACCATGTCATGCTGACTGAGTTGCTCAAGGTAGCGGTAGTTAAGATGGCCAAACCACTCATGCCATAATCTGCTAACTCCATCTGAATGTGTGAGCAATGCAGTAGGGGAAACATCAAGTGCAAAGTGTGAGAAGGTATATAACCTAGCATGGTGATCTGCCCTTCCCACTGCTATTGTAGTGTCACTATGCAACTCCCTGATCTCAACTGAATTTGGATCAAATAGGACTCTCATGCCCTTCCCTATATGAGTCATCTGATACATTGATAGGAGATTAGTTGAAAGTGAAGGTACACTGAGAACATTTGTGAATGTTCTACCTTTGACTTCAATAGACCCTCTCCCTGAAACTGTGGCTAGAGTATCATCACCCAAAGTGATGGAGGACATGCTAAGGGCTCTAAAGAAAACTCAACTTGTGATGAACCCATGTGGTGTGGAGCACCAGAAGTCAATAACCCAAGAAGGAGTAGATGAGGATGCAACTGTAACTAGTGTGTTTCCCTTATGTTTCTCTTTACCTTTTTCCTTTGGCCTTAGTAGATTCTTGGGTTGATGAAGACTGTTTGATAGATTTAGGGACCCCTATGTTGTTCTTCTCAAGGAGATGAGTGAGGTGGTCAATATGCTTCTTCATACATTTGTGCTCATCATGCCCAAGTTTCATGCAATAGGCACACTTAACCTTTTCCTTCTTAGGTTTCCCATTTGAACTGGAGGTTTCAGTGGTAGACTTGGAAGAGGTAGTGGAATTTCTGTTCTTTCTTCTTTTCTAGATCCTTGCTCTTTTGCTTCTTCTCTTGGTTGCTAGAGGATTTTTGTTTCCCATTCCCGACAATGAGGGCTTGAGGTTTGGATGACTTCAAGGTGCCCATTTGGATTAACTTGTCTTGCTCCTTAGTTAAATCGGCAATAAATTCATCTAAAAATGGCATAGACCATGTGGATCCAAGAGCCCTCTTGGTAGCATAAAAGGTAGATACCAAAGATAGAGTAGTCAGGACCTAGTTTGGCAAGCACTGAAAGAACTAGCTATTCATCCTTCTTTTCTGTTCCACATTCCTTCAACTGCAATTGTAAGGACTTGAGCTTGGTAAAGAAATATTCCAAAGTGTCAAAGTTGCAAGGACTTAAGTTAATAAGTTCTATTTCTAGCTCATGACCCCTCATAGTGTCAACTTTTCCAAACAAGGTTTCTAAGGTTGTCCACACCTGGTTGGGAGATTTGGCTGACTCTATGTGAAAGAGGAGTTCGAAGAGACACTAAAAGACACAAGATACCAAAAGCTTCATCACACTTATTAAACCACTTAACTTTGTCTGCATCTTCACTAGGCTCAATTTCTAACCCCATTGTGATACAGTACAACCCTTTACTCCTAAGTACAATGGTCATTTTTTATTTCCATTCCAGGTAGTTAAAAGGTGTAAGTGGGTTACTTGTATTTAGATCCATTAGTGCAGAAAGTAAAGTTGTGGTAATTGTTGCAGAAAACAATGAAATGTGCGGAAAGAAAGAAGTGTCAAACAAAAGAGGAAACACACTATATACCCCTCTGAAACTATATTAGGCAACCACCCCCCCCCCCCAAAGTTTTGGCACTTTATAAATTAGTGCATTTTACAAAATGCATAGGTCCAATGTGTGGGAAATGAAAAATAATTAACTTTTACAAAAAGTGGCACTCGATTTTGAGCTACCGATCAAAAGTTATTACAATAATGATTTCCTGTAAATAATCCCTATTTTAAATGAATTTGCACTTTGAAATGCACCTTTTAAATATAGTTTTAGAAAATGGATCAAGGAGATCTTCACTGCGGCCCTTAAATTGCCACAGATCTCAATGTAGCCAACAACTTTGCCAAGGGACTTAAAACAACAACTCAAGCAGGATCTGCAATGCATGTATAGGTCCATTTGAAACCTTCACTGGAACCTGAACGGGTTGTGAATGTCGTTCAGCAACCTTCAAGGGTTTGAAAACATTTAAGGGTGAGAACAAGTTTGCAAATCAACCTCTAGGTCTAGATGCACCCAGCAATCAACCTTAGCGACTGTATGGGAAGTCCAAACACCTTCTGTGGTCTGTAGCACTCCTGTGAGAGTTTTCTAACTCTTCCAGGGAGCCTGCAACAATGTTATAGGGCCTAGTAAAACACCTTAGAAGTCTCCAAAAAACAATCTCCAGGACTGTATATGCACTATGCAAGCCTGCAAACCTCAGAAGCCTGCAAATAGGCTATATACACCACAAACAAGGCAAACCAGCAAATACAAGACACCTAACACCAAAAAACACCCAAATACTTTGCAAATAATGACCTCAAATGAAAATAAACTTACAAAATAATAACTAGACAAGCTCAATACCAGCTCATCTCTGATACCATATCGGAGAAGCGCCATAGATCTGTTGGTTTGAAGAATGCACGGGTGAACAATGTGAGACGTGAATTGTTCCAAGACAAAAAACACACATACAAAATTGTAAATTGCGAAAATACAAGAGAGATAATTGTGATAACGCAGAAATAGCTCCAACTCAATACGATCAAATAGAATAATGCAAGAGATGTACATATAGGAGGTGAATGTGTAACATCCACCTAGAATCATGGCAACCTCCACCTAGAATAGTGGTAACCTACATACCCGAAATAGCCAGTCAACAGACAAGTGGTAAGAATAGTAAATACCACCAACTAAAATAGTGTGATCAAGTGTACACCTAAGCAAGCATATCCCATAAGTGTAGGGAAACTCCAAGTGAGGTGGAATATCCTGAGGAGGATAATACAAATAACGCGAGGAAAATAAATCCTATACTAACAGATGTGATATCAATGGTCAGCATCACCACGATCACATTCGAGAGTTTTAAACTAGATTGTTCGACACGGGTATGGGTACAATACACTAAAACGGAAAAAAAATTAAGACTTTGGGTATGATACATTGTAGGTACGTTTATATGGTTACATATATATATATATATATATATATATATATATATATTTGCATATTTATCGAAATTTAAGACTCGTACCATCATTTAAGGAACATGAAAACAGATTTCAAATACTTTGATGATTGAGACGTGAGTTTGTATTGATTCATAAAGTTCAAAACATAATAGTTGATAACTTAATACATTCCCATTCTCCACTTGCTTCACTTTCAGTTTCCTGAAACTAATCCTCCTTGTTTGTTGGCTTGTAGTTGATCCTTCTCCTTCTCTCTATCTCCTTCAAGCTCTCTCTCTCCTTGAAGCTCTCTTTCTCTCCTTCAAGCTCAGAATTAGCAAAATGCCAAAATATGAGTGTGTAAATTAACAAGAAGGGGTGTGTATAAATAGGTTTTTGGGGATGTCTTTTAGGGTGAAATTAGGGTTAGGTTATATTTTTTTAAAGTTAGGAGCTTTTTTTTAATGATTTTAAGTTGAAAATGGCAAAACTTTGCATGGGGTACGCTGTAGGTACGTACCCGCAGGTCTTGGGTACGGATTTCTTTACCCGAGACGTACCCGACACCTGGAGGTACACTTGCAATGTACCCAAACCATACTCATACCCGTACCAGGTGTGTATCAGGCCTGGTACTGGGGGGGGGTACCAAGCATTTCCAGGCAATCTAGGTTTTAAATATGTTTCATTTGTAGATTGAATTGGCTTTGTCACAGGAATACTACACATCCACGACTTAACAGTTTGGGTTAGTGTTGATTTTGCTAGTCTTGCCATTAAACATGCCCCTTTGAGACATTCTCCAATTAATAGCACTTAGAGTTATCAGTTTAAAGGGTACCCCCTTCCATGTTTCATGTGTATCACTAAGCATCTGGACCATTATGTAGCCCATTTTGGCACTCAACATGCAATGTTAGGCGTATGGCATTCAATGTCATGCACTGAATGCAAAGACATTCAATGTCATGTATTGGATGCAAATCCACATTCAATGGCTTCTCTCTTTCCTCTCATTTGATATGGCTTTTTAACCTTTAGCATTTTTACCACTTTTTTAAAGCTTTTCATGGAAGCCATACTCTTTCCCTTCTATATAGGAATCATGACCTGGTTTGTTGGCACTCTTGGGCATTTGAAGGGTACGATTATTGTTGTTTCTCTTCAATGGAAATGGTGTTTTACATAATTGGGCATTTAATTTTTTGATTTTGGGCCAATTTCAAAGCTAATATGATCTTTACTTTCTAGTTTTTCCTTGCCCATATGAAGCTGTGTTTGGGGGCACTTCATGTGGAGTGTATGGTATCTCATTATCTTTGTATGTTTGGGTGCCCTAGTAAGTGGCATTCTCCCTCTTTCATTTACAGCAAAAACCCTTGAATATAAAGGATCAAAAGAAAGCATTGTATCAGCCCACTCATTGTATGGATTTTGCTCTATTTGAGTGCTTGGATTGTTAATTTAGTGTTATGGCATTCAATAGCTTTTCTCTCCTCTCATTTGATAAGAGTTTATTAACCCTTAGCATTTTTCACCACGTTTTCTAAGCCTCTCATCGAAGCCACACCCTGCCCCTTCCAAATTGGGATCTTCAGCGGGTGTGTTGGCATTCAAGGGGGTAAGTTTATTGCTGATTCTCTTCAATGACAATAGCCTTTATGTAATTGTACATTTCTTTTGTGATTTTGAGCCAACTTCAAAGCTATATGATATTCTAGTTTTTCTGTGCTTGTGTAAGGCAGTTTTGGGGTTGCACATTATCTTTGCATGTTTGGGTGCGTAGTAAGTGGCATTCTACCTCTTTCATTTACAGCAAAACCCCTTGAATATAAAGGATCAAAAGAAAGCACTATATGAGCAAGAACATCATGGACTTCTATGGGTTCAAATCCCTTCACTTCTATGGCTATTTTCTATTGTTGTTTAAAATGAGTTTGGGTTTTTCAAGCAAGCAATTATTTTGAAGGAATTCAATAAGTGTTTGAAGAAATAGCATGTGGTGAAACATGGGCATTCATGTATTTTTAAATTTTATTGTTGTTTTCTTCCAGTGTAATCAAATAAAAATTGTGCCTGCAACTAAATGTGTTGCACTTCCCTCCTTGGTATTTTAAACAAAATGGATTACAAATCCTTGTAGGCAGCACATGCATGACATATGGAATTTGTTAAATCTGTTTCATTTTTAGCCATTGAAAAAAAGGTGATGGTGAAAGGCTTTTTTTAGAGATCTTTCACGACAAAATTTGCTGCACCTCCCTCCTCACTTGGTATCTTAAACAAAAAGGATTACAATTGCTTGTGGGCTGTTCATGCACATGCATTATGGTTTGTTCAAGTTGTTTCATTTTCAGTCATAGAGAAATGGGTGATGGTTAAAGAGTCTTTTTTTATCAGCAGTATGATGATTATAAAATTATTCGTTTGGGTTGCATTGATCCGGAAAAAAATGCAGTTCCAAATGAGAGCATTTTTTGATTATCTACTTTATGCATGCAGAGTATTCTTTTGAGATATAATTGCACAGCAATGTTGATATACATAGTTGCAGTTGCAAAAACGAGTATGTTTAGTTTCACTTGCAAGCATGATACTTTTTGAAACATTTGGCAACATGAGAGTGATAAGTGATGAATAAAATCAGTTTGGGAGAGACAAGAAGCAAAATAACCTTGCTTTACTAGCATTTCTTTTTGAAATTAGAGCATGCAAGTTCAGTAATTTAAATACCTCTTGTTGGAATGGAATAATGAAATGCAATTGCATTTTTATAATCCCCTTTCTTAGGCAAGCAGGAATAAAAAAGATTGTGATTCAATAGAAAAGAGGAACTAATACAGGTAAGAATGAGGCATCTTAATTATAACTTGATGCCATATTTAGACATTACCACAAGATTTTAGGAATGTAACCACCAATACCTAATCACTTTATTTAATTCTAATGATACCTCACATATATTTAATAACTCTAACGTAAATACTATAAACTAAGTACATAATCTATCATCTCCAAATGGACATTATATTTCCAATACCATCATAAAAGATCATCAAACTGGGGTTACATAAACTAACCCTTGAACCAAAGAACACGCATATCATCATCTTCTTAGGGTTGCGTTGTGTCTTTCCCATATCCAGAAGTTTCAGCAAAATTGTTTTCCTTGTTAGGATAAAAACTCCTGCAAACCCTTACAATATGCCCTGGTTTACCACAACGATAACATACAAAATATGGTTTACCATCATTCTATCTGCTCACATTAGGATTTGACTCGTATTTCCATTTTACCTTATATGTTTATTTTTCCACATTAAATAACGTAAAATCTTTTCAAAATTCCAGGAACTAACCAAGTTTCAATTGGTCCTTCATAGGCCTCAAGAAAAGTATTTTATCTAAGGGATTTGAACTCCTCAACTATGTTTTCATCTGCACCTACAAGTTGACTTTTGATGTCATTCAATTTTTTAAGTGATCACCCATTGATCCGCCTTTTGTAAAATTAAAGTATAAAGCTTGTTTTGAAACAAAGTATCTTACTTTCAATTGAGTTAACATATTCTAGACACCCAATTTTGGTATAAGTCCATTTATTAGTCGTAAAATTGCATCATTCTAGGATTTGTCGAGTATTGGTCCAAAATAGTCTCTTATTGGCACGTTTCCATAGTTTTGGTTGTTCCCTGTTTTCCTCTCCTCTTACTCTCTCTTCCCCATGTTCCCCAAATCAAAGCATGCGAGGGGTCCCTCAAGACACATAAAATATTTTGTTCAACACAATTCAGCATCCATGCAACATGACAAGTATTGCACCCTTGCAAATTGGCTCGTACCATCCAAATGGCATAACCCCATATCAACGTCAATACAATTAGCTTTCCTTGTTCAATGTTCTACTTGGTTGGCACACCCCGAGTTGAAGCAAAAAGCGCTAAGGAAACGCCTTTCTAACTTTTCTTTTGGGTCCCCACAGAGTTTTGGGTCGTTTTTGTCAATTTTCTTGCCTGTCGTGGGTTAACTTACACGCCAATAGGGTCTTAAATTAAATTCAAGAAGTCTATAAATATACAGGTGTATTAGTGCATTTAGGACATCAAACAATACATAAAATCAAGAGATAAGAGCTTCGTTGTGTAAGTGCAGAAGCAATTAATTCAAACATTTAGAGAAGGATAAGATTTCAAGCATTTACTTCTGCATCATGAATTTATTTCTAGAAAGAAAAGTCATATAGAGTACACAATTGAAGTACACTAGACTGTCTGATTGAAGTATTAAATTTATATTTGATGTTTTGCATTCATATTGTACACTGTTTTGGGCTCTCATAAATATCAAGGAATGTTTGCTTTTCTTCAATTTACCAAAACAAAATTTTCATTCTATAGAGCTAGCTGCCCTATTAGTGATCTAGATCTCAAAAGGTCTAGGGGAAAAACACTCTAAAACGGGGGTTAAGATGGGTTGAATGCACATGCAAAAACAATATTGAATAAGATGGAGGCTATAGAAAGAAATAGAGCTAGAATACAAGGTTATATTAATTTGTGTGTTTTGTATATGGCATACTCTTGAGAAAGATGTATGGTTGTCTACTTTACTATTGTTTGTTTGTTATCTGATGCAACAGATTTGTATACATACATATACTACAAAGTCATGAAGACATAAAGAAAAGTTATTTAAGATGAACCACTTGGGCTTCCATGTATGACTCTTCACCTTGTAGTCAAGCCACATACCTTTCGTCCGCTATGTGGCTTTACTACAAGGTGAGTTGTTTGTTGACAGATTCCCTGACATAACACAAACTCTAAAAGTACCACTTGGCATGGTGCAACGTGGCACAAAGTGTGCATGTGCCCAATGCGTAATTTGGAAGTTCTATGCAATGGTCAAGTTGTGTGGTATGTCTATAGGTGTTGTGTGGACAATTGAGGTTGTGTATGGGGCGGCATAACATAGTGCAATGTAGGTTATGTGGAATGTTTTGATGTGTTGATGCGTAAAATGTGGAGTTGCGCTCAATAGTGTCAATGATGCCCCTCAACCCCACACCAACTAAGCCTTTAAAATTTACGTGCTTTGCACCTATCGATCAGTGAACACAGTGTAGTCACTAAAATTTTGCGACATGGATCTTGGCACCATGCAGGATGTGCAGGTGGCAAGGAGCTACACGAGTGTTCGTAGTGTAGAGGTTGTGCAACATGTTTCGTGGCACTAAACAGGATGTGCATGATCCAAGGAGTTATATAGCATGTTCCAAGTGACAAAGGCACTCAAGGTACGACTTAGTGACCAAACCCATAAACTATATTAGACCCGCTAATCCATATACATTATTATTTTTGTGCCCCTTTAGTAGTGTCTCCAACCTAAAGGACTTCATGGTCAAAAAACCTCTTCTTCTACTTTTAAAACCCTCAACACATCTTGTTGGAGAGTTGAGTGCTCTCATTTAGCAAGATCTCTCTAGCAAAACATTGCCACAACCTAGCATCTATTACAAACATGAAAATCACAGCAAGTAATCATGCACACATAACAAGATAAAACCAATGTACAAGTCTTTTAATTATTGTTTGCTATGTTAATTTACATGCAAGACTTCAAGGTATAAATAACCTGTAGAGATTTGTTTCATGCAACAAGAATTAGTTTCATAAAACAAATACAGTTTGGAGGAAATATCTGAAGGGTCTCCTATTTGTGCACTCACATGATACGTTTCATGCAAATAGGTATTCAACTCCAAACCATATCCAACAACCTAAAACACTAACTCCCAATCAAAGCTTAACCCCCTTTGCGAGGATGAACTAGGTTAACACCAACTTGGTGAACCAATAATAGCCAGCCAATGTGAATGCGCGCACTCTAAACACCCTCCCCTTAAGTGCAAAATCGGGGAGTGAGAAAAGAGGAAGCAAAGAGACTAATGGGTCGAACTGATCACGTTCCCACGTACAAATACACAATGAAATATAAGTGTCCCCCTATGTTAACCAATCCATCTTACCGGAATAACATGGATGTCAAGTCACTATAACCGCCAAGTCATATAGGAACTAGTACTCTATACAAGTCTCACTCCAAAAAAACATTGATCAAAAAATTGGGAAAAAAGAGTTACGACAGATGAAATGTATCACCACAAGGTACCAAGAAATCCAGTAATAAAACAACAGGAGACAAAACTTATGTCGCAAGGTCTCCCAAAAAGCAAGACCAAAAACTCAACAGAATGTTGAAGTAGGTGCACTATCAAACACAAGTGCACATGTGCGCTCGAAAGTCACAAGATCTAATGAGAACATGTGGTATGAAGTTGTTAAAGAGTTGACATGTGTTGGGAATGCCATTCTTCCAAACACTAGTGAGAACATTTGGTTCAAAGTTGCTTAATAGCTGACAAGTGTTGGGAATGTCATTCTTCCAAACTCTGCCAAGTCTAAATCCATTGCTCTTCCTGAGAGCTAAAACTCTGTTGACCAAAAGAAATGTTTGGTAAACTTGCGTTCACTTAAACTCATTTTGCACCAATGGTCTGGATCCACTATTCGATCACAAAAAACATAACAATTGAGATTGCAATTCATCAAAATAGCTCCATGCAGGAGATTGTTAACAATGTCGATAGTGCCGAGAGTTCACCAAACTTAAATTCAATCCATTATTAATAAATGCAAATCGTCAAATGCCAAAAACAATTGCCAAGGCAAAGGACACAACACCTGAAGCAGGATCAGCACCCTCCCCCATATTCCTGAATGGGTGGAGTGATGCTACAAATCTATATGAGTGGACAAAACCAACTATTTGAACGCTGACAATCTGACACAGGGCTTCACTAAACTAACTATGCTTCAGAAGGAAAACTAGATCTACCACAAAACAAAAGGAGAGTATCAAAATGCCTAAAAAGTGTCAAAGATAAAAATGAAATATACCTCTCAAGAAAATGGCCCTGGTGGCATTCGGAAAGTCAGACAACTGAATTAGACAAAAAGTACTCAAAAAGGAGCATAACCGCATGATGAAAAAACGCCATGGCGATTTAGACTTAAAGCAAATACAGAAAAATTCCATACAAAAATTACTTCACCAAGTGATGCATAGAAACTCCAAAATGTTGTCAATCACTAAAGGACACCATTTGAAAGCATGACAGTTGCTCTACAACTACGAAAAAAAAGAGCTCAATCAACAAAGGAAGCTACAAAAGGCAGGAGTAGTGAGCAGATTGAGAAACTAAAAATCGGATGAGACATGCCTATAGCGCCCCCTCAATGAATGCTTACTCTTTCGCCACAAGTGATTAGGAATCCATCCCAAATGGATTCAAATGGCTGAAGAAGATGCCCACATATGATTTGGTGCAAAATGAACTACCAATGCATGCAAGGAAACATTTGAATGTGTCCTAAGTTGATCAAATCTAACAACTGAAAACTTACGTTTCCCAAGCCTAAGTGAAGGTGTAACAAAACTCATGTGTTGCTCAAGATCCTCACGAAAAGTGGAGTGAACCAAATCTGGAGCTTTATCATTAAATGATACCATAGAAGATTTATTTCGTACTTTATAAATATTGTCATCGCATGAAGTCTAGTTGATAGGCTAGAAGGGAGCAACAATGCCTTGAAGATGTCTACTAACACATCTTCCAAGATAACTTAAAGGAGTTAACTATGCAAGAACCAAAAGCAGTAGTGCGTTTCTCAAAAGAGTTGGGCAAATAATGCGGGAGCAAAAATGGGATTAGCTAAATATACAACAATAGGAGAAGGTCTGGTAGGTCACAGTCTAAAAGCGCATCAAGTGCATGTGTACCAGAATCGGGAATAGAAGTGGCGGGCGTTGTATCAGAATGTGCAACAAAGAGCAGCAAGCACAATAGCAAAAGCTACAATAAGAGCATTAATAGAAGCAATAGGAGGCTCAAGTATTGTAAGCGGACTAAGGGTTTTCAAGTCCATAGTATGAGGCTAATGCAAATGTGCAAGTTTTCGCTACAGGGAGTGAGTTAGGTCATCCTTGCCATGGATGAGGTAGCGCAAAAAAGCATTCTGCTTCAGCAATTTCTTGTTCTCTTCTTGCAAAGTTAGAATAGAAACCATAACAGAAATCAAAAGCAAGAAAAGTTTTTACCTATGAAGGGATATGACCTCCTTCCAAACCGAATCTCACCCTCTGGTCTTTGACACATGAAAGAATATGTGTTGTCGAGAAGAAAAAACACCCCGAATAGACTATACATGGGGCCAGGGGGTGACAGCTCCAAGGGGGTCCAGGAGCAACACCTTTGATGCCAAACACAAATTGGAAGGGTCATGGCCTTTGAAATGGCCATAAAAACACCCTTTACAAGAAAAAAATGAATCCCACTTTACATAAATTGAGCACCCCCCTACAAATATCTCCCCTTTACTTCAAGGGAAAAGGTTAATATTATTGTTTTTTGAAAAAAAATGTACAAAAATAATTGCTCCCTCGATTTACAATATTGTTAAGGAAAATAATTTCTCCCCTTTTAAAAATTTCTTTGCTCGTACAATGTGCATTCTAAAGAATTCTTAAAGCAAAAAAAAATTAACATTCAAGGTTTTGATCCTTGGACCACCTTCAAGACAAGCGCTCTAGCCAAAACTTTGCCTACCAAATGAACAAGAAACTCGCTCATGCATAGATATGTGTGAATATCTTGTTTAACCTTTAATGATCCATAGGGATCTAGAAGAACACCACTCCATCAAAACAATTAGAAAGAGAAGAAAAATCAAATAGAAAGAGTAGATTGATAAGTTACAAAACCGCCACTTTGTGTAGAGTAGCGGTTTCATAACTGCCCCTCTGCACAGAACGGCGGTTACGTAACCGCCCCGACGGTTGTGTAACCGATGGTCTGTTGACACCGACGGTCCTATCACTTATGAACGGAAAAATAAATAAGCTACGAACGGTCGCGGATTTCAAACAGCCTGGTCATGTCTATTCCTAGGATGTCTCTTCCCATTCTCCAGTGCACAAGAGGACATGGGGAGAAAGCTATTTAAGCAAGAGAACAAGTGGAATTGAGCATCGAAGTTGGAATGAAAAAAAGTGAGCAAGAAACCATTGTTACTGGAATTGTTTTGTAGAAGAAAGGTGTGAAAACAAAGCAAGCAAGTATAGAAGGGAGGTGTAGACATTGTTTATCTTCCTTCATCTTATTGTAATCTGTATTTCTCTTTAAATTGGACAATACAATATTGGGAAGAATGAGCAAATTGCCCTTCCCTGCTGGTTTTCCCTCAACTTGGGGGTTTCTAGGATAAATATTGTGTTGTGAATTGAATTGTTATCTTCCATTGCTGCAAAATAGTTCTAAGTTTCAGTTTTTATTCACTAACATTAAGAACTGTCATTTTCAAAGAATTGGAAGTAAAACAGTAATTGTTGTGGCCTGGTAAATTTCCAAAGATAGAGGTTTACAGATCATTTATACAGCTCGCAAATGCTTTTCTAAAAAATTAAGCCAAAGGAATAAGCTTTTGTAGTCTCGAACCTAAGACCTTGCAAATGCAAAGTGATCAGGGGATCATTTCTGAAAGTTCCCTAAACATCTCTAAATGGTGTCAGTGCAGAAGATCATCTCGAGAGCTTTCCAACGACTGTGAGAACGCGACAAACGGACATCGGGAGCTCTAGATATGTTCGGTCAAAGTTCGGTCAACGGGAAAGTCAACTCTGGTCAACTGGTCAATATTGGACCGAATCGCACTGTGACACGTGGCTTGCCAACACTCGTCGAATTCGCTCGATTTGCCTATCGGGAGACGACAAGTGGACTACAGGATTATTTCTATTCCACATTGTATGGGTCGAAATAATATTATTTTGGTAAGGCCACTTTCAAATGCCACATATATATATATAATGTTTAATACATTAATATTAAACCATGCCGCCAAATGCTGACCACGTGGGGTGGTGAAGCGGTTGTTGGGAGGCATTAAGCCCTGCCACGTGGAAGGGAGGTGAGTGAAGCGGTGTTGGAGGGGGCCTAAGCCCACGTGGAGGAGTCCACGTGAGGTAAGGCTTTAATCCCACCTTACCTATCCTTAGCAAATGCCGCCCTTTATGGGATGTTAATCCCATTTCAACATGTAATGCGCGCCAAATGGGAATATTTATCCCATTAAAAAATTCAAATGCCGCTCCTTATGGGATATTTATCCCTTTTTTAAAAATACATCCGCTCCTTATGGGGATTTTAATCCCATTAAAAATGCAAATCGGCCACTATATGGGAATTTAATCCCATTTTTCATGTACGGGTGAAGGCTAATATTAGCCTATGGATAATATTTTATTGCATTATTTTTCGGGCCCTAAAAATGTATAAATAGGGGACCCATTCTATTGTAATGAACAAACACAGTGGACACACACTGGTGCAACGGAGACACCGATCCCGAGCTTATTATTTGTTAAGCTTATTTGCGGGATGTGTCGACAAGTATTGTCTATTGGCCTATTATTTTAGGCAATATTAGATGGAATATTTGTGATTGGGAGTGAAATGTAAACTACCCAATAGGCCCATAGCGCCACACCAATTACTTGTAAATCCTGGATTGTCGACCGGAGTGCTAGCTTCGCATTGTTTGCGTCGGGAAGGCCGATCACAGCCGAAGGAGATTGTACGCCAGGAAGGTGGAAGTCGGGTGCTATTTTTCACCCTTGTCATCCGAAGAACTGGTGTACTGGTAGGCAAGTAAAATTCCATTAGGTTTTCTTGTGAAAGTACTATTGTAACTTACAAGTTTTGACTAGTGGAACGGTTCGATCACGAACCCGGAGACGTAGGCAATTGCCGAACTCCGTAATCAATCTGTGTGCAATTGTCATTATTGTCTTGCATTATTTTAAATTGATTACTTAAAAGGAGTAAATTATCGGCAAATAATTAAAGCCTATAAGGGTCCGAGATCAGGTCGTAATAATCTGATTATTTTCGGATCATGTTTGGTATCAGAGCTGGTAATCGACACCTGCAAACTTACTAATCTTCGAAGCAAGTTGGTATGGAGCAGGTTAATCAGTACAGGTTGCTTTGACAGGGATGGCATTGGCTTGTACTTCTGGATTTCCAGATTGGTGGGATAGACTGAGAGACAGGTTTAACATACTCAGTAATTTTCTCATTTCTATTTGGATGAATCCATTATATCTCATATGCAGATAAAACCTGAAAACTATTGTGTAGGGTAGAATGTATTGGTAAGACCCCTTTGAGGGCAACGTTTGTATACATCTAACCAGACATGGCACATTAGTTAAAGACCCAATTTTGGGCAATGTTTGTACTCTGTTATACTTGCATTAGTAAGACCCCCAGAGGGCAATTATTTTGGTGATTTTGCTAACACCATAAAATGCAGTATATTTTCCTTGTTTAGTCATTGTTCTGGCAGGGAGGAGACAAATGAAGTCAATCCACATTGCAATGCAGTGGAGAAAGACCAATCTCGTCATGCAGAGTCGAGAAATGGCAAAAAGAGTTCCTCATCCCAGAAGAAGGAGATTAAGAGGAATTTTTGTGCTCATTGCCAGAGGAATGGGCATCGGGTGGAAAATTGCTGGAAACTGCATCCATCTCGCCATCAGAGTAATGGCAAGCCAAAGATGGAATGGAGGCCTATTGCAAAGGCAGAGGAAGTTTCTACTCCACCACTAGTTGACAATTCAACCCAGGACCAGGTAATACCTGAAAGTGAAAGTCCTTTAAAATGGGTAAGTCAACAATTTTTCAATTATATATTGCATAATTCAGATTGATGAATCGTATGCAGTATTAAGTTTGGAGATCAGATTTTGTGAGAAAATGCTGAGAGAAAGGTTTACAATACTCAGTGGATTTTCTTACTTAGAAAATTTGATTAATGCTCCTAACATATCTCCTAATCAGCTTGTGAGTACCTGTTACAGCTTGGATACAAGATTTGACTCATATAAAGCTTGGAGATTGATCTGCCATTTGTGCAGACAGTAGAGTTCGCAGAGATCAGCTCGGAACTTCATTCTGTGTAGAGGCATTGTGACCGTGCAGCAGAATGGTAGCTGAATCACCGTTGGCATTGACGTCGGGTCGGAACTTCATTCTGTGTAGAGGCATTGCGACCGTGCAGCAGAATGGTACCTGATATTAGTATGTCAACAAGAGGAGCTCTCAAAGGATCAGCTCGGAACGTCATTCGGTGTCAAGGCATTGTGACCACACATACGAATGGTAGCTGATCAACAGACTTAGCATCATGCATTGGAGGCTCGAAGTCTTGAAAAAGGCTTAGCATCATGCATCGGAGGCGTTGAGGTCTGTACAGAGACTTAGCATCATACATCGGAGGCTCGAAGTCTTGAAAAAGGCTTAGCATCATGTATCGGAGGCGTTGAGGTCTACAGAGACTTAGCATCATCATCGGAGGCATCTTGGAGGCTCGAGGTCTTGAAAGGTCTTGAGGCTTAGCATCATGTATCGGAGGCGTTGAGGTCTACAGAGACTTAGCATCGTACATCGGAGGCTCGAAGTCTTGAAAAAGGCTTAGCATCATGTATCAGGAGGCGTTGAGGTCTACAGAGACTTAGCATCGTGCATTGGAGGCTCGAAGGTCTTGAAAGAGGCTTAGCATCATGCATCGGAGGCGTTGAGGTCTGTAACAGACTTAGCATCATGCATCGGAGGCTCGAGGTCTTGAAAGAGGCTTAGCATCATGCATCGGAGGCGTTGAGGTCTGTAAAGGGACAAGGCATTGTCCATCATTGACATCGGATCAATCAAAGCTCTACGTAACATGGAGTTCCTTCAAACCAGTTCGGATTCTGCGGAATCAACTCGGAGTTAGGAGCTGTGTTATAGAGTAAAAGAAGATCCTTGTTGTCAGATATCAAGAAGCTTAGCACCGCACAGAAGGAGCGTTGAGGTTTCATTCAGAAACTTAGCACCATAAAGCGGAGGCGTGGAGGTTTTCTTCGGATATCAGAGTGGCGCAGCGGAAGCATCGTGGACCCATAACCCACAGGTCCCAGGATCGGAGCAGAGTTGTCGAAGTGAGAAGGTTGGAGGAGAAGACCCAAGGGTCTACTACAGCAGCACTTCCGAGGAGGCAGCAGATTTTTCCAGATTCAGGACAGTATGGAAGCTTTTTGGGACAAAAAGCTTTTCTCAGTGGGGAGGTGTGATCAGGGGATCATTTCTGAAAGTTCCCTAAACATCTCTAAATGGTGTCAGTGCAGAAGATCATCTCGAGAGCTTTCCAACGACTGTGAGAACGCGACAAACGGACATCGGGAGCTCTAGATATGTTCGGTCAAAGTTCGGTCAACGGGAAAGTCAACTCTGGTCAACTGGTCAATATTGGACCGAATCGCACTGTGACACGTGGCTTGCCAACACTCGTCGAATTCGCTCGATTTGCCTATCGGGAGACGACAAGTGGACTACAGGATTATTTCTATTCCACATTGTATGGGTCGAAATAATATTATTTTGGTAAGGCCACTTTCAAATGCCACATGTATATATTAATGTGTATACATTAGTATGTTTAATACATTAATATTAAACCATGTATGCTGACCACGTGGGGTGGTGAAGCGGTTGTTGGGAGGCATTAAGCCCTGCCACGTGGAAGAAGGAGTGAGTGAAGCGGTGTTGGGGGGGGCCTAAGCCCATGCGTGGAGGACCCACGTGAGGTGGAGGCTTTAAGGCTTAATAAAGCCTAACCTTATTCAAATGCGCTGCCCTTTATGGGATTTTAATCCCATTTCAAAATGTAATGCCGCGCCAAATGGGATATTTATCCCATTAAAAATTCAAATGCCGCTCTTATGGGATATTTATCCCTTATTAAAAATACATCCGCTCCTTATGGGGAATAAGGCTTAATCCCATTAAAAATGTAAATCGGCCCACATAGGGATTTAATCCCATTTTTTTATGTACGGGTGAAGGCTAATATTAGCCTATGGATAATATTTTAATTGCATTATTTTTTGGGCCCTAAAAATGTATAAATAGGGGACCCATTCCATTGTAATGACACACTGGTGCACACACATTACACACCACTCATGGTGCAACGGAGACACCGATCCCGAGCTTATTATTTGTTAAGCTTATTTGCGGGATGTGTCGACAAGTATTGTCTATTGGCCTATTATTTTAGGCAATATTAGATGGAATATTTGTGATTGGGAGTGAAATGTAAACTACCCAATAGGCCCATTGAGCCACACCAATTACTTGCAAATCCTGGATTGTCGACCGGAGTGCTAGCTTCGCATTGTTTGCGTCGGGAAGGCCGATCACAGCCGAAGGAGATTGTACGCCAGGAAGGTGGAAGTCGGGTGCTATTTTTCACCCTTGTCGTCCGAAGAACTGGTGTACTGGTAGGCAAGTAAAATTCCATTAGGTTTTCTTGTGAAAGTACTATTGTAACTTACAAGTTTTGACTAGTGGAACGGTTCGACCACGAACCCGGAGACGTAGGCAATTGCCGAACTCCGTAATCAATCTGTGTGCAATTGTCATTATTGTCTTGCATTATTTTAAATTGATTACTTAAAAGGAGTAAATTATCGGCAAATAATTAAAGCCTATAAGGGTCCGAGATCAGGTCGTAATAATCTGATTATTTTCGGATTCCAGACAACTCTTTGAGCCGGTTTGGGACTGTTGATATGCGATGGGATTCTTTGTTGACCACAAGAAGAAAGATTAGCATACACATAAGGCCGAGCACAGGAAAACAAGATCGGCATGCACACAGGGCCGAGAACGAGTAGGTTTCCACTGCACCAAGTGTGTACACATATTGAGCAAGTTGTAGAGAACCAAAGCTCCGTGAGAGTGGATCTAAGCTCACGGTATTTGTGGAGACAGCAAGGTCGGTATGCAAGTCGAGCCCAAGTTAAGGCCTAAATGTGTTGATGCCAACTTGCCAAGTTGTGTCAAGTCCCTATGGGCTTTAGGAACAAAGCCGAGTTAGAGATTCATGTTGCAAGCGAGCTCGTAGCCAAGCCACAAGCCGTAGGGAGGTTATACCTTTGACAGGGTCAGGTTACAAATGCCAACAAACCAAGTTTTGCAGCTCGTTGAGGAAGTGTTAGTTGATCCCGTAGAAGAAGTGTTAGTCAATCCCGTAGAAGGGTGCTCGCATAGGAGCTCAGCAGGACAAAGAACTCCTCTTTTGGAATTTTCTAGACCTGCAACTTGAATGCAGAATCTGCTTTTTTCTATGCAATTTTTTACTGCCTAAAGCTCTTCAATATAGGATTTTTTTTCAAAATTTTGCAACATAATTTTCTACAATTCTCCTCAACAATATACACAACAAAGAAAAGCTAAGCAATGGCTGTTGGAGACAGATCTGATACAATGTCAGAGAGCTCAGTGCTCTCATTCAACAGGATCTCTCCAACGGGACATTACCACAGCCTAGCATCTATTGCAAACAAGAAAATCACAGCAAGTAATCATGCACACATAACTAGATAAACCAATGTACAAGTCTCTGAATTGCTATATGTTGTGTTACTTTGCAAGTGGGAGTTCAAGGTATAAATCACTGATAGATATTTGTTTCGTGCGACAAGAATAAGTTGCATGAAACAAATACAGTTTGGAGGAAATATCTGAAGGATCTCCTATTTATGCACTCAAAAAATGTGTTCATGCAAATAGGTATTCAAGTCCAACCACCTCCAACAACCTAACAAACTCTCAATCAAGCTTAACCCCTTTGTGAGTGTGAACTAGGCTAACATCAAACTGGTTCGAAAATAGTCGGCCAGTGTGTACACACACTCTAACACATCCAATCTCAAATTCTTTCAAAAAAAAGACAAAAAAGAATGTCTCCTTTTCATCCCTCGATCTCTCTCCTCCCAAATGTCAGTTACAGTTTCAATAAAATCTTGAAGCTAACCAGCATAGCTCTGATAACATATCAGATTTTCGCAAAGTAAAATATTAAAAGAGCCATCACTAAAATGGAGGTAGGAATGGGAGGTACAAATGAAGTATTATTATAATAACTTGGTGTCATATACAAGATGTTAGTCAAGTATGTAAACACCAATACCTAATCACTTTATTTAATTCTAATGACACCTCTTGTGTATTTGATAACTTTTACTGAAAATATTATAAACTAAGGATAATCTACCAAATTTCAAATGGACGCTTATATTTCCAATACTAATGTACTTTGTTGTGTGTTTTTCATTTATGTCATTGATGTTGTGGTTAGTTTGACGGAAAGATGGAAAGAAAGTGAAAAAGATCAGATACTTATTTATACATGTTGTCGAATTAAATTGTTTTCTCTATTCTTAATCTGCAACTTTAAACGACTCGCGTCAATGTATTTATGTGGATTTTGATGAGTACGTCTTGTTCTATAAATGCTTTAATGTGTGATCATAAAATTTTCCATGAATGCCTCATATGAGGGAAAAATATGAACATTGATTTGATAGATGGTTAAGATTGGATCGGCCATTTCAAATAATGGCTCTTTCCTTGTTTTTGAGCATCAATTGCATAATTAATGTGACTCAGTCAAAAGAAATTAATTGCAGTTGAAACTAAATTAGGTGAAAACTTTGCCATGCCTCTTGATTGAAAATTCATGTGAAAATGATGTAAATATTGATGTCTTGCATAGAATTCAGTAATCGTTGCATGCATTTTGAGTCATAATTTTTTCATGGATGCCTCATATGTGAGAAAAATATGAATATTGATTTCATAGATGGTTAATACACGATCTGCCATTTCAAATAATAGTTCTTACCTTGTTTTTGAGCATCAATTAGATAATACATGTGACTCCGTCAAAATCAAATGAAATGCAATTAAAACTAAATTAGGTGAAAACTTTGCCATGCATCTTGATTGAAAATTCATGTGAAAATGATGTAAATATTGATGTCTTGCATAGTATTCAGTGATTGTTGCATGCATTTTGAGTGTACATAAATGTTTTCTAAATGGTTTAAAGAGGCAATTATGGCCTCAAAAGCATTCATACTCTTGACTTCAAAGTCATGAATTCATCTTGTCATTAAATTTAAGGATTTCCACCCAAATGCCTAAATTTATCATTGGACGCAATTAGTGAAAGCACCACGTTAGTTCATAAAAAAGATGGGCCCCAAGCCAAGTTCTCACGAGTTAAGTTAAATCAAAAACTTTATTTTTAAGACGCCTTTTCTTAATTTAAGTCACTTTTTTTCAAGATTTCATGTGACTTAAGAGAACCTCTATCAGCGACGCACGGGTCAAGACAACCCTGGGCCATTTGCAAAGTTCACAAACTCTTTCATGGAGCTTTCACAGTCTATAATGTTTTCTCCTAAGGACCTAACCTAGACTAGTTACACTTTCAACTCAGCTCTAATGGCCTACAATGACAGTTGTTATTAGCTAGCTTATTGTGCCTCACATGCACATTCAACAACTTTCGGTCACCTACTTGTCACCTGAGCTCTAGCTCTCTCCAGCTATCCCCAAAATGGTGAACTCCTTCCGAACCCGCGCATTCTCACTTCTCTCTCTTCGCTTGAATTCTCCTTTGGGTGGGCTGGTCCCTTCTAGATGCCTCCAGATTTTCCCACTCAATTTCAAATTTGAATTGAGCTCCTTTAATGCTCGAGCTACCTCCATCTAGATGTTACCTACTTGTGCCACGTCGATATGGTCGTTGGGCTCAACTGACTATCGATCCTAGAAGCCTCCTTGTCAAATTCCTTCTAACGCCTTTTGTCTTATCTACCAGCTACTAACTTTGTTGTGCACTCCTTGCTCTCAATTCTTTGCCACGCCTCTTCTTTGTTATGTCGCACGCTATTATCCTCAAGCTACACCTTCACCTTCGTTCGCGCACTGTTTTTGCGCTTCTAAGCCTTCTTCTAAACATATACACACATTCCTCACAATCTTTCCTTTCATACTCTGCGCACTCCTTGCCATTGCACATAACTCCTTCGCAATCTTTGTGGGCCTTTAATCAACTAGGCTAGGCCAAAACTCCACCGCACCATCAAAATTCCTATATGCACTAATGCGCATTATCCTTCCACACCTTGCTTCCTTCTCCACAAAACCTTACGCACTTCACTTCTTCACACTCCACCACACACTATTGCGCACCCACTTTTATTGCACATTTTGTGCACCATGCTCTTCACTGCTAGCCATTGCGCAAAGTCCTTGCGCACTTCCGTGCAATCGCCCTTTCACTCTACTATGATTCCTCTCTTCATTCAACACACTCTCCATCCCCGCACGCACCCACATTTAGCCAAAATTGTGCAAGATTGCTCTGGACCTTGGATGCTCTTGCATCAAACACTTGAGGTACGTAAAACTTGAATTCCGCCTCAAGTAGGTTGTGTGAATGGTAGATCCACCCTTCGGACTATTAGAGTAGATAGTCCCGACTCCTCCATCCAATAAGCCTTGCTCTAGCCTCGGCATTTCTTTCAACATCTTTTCCAGTCCTTAGTCACCTCCTTGTGACTCCTCTATGCCTCCACTCACCATAGACCAACCACCTCCAAATGGATTTCCTCTCATCCATTTCTTTCGCGAACATGTCTACCTCAAACCTCTTACTTTGCGAGTCTCCGCTCGCCTTGAACTGTTGACCTCCACCTAAGGCTTCTCATCTTAGCCTTTTCTTTTGTGAATTTGCACTCGTCTCTATTTGTCCACATCCACCAAAAGTCTTCGGGACTTTTCTTCTTCTTCGCCCATCTCATCTTTGGGCCTTCATCCTCTACGCGTCTCCTCTTCACACACTTCTCTACACTTTTTGTCTTCATGCCCTCTTTCTCCTCACAGGATCCCTCTGTACACTCTCTATCTTCTTGTCGTCTTTTTGTTGCAGCCTCCCTCCATTGCAGTTCTCTCTATGCCATCCTTTGTGCATCTTCCTTTTGTTTTATTCACTACGCATCTCTCCTTTGTGCATCCATCTCTCAGCACACTTGTGGCTTGTACCCACCATCTGTCGTCCTCTTCTTCTCTTCCTTTGTTGTTCTCTACCTTGGGCTTCCTTCTATTACGCGTCTGTTTTCATTCACTCATCTGCTCTACACATGTTTTGTCTTCATGTGCATTATGCCTTGGAGGGTAAATCCCTCACTTCTCCTTCTCTTGACCCCTATTGGGCCGCAATTTGTTTGCATCTACCAAACTTGGCTCTTCTTCACTTTGCTCGACCTGCGCACTAACATGCTTCCATTTGCTTGCTCACAAACTTATCTTCTCCTCTTATTCATGGCTTCTCTACCACCGATGCACTCCTCTTCCCCTGCACTCACTCCTTTGTTTCCTCCTTCGATTGCGCTCCATCACGCAATCTTCTCTTGTGACTACGGGTCACTCCTCTCCTTCTCACTTGGGCAGCTTCACTTGCAATGCACAATCTCCATGGCAACTCTCATCGCCAACGTCCTTGGGATCATCTTGGATCGCTTTCTCCTCCACTTCTCTCCTTGTGCTCTGTTATTTGCACAGAACTTTTGTCGCCTTCTCCTTGCATTGCTCTCCTTCTCATGTTGCCTTCATGGCATCCTCTGTTTCTCCTTACAGTGTTCCTTCATTGTTACCGCGCCCTACAATGTTTGTGCATTCTTCCTCTTGTGCACCTCGTTCCTCACACACTCTTACAGTCTCTTCCTTTGACCACTCTTTCTTGGTTGCCTTCGAGCCAACTTCTTTGCTTCTACACAGTTCACTATTGCGCTCTTCTTTCCTTGCATGCTTTTATACACCTTTCTTTGAGATCTTTGTGGATCTCTTCTTTCTTTGGTGTGCTCTATTCCACGTGCACTCTCACAATATCCTCCACATACTCTTTTACTTATGTTGTCTTTAAGGCAACTTCTTTCCTCTTCTATGCTTCCTCTAGCATGGTGCTCATTTCCACGCACACCTTTGTCTTCGCACTCCTCAACTCCTTTGCTAGGAGTTTCTCCTTTCACGCATTCTCTTGCGCACTCTTTTCTTTCCACTAAGGTCTCATCTTCCTTTGTGCACTCAGTTGCACACCCCTCTTGTCCTCCTGTTAGTAAATCTTTCGTGCAATCCATTATGCACTTCGGTCCTTCTATTGGGACTCCTAAGCACTCTTCTTTCTTCGGTTGCACACTCCCTTGGTCCACTCTTTGGACTCCGCACACTTCTCGTGATTCCTTTTCAATGGCCCCCAAATGTGATTTCAGGTCACCTTCTATGTGCTCATGTCCTCCCACGACCATTTCCTCCTCTTGCCCCTTGGTTGGAACGTTTACCTTCGCACGCCTATCTTCACTTGGTTGTCCAATCTCTTCTATTCTTTCTTTAGCTTCTATCCACAACATCACGCAATCTTGTGTACGTTCATGGTCTGCAGCATCCATCTTCTCCTTGGCAACTTCCTTCTTTAGCACAGTAGTTTTGCGCACTACCACGCACTAATGGATGACTTCTATCCTCACCCCTTGCTCAACTCATGAGCCCTCTCCATGCGCATCTCTCTGTGGGGCTCCCACAGATAGTTTCTCTTCACTGCTCTCGCTCATACTTTCTCTTCGCTCTTGAACTCTAATGTTAGTTGTGATTTCACGCGCATCCTTTCTTCTTTACAATCCACTGCCACACTCCTTGTACAATCTCCTTTGCGTTGCCAACTCTTCATTAAGTCTTTTACAACCTTCTGGGTACCTCAAGCCACAGGATCTTTTCTCCTATAGTTTTCTTCCCCACTCTCCAGTTTGGTGCTTACACCATTTAGCTCCATCATCACCTTCTCCAGCATTTCCACCACTGTTGCATCATATATGTGCCTTCTTCTTGGCGGTATCTTGCTTTAATGTGCAAGATCTCTAACTCCTTTGGCACTACACTCTACAATCTCATTGCATTCTCTACCAACCTTTTCTTCTCAATGGAGAACACAATGCCTTTGTTAGCCACCTCACATTCTACACTCTGCCAGCTCTATCTTCTTCTCACTTGCTAGATTGTAGCCTACTTTGATACCTCTTTGTCGGCGACACAAGGGTCGAGAAGACCCTGGGCTGTTTGCAAAGTTCTCACGGCGGAATGAGACTCTTAAGGTTTCTTATATTGCTCTATGGCCTTCACTAAATCTACATGCACTTGCTCTTTATGGAGCTTTCACAGTCTCCAGTGTTTTCTCCTAAAGACCTACTCTAGACTTGTTACACTCTCGACTTGGCTTTAATGGCCTACAATGACAGTCACTTTCAACTAGCTTCTTGTGCCTCACCTGCACATTCAACTTCTAGCCACCTCTTTTTGACCTAAACTCTAGCTCTCTCCAACTAACACTGAAATGGTGAACACGTCCTCCTTTTGTAGCCACATGTTCTCGTTTCTCTCTCCTCATTGAATTCTTTGTTTTACAACGCACTCTTACACTCGAGCTACACCTTCACCTTTTTTTGTGCACTACCTCTGGGTTTCTGAGCCTTCTTCAAAACATTTGTGCACCTTCCTCACAATCCAAGCTACTGCACAATCCTTCCTTTCATGCTTCCACGCCTTGTGCACACTCCTTGCCATTGCACCGAACTCCTTCACAATCTCTGCCACCTTCAATCAACTAGGCTAGGCCAGAACTCCACCACGCTATCAAAATTCCTGCACGCACTAATGTGCATTATTCTTTTGCACCTTGCTTCATTCCTTCTTTGCAAAACCTTACATGCTTCACTTTTTTACGCTCCAACAAAACCTTTCACACACTATTGCACGCCCTCTTCTACTACGTACTCCACGCACTACGTTCTTCACTACTGGGCATTCCGCAAAGTCCATGCATACTTCCCCACAATCGCCCTTTCACTTTGCTGCACTTTCTCTCTTCATTCCACGCAATCTCCTTCCTCGCTTGCTCTAGACCTTGGATGCTCCTACACCAACCTCTTCCTTAATGTAACGTTAGTATTATGAAGTCTCTCAAGTGACTTAAAGATCATAAAGCTCACTAATCCTAAAGTCATTACATAGTGACAAATTATAACTCTTTAAGACACCCTTTTTATTTCAGTCACTTGAATTTGAATTTATAAGGGTCACTTAGTCCTAAGTCATTTCATAATGACAAATTTCAACCTTTAAAGGTTATTACTACCTCCAACTACTTTGGAAAAGGATAAAAGAACAAGAGGGGCTTATATCAAATCAAATAAAATTAGCCGAGCATACTAAATATCCATCCATTACTGAATTCCCTACAAACAAAAAAGTTCAAAACTGAAATTAGGATCTATTTTCAGATGCAACAGTTGAGATGGGGTGAGCAAGCACTCTTTCTTGAGTCTAAGGCATAAATTGTTGTTTCATTGATTGTGTTTGTGCATTCCTTGTTTAGCATATGTTATAGACATAGTTACCTGAGACGGGGGGGACGGGGGGGACGGGATTTCCGGGACGGCAAAAAAATTTCTAAATTTTGGGGACAACAGGGGCGCGGCTAATTAAAAAATATATAAATATTTAAAAATATAAAGATATAGTGACTAAATTATATAAATAAGCTGAAATAAAACCATTTGAGATTTAAATAAGGTGAAACTTGAACTCATAAACATCAAATAAGAAGAAACGGGTTGCTTTACTCCTGATGGGTTAAGTTCCAAGTACAATAAATCATCTATATAATGCAATAAATTCGCAAATAGCTAATACTAGATAAATTACAATTATCGTATTGATTTAATCGATAATGGTTGGACAGTTGCCACCCTAATATCAAGAAGTTGTTCAGTTTCTACTAACACTGATCTTACCCTTCTATGATTCTATCACTACTATTGACTAAAATCATTTTATTCAAACACTCCATATGTTTTGCAGATTATGTTTTTAACAAACTCGTATTCTAATGTTGATTTTCTGATTGTACTAATATTGTTTGCATAAGATCTAAATTTGCAAGCTTCCAGTATCCATTCTTGGGGATTGGCTGTTGAACTCTACGCCTATGATCATGCAAAATCTGTTTAATTTATTTTTGGTTCATATTCACAATCTGAAAATTCAGAGAAAAATGTTGAAGAAATCTAATCATTGGGGGAAATTTAAATGTTGTTGCAATGGCTGCATAAATGAAAGGAGGGAAGCCTCTTCATATGCATCGTGCCTATCTTTTTCAAAACATTCTTAGTGACTGGCAGTCTTATTGATGTGGATTTTGCACAAGACCAGTTTACTTTGTGTCACCAGGGGAAAGAACCTTGGTATATTTTAGAAACACAGCTGCAAATCTCAGCATTGGTCCATCATTCACCCTTACCAGTCCACTACCCACTCAGCTCAATATCCTTACTGTAACTCAATGCAAAGGTACTTTTTTAAATATTAGAACCTGTGGAATAAACATCCACAACATTTTCAAAATATCCAGACTTGGTGGCAGTATGTCCTCAGATATCAGCATGTCCTCACAAAATAAGAAGAAACAATGTTTTTTTATTGAAAAATGCGGCAGACCACGTGAGGGACGGTCTGGACATCCCCCCCACGTTTCCCATGTCCCCCCACGTTTCCCAGCCTCTTTAGACGTCCCCAGGACGTTTCCCAGCCTCTTTAGACGTCCCCAGGATGTTTCCCAACGTGCGGGAAACGTGCGGGAAACGTTTCCCCCACATCCCCACGTCCCCAGGACATCCCGGACGTCCAGGACATGTCAAAAATGGGGGGGACACGTCCCCGCGTAACTATGGTTATAGCATTGTTTGGCATGACCAACATGGATGTCGACAATTATGGAGCATCACTTTTCAAATCTATCTCTTCTTGAGTTTCATATGTTCTATCCACGACAACTTAAGAGCTAGTAACAGCTACACTCTTGTTATTAGTATCAAGATTTTTCATGTCTCATTTTGCATATGGACAGTTTGCTATATTTTGACAAGTGAATAATATTTCCGTGTTTTAGATTCGTTCTGATTGATATTGATTGCCTTTTATTTTCTCTCACTTGCCAGCTTTTACTTTTATGTCCCTTCTTTTTCATTTTAAATTGTTTCAATTCAAAATACAAAAATATTACAAGTATTTAGATGCACTTTTGGAACAAGTTGTAAAACGTAATACAAATTGTATACGCTGTATATATCTACCACTTGCCTATCCAAAAAGAGTAAAAAAATATCTAATTTTAGTTAGTAGATTCCTTTTAAGTTTTGCCGTTTCTTAGGTTTAGGCAGTTAGTTGCTTCTTTAGTCTTTTTAGCTTTTAGCTTAAATTATACTGTTGCTTTACTTGGAGCTTTATTGAAGCATTTTCATACAAAAGTTGGAACAAGTAAAATAATGTTAAAATACAAGTTCAATGACTCAACTGCATTAAGTTACCAAATCAATAAAATCTGAACAAGTTCATTTCTTCAAAAGAACCTGAATCTTGAAGGAGAATACTCTATCACCAATTCTATATACTTAACGTTGCAGTGTAATCTGCAAAGTTCCATACACATTCTAGTTGATTAGCACAACTGTCAAGGCAAAAATTGAAGACACTAAAGATTTTCCTTCGTCAACTCAATTATTTCCATTCACTTATTGCACTCTAGTAACAAAAACTTGTCAAACCTATGCATACTGTTAGGTCAAAATTCTGACTAGAACAAAATAGATTGATGCCTCCAGCTACAATTTCCAACAGTAATCACTTATGTCTTAACAATTTTTATACTTATCTATTGAATTGGGTTACAAGTCCAGTGTTACAGAAACACTTTTTTACAAGTAGGCCGGTCCGATTTTGTTTTAACTTTCCAACGGCAAACATTTATGTCTAAGCAATTTCTATACTTCTATTGAATTGAGTTACGATTCTAATGTTGCAGAAACTGTTTTTTATAGTTAGCCTGGTATGATTCTGTTTCTACCTTTCTCATTCAGGGAAAGGGACAATTATCAGGAGGGTGTATTATTTCACTGATCACAAAATGGACTTTAGGTGAACTCCATTGGATTAATGTCTACACATTTTATTCAATGCATGTAATGAATATACAGACTCAGAACATACATGGCTTTTGACATTTCAATTAAAATGTGAATCCAACCAAAAGAATGATTAAGGGTTTAAGCCATTTTTTGCTCAGCTCTTGGCGTGCTTTGTTTTGAAAAACCTACCATCTAATCTACGATTCTACAGAAATATGCTGAAATATAAGAGAAATGCACAAGTCTAGAGAAGTATAGCAGGTATCAATGTACCATAACATTCAATTTGCTCTAGAAAGATCTCCAGCTATGCGAACCAACTACCTAATTATGCTCTCTCAATATCTCATACTCTGATCCACCATAAACTCGGATATACGGAAACACCAACCAGGGCAGAAAACACATGTACTGACATCCTGGGTACAGGTACCGGCCCTGGTACTCGCCTGAAACGTTTCAAACACTCCAAAACAGTCCCGGGTCTCTGCTGTACCGAGGACATTTCTGTACCATTTCAGCAGAGCTGTTTTTAGAACGCCAAAACTAAACATAAAAAACACTAGATACTGAGTGTTTTAGCTTTTATGGACAAACAATGAGTATTATGCATTTTGTTATATATGATCTATATCTATATGGGAGCTCGACCTATTGATTGAGGTTGAACCAGAGAGAACCATTTCTAGATAGGGGGGGTCGGGGGAGATATATAGGGAGAGGTGCCCCAGCCGGTCGAGATAGCATCTACGCGAGATATGATATGTAATCACCCGATTCTATAGATTGGGGGGTTGAGGGAGATAGAGAGAATCTCTAAATAGAATAATAGATATTAGATAAGGTGCCCCTCGGTCCGGTTAGAACTCTCTCTAGTCGGCTTGGGTTGGAACCATCTATAGTCAAAGGGTTGGAATAGTGAATAGGCTAGGCCCGGCAGCTATTAATCTATGCTTAATAACATATTGTATGGACGTTTCCTTGCCATTTCGTACCCAAGGGTTATTTGAAAATTGGCATTTCTGCATTTCGAACCCGAACCCGAACCCAAACCCATTTCCTAGCAACCTAGACTATTAACATTCATCCACGGCATCATCATGGTTGAACAATAACACAAGAGAGAAAGAGACGGGGGAACATTGAAGAACAAGCATTAGCTACTCTACTCCATCATTAACATCCATCTACAGCATCATCACAGTAGAAAAATAAGACAAGAAAAAGGGATGGAGAGATTTGGTAGGCACAATGAGCGCATTACATATCACTTGTTTGTATACACTTGAAGGCTCAGCATCTTGTTCAAAAACATGTGGTCTCTAAGTTAGTGAACAAGACCCCACTTAAGTGGCTCAAGGCACATTGAGGAAACATGTGCTAACAAACCTACATACATGTATGTGCACCTACAACTACTAGATAGGTACAAACATCTTTCAAGGGCCACTGCATAAGAACTGATGCCACATGGAAACTCGGTCAAGGATTGACCTACATCAACAATCAGGAAAAGACGAGACTTATAACTATGGTGCAAACATTACCAACATCCCCCTTAATCCTGACTTGAATAAAGTTGCACAGAATAAACGTCCACTTCAAAGAATGTGTGCTCCGTCTTGTGTTTGTCTATTAGGTTCAACACCACTGCAGCCCCACATGGTTAACTCGTTACTTTCATTTTTTACTCTTGACTAAGTTGTAAGTTAGGCTCAACACTGTTGCAATTCCCACTATGTCACTTGCACTTTCACTTCCTAAGAATCTTGGAGTTGTTGCTCTGTGACTAAGTTCTGAAAAATCTCGGAGATGTTGTTCTATGACTATCCTTGGAATTGATCTTGAATCTGTTACATCTATCCACAAGCCAAAGTATGTGGATTGCCCAACTCACACCCCATCAAGCCAAATTTTTCGGTTGAAGGAACTTAAAAAAAATGTAGAATGTCTAGACCCGTCATGTGCATAGAGTTGTAGCATTAGAAGTGGAAGCAACACATCCACAAAAACAAAGCATGTCAGCATTTGAAAAAGTGCAAGGTTTATCAGCAACTTATCGTATGCAAAGAGCTGTAGCATTAGAAGTAGGAGTAACACATCCACAAAAGCAAAGCATGTCAGCATTTGAACAAGTACCACACTTCAGCAGCTTATCATATGCAAAGAGTTGCAGCATTAGAAGTAGAAGCAACACATCCACAAAAGCAAAGCCTGTCAACATTTGAACTAGTAGAAGACTTGTCGCCAACTTATCATATGCAATGCCCATCAGCAACTAAGCATCTGCAATGCTTGTCGACAAGTTGCCATCTGCCCATCGTCAACCCATCATCTGTATTGTATGTCAGTAACCACTCGTCGTCATTACTGTGTGTGGGTAATTCATTATCATTATCAACACCTGTCAACATCTCATTGTCATCAAGAGTAGAAGATTTGTGCCTCAAATCACCGAAGTCATCCTTATTTCATCTCGAGAGAGAGAGGGGCCCAAAGCAAAAATGGGAGCACAACTCTGCAGACTACCACTAATTGAATTAATCCATCCCAAAGAGCAAGAATAGTGTCTATTACCACTAGTGAGGATAGGATGGGAGTCTTGCAACTATCCGTGAATGACAATCCCCAGTACTCATATTTTCCACAAGTCAATGGATGACAACCAATACAATGCAGCTCAATACTAGTTTTTCTTTATATTTGTAGTAAATAAAATAAAATACAAGCACAAGTCCCATAAGAATGAACAAAAATAAAATGAAAGCACATCAAATGAGGAACAAACCCCCCTGGAAGAGGAGAGACTTCAATGAGGCTCACAAGGGTTTGCTCCTTACACTTCATTTATTACTCCTCATCCTTCATCGCTGGGGTTCATATCAACAAAAATTCTTACTTGATGGCCATTTTCATCCTTATACTCATCTTCATCCATGTCCATGTCGTGAATAAGGCACCTATCTGACACTTGTAAAAGAACTACTCAAAATCTGCTGAAACCTGCCCCAATGCGTACAGATTTTCACAAGCTACTTGGCAACTATGTTCTCTAATTATAACATCTTTCGAATATTGTTACCAACAAATTTGCTTTATAATTGAAATATGACCTCTCATTATCATCACTACAAACTTACATATTGCTTTGTAGTTAGTTTACGGTACATGCGTATAGGTGGGTTGGAAAGATTCGGTTAATTCCTGAATTTGGTAATGAACATAGTTACCATGTTCGAAAAGTTTGGCTAATTTGAAAGGGGAAAAAAATTCAGAAGTTTGGAATTTTTCAAAAAGTTTGGTTCAGTTTAAAAAACTTAAAAATATTAAATATATATAAATAATAAATACTGAACATATATGATAATATTTGAAAAAAAAACAATTACACATAGTAATAAATAAATATATTATCTACAGAGTTTTTCCTTTACATGCTTAGATATTAGTATTTCTTGTTTTGCTTTTGTTTTGTGTTGAAGTTCTTTTAATTTAAACTCTTAAACACACAGTTTTTCCTTTACATGCTTAGATATTAGTGTTTTTTATTTTATTTTTGTTTTGTGTTGAAGTTCTTTTAATTTAAACTCTTTAATTTTTCAATTAAAAAAAGTTCGATATGAACATGTTTGATAAGTTTGGTCAAACCAAAAAGTATAGTTTGAACCAAATTTTCACTAAGTTCGTAAGAACATGGTAACTATGGTCATGAACAATATATAAGGTATTCTTTGAGATTCTCCTGATATGTAAGGTTTTCTTTGAGATTCTCAAAGAAAAATTTATATATTTGTAATTTCCAGATATGCACTGTTGTATTTACAAAATCACATAGTATTATTTGCTTACCATAGCAGCCTCTCTTGATGGAAAAAGCTAGTAACTAAAGTTGTAGGTTTTCCATCTGTTGTTTTCCAATGTGCCTGATAAGGAGTATAACTTTGTTGGTTGCTTGAATTGCTAGGGTAACAACTTATAAAAAAAAACAAAAAAAAAGATCGTGATTTAAAAACTAATGCAGTTGAGTTCAGCCTTGGGATCAAAAGAAAAAGACATCTATCAACTAGATACATTAACCTTTGCATGATTAAGAGAAAATCATGTAAATCATTTCCGGTAAAGCATAAATTCCAAATCAAGACCCTATAGATCATTTGTTATGCCAGTATTTGCTTATGTTTTGGAATTTCTTGTATAAACCGTGCATGCATGTTCTCAAAATGTACGTATGCATGTTAATATAATTGCACGCAATGAATAAGTAGGGTCATACGAAAATCATACATGTTCTTTTTGAAAGTATGCAATGGTGGGATTAGAAAGTAAAAATAATGGAAGGAAAATAAACTAGGATTTTTTGAGAAAGCTTGCTACTTGATGTAAAGAAGAAGTAAATTGGAAATCTTTATATGAATATATTTTTACTTTAGCGGAAAAATAAATTGAAGACTAGGATAATATGAAAATATTGTTGTAATTGCAAAATCACATAAAATTCTTTACTTACCATAGCTGTTTTTCTTGATGGAGAAAGCTAGTTACTACAATTGTAGGTTTCCATCTGATTGTTTCCTATGGGCTTTAATAATAAGCATTACTTTGTTGGTTGCTTGAATTGCTAGTGAAACAACCTATCAAAAAAACCAAGAGAAAAAAATTTAGATCGTGATCTACAAAACTAATGCAGTTGAGTTCAACCTTAGGACCAAAAGAAAGAGATATATATCGATTAGCTACGTTAACCTTTACATTTTTTAGATGGCCAGTAAAGCATAAATTCCAAATGAACACCTTGTACATCATTTGTTATACAAGTATAGCTATAATACAAAAAACAAAGAATGAAGTACACCAGTCGGTTAAATGAGAAATTAAAATTGACATGAAGAGAAAACATGTTTGAGGAGTAACGCGCACAGTATCATAGTTTTATAATATCATATTAGCTTAAGGAATAATGTCTAGGAGTAGCGCCAAAAATCATGATTGCAAGAGAAGCCACTTGACTTGCACAGTCACTTTAGTGCTGAATTACACTGCTCGTTGCCCTTGCTGAATGTTCAGACCAATAAGGAAGAACTCGTGCCTTGATAAGGGCCAGTTCATACAAGCCATTATTTTAAAAGACGGCATGCGAGCTATCAGCCATGACAGAGAGAAGATCAATGTAATTGATAACAAAGAATACAGAGCAAATAGCAAATTGGTGTAACTGTATGGGCAAAAAATTAAAGGGGGAAAATCATGCACCGAGAAGTAGAAAACAGCTAGTACCAAAATATGTAATGTACAGAAAATAAACCAAATTGCAGGCAAAGCAGAAGTGGGCATACTGGTGGGATTGATGGGTTTTAACCTGCCCACTGGGTTCAAATCTTGTCACATTACAACGTTGGATGTAAGTCCAGCGCAATTTTTTTGTGGAATAGAAACCCATCGAGCCTGGCAGCTTGGAGGGAAAAAATGTCAGTAATTCCTTGCAACCTGTGCTGGGCATGTTTCAAGAAGCATTTGTAAAAAAAACATCTTCTATGAGCTCATTTTACATATAGATACAAATTAGGCCCCAAGACCAAAGACAGTGAACACATGACAATATCAAATAATGCAAACTAGCACTCAAACATCAATAAACTCCCTCCATTTGGTATGTGCTAAAATGTATGTAGCCACAGTGCATAGGAAGGAAAGGGAAAAGGATAGGAAAGGTCCTTCTAAGGTGAAGGAAAGCTGGTGCCCTGTGCACATAACTGCATTTAGAGCAGTGTTCCATGCATCCCGGGGACGGCAAATAAAATTCCCCATTTTGGGGGCAGCTATCAAGATAATATATATAGATATTAATAGTTCAATCTAATTTTAAATAACTTAAACAAACCAAATAGAGATGAAATTTAAAACTTTTTTTTTCTAAATAAAACCATTGATCCAAAACACTGATCCAATAATTCATCTGATAATCAGAAATCGTAATTATAAACTATGATTTTTATTACTTGGAATTAATGTCAAACTTATAGCTGAGAATATTACATCAGTGTGCTAACAGCCAAAAAAAAATGAATAGTCAACAGTTCAGAAATCACAGTCATCATCAGTGAAAAATTTCGGGAAGCACTCCTCTTTTTCTTTTTTCCTTTTTCTCTTTTGCAGATTTTTAAAATGTTGATTGACAACGTACATTAGGGGTTTATTAAATTATTTAAAGCTTTTCTGGGTGGTTTCAGGGTTTAGGGTTTATTACTTTCATGTTTTTTTCAAGCAGATTTTTTTGGGGGGTCTTTTCTTTAGCATGAAAGCATCAGGAGGAAATCTAAAGAACTGCCCCTCTTTCTCCTTTTTTACTCTTTTATCTTTTGCATATTTGCTAAATGGTAGTTGACAATGTGGTACAGGGATTTATTTAAAACTTTCATGATGCTTTTCGAGTTTATGGTTTATTAGTTTTATGTTTAAGGCTTTTGTAAAGCAGCTCTTTATGGAGGTCTTGTTTTTAAAGTGAAGGCGTAGAGGACATCCTGACATCCCCACGACATCCATTTCAGCATCCCCCCATAGAACACTGCTTTGGACTGCAAATTTGCTTAGAGCATATGAAACCACCTTATGCAAATGTCCCCGTCCCCGGAATGTCACTAAGAGGCCAATAATGCATCCCCATAGATCAATGGTTTAGACTGCAGATTTATAGCATATTCGTGCAGCTGACACTGTCCGACTACGGGGCACGGTCCCCATCCCATCAGCATTCTTGACCGTGTTCCCCGCTCAAGCACAACATGGGCAGGCACACTCAAAACAGACATTTGACAAAACCCTAACGTTAAATGCTTGTGTATAGGGCCCAGATTTGCCTACACCCTAACTCCAAGTCACCTCACAATAAGCTCCAGTTAGTGTCAGTTGAATTGAGGTACAGAGGTGACTTGGAAGGAGTTTACGACTACTGGCCCCAAGTTCAATCCTCAGCGCAGCCTGGCTTGTTCGAGAGGCGGGTCCCTGAAGTGACATGTTGAAGTCTCTCTCTGTCAAAGAAAAAGGAGTTCAGCCTACAGCGAATCCGAACACACTATTATATAACTAACAAAATCGGCAAGAAACATTGATGCCCTAACAGAGTCGAGCACGGGGGATTATCCAGCGTGTTGGGGGCTCAAATTTCAACAGTCATGCATTGTCTCACGCAACAATGGTGACCGTCCAATTTGCCCACCCCAGACGGGAGTCCTGTATACCTTGCTCCAAGAAATAGAACAAGACAACACAGGCTTATCACAGTGCTATATTGAGAAGCGACGCACCAGAAGAAAATCAAAAAGACGAAACACAAACTGCAATGTCTACATGAAATTGGAGATTTAGAAAGAAGGAATGGCAGGAAAAATATGATAGAAACTTACCGACTGCAAAGGTCAGCGATCTAGAACGCTCGGCACTGATTCCTCCTAATAGCTACACTTTAGACGGTTTTGAGACGACTCGCCTATCGGATTTTAGCAGAAAATGAAGGCAGGGAGATGCGGTGCATTACATACATTGGAAGAAGCGAGAGGTATTGTTAATGTTACAGTAACGCATTTAATAACCGCCAACTCCGCCTCTCATCGCTTGGATGACTGCGGCTGCTTCTTCACAGTGCCGAGCTCCCTAGGTACCCAATTGTGTTATTCCCCTCGTTTTTTCATTTAATTAAATATTGAAAAAAGGGCAGTGGGGACCACCGTTGAGGGGTAGTGGAATGAGGCGGGGATCCATAATTAGTGGTGACAGGGTACGGTGGTGATTCTGGGATGGAATGAGAGAGTGGATTAGCTTTAAATGGCGCAACGTCTGACTAGGTAAGTACCTGTGTATACTTTGACTCGCCCGCTTTGCCATCCACCTCACATGAAACCCAGTTGGTATGCATTTAGGGTACATTTATTGATGAGTTTTTGGAGAAAATAAAGTAGTCATGGATGAATCAAAACAATAAATGGCTTAAAAAGTGGAACATTTAGTTCTATTTTTATTCAAACACATGTTTTAAGAGAAAAACTTTCATGATAGATAAATTCCGCCAAGTTATGTGGGGAGCGCTGTTAGGGAGAACGAAGAGGTATTATTTGGAGGAATTTAATCCTACATGTGATCATCAACAAAAGGCTTTTATAGGGGCCGATATCGCGTGGAAAGCAAAGATTTTCATAGCTCAATTGAGAACCAATTCACATCATCTTAGGTGTGAAACAGGTAGATGGAAAAAACTTAAAGAGGCATGAGAAGAGAGAAATTGTCTTTTGCACGTCTAAGGTAGTGGAGTCAGAGAAACATGTCATCTTGGAGTGTAATGCTTATATTGACATTGGGGCCCAATTTGCTAACACAATGGCTATTGCATCCTTTCAAGATATCCTCAGAGAGAATATGGTTGAAAAAACAGGGGAACTAAGGGAGAGTCACCAATACTTGAGCATGGTCCAATTGTAGACATGGAGTCTTGAATACACAACCCAATAGTTGTCATAGTACAACTTGATAGTTGTCATAAAAGTACCTAGTGATTATTTATTTTTGACACGACAACACTCAATCACATCATGACATGTAAGATTTGTTATTATTAAATATGTAATGGTCAACTATTATTACCCATGTTCAAGTATTGGTGATTAACAAAAATAAAGTCCTAAATGGGCTAGTTAGGGTTTTAGTGTTAATCTAATTAGGAGGACTAAAACGTTGTAAATGGACTAAAGCAGTATGAGATAAATGTAAATAAATTATTCTAGATAAAATGAAACCATGATGTGCAAGAGAAGAGTAAGGAATAGACTCAGCTAATAATAGGAGATTGTCATTGGTTGTCGCAGATCTAGAACTTGAACTCGGCAATGCAGACAAACACTTAGGGATCCTGCAAAGGGCAGATCTGGGCTATCTGAGATGACACAGGTGACTGGGAGTGTATTGAGGCACCCTAGTTTGCAATCTGGGCGCTCGGAACAATGCAAATCCTCAAAATTTGAATCTAATATGGTCGCTAAGTGTTTCTAAGCGTTTCTTGTCTGTCGGATTGGATTCATCGGATGAAATGTAGAATGACTCGTGATGCAAGGAGAAGTATCCAACCCTAGAAAAATAAAAGATGCATATGAATGGGTCAGACTGACCTCAGTCGTCAAACTAGTGGACTTATCACTAAGTGTTGCACTACATTACGGACCCTGATGTAGTTCTTGTGTGTGTGTGTGTATTGTGCCCTATGTGCTCTCGTGTTAGTCACACTTTATGAAATAAGAACAATAGTACTTGTAGAAATGTAAGTAGCATGTGTGCATGGAATATAATGGAATCCCTCTCCCTATGCAATGTGTGTGATGCGGATCTCCTAGCTTGAGTGTATGACACTATGTGGATGCAAGTGATGAAATGGATGCAGCCCTAGATGAAGTGATAGTAGTGATAAGATGCAATGACCTAGGACCCTTATTATGGTCTTATAATTTTATATTTATAGGGCTCTTAAGCTTAATTTCCTAATTAATCTCGACAAGGCCAACTGAGTAGAAGATTAGGATGACCGACAACTAGAAGTGGCCCAAAAAGAAGCAGAAGAGGTTGTGCATAGATTGGGGCACCCAGAGTGGGACCGGGGCACCCCAGTACAGGTTGGGGCGCCCTGATTTCAAGCTAGAATGTTAGAACGGTCATGAACTGGGTTGATAAGTATCAGGAAATACACGAGAAAGACGAAATAAAAGGTGGCCAAAAGGTGGGTTTAATTAGTACGTTGTACACTTGAGAACTTTCTAAATAGTAGTGTAAGATCGGGCTAAATATTCTCTAATGTGTAATATTTGTGTCTACATTTTCCCTCACTTTATGTCGGTGAGCTGAAAGCTCGATAACATAAAGTAGATAGAGATGTGTACATGATAACCATGTAGAGTGTAGAAGAAGACGTGTCGATGGACTAGACTTAAGCATGGGATGACTAAAAGAAAAATGTGGAGGAGCTTGAATTCTAAAGATGAAAAATGTGAATAAAAGTGATGAGATTAAACCTAGGGTGAAATGTGTGTTTAGCTACTATATGTGTGTGGTGTACCTACATGGTTAGTATGGAAGGTACCATCACAGTGTGTTTTCATTGTCATTGTTGTTGTTGTTATTTTTTTGTTATTGTTATTATTTCCCCCAATTTGAATGTTTTTTTCTCATACGGTGGACTTGAAAGGAGAAAGACGATCAAGTAGCCAAATATGTATATATGTAAAAAAACATTATGTAAAATACATAAATGTAAAGTATGCTATGAAAAGTGTAAGTGGAACATGTGCACCTGATCCATATCAAGAAAAAAGGTGTAGAAGGATATCTTGTAGTGTCACAATTTTTTTAAGAAATATCACATCACCTTAGCTGAAGAAGTGTAGGGAGGAAATGCTCAATATCCTCCAACTCTAACTACTTTTGCTGATGTTTGTTGAAGAGATATTTGTACTGTGCTAGTTTTTTGGGAAATCCTATGCCACTGGATGGAGAAGTGTAGATAGGCCACCCACTATAACCTCTGATTTTTTAACTGCTCCGCAGAATTGTCAAAGGACACCATGTCCTCTTAAGGTCATTGTGTATGGAGTTCATAGACTAGTCTGAAATCACTTGTTGTGTGTGAACCATTTTAGATACAATGTGTTAGTGGGAAAACCCTCAATGATGCCCCCCGTCTTTGGGATGCATGCGATGACCCTAGAAGGAGAATGCAGCCCCAAAAGAGGACCAACCACACTCTCACCTATATAACTCTGCCCTACAGGGGGAAAAGAAAAATTCTTGGTAGATACCGAGGCATGCATAAAAGGGTATGACTAGCCAATACAAGTGTTAGTCTAAACACATGCATACAAATAAAAGTAAAATATGTAGACAATGTAGAAAAAATACCGAGCACAGTAGTGTAAACATGTAAGAAAACAAGCAGATTGCACAAAGTGGGTTTCAAACATGGGACATCACTCACGATGTGGCAAGACACACAAGGCCATCATGGCCAAAAACAATAGTCAAGTGTGCACACAAAAAAAGGTAAAATCTCACAAACAATACCAAACAAATTAAAAAATTAAAAAAACCATGTAGTCAAGGAAATATGTAATCTTCCAAAACAAGTGTTGTACATGGAACACCCATTATCATGTTAGAGTGAACACCCATATGTCAAAGCATGTAGAAGCAAGTAGTAAAATATGATCAGTACAAAATGAAACAATAGCACCTATATGAGATGAATTTGGATTCCCCCAACGACCAGTATAGTAAGGGTAGAAGATGAGAATCCATGCCGTGTGTAAATGTCATGTATCTGTGATCACACTAGACAAAGGCGTGAACACACATGTGTGTATGATAATTATATATAAGAAAGAAAGATAACATGTGTAGTAAAGTGAAAATGTAAAACACTAGTAAGCAAGAGTAAATGCTACCAAGACAATGCAGGATGTTGTGGTTGGCTAGAATGGAATGCAAGATGGAATGATAGGAGTAACGTGCCCCCTGAGTGTATGGAAGTGTATGTAGTGAGGTTCATTTTTTTTTCCCCTCAGAAGTAAAGAATGAACCATAAAAGAGAGTTTTTCATCAGGAAATGATCGAGTAGTGTTGGTTGTATCTAGAGCGTTGTGATGAATGTGTATTATAGCCGAATGTAATGGTGATGAAATGTGACATGCAAAGAGATGTGCGTGGAACCTATAGCCTAAGCATATACGACAACTTATTGAATAGATGAGTGATGATTTATCCCTAATTTTATATCATTATGAGATGGAGTGAAAATGGGTGACAATTTAGCCTAAAATGTATCCCACTATAGGATGAACAAGAAGGGAGTGGTGATGTAATCTAAGGTGTATGCCACTAGAATATGATAAAAGGAGGGTGGTGATTTAGTCTAAAGCGTATACCACTACAAGATGATAAGATGAGGGGTGATAATTTAACCTAAGGTGTATGTCATTAACGTGTGAAATGATAAATGTGAAAAATGTCATATGTAAGGTCCATTTGATTAGTAAACCCTTGGCAGACAAGTATGGACCGAGGAACTACAGTCTATCATAGGGTGGTGAGTGCAACGCGTAGAAGACAATGTGGTGTAAATGACCTAGGTATGTGAATGTGTGGTGTAGGTAATATAATGTATAATATGTAGTAGGGTAAGGAATGTGTAATGCAATAAGTGTGTATATAGGAATAGAATGTGTAATGATGATAGATAAAACTAGACCCAAGTATAAGGAAATCTAGTGTAGCATGTAGAATGTATAGGATGTATAGATTTGGTATGGGTGTGTAATATGTAGTAATAAGCATAGGTAGTAAATGGAAGGTGTATTGGTAAGATATAAAGCTAGACTCAGATATAATGTACTGCTAGTGTAAATGTAGAATGTCGATATGGAATATAAAACTAGATGCATATGTAGGGATAGCTAGTGTAGTATGTGGATGATGAACGCTATGAAGATATGTGATGCATAGGTGTAGGATAGTAGAATGTAAATTTATAGGTCTTGTAGTGTAGTGTCTTAGGTTTAATGTAATGGTAATTCCCTCAACAGTCTAATGTTAACTGAAGCACTAGAGTGCATCATTGAGTAGCGAGGGTGTGAGAATAGATGATGAAAATGTTGATATGTGAAGAAAGAAAAATGTATGGGTGTGAGAGTTATCAATGTGAAAGTGTGAGAGGAGGGGGGTGTATAGTGGATAGGCCCCCTCAACTGGGTAGGAAATATGAATCCACCAATAAGGTTGAGGCATGGATGTCCATCGACCCGTACATGAGAGGATGATGATGGAGTAGGATGCTCTAATAATGGTTGTATAAGAGATGAGTGTTGTGTAGGAGAATGAAGTTGATATGCATTCAAGGGGTGGATGTAAGATGAACGTCGAGGCATAGTAAAATGTGTAGGTGAGGGAGATTGAGGAGATGTCATGTGTAAAGAATATGATGATTGATATGGGATAAAATGAGGTGGTGGCGGGTGGCAAGATGTTGTAGTGGTCTGAGCAGGAGGCCTATGTCGATGCATAGGACTAACGGGATGGATTAAGTGGAAAGAGGGTGGAATAGGCATATAAGGTAATGGAGATAACCATGTAGCACCTATGTGGGGAAGAGTAGAGAATGTAAGAAGTAGTTGGATTGGAAAGTGAGGATGAGGGAAGTGAAGAGTGTAGGAAAGTTTTTGTTTGAGGTGGGATGAGCATAGCGTGATTTTTCCCCTTATGATGTGGGTAAACTGGGTGAGCGGAGTGTAACATAGAAGAAGGGTGTGTGTTAAATGAAAGGATGCCAAATTGTTGGAGTTATCAAATAATATGGCTCAATGCATGGCAAGATTTAGTATGATGCTTTCTAATGTGGTGGTAGTTACAGAACGATGGGTCATGATAGTGGGTTAGTTGAGGTGGCAGAGAGTGGTGATTAGATGGTAGATCAATTAGTTTATGACGAAGCAGGTGACCAAGAATTTCCTGTGGTGTAGTAGTGGAAGGAAGAATAAGGGGTGAAGGTAATGGTACAGCTATCGAGGTAGTAAGGGGAGAAGTAAGGGACGAATATCATGCAGGGTCTATAGGAGTAGTGGGATTATGTGAATTAATGACATCTTTAAGCTGGGTGATCTCAGCGTGGAAAGACACAATTTTTACCTCCATGGACTAACATTGTGTTTGAAGTAATTGTATAATGTCAAAGGAGTGGGTAGGATATGGAGGATGATTAGGGTGAGATTCATCAATTGTGTTGGTGGAGATAGAAGAGGGTGTAGGTGGAATTGGATCACATTAAAGTAGTGGTGCGGCAATAACATCAGAGGGTTCATCAGTAGAAGTGTCAAAATCATATTAGACCACTCGAGATACTTGATAGGAAATTATATATGGGAGGTCATCTACATAACCATGGCATATTTATCATCTGTAAAGGTGGGTAATGGGCATCCCTGAGCATATACCAAGTAGTAAGGTTGGGTGTATAGCAAGTAAAAGAACTACTGCAAATGCTAGCAATGTTAAATAGCATGGGGAAGGTGATATCAATATGATCATAATCAAGGGTTCCCCTAATATAATCTAACAAGGACTTGCCTAGTGTAAGTGGATAGGTGGTAGGATGATGTGTGAGATGAACAATGAGGTGAAAAACACACAAACCATAAGTTACAGTGAGAATAAAAGAACCATTATACAAATGTGGATCACTCAAAGGAGTATGAAAGTCATCAAGGTGGAACCCTAGTCGATGGAGACCATCATGTGAACAAATGGTGAGAGGACATGAGGTGTCGAGTAGTATGTACTCCTAATAGTAATTGTTGATGAAGAGAGTGCAAGTGAATGATGGGTATACTAAGGAGGTGGGGGTGGTGGAAAGAATGGAATGATACTGATAGGTGGTGAGAAAGCGTGGTATAGAAAAATAGTAGTAGTAGTGACAGGTGGTGGGGAAGAAACAATACTAACCATGTGAATATTTTTTGTGAATGACATGTCATATAGAAAAGGGGACATGGGACGAATAGGAAAATAAACCTGGTAGTGAGGCATGGGTTTAGGGGATGGTGTCGAAGTAACAACAAAAATAGAAGGGACTATCTTGACCATGCAAATAATAGGGACTAAGGTAGGTGGAGTTGGTGATGTGTGAAGACTCGATGGTGGGTGGAGAAGAAGGAGGTGTAGGGTTAGAGTCAGTTATGCCCAAGGTGGGAGAGAGAATGATAGGATCAGGAGGAAGAGCTTGAACTTTGGAAACAAATTGGGCTAAGGTAGTAGGATTAATAGTGCATAAGTAAGAGGTAACAACATCTACAATAGCCTGAGGATCCATCATTAGAAGATGGAAGGTCAATAAACAAAGGCTAAAACCAGAAGAAGCAACAAGGGTATTGGTGAAAGCGTAGCCACAACTATCAAATTGCAAAGTAACCGAAGACTTAAGAGAAGAGGGCTTTTTATGACGCTTACCCACGGTGGAAAGTGCAGATTCGAGACCCTAAGAGGGGCAAGAAGAAAGAGATCAAGTTCACCAAAATGATTAACAAAAATAAAGTCCTAAATGGGGTATTTAGGGTTTTAGTGTTAATCTTATTAGGAAGACTAAAACATTATAAATGAACTAAAGCAATATGAGATAAATGTAAATAAACTATTCTAGATAAAATAAAACCCTGATGTACAAGAGAAGAGTAAGGAATAGACTCAGTTGGTAACAAGAGATTGTTGTTGGTTGTCGCAGATCTGGAACTAGATTTCTGTGATGCCCGGTTTAGACAACCCACTTGAGAACCATGAACAACCTAGGTTTAGTTAGAAAATTATGGAATATTTTTTTTTGATTAGGAGTTAACGACCAAAGTCTCAAAGACAGTTAAATTCAACGGATAACTTTTCCCATTATAATAATTACTAATTCCACATTAAAAAGCAACAAGAGCAACAAGTCCACACCTAGCTCAAATCTCCCTAGGGATTAATTTAATTACTGATTACATTGACATTTTAGATAAATATTTACTTATTAGCAAAGTCAAGTTTAAGGGACCCAAACCAATTAAATACCCAAGGTATTTAATTCCACAAGATCAAGACAAGAGCAGGGTTTAATTACAGCGAGGAAGGGAAAACATAATTAGGATCAACAGAGTAAGGTCTCACTTACCCATTCCCAGAACTTGATTAAGAGTGTCTATAACCATGTTGCTAGGTAGTAGCTACTACTAATAGATTCAAGAATAAATCAAATCCACAAGAACAAAATTCTCTTTTATTAACAATTCACAGATGTCACAAGGTCCAAAACTTAGGGTTAGAAGTTTCAATTAGGTTTAGGGAGAAATTTACCCCCATGCCCACTCTTTAACAGGCTTAGAGTTTCAACTGGATTTTTCTCACACTTGAAGCCTCCAAAATTTCCCTAAATCATTCCCATTGGATAGAAAATTTTCTCACCTTTCTGGTGATATAAAGAAGTCCTCTTAACTCCTCCAGAAACTCAAGATATGAGCAAACAGACTTTAGATGTCAAATTTTCCCCAAGGGGACACATGTCAAGCAGGGGTGAAAAACCCTTTTGGCGTGTTGGTGGGTCGCAGGGCGGCTTAAGGAAAATTTTCCTTACGTGGGAGAAATTTCCCAATTGTGCCTGCGTCTCCGCGGGTCCTCCAGGGACACGTGGCAGCCTCAGAGACATTGCTGGGGAAGGGGGAAAGGCAGAGTGGCGGAAGGATTTAGGACATTTCACCCAAAGAAGAGGAAAAAACCAAACAGCGCTCCTGCACCCGTGGGTCTGCTTAGGCACACGTGGCACTCCACAATTGGTCATGGGGAGAAGAGAGAAAGAGGGGCGTGGAGTGGCGGGAGAGGTTGGCGATCTTCGCCAAAGGGGGAAAGAGGAACAAAAACGACGCGCGGGTCCGCGTGCCCGCAGAGGGAAAAACCCCATGGCGAGGGCGGGTTATGGGGCTGTGGGGATTTTTTTGAAAATTTCCCAAAGAAAAAACAAAAGAAAAACAAGGGTCTGTCCCCTCCGCTTGCACCCAAAGCTGCCACGTGGTAGCTTGTAATTGGCCGTAGGCTGACGAGGCTAGAAAATGATTTTTTTTCCAAAAATTTCAAAAAAAAACTCTAAGGGCAAGGAAAGTGCCACGCCTCCGCCGCTGCCCCGTGAGGACACGTGGTAGCCTCTGATTAGTTACAGGTCAGCAGAGGAAAAGGTGAAAATGTTCTCGAGCCAAAATTTTCAAAATTTTTCCTAAGGATTTTAAAAAGGGAAAATTTCGGGCCGCGGCCCGCTAGGGAAAATTTTCCCAAATTTTTTCACCAAGGCCCAAAAACTTCAAAGTGCCATAACTTTTGCTAGGAAGCTCAGTTTTGGGCAAACGTGGACTTTTTGGAAAGCTCTTGATGCCCTCTTTGCACAGGAATCATCAATTTTACTTTTTGAGGGTTAATTTTGTAAAAAGGATCTACAGGCTTATAATTAGTGAACTGACAATTTTTAACTTCCAATTTTGATTAAATTCGGTCTCCTCCTTCACTCAACATGCCAAACAGACATGGAGGATTGATCTAGGGATGGTTTAGAGTGTTTTAGGAAAGTTAATTTGTTCAATTGATTCAAAATTGAATTTGTCCAACAAATGACAGAAAAAGGTTGAGGAAGAGATTAAGCTCAATTTTGCAATGGTTCAAGATATTCTCTTAAATCTTCTTTGTCAATTGAGTACATTGCTAATATATCATGGTAAATTTTAGGTTTCCAAGCTGATTATTAAGTGCTGGTCCAAACTGTGCATTTTATTTAAATTCACCAGTTTTAGAATTCACAATGTCAGTGATCAAATTTTTAAAGGAACTATTTATCAGTTTTATCATATAGGTATGGTATTTGCTTCCTAAAATAATCCATTACATTCAGTTGATTGTAAACCATTCATTTCCATGTTAAATTACAAGTTCTGATTTCAAATTTAATATATTTTAAAGAGAAACAACACAATATAAGTCCCAACTACGTGGTTTCTTCATCTTGCAATTAAACATAGACTACATTTACAATAGTAATTCAATTCCAAAGCAACAATGTGAGTTTGAGAAAGTAGAGTATTCCTTTATTCATTTCTAACAATGACTTTACAACTTATTCCTTTATTTTAACTTCAAAATACAATATACAATACATGTAACATTCTTTCACATTCCTTTTCAAAACAGAGAATGAAATATAACTCTTTAAATTTCTCATTTCACTTTCAATCTTTCATCATCAATACAAGTATCTTTTCATTCACAATAATTATACAAATCATCCACTTCAAAGTGGGAAGGAATACAATAAACTTGCTCACAAGAAGGGACTGTCAAACTATACATTTCTCTTCGCTCCAGGACAACAACATGCTCAATTTTCTTTTTCTCCAAAATGATCACAACAAGAGAGGGGGAAAGGCAACACTCTCCACCTAACCAAGACATCTAATAAAAGGAGAAGCCTTCCTTTATCATTGGCCCTCGAGCCCCAACCAGAGTACAATCAAAGGTGTAATTCAACCATGGCAACACTGGCTTCCACAACACAACATTCTTTCACAGACACATTTCTTTTTTTTGAAACACAATGCAACACAAAATAAACAGTAGTTCACAACTACATTTATAAACATTTCAAAGCAGAACTTAGGCTTGATCTTGCAAGCCAAAGGAGCAAGACCTATGGGGGTAGCTACTTATGCCTCCGAATTGGGAATTGGGCATCCACCAATAACAAACCACCAAATAAAACATCACACAAATTTCATTATGCCCCCCACAGATTTCCTTATGCCCCCCACAAAGTAAGAAATGCAAGCTATTTCTTTTCCATGGTGGATCTCAAACCCAGACCCCCTCCACAAAATTCTGATGACAATGGCATTCCTTATGCCTCCCCACATGGATTCCACATAGCCTTCTCCTACACCATCCCTAAGGCAGTCTACCCAACTAGCCAACAAATAAATCAAAGTATTTTCCATACACACAACACCACAAGAAAATAACAACAATAAAAAAGAGAGTAAATTCCCTACCTCTCCATGGTGACTTTTGCTCCTAACAACAAGCTTCAAATGCCAAGAAAACACAGTCCAAAACAACAACTCACAAGCATGTAAAGCTTTCTCCAAAACTTCCTCCAAAAACAAGAGCTCCAACAAGAAAATGTGCCCCCAAGGAAGAATGCAAAAAGGTTCAACAATAACCAAGCAACAATCTTCACCAAAGCTTCTCTAAAGTAAGAGCTCCAATCACAAGAAAAATGCACCCAAGGAAGCATGCAAAATGTTTTAACAACCCCTAAAACAAGAAGAGAGTTTGAATTAAATAGAAGAGGGAGAGAAGAGGATGATGTGGATCCATGTAGGATGCCACACCAAACATCCACCAATTCAAACACAAAAGACAAAAATCCATTCTCCCAAGCATAATAAAGAGGTGGGTGAAAAATGACAAGTTACTTGCACACTCAAAAGAACCCACACCTCAAGGGACAACAATTTAAATGAAATGTAAGAGAGTGCATCCAAAATAGCAAGCAACATGATGAATAAAATGCATTTTAAAAGTCACAAATCACATCTCCATCCATAAGTATGGTTGGTATATTAAATTTAGAGGTATGGGACAAGTATTTCTTGTCCCACAAGCCTCCAAAAATAGCTCCCAAGGACAATTTCGAATTTTTCATGGAGCTAGAGTGTTTCATACTCCAAAACAGACTTAAACATACTCTTACACAAACCAACAACTTCCATTATTATTTTCCCATATCCCCATTTGATTTATTCAAATTTTAATCATAATATTTCCACATTAATCTACCACAACTTTAATAAATTAAAGGAAGGAATACATTACTGATAAAATACATACAACAATAACATTTTACCACATTAATAAAATACACAAACCCATGGTCACATGCAAGGATGATCCCCCCCATGGGAATCTCTAACAAAATACAACACACACACAAAACAAGTTGCCATGGTGACCTTGTCAAATTCACCTAGAATTCCACTTTGGTTAGTCTCCAATCCCCTGATGTTTGTTGTGATATTTTAAACATACAAAACATAAATACCTCCTTCGGGCTCGTGGCCATATCAAAACATTTAAAATGAATATATAACAAAATCACAAAATCATCTATACATATGAATCACAACAATCACCAAGGCAATCAACGAAATCATTTACAATTTATATCGACAACTATATCATCATCAAATAATTTCCTTTTCCAGGTTTACTCATAATCTCCAAAATCACATGTCCGAATAACTTCCATTAAACATCCATGTCCAATAATATATCATCATCCACATGCTAATAATCATCCTGCATCGTAATCAAATCTAGATCAAGAATAATCCATGATCAAATGTCTAATCATCATATTAAATCCAACACTATAAGGATGTCCATCATAGAGTCTACAATATCATTATCAGAATAAAAGTGTTGAAGGAAAGTGGGCACTATAATTTCGACAGTGCAGAAAAACACTCAGGGGCCCTATGAAGGGTAGATCTAGGCTATCTGAGATGACAAAAGTGCTTAGTAGTGTACTGGGGCACCTTGGGGTGCCCTGGTCTGCAGTTTAGGCACTTAAAACAATATAAATGCTCAAAACCCTAATTTGGTATCGTCGCTAAGTGTCTCTGAATGTTTCCTGTCTGTAGTGTTGGATTCATTGGATCACACTGTAGATTGACGCCGTGATGCCACTGAGATGTTGCCAACCCTAGCACAATGAAGAAGATGCATAGGAATGTGTCGGACTGACCACAACCTACCAAACCGGTGGACTTATCGTTGAGCACTACACTACATTATGGACCTTGATGTAGTTCTGGTGAGTGTGTCTGTATGTGTTGTGCCCTATGTGTTCTCATGTTTGTTGCACTTTGTGATAATAGCAAGCTCTGGTAGCTACAGAAATGTATGTAGCATGTGTAGAATAGAATAGAATGAGAATCCCTCCCTCTAAGAAGTCTATGTGATGCAGATCTTCCTAGCTTGAATGTATGGTGACTATATGGATGCAAGTGATGCAATGAGATGCAACCCTAGATGGAGTGATAACACTGATAAGAAGCAATGACCTAGGACCCTCATTATGGTATTATAAGCTTTATATTTATAAGGTTATCAAGCTGTAATTTCACAATTAATCCCAACAATGCTGACTGAGGAAGAAGATAAAGATGACCAACAGCTAGAAGTGACCCAAAAAGGAGCAAAAGAGGCTAAGCATAGATCGGGGTACCCAGAATGGGACCAGGGTGCACCCCAGTACAAGGCTGGGGGTGCCGAGAATTCAGGGCTAGAAACTCGGGGAACGTTCATGAAAATGGGGTGATAAGTATTGGGGAATACGCAGGAAAGATGACAATAAAAGATAAGAAAAAGGTGGCCAAAGGGTGGGTATTAATTAGTACTTTGTACACTTGAGAAACTTCTAAATAGTAGTATAAGATTGGGCTAAATATTGTCTAATGTGCAATGTTTGTGTCTACAATTGCCTAAGAACACGGTAATCAATGTATACATCAAATTGTGATATAATGTTTAAATTAAACTACATAAATAATTATATACTAAATTTGCATTCCATTAATAAACTCCACAAGCTTTCAATGTTTAGCTCTTAATCAAAACTAAGACATGACATATTTGAATTAACGAGAAGAGAATTGACACATAACTTCATAAGATATCACAATTGAACATAGTGAACTCCTTAATTTTGCTTGTAAGAAAAAAAGCTAATCTCCCCTAATTATCAAAGGGTCTGATACAATATTAGATCTAAATGTCAAACCAATGGAAATTTAACAGGACCTGTTGTCCCATAGCTTGTCATTGGTAAAATAATCATAGACGTTAAAATAACTAACTTCTAGCTTCTACTTAGATTAGACTATTCTATAGAGCTAGTAATTTCATGACGCAAAATTAGTGCCTAAGATTCAGAGCTTGGTTAATAATCACTACACGTGATATTAACCTCCACTTGACAAGTGCAAATTCAAGTTCATTAATGTGCCTCTTTTTTATCATGCAATATTAGTCTCACATTGCTCTGTTTGTTAGTCCCTATCCATATTTGGATCCCATCGTAACTATAGTAATGGACTTCTCTGTGATTACTGAATTACAACTGGGGACTCTACATGTCACATTCAAACTCAAGTAAAACTCAAAAAGTGCCTTTGCAATTCCAATTTTAATCTCGTACTCGACTTTTATAATGGAGGTTGTATGAAATATTATGGCTTTCATGTATGTGATTAGTTGATAGACCTTTCTAGCTATTCTCCTTGTATGTCACATACAACAAAATCAGTGGGACCCACACCATAATTGAACGTGCAATCCAAGAGATTTCCAATGGAGCATGACCCTTGCTTTATGTTTTGAGCTATATCATGGCGATTATTACATGTTATGCGCTCTTGCTCTTGAATTTGACCCTTTTTGAGATGATTGTGATTCAGACCTTACACATAGTTTGTGTTGGGTTTTCATGTCTTTAACCTTATTTCCCTGACCTCATTTGATTGCCCTGTGTACTGGCCCACATACATTATTCAAAGATCTATTACTAGACCACGTGTCTAAGTCAGAAAGTCGACGATCCATTGGCTTGGTCCATGGACCCCAAGACCCTGCATTGAAACCAGTGGGAATGCCACCGATTGGTCCATGCACCTAAGTCTTGGAGTTTCTTGTTTTGATCATGTATTAACTCAGCCCCCCTGACTTCAAATGACCTTTGAACTCACCCTCGTTTGAGTTGTTTATTTTCTTTTCAGGCCTCATTACATCTCTTACTTGCTCTTTTTTTCAACCTTTTCTGAGATGCACATTATTGGACCTCATGTATTTCATGGCATGTTTGGCGGTTTTGAGCCTTCAATTGTTTTAACATCATCTTGACCACCCTGTGTACAAGCCCGTGAATCTAAATATCTGTTATTGGTCTGCGTGTCTTATGAAACCAACTTATCTATGTTAGGTCTATGTAGGATTTTGCCTTGTCGATGCCGGCAATGCTATCAAACATGGCATCTCTTGGATGAATGTGCTTTATTCCAGATCGCAATTGCCTCAATGGGCGTGGTGGGATGCGCATATCTTGGATACCACAATGTCATCTGTACAGTTATCCCTCTGATCCAAAATCGATTGAGGACTCTTCAAGCCCCTCGGACGATCTGCCACTCCCACAGATGGAGTCACAAGCTCCGATCTCTTCTACCCATTAGCGGTTGAGTACTGAATCTGTCGATGGTTGGTGCCCCGATTGGATTATCATTTAAGGGTCTACATTCCCATCACACATATCTTGACAGTTGTTCTTTCAATATTTGAGGAAGATGGTAACTGAGGACTGGACGGTGGTGGAATAGCATGAATAAAGGACACAATAAACTAAAATCCTTCCAAGACGTCTTTCGGTATCAAGGATTGAGTCTTGGTCATGTCTATGTGTGAATGTAAGCCTCCTCTAAACTGGGGCGGATTTTTATTGACATTTTATTTCATGAATCATTATTTTCCTATGTGTATAGCGTAGTTAGGTTGTACTACACAACCATGTTTATTTGCAAGTATATTGTCATAAATATGTTGAAGCAATTTAGAGCTGCCATTTTGTTTTTCTTTGACGTTTTGCTTTATGAATATTTGTATATCTACGTTTTAGAGACCTACTCTTTCAATGTTTTTTTCTTAGGCAATCTTAATGAAAATGACCAAAGCTTTACATTCTATACTAGGGTATGGTCCCCATAAAATCAAGGCCAACTTTACCATTAACTACGTATCGATAGACATCAACAGTGAGGCTTAAATGTTAGTAGTAATTCCTGTGATCGAATTATTCTCTACCTTTTATGCCAATTATACATGGGTGATTTGTTCAACTATGTATCTCTACAGTTCATATAATGTGATTAGAACATACTCAAGGTATTTGGTAATTGGGCTGGATTGCATTAATTGCATGCTTATTCCTTTGCTTAAATTCAAGGAATTCACATATATAGATTCTCAACAATTATCTCAGACACAGTGAACTATGAACTAAGGCTATCTAGACTTAAACTGAGCATATTGAAAATCACCTTCAGACTAATTTGCAACTACCGTTAAAGGATGCATCCATTTTGCTGCATCAAAATCAGGCATATTGAAAAGCATCACCATGCAAAGTAAGCGAACAAACTAAATCAATGATTTACCTTGGATCTCATCATAGCTATGAATACAACAATTTGAATCACAAACAGAGTTTTCCTAGACAAAACTAGGCTAGATATGTTTAAAAGTAATAGCTTGCAATCATAAGTTAGACATCTCCTTTATATTAGTTATAGATTTTCAGTGATAGACTGTAGAAGTAGTACACTTTACCAGTAATACCAAATATGAATAATGTTTCGAATGAAGTCTCCTAAGCACTTCCAATCTAAATCAAATATGTGTTGATAGGCTATAGAGACCCCTCAATAAACAGATATCCGCTTATATATAACGTGATTTGTTTGCAATTCCAAGAATTATTCAATGAATACCCCAAACATGAATCTTCCTTCAAAATCACAGAAGACCCCATCTGTTTTAAGAGGACTAGCTTTGTCAGTGTTATCGTTTAGATGCCCCACACTATGAAAAAAAACAAATTAGCTTTATCCATTCCTTGAACTATGTATTTGGTTCCCAACCTCAATGACAGTTGCATCGAAGGAAAAACTACATGTGTAGGAAGACTGAATCAGTTTGAGCCTAGGACTCTAAGTACCTCAATTTCCTTAGACTTCTAAATCTTCATTCACCTTCTGAAGAATCTGTTTGTGCTTGTGTCCATCACATTTATGGGTCTGAGAAGTTTATACTTTTATAGCCCATAGTTTTAATGACAACTTGAGTTCCAACTTTCTTTTCACAATTCCTTCATTCCCTGTTAAAAATCTGGTGGCCTATTTCTCTCTTTCCAAATTTTCCAAGCCATATGCATTGGATAGAATAGCGTTTTGAAGAATAGTGTTGAGTCCTTGACTCCTAAAAGGGTCTAAACCATTGGGACCACAGTACTTTTAATAAAGGAGCATGGGAAAAGAAACTTGAAAGCACTATTTTTAACACATGTTATTTTTAGCCAAAGGTGCGTAAAAATAGCCAATCTTCCAAAAATTTGCATAATCCTTGTGCGTGGAAAAGCGTAATAATAGGGACATTTAGGATATTTTAAAAATACAAGTTAGCAATCAGGACCATATACTAGGAAGTTGGATATGCCCTTGAGAGCAATACTAGATACAACATATTCCACGCACTCGTAATTGGTACATGGTGATTAATACATGCTCTAGCAGAACACATTGATGTACGTGGAACAGTACCCAGGTATCATCACGGTACTATAGCCAAATGGCACATTGCCATATTTTGGACACATTTCAAGTGTTACTCAAGAGGCTATATATATATATGAAGCAAGATACGCCCCCAAGGAGCTTTGATATGACCATTTCAACACACACCCAGAAACAGGTATGTGACTCAAAATACGAGGGAATCACACCAGGTACGTGGAACTAGTACTCAGGTACATCTAGTTGTTCAAATTGTATGGTGTAAATGACATTGACACAAATTTATGAAACATGCGACTCTCAGCATCACCAGAATCAATTGAGCAAGAGCATGGACTTTGGGGCGATAATTTATGTATAAATTGGCTATCACGATGGCTAAACATAGAAATACATGTTTGGTCATTGAAAATAAGAACTAAGGACCTTGAAATCAATCAACAACTAAATGTTATTATGTATTCCATTTTATTCAACGATAACAATCCAATCTTCAAGAATTACGAACCTTTATTTTGTAAAAAACACCACCACACTGATACTCCACTTTCAAATCCTATCCTATCGACAACTTGCAACAAGCTTAAACTACATTGGCAACACATCATACTTGCAATACATGCACATGGACTATATAGAATAAATACATGTATATTTGATTCTAGCGATAACATATTTGCTTTGGTTTGTGAATTGTCGCATAAGGAGTTTGATGTGCAATGCATAAGGTGATATTTAGCACAATCTCTTTGCAATGTTTTGTTAAGAAACAAAAAGGTGCTTACATAGATGCATACACATTTAGATTACAATTTGATAAAAAAAAATACAGAAAAAATCACTAATTGACAAACATGTATAGTGAACTTGGCCCTGCCTTATCAAGTAGGCAATATTGAGGGGAACAATTTATGCTTTGAATGGTTTTCCACATTGCTTAATGTAGAAATATGAATACGGTCTTTGTAAAACATTCACATTTCTAATGTGTATTGTAACTGCGTGCAACCATTGAATCAACATATGACATTATGCGCTTTGACATGAACACAAATCATGTTCACTATTAGGTGCTAGGTGAATCCAAAAAATACATCTAAACACACAAATCAAATACAAAACAACATGACTTCCACTAAGTAACCAACAATAAACATATGACAAATGAAACACATCATACAAAACCATAATAAACCAACCACAAACCATATTAAACGTGAACCAACACCTCAGAAAAAATCAAATCCAATACAACCTCCCAAATCTAACCAAGAACAATCCCTTACAAACAAATCCAAATTATGAGTGCGAAAATTGAAACAAGTCATGCGCACTAAGAAATGAACCAATGAATACAACAATACAAACATATATGAAAAAGATTGAAGACACTCTTGCTTATCCTTGCTCAATTTACAGCCATTTACATTTTAAATACAACATATCGACTTTCAAACAAGTAGAAATACAAACATATATGAATTTAGTACAAGACATCAAACGAACTATTGCAAACACTATATGTATAAAGTACAATAATACATTGAAGAATGGACATCTTCCAAAATATGCTACACCATCCCACATACACTTTAATACACCCTTGTCTCATGTGGGTCAACTTACAGACTTGGAAGAATGACTTATGTCCCTCAAAATTACATTTGCACAAATATTACGTTTGGGATATAAAAAACCACAACTTGGATTGACTGGAGCAATTATAAATGTGCCATCAAACATTGACATCATACAAACAAAACTCCCATTAAGCATTAACGAAAACACAACTATCATTGTATCGCTTAATAGGCGTCTACAATATAAAAATGTAAATCAAGAGGGTAGGGTCCTCACAAACATAATTATGTATGCTTTAAAGCAACTATGCAAGAGAATACTATACAAAATTGAATAATGTCAAGATAAAAACAATTGTAAACAAGTGATTGGTAATGTGGAAACAAAAAGTCAAGAAGAAGACAATTCGACTGATGAAAGCAACATGAGTAACGACGACAAATATGAATTGGAGAGAGACACTATTGTGCATGCATTTATAGATTTTGCATCTATCTGCAACCTTCAAGACAATATGATAAAAGTTGCACCTGTAGAAGGATAACATCTGCTTGGCATATTTAAAGACAAGTATGCTGAGGAAATGAAATTCCCATCACTTTTTTTGGAGACCCTCGTAGTGACTACATCATAAAAACACACTCCTACTAAAAAATAACACAACGGGAAGTACAAAATACTAATCGCATGTTTGCATACCACATAATGAACCTTTTCTTCAAAGCCATGCAAATTATCATAAACCAAGCAACTTCTACTATTTGGATAAGAATTAGAAAATCTCAACTAAAAGGGTGAAAGTTGTTGGCAAAAGATGTCAAGTACAAGCCAAACCTAGAAAAAATATTGAAATCTGACATTGCCTATGTCAACTTCAAACACATACGTATTTCTCCTGATTACTTGCATTAATTACAAAGAAATGCATTTGCAATGATACAACAATTAGGTCCTCTGACACTATTTGTAACTTTCACAAGTGTTGAACATTGTTGGATTCCTTTAACAAAAGCATTGGATATGTTACATGAAAACCATAATAGAACACATAAGTCATATACCTTTCAACACTTTGACGCAACATACATAAAATCCTTAGTAAGAAAAGACCCTTTGACATGCTCTCGTTATTACAAGCATAAAATTGAAGCCCTAATACAAATGATTTACCAAGATGAATTCTTCTTTAGAAAATTACAAGATCACTTATGTCGGTACCCAAATCAGTCCCACCTTGTAAGTCAAGAAACATCAATGGGCTAAGAAAGATGCTTAGAGAAAGACAAACCATGATTTAATTCATTTTGTAGCCAGGGATGGATTTGGAAATCTCTTTTTCACTTTGACTTGGGAAATGTTGGATAACACCTTACTAAGGGTATGACCTACCTTGCTACTTTAGGTTTTGCCTACAACCAGGGTGAGAGGACCACTTTTGTAACTTGTATTTATGAAAGAACTGAATGTAATAACAATATTTAGACTCTCTTTCTTAGGTAGTTGAAAAGGCAACCTCACAAAGACATGGTCAATGCAGACATCATCTAACTCTCACGAGTTATCACACTAGAAAATGTAGATATCTTTTAAAGAAGGCTCAGGTTACTAAAGGCAATGATAGTTCCAACTTACTTTTACATATTTTTGATAAGGGATGGATAGAAATAATAGATTTCCCTAACATTTGTGCATAAATAGTGCAAGCATGGGTAATTTAGGTGGATTAGATGGTTATTAATTGTGGTTCTGATGTATTGATGGGAGATTAAGTAGGATAAAGTTGATTATACAAAATACTTAATTGAACCTTAACAAATGTTGCAGACAATTGTTCTTGATACAAAATATAGATCACACAACTCAAAGCACTCCTTCAACCAGAAGGTTTGTACTCATGGAGGCCCAAGAATACAAGATTTCACACAAACTTTGAGAATATAAACACAAAATCTCATGATAAATTCTCAATAAAATGTTGACAACTTCTAATGAAATATGTTCCAGATACCCTCAAGAACTGTCAGAGATCTTAAAATCAGACATGTATAACTTGAATTTAAAATTGTTTACTACAGTAAGAAGGAAAGCTCCATCAGTAATGTAGTTGGAATTGCCAAATTGTCACTATCTAAAACAAGACTTTGTGTAATTCAAAGAAATTAATCAGCATAAGATTACAACAGGAATGTAGATAATTGATTCACAATAATACATCTTGAAACAAAATAACATTGCTCATGAGAATACACACAAATTAATTCAAGAAACACCAATACTTCAACAAGGGGACATAATACCTATGACCTCAATGTTTACCAATGACTGTAGATTGCAATCATCTTGGAGAAGGTTTGGTAATGGATGAATAAAAACTTAGGTATCTTAGATTAGTTCATCTCAAGACAGTACAAATTGGTTTTCTCCTTATCTCTCTAAAAGTTTAGAAAAATTTAACCCCCCTTATGCAAGAGTATTCTCATCGCATATATACAACTTATTTCCCCTCATCATTCTCGTTTCCCCCCCCCCCCAAAGTGTGAATCGTCAAAAGAATATTCCCCTTTACGACACAAAATATGATCCATTATTTATTCCTTTTGAAAATATTCTATTTTCATGTTGCTAAGTGGAGGAATTGTGAATGATTCACATTATTTCATCCTCTTAGAATGACTAAGATGCCACGTTGACTTTCTAATATCATTTTTTTAATCATCTCCTTTTAAGGCAAGTAGGAATACTTTTCAATGATTTTTTAACACCTCCAAATGGTGTGATTTGATGCATAATCCCTTTTTACCTTTTGGAAATCCATCTCAAAGAACACACACTCATTTTTATGTCTTTTTAGGCTAAGTATTCTTCCATGGATCATGTCACATCAAGACAACCATTATCTTTTGCATAATTCCAACTTATTTCAAACTTATTTCTCCCTCATGGATATCACATATAGATCTTAGAGGTTATCTCATCATGATTATACTCTACTCAACTTGTCCACCTTGAGTTTCTTAGAAATGCACATTGTTTTCTTTACGAACTCACATCTTTTCTGACTGTGAAAGGGTTTGGTGGATTTCTCTATATTCAACATGGTGGAAGTGATAGTGGAACCTAGTTTGAAAGAGATTTCTTCTGAGGATTTACAATAGATTTTTGACTTGGCAGGTCCTAACGAGACGTTTGTAAGGATGTTGTTTGACATTGTAGATCGAGAGGATTTTATTAGGCCATTGACTGCCCAAATTGTTCGTATAGCATTTATTCAGAAGCTTATTAGAATTAGCCCTATCTTTTCTACCTTTCAGATCATGTATTTTCATCTCTTCAGGTTGGAACACCAAAATACTCTTGAAGTGTTGAAGCAATTTTGGCTCAAGAGCAGGCCTTCTTTGCAAGGTTTGACTAATTATACATGCCCCTTCATTTGTGATGAAGCATTTACTATGAAAGAGATCCTATTCGGGTCTTATGTACTTGATGGAGAGATTTCATTAGGTACTGTGCCTACTCTCTTTCGTAGGATGAATGAACTGGAACAACGTGTTTCAATCTTGGAGAAGAAACCATCGAGGAACACATCTTCTCCTGAAGCTCTACCAATATTCGTTATAAATGTAGGGGTGAACCTAGTTCTAAACCTCCTGCTCCATCTGCTCCAAAACGAGTTGTAATTGCACTTCTAGCTTCTACATAGACTACCAATCCATCCTCCACTTTCAAAGCAACAGGGAAGAAAATTTTTCCTAAAGGAGGTTTAGACATTACTGAATGGGTTTCCTCCTATGAGAGGAGATCACAATTGATTAGTTTGTTGGATGGTCCTATGACTAACATTGATGAGATAATGTTTTTGGGTATGTCTCGTACTTTAACAGGAGATATTGTGTTTGTTCAAATGGTAGTAGGAACAAAGGAATTTATTCCTAGAAAGAATATGTTTGTGAAGAAACTACCTATTTGCAAAGAGAATTTCTAATTAGTGGATGAATAGGTATTTTCTCTTAGTTTCTTTTGTGATGTAATTCTCAAGAATGTACACAACGTTTTCATGGGCTGGTGCCCTTATAGAATCCCCATTTTATTTTTTTCCCACAATACAAAAGATGTCAAATAGTTACATTAGTTTACATGCTTCATAATATATTTGAAACTCTACCAAAGCAATATAAAGATCTAGTGTGTTTCATCAAATTACATTCATACTTGAAAGAAATAATTCAACATAATGTTCAAATTTCATGAAACAAGAGTAACAATTATAATAAAATGGAAAATTTGTTTAAAGAAGACAAGCCTAAGCTTGTTCATTGGTCTTCTCAGTTGTATCTTCATCTTCCTCCTTCTTTGGCTGTCTTTCCGCATATGCATCATACCTTTGAAACATTTGCATTATTTCTTTCGCATCAGGTCCTAAGTGACGTTTGTATATTAGGTGATACTTATTTAATATATCACAACATGTGGAGATTCTTGGTTTATGCTCTCTCAATTTCTTGTTTAGCTTTGTAATATTATTCTCCACTAGGATAAGTCTTTTAATGACCTCATGAGAACAAGGTTCTTCTTTGATATTCTTGTCCAAGGATTGATTTAGAGGATCAATTTCTCAATTCCAATAAACCATATGGTGCTTGTTAACCATCAATTGTTCTAGTATGATGTTTATGTTATCAATAGTCTTTTCAACCCATTCTTTCTCAATTTATAATTTTTCTTTAACTTGGTTTACGGTTTCCACCCTGATTTTAGCCAAGTCTTCCATCACATATTGAGTGCCCTTCTGTTCAGGTGGTATTATTCCCTCTTTTTCTAGTAAATCCTCATCTAATTGAGTTATTGCTTCAAGTTTGGGAAACAATCCCTCCCAAGAAAATACTTCAGTTTCGCTAAGTGTAATAACTTCATTAATTTCATTGAGGATTTTAATAAGTTCACTATACCTATTTGTTTCCTTTTCAATAACTCGCCTACCCTTTTTAGATAAGTCCTCTATCCACTTATCTACTGCTTCAACTTTCTTACTAGCCTTTTCAATTCTATCCATCATCTCAGGGGTGATAGTGGTGACAATTTCTTCTGTAGGATTTACCAGTTTATGTAAACACGAGGTCAATGTTTTACCTTTTCTTTCAGCTATTTTTTGGATATTTTATCCTCATCGAACTTATGTAACAAACCTTCAACTACCTCTGTAACTCCCTATTTCAATGATTCCCTAGTAGGTATTCCCAATTGGATATGTTGAATATCATAATCACCTTCTGTAATGTCATACTTTGTCTTACCATGATGAGGAGTTGCAACCTCCAAATTTCTTAACCCATGCCGGTCTATTCTTGTTTTAGTAAGGACTCTTGCTTTCTTCAAATATTATTTGGGCTTTGGAATTGAAATGCTGGTAATACTTTAAATTCCTTTGGAGTGGCCTCCTTCGTTCCTCGTTTAAGAATCCCTCCCAACCATCCAGCCATAGGGGCATTTCCCTTCTTTTCTTTTTGTGGTATCTCATAATACAATACCATTTATTTTTATGTTTCCCCAACCTTTACCATTTGTTTCTCACCTTCCAAGCCTAGAACTTCTGACTTCTCTTTATCTTGTCCTTGAATCTATGGTTGGGTGACATCTTTGACTTCTTGCCACTCACTGTTTATTCATTTTGAACCTTATTTTCCGTATAGACCACAATTTCATTGACACATCCTTTGGATCCTCAATAGGAGTATTGGTTGCACTTGTATCTATATTTTATGCTAAGATATTTGTCACATTTGTAGTCTCCTTTGGAGTACCTCCATCCAAACTTAGAGCTTTAGTTGGCTCCTTGTCTTTTGAAATACCTTCATCTCCTGTTAGTGGTTGTTTAATGGATGTATCCACTTGGGGTTGATTTTCAACCACTTCAGTCTTTGTTGCCTGAGCTTCTAGTTGTGATTTTTGATCCTTAATTATATCTTCTTCAAGTTGAGTCTCAACAAGTTTACTTGTTTCTTTTAATATTTTAGCCATAACTCCCTTCATGATATCTGTCTGTTGAGAGACCTCGCCTTCACCTACTACCTTTGAATCCTTTGGTGGTTGAGTTTCAGTATGAACATTACCTATTACAAGTGTTTCATCTAACCCCTTAAACTATCTTCTCGTCATTTATGACAGAGGATGTACTTTTACTCTGAGTATCTTGGGGTTGATCTCCCACATTTGTAATTGATACCTAATGAAGATCTTGGACATGCACCTCTTATTCAGGGATATTTATATTTTGAGTTGTATAAGTCTTAATGTTTATATCAGCCATTTCTATTTCAGACACTTCATCAAGCAATTCAATCATCTCATTAGCTACTTTGGATTGCTTTTTCAGGATGCTTAATCATTGTTTTGCTTTACCCTTGCTCTTTATTAACTCCAACTAATTTTCCAGATATATGAGCACTACCAATTGTTCCTGGAATAGTTTTAGCAAGGAATGAAAATGCAGTTGCACTGAGTAATACTATACTTGGAGTAGAATGCTCACTCTTAAGAGTCTGGGATGGGGGCACTTGATGGGCCAATGAAGCAACAACCCTTTTTTGATCTGCAGTCAAAGTAGGAGGATTAATTACCTTAGGAACTGTATGCTTTGTTTTTTCTTGATGCATGACCACCAACATCTCTTACCAAAGGCTTTTCAAACACAAGTTTAACCCTTTTCTTAGTTCTTTCAAAGTGTTTGACATCTGGTGCTTCTCTTCCCTTGGCACTATGTGATTTGGATTGGATATTGGCACTTGTTATAGCTCCCTTCATCATATTTTCAGTACCAGATGATCCTGGTAAAACCTTTGAAGGAGTTGTTTGTGTAATCAAGCCTTTTCGTTTTGTTTGGATTGGCACTGCCTCAGTGTTGGGGGCATCTTGCATGGCTTTCAGAAGTATCCCCTCAACTTTTTGAATCATAAAAGTTCTTGAAGTCCCAGTCTTGTTGGTTGCTGATGTCCATTCATCTACGGTCCCTGTGGTAGGTTTGTTACTAGGTAATTGAGGAGCTTGGCCATTTAAAGGATCCATTTTATCTTCTCCCTCCCTCAGTGGGGGGATATCTCCTTCCAACACTTTCAAAGACCAAAACTCCTTCAATAATTTTGTGTTTTGCAAAGATAGATCCAAGCCTTTTACAGTCAACCAAGTTAATGTTCTTCTTAAGACATTTGAAATCCTCATATGAGGGCTATCTGATTCCTTTTCCTTCCAATCAATAGAGCTAATTGTTTTTTTATTCAATCTTCTGATCATGGTAAAATTATCCAACTACATCCATGTCATCCATGATTCCCTGTGGGATTAGAGCAATCTTGAAGTCAATAACTTGACTCAAGGTCATTCTGAAAAAAATCTCTTGACTCGATTTCTTCTTCATCTATACAGTTCATCCAATAATCCTCAAAGTGAGGCTCATGTTCTTCTATGCTAATAATTCATTGAATGACATAACTAGGCCTTGGTGTAAATATTTCCATTTGGAATCTCTCCATTTATTCCTCCATTAGTCTGGCCTTTATTATGGTTGGCATGAATACCTGCCAATTTGGATTAGGAATTTGATATTTGTTTTGTGTTTTTTTGCAATCTTCTTATGCACAACAGTTAACTATCTTAACAATTCCATTAAGGCCCACTTATCACTTACATATCTGGGTAATTTACAAGGTCTTCCTTAGAATCCACTTACTCTAAAATATTTAAAGAACCTGTATTGTATAAAAATGTAGCCATATTCCAGAATTGTAGTCCTAAGCAGTAACAAATAGTCTATATTGTTCCCACTCTGGTTTGAAAATACAAGTCACAGGAGTGATGAAGGCATCATTTATCAACCTGACATTTCCTTTCTAATTGGCCAACCTCAATTGTGGGTACACATCATACACTCTATAATCTTCAAAACTTGCTTGCAATGGGATACTAGGAAATGATTTGAAATAAGCAATGTTATAGATAAAATAAGACATCATATAGAAGTTGATGTTACCTAAATTACCCTCACTAATATTTATAATCATTGTCAAAAATTTAGCATGGATGGATGCTGGATATGAAACTTGTCAACGAAATTTTTTGTTCTTATAACCATTATAAAAAGGGCACATCCATTCTTGAAAATCATTGCTTCCCTCCAACCCTTCCATTCTTCTCAATAACACAATAAGGTCTTCAACTTCATCAACAAACATGGATCTCGGTAATTTCTTTGGAATTCTCTTGATAGATGGTTTTTTTTTTCCTTCAGCCATTTGACATTTAGCATTATAACATACTCATCATGCCTTGCCTCATAGTCATCCTGTGCAGACTCAATTGTGGTAATTTATCGGATGATCCAAATCTGGTAACCCTAAAATTTCCCTAAAAGCCCCCGGTGTCAAGTTTATAACCCTTTCTCCACTTCCATCCAACACTTCTTGCATTTTCCAGATTGTAATTCTCAGCACATAACCATATGAGCTCAGGAGCGTGTATGGATGGTGGGAAAGTAGCTGCTAGGGAAATTCCACTAGCATCAATGGTTGTTATCCATTTACTTTTATTTAGATCACTCAACCTTCTCCGAAAAATCCTCTAAGTCAGAATTTAATAACTTTCATGTCCATAACCTTCTCTAGATCACTGGTAATGGTGGATAACTTACGTGGAAACCTGATGGTAGGGTCCTCATCTTATGTACCTTTTCTCTTAATTTTCAACTTGAGTATTGAGAATCAATAGTGGTAGAATTGAGACTTACCTGTTTCTTATGAATTCAATGAACTCTTCCTTCTACTTTTCGTACTTCCCATTTCTCTTGCTCATATTTTCTGCTTTTCTATCAATTTTTCTCTTCTTCTTTCTTCCAATTCATGCAACTAGGGCATCCAAATCTTCATATGCAATGGTAATAATTCAAAATGCTTGGAATTTTTTAATAATTATACCTTGATTCATGCAAAACCTACATTAATGGCAACAACCTTAAATGCATTACATCCCAACCATTGATTTTGTTTTCCTCATTTGAATGTGGACCATCCACATGGCTTGATCTGGCTCTTTACAGGGTTAAGGAGTTTTCTTACACATTTGTATTGTCTTTTGAGAGTACAAGTTTGTAATTTTAACTGAAACTTATGCCTTTTGAATTTTGATGAGGGGTTGCCACATGTTTAAATCTTAAAGGCGACAGAGCCACGAAGCTTATTTGCAATTTAAACTGATTCCTCACTTAAGTGCAAGATTGTATTATTGACTCGAGTGCCCGCTTGTTGACTCTACCTAAAAAATTGACACGTGTCCTCCATCAGGTTTCAGAGGCATATTCACATTTTGCACCATAAATTGCCTTTGGTGCAAAACTACACCAATGATCCATTTCTTCACTCCAACCAAATTTAGACATGTAGCTCTTTCAAAAAGTGGAGCCTTCTTCACATTTTGCATTTGTAACTTGAATATTCCTCAAAATATTCTATCGGGTTTCGGAGCTAAGCTTGCATTTTTTAGTTGTCATGCAAATTGTGTAATTTTACACGTGCAACCCGTCGTAGCGCCAACAATTATGTTATGCTACATATCTTCGGGCATCGCAGGACAATGTAATTTACATTGGAACCATAGAGACTATACATGATGAATTTTTTGAGGATGGTCATGATATTTAATCAATTTTTCATTATGATCTTTAAAGACAACACGATTATTACATTCCTGGACCGGAAAAGAGTATTCACACCATAAACATAAGATTTTCACTTGGATTCAACACAATTACATTTTTTAACATGTGTTTGGTAAACATGGGAAAATCAGTCAAAGAATTTTTTTTTTCAAAGGCACACACACTGGATAAAAAATGGTGAGATCAAATCGAGCAACAACTTCCATGTCACAAAATTTCAAAAGTGAGGAAACCAACATACCCACTTCGTGTTATGGATCAAAAATGCACCAATATATGGAAAAGAAGAAAATTCAAGCATCAAACAATTTGCAGATAAACACATAACTTGTAACACCGACGTTCTTCCTCTACAAATAGGTAACATGCATAAACACCACCACACCAAAAGCTGCAAAAAACAAAATGCAGATACAAATTCCCAAAGCCACCTATGAAAAGAACAATGTTACTAGAACCATCTACTGACAATGATGAGCTTGCAATCATAAATGTAAAACAAGTATATGCAATACTAGAAACAAAAAACTATGAAAAAACTTTAACATTCTACATGTTTTTACAACAACTACAACTAAGTGAAAATGACTACATAAAGGCAATAGAAACTACAATTTAATAACCAACTTTTTTTTTGAAACGAAATCCATCAGAAATATGGACAAATACCTTCTCAAGAAAAAATCCACATTTGTGGAAAGCAAATACAAATGCTCAATTTATCATCAACGCTTATGCTACAACATCTTATTATACATCTTACATGACAAAGATAGATCAATCAATGACAAAGGATTTCAAAACAATACGCAAAGAGCATGCCGAGACAAAGATTGATTCCATTCAAATGCTTCGTAGACTTGGAAACTCATTACTCAATTCACAATAAATGTCAGTGCAACAACTTGTTTACAATATTTTGTCTATACCTTCGAATGAAAGCTCTATAAAATGCATATTCATAAATACTTCTCGACCAGACCAAAGAATTTTCGTTCTTAAACCTTCAAGTCTGCTGACCCGTGAACCCGATGAATTAGAAAACATAATGTGTCATTCATTAATAGATCACTATATTGCAAGAGATATCACACTCGAAGACATTTTCCTTGCTAAATTTGCTTTTGAATATAATAGAAAGGCCACAAAAATTTTGAAAATAAAAAGCCACCTATTATTAGATTTGTCAAATATAATAAACATATGATTTAGACAACTATTGCAGTGAAACATTGTTGTTATATGTGCCCTTCACAACAAGTGACGAGACCCTGAAACAAGGTTGCTCCACATGGATACATTTATATGCAATTTACGAAAAAATATTTAATATTAATATGTTGAAATACAACTACAACATCAATGCATTATGGGGAGACCTCGATCAAATACAAATAGAAGTTGAAAATTTGAATGACCTCACAGACAAACCATCCACGAATCCACAAATTGCTAAAGATTTGTTTGAAAACTATGACCTCAAATCAGATTTTCCTTTGCTACAACATCTTCATGAAAAGTAATCTCATTGTAAGTCATTTGAAATAGGAAAACATTCGTTCATGGTTGATAATAATGAATATTACAAAATAAGGATAATGTTAACTAAAGAGAAATAAGGCATCATAAAAGACATAGCAATGAAGAAACAAAAAAATCCTACAATACCAATACATATATTCTTAACACGTGGTGCAGAATCAAGGAAGACATTGACTGCGAGATCCATATACGAGTCTCTAGCTGGAATCTATAATGACTTCATTGAAAGATAACCACTCAAAACAAAGGGTCTAATACTAGCATTCATAGGCAAAGCTACATACAATGCAGGTGGAGTAACGTTACATTAAACATTTCTCTTACCCTTCAACAAATCATGCCCCACTCCATTGAGTGCTGACACTCTAGACAAATTTTCAAAGCAATATGATCAACTGCAAGTAGTCCTAATAGACAAGATATCATTAGTGGGAGGAAACATGTTGTACTGCATTGATAGTCGAATGAGAAATATAATACATACCCCACAAAAACACTTTGGAAATGTGGACATGATATTTTGCGGAGGCCTGTATTAAGTGGAGCAAGTCCATGATTGCATATTATTCGAGCACCCGACAATTGACGACGAGACAATACCATACAATTTTTGGAAAGATATCATTAAAGTATATGAATTGCAAACAACTATATGGCAATAAGACAAGATATTTATAGCAATCCTCAACAGAATGAGAACAAATCTCAAACAGAACTAGACTTAAATTATATTAACAACTGCATATGGCCACACCCTAATGACGTAACATTTCCATACCTATTTTTCATGAACAAAGACGTTAAAGCACACAATCAAACAATGTTGTTGAATGTTCCCAGAAACATCATTATTCTGAATGCAATTGATGAAGAGGATAACACATACATAGAAACAAAATATATACTCGATCGGCAACACTTCCTCAAAAAATCTACTTGAAACCTGAGCTATTAGTAGAAATCTATGTTTGAAATTATGACATACAAGATGACATAGTAAATGGATCAGACGAAACATTCAAAGCATATACCAATAAACACGAAACAAAAATATTATGGATCAAATTCAATGATCCAACAATCAAACTTTCCCAAGCAAGAAAACATTCCAACTTCTTTGATAATGACATTGTACAAGATTGGGTTCCCATTTTACGAGTTGCAAATCCAATACAAACTAGGAAAAGAAAAGGCACCCTATCAATAAGAAAAAATTTTCCTATTAAACTTACACGTGCAAGAACAATACACAGGTCATAAGGACTAATAATGGACAGACTTGCATTTTCTCCATCTAGAGTATAAAAACATGGAATCGCATATACAATGTTGTCATGGGTAAAAAACATGGACCCGTTGTTCCTCGTGTCCCCTATCACAATGAAAAAATTCACAATAAAAAAAGGTTTCTATTAAGATAACACACCTCAAAATTGTAGTCACAAAATCATGCACTTTAGATACTATTTAATCTTAATTTCATACTACTATTTAGAAGGTTCTTGAGTGAAAAAACTACTAATTAACCCCCATCTTTTGACCATCTTGTTTTATTTTATTTCTTCATTCATGATTTCTTGTATGCACATCCCCATGCGACTTTCATCACTTTGTGTTATTTTAGCCTCGACTAGGGCATCCAGGCTAGTACTGGGGCTCCCATGGGTGCCCTCATCTCACCATGGGCACCCTGATCCTTTTTGAACTTTCTCGCCACTTTTTGGTCTCTTTCTAGCCATTTCAGCTTCTTATCTTTTTGGTGGTCGGTCATTTTGGGGTTAATTACGAAATTAGATCAAGAGAACCCTATAAATATAAAGTTATGAGACCATAATGAGGGACCAAGCGCTAGTCATTACTATCATCCATCTAGAATTGCATCCACTTGGAGATCATTTGCATCCATTATCTCCAACACATAGGACAAAGCTAGTTCATTTGCATCACACCTCATAGGGGGAGGGATTCTATTATATTCCATGCACACTTGCTATTACATTTTCTACATTTAGTTATTGCTCGCTACTTCGCAAAGTGCAACTGGCATAAGAGCACCTAGGGCACATTATGTACACACACCAGAACTACATTTGGGTTTGAAATGTAGTGCAACGCTTAATTAGTAATCCTAATGTTGTGGTAGTTAAGGTCAATTTGATCCATTCATTTGCATTCTTCTTTTTGTAGGATTTTTATAATGTTCTTTGGTCTTTTGTAGGTCTTCTATACATCTTGGATTATCAGCGACACCTGAAGCAGTACAATGAATTTGATGTGACACACAACAATGGTTTTGTACCACCTACCGGACCTGTGAAACTCAGTTTTGGATCTTTTGCATAGACTAGGGCACCTATTCTGTAGACTAGAGCACCCTTAGGCACCCTAGTCCCTCTCCAAGTGCTCCAGTCTAGCTAGATACTCCAAATCAATCCTTTTCAGGGCTTCTACATAGTCGTTCTTGCTTTATGTTCCTCCAATCACCTTTGTGACACAGTCCAACAAGCCCCTCTAATCAATTGAGTCCATTCTAACTCTCCTTTCACTTTAGGGTTTAGCATTTCTATTTCTATAGTTGTTTGGGTCATCTTTACATTTATTTACTACATCTATTTACATTATTTACAGTTTTTCATAGCTTAGATTAACTACCCACATATAACATACATTTAGTTAATAAAAAAACAATGACAATGTGAAAATTATATTTTGATCTTGAGGTGGCTATTACAAGTAACCATATCATAATTTTGACATATTGTGCTTTCAAGAAACACACATGCCATATTTTAGGGAACAAAATTTGTTTAAAGACAAAAATTGTTTTTCCATGTACCACATACATGAACTGTTACTTGCTATAAATAAAAACATCCATGTATCTACCACAAAACATTACAAAGAAAACAATGTAGAAGCAATTCTAACCATTCTTACAATTGACAAGCGACAAACAACACTTATAAATATATATGTCGTTCCAAACACAAAAATCAAAGACATCATAGCCATCATTGATGCAGCTCTTGCAGATGCAATTGTAGTTGAGGACATATACATAAATAGTGACTTCAACATAAACATGACAAAACATAGTTCAAAACCGCAAGCACTTGAAAATCATATGAATATCAACAACATCTACTTCATAATGCAAAAGTGTAATTTGCTACAAGCAACCACTATTGTTCACATATGGTCCAATAGATCAACTAATCAATACCAAATTTTCAAAACTGACGTGTATTGGGTTGATCATGATATTATTACCTTCATCACATCCAAAGAATCTAACACATTTCACCAATAACCAATCACATTTATGTAAAACATACAAAAAACTACGACATACCAAAACCAACACATTATCAACTCTCCATCAACACAATAACAAAAAAAAAATGCACTCATGTTATCCTCCAACATCCAACATTAACTTCTTTGTATGTTCTTGAAATATTGACATAAATTCCATCCTAAAAACCACATATAGCATACAAATTCTATTGCTTATGTTTTTTAATACCAAGACATCAAATTCTTGCAGCATACTCAAAATGAAAAGTTCACTTGAGATAGACAAAGCACATGACGAGGAACAAAATCAAGCTAAAAAGTACGCAAATTAAATAGAATTAGCTATCATACTTAACACAACAAGATCTAAATTTTAATATCATCTCAACAAATATTCACAAGAGAAACACATCACCTTGCACCTTGAGATCAATCGATGATTTGAATAGCTACAAAATTGGAGATGTGTTCAAAGTTGATGTGATTGTCACATACAAAATAATACTTCACAAAGAGCTCGATAGAAAAATCCTACGTGCAGACTTAATAGACAATGAGGTGAAATGACAGTGACATTGAATGTGACCAACCAATATATTGAAGACCATCAACACAAACTTATACCATCAAAGGGAGTGCACATCAGAAAGTTCAGCACATCACCAAAAACCAGCTATGATCGATGAGATTGTGACTACATACTACTAGTGAATGATAATGTCAGCATAGAGAACATACCCCAAATCTACACAGAGTACAAAATCATACCAGACACAACAATAAAATAATTACTAATCAGTAAAGACATATTTGGAATAGGGATAGTTGCAGCTATTGTAATCGTAACCAAAAGAATAGGGACATAATTTATGTTTGAAATTAAAGACGGACACAATTTAGATGACAAAACAGTAGTAATGACTACTACCTCTACACTCTTTAACATTTCTATTATTTTTTTCCTTATTTCTGCAAAGATAAGTTGTTCATTGCCACATTCTGTACAACCACATATCTACTTATTTAAGACATTTGCAACTCTATTCGTGGAATTTGAACAACAACTCCACAAAAATGAATTCCCCATCTACTTGTTAAAGAATGTGGTCAAGCGAACTGGTCATGATAAAGTATTGAGAACATGTCAGTCTATCTTTATAACCACCCTGAAGATAGAAAAAACACTCAAAGAGCTATAAGCACTACTAAATGAAACGACTGAGGTAAGAAAAATGTCAACTCCATCGCTTTCAATATTCAATTTATAACTTGCATTCACTTTTCATCCTCTATCTCTTACCATGCACTTGCTCTTCATATTTTGGCCCATCAAGTACAAGGGAAATTGTCAATTCTAAATGTATATTCCAAGCCATTCAAGCTTGTATGCAATAAATACAATTCCAAAATTGAAACTCCTCTTATACCAAAGCAAATGACAATCAATTACACAAACTGCAACAAAAAATTTCCCTTCATTATGCACATCAGATAGTATGCAATATAATAATAAAAAATAATTTAAATATCAAATGCATACTTTGTGGTCCTCCATTGGCTAAATAATTTCCCTTACCCACACAAAAAACTCATGAATAATACCTACAAAAAAGTGCAATTGTATATATACTTCGACAATTCACGCTGCAAGGTGTCTTCACACTCAATCAAAGCAGTGTCATTCTCAACATCAAAACTTCCCTCCCCCAGTAAGGTATGTAAACATCTGTATATACCAGTTCCTACTCTCCTTAAAATTACACTTTACAAAACTCATACACAATTAACGTTAAGTTTTTTTATCTTCTATGTACATGTACATTGACACAAACATCTATAATCCTATAATGTAAATGCTTTTTTACTGTTCACCCATCTTTGTACATGTCATCTACAGTCACCTCTTTTAGAGCAATAGTCCTACACAGGCTGAAACCTCTGCAACAACGAGTTGTATGCTCTTTTTGTTGTTTCTAAATTCAAAGTTCACTTGTGAACTATAATTCCAGTTTGTATTAGATTAAGCTATGTATATAAATTCCATGTACATTATAAATAGTTGATGCACCTCTTATTATAAAACTTGCTATTCCATCCACCTTTTCCTAATTCAGTTGTGGTTTTTGATATTGTAATTATTTTACTGCTAATTTCAACATTGTACACTGAATAGTTTGTGCCTCTAATATCATTGTGTTCTTCATAGTTTGTGTTGCTTACACAAGTCCTATAAATTTCTCTCATATTTCAACCGTGATAGTCATAGGTAACACCATTTGGAGATGAAACTATTTGATGCATTTAACACATAAAGTTGCTCACTTTTGACAGTTTACCTTTCTTATAATGGGCCTCAAGAACGAAATTCCAAGTCTGAATATTGGTACAAATTTTCCTTTTCTGCATTTATCTAAAGATTTAAAATACCAAGTCTGGAAACTACATTTTAATTCAAACTTTAACAAACATGTTGGAGAAGATAACATCATAATTTCTTGATAATTAAAATATATCACCAACCTCTTCAATCATCTCTAACCATGCATAAGTTTCCATCACAATGTCGACAACTACAAGTATAGAGAAACCTGAGTATATACAAATCAATCATTTAAAATATTTGAAGCCTACAATCCTAGGAGGAGGCAATTGGAGTTATTGTTTTCTTTCATCTTTTGGAAGTAAATCATAATTCAGATTGAATTCCACGTAACCAAACAATATTGTTTTAAGGAAATTGTTCCCACTTGCTTTTCTTATATATCTTTGAAATTGAATTTGCATTACATTTTTTTGGGAGAATATTTTTACTTTTATTTGGTTTCACATATTGTTATGGTCCCTTTCTTTATTCCATTTCTTGTCACTTAATATGATGGTTTTATTGATATTCTATATCATTTTGGAATTAGCTAGGTAGTTCATATGATGTATTGGACATTGGAGTGCATGTGCGTACCGATGCTAAAGAACTTTTGGATTACTTGGGACTACTTGTATTTTCTGAATTAACAGTTACTATGGTGGCAAGCCTAGCTAATGTGCAAGTACCTCCTCGGAGAAATCACCAAGCATAACTTGAATCTGATTCCAACAGAGGATATGTTCATATCCTTGAATTTCTCTTTTACAGATCCTTATGAACTTGTTCTTGGATTTACATGAATTAGCAAAAGATTTTCATTATTCAACATTTTAATGGAATAATTTTGTGTATATGTTAAATTATCACAACGTAGATCTCAAGTCATTAATTTTGTCTGAAACTTGCACTCGAGAAAGCTCTCTGTTGGTGCCCTTTTATGTCTTTTGACACTTCAGTTTTGGGAGGCTGGTTATTAACGCATGTGAAAAATTAGGTATATACAGAACCGATATTCTCCTCCACTCTCTTTGGATTTGAATTCATGTTGGGATTAGAGCAATACTTCTAAGTTACGGTAGGGATTGGTTGTATTGCGACTCTCGTTAATTATTGTATTACTTGATTGTTATGATATTAGTATATTTGTACCCTTATTATTAATTTTTATTACTATTTGTAGACACCCTAAAATATCGCATTATGCATTATAAACCTTTGAAATCATCTTGTAATTACTTCATAGTAAGTTACGACCACTTTCAACCACTTTTGATATACTTCGTTATTTTATGACCTTTAATGGCATTTTACGACATTGTCCTGCGACTCCCCTAATCATTCTTACCGCTCACACATGGTCTTGAATTATTAAATATTCACACTATGGACCTTGTTACATTCATATCTCATTTTTAGGATTAATTAATTAATCTTATCAGTCTTATTATTCATCCCCTTTCCCATTAGTTAATTTTATTAGCCAATTTAATATCAAAATCATTCTATAAATCATACACGTTATTCATTTACACTTCCCCCCCTTATCTAGTTAATTAATATCACGTCACTAATTAACATCTCAATTTAACTAGAGCAAAAAACTTAATTAAAATATTAAAATCAATTAAATATATGCACAAGAGGACAAAAATATAATAAATCAAACATGCATTTGATTTAATTAAACACCTCACAAAGCATTGCATTCTTAAAATAAATCAACTCAATGCAAAAGCTAAAGATCATGTCTAATTTTTTGGGTGAATAAAACAAAAGACATGTAATTAATATTTAATGTTAGATATAAAAAACATGTGCAAACTTAACCAACTCAAAAATAACCCATCCATGCAAACTCAAATCAATGGATCAACTCCTTGAATAGATTGGAAACTCAATTAAATAATTCAATCTTACTTCAGTTAACTTTGGCTCAGACAAGCTAATTATACAAATTAAGGAATCGTCCTTCATCTATAAATAATCGCTCATTCTTCTCTAATCATTGTTTTTAAAAGCTTTGAAATTTGCATTATCATTATATTGGATTATCTTTCAATCTCACACACCATTATGTTGTCAAATTGATTACAAATTTACAATCAAATTCAATCATTCAAGCACTTTTCTCATAGCTAAAATCTACTTCCATTTGGAACATCTTTGGAGCATCCACAAACAAATGTGATCAAGAGACTCAATAAGTTCGGTGCTTCATTCCAAGATTCAGTGATCTCATCCGAGGTTGCAAAGAGATACGAAGAAGGATATGGTTTGCTTTTATTCGGATTGTTTCTTTTGTTATGTAGTTTTTCTTTGTATGCACTCTCAAATGTATATATAACATTCACTATTATGCAATAATGTTATTTTTAAAATTAATCATAATTTAATATTTTCAATTGTCTTAGTAATTATAAAAATATTAAATTGGAGATTGCGCACAGGAGGGTGTGCACTGGTAGTAAAAATATATACAAATATTAGAAGGAATATGCAAAAGTACGTGCATGAGTAAAAAGGCAGTACAAGACAACCCACAAAAGTGTATGCGTAGGAACAAATAATGAAGACAGGTAAGTGCGCGAGGGTGCACACAAAATAGAGAAAGAGACAACATGTAAAGGCTCATGCATATGCAAACATATTTGGGACTCGATCAATTTCCAAGAAGAAGCTAAAAATAGGAAAAATCAATGATGACGTGGTATGCAAACAAGGTCTAGAAATAGGTAAAGCACATGCAAGGAATGTGTCTAAATATAAGATTAAAACATGGATGAGGTCGAGTTATTTATAGCTGAATCTAGAGTAAATAAGAGATGTAAAATTCATGTAGCTTATTATTAGAACATCTATTATTAGGAAAAACACATGTAAGTGGTGAAGGGAAAATCCCCACTATATATAAATAGATGTTGCACTCCATGTAGTATAACATCGTGTAGGTAAGTGTGTGGTATGCAAACATGAAAAATGCGTTGAGTACTACGCACATGAATGTAATAGGTATATTTATGTAATGAATTTTTCTTTGATGGACAATTGTGTATGGATTGCAAGGGTTAGTAGATATGAACATACTATAATGGGAATCCAAATATTATTCATGATTGTCTATGTTGAGTGATTTCCTTATTATATGTGTTGTCATTGCTTCTATTATATTGCATTGTTATCCCGATTTTATAACGGTTATGCATGTATTAACCCACATCCTGATAAGTGAACAAAGGAGTAAAAGACACGGTCGTTCCCACTTCGGGTGAGCGCCTAGACATCTATCTAGGTGAAATTTATTTACACATGACCTTGTGAAGTATTGGCTACTAGAATCCAACATTTTAGTTCCATTGTTGGTACCTCTTTTCACTATGCTCATCAAGACATGGCATACATATGGCATACCAACTATCATTGGAGAATATTAAGCATTGGGTGGATGATGATCAATAATTTTTTTCTCAGAGATACAACACCAGTTAGGATTTTAATGTGTGTAAGTGGGTGGAAGAGAACCTATATGATTCATTATACAATATATTCTTTAGTTTCTTCCCAGTAGAGCTATACGAGTGGCTAGCAACTCAAGCACAGAACAAGGATGTTTGGTTGGGAAAGAAGCAAGTGTGGAACAAGGATAAGTACCAAACACTTTCTAATTTAGATGCATTGTGGAAAAGAGTTGTAGATCATTGGTGGGAAGGTGTGTTGCACAGTTGTACTTTGGAGTATGTGATTTCGACATACTCGTGCTAAGAAGAAATAGATTTTTTGTTTTTGCATGAACCTAAGGGATGTTACTTATGCACACTACCTTTAGTAATGAAGATCCTAATGACTGAGATCGAGATGGAGTAATTACCTATGGAAGGCTAAAAGTACACCACATGCAGAACGAGGAAGCAGGTTTAGGAAGGATGACATTGGTCTAAGCAAAAGAAAGAGAGAGAGAGGAAAAACAGTGCAGGTATAATGATGCTTGAGAGAGGGCAGTTGAAGAAGCAATGAGACTGAGAGGAATGATGTTAGGCGGAAATGATGAGAACCCTGCAAAAGGTGAGGGACTGCAGGATCATGTCTTTCTAGTATTGGGGATACGCAATAGAAGGACCCCTTCAACATCTAATAAGAGCAAGTTTGAGGAGAGAATGAGAATTGTTGGTGTTGCATATGACCCAGTCTAGACACCTATCCCTTGCACATGGTGCTTGGAATCCAAAAGATGTTGTAGAAGATCATCATAGTGATGACGAGTAGGAAGGTAATCAAGGATCATCACATTGGGTTGGAGATACAAGTAGACACATATTGATATCAACATAAGAGGTGCAACAAATTAAGGAAATGTATATGGCAGCACAACAGGCTCCCATGGTTATACAAACCTTATTTGGAAGAAATTTGGTAAGTGTGTCGTTAGGACATAACAGTGGCACACTATCCTTCAGGAGTGTTTCCGTAGGTGGAGTAGTAGGACAAACATTTAGGGTGTAGTTCAACACTAATATGGGGACACAAGGTAATACCTATACAGGTCCCTAGGCCGCGGTAGGAGGATCAAGTGGCTTAGGTCCTCCACCACATGGAGGAAATCCTAGTAAAGGTTCATGTTCAGGATCTGGCCCCACTCTAGGATAAGGTCTACAACAACAATTACAACAACCTTAGCAACCACATTATCAAACCCCTTATTTTTTTTTGAGACGTCCCTTCATTTTCCAGAATATAGAGGTGTGGAAGATGCAACAGAGCATGTGCACAAGTGTGAACTTTTATGGAGATCCAAGGGAATAATGGTTCTAAATCAGAAGACTAGTCATTTTGATACAACATTGTAGGGTTGTGCGCATAGTTTGTATCGAAAGTATGATCCACACTAGATACCAGTGGACTATAATATATTGCACACTACCTTCTTGGCTAAATTTCATATACCCAAGTTCAAGTAGTAGAGTATTAGCACACTCAAGGATATAAAGTAGGGCTTCTCTGAAAGTGTTAGAGAGTGTGATGCACATTTTAATACCTTGTTGTCCAAGCTTTCGTATGATATCCATCAAAGCCAACATACACAATGGTTTGTAGGAGGCTTGCTAATACCTTTCTGGAGGTCAATATCACAAAAGACATTTATCAACTCGTGCGAGGCTTTAGAAGCAACACTATGTGTGGAAGCAGTTAGAAGTGTCGACACAAGGGTAAGTCCATTTCTTGAAACCCAGATTGTAGCAATAACCACTTGGTTGGAGATGTTATTTTCTAATTCAACTCATGAGACACATAATATATTATAGTGTATTGATTACAAGGTAAAGGGGCATTCAAAGGATAGGCATTCAAGGTAAAGTAGACATTTATGAACATCATCCTCAAATGTGTTGTATATGGCTAACAAGACAAGGCCATGCCCACTACAATATTGAAGGATGCTTTTATCACCATACAGAGAACCAAGTTTAAGGGTGACTTTGAGGTTTTATAGTTATTTGAAGCAAAAAACTTTTATGCACTACTAAGTCATCCTTGGTATTATGTTAACAATGCAGATTTGTTCTTTAACAAGCACTATGTAAGCTTTGATAACAAGGAGGAGTGTGTTGTGATACCGTTGGATGAGATGATGATTGCATCTTATATAGAACCCATCAATGAAGAAGATCTCAATTGAATCTACACATATATGGTGTGTGACCCAGAGCATGTGAAGCCATCAAAGGAGGGCGTCAACGTGGCTTGTGACAATTGGGCTCATGGTACTTATGAAATGGTTGGTCGTGAAGTCCGAGGAAGAGTGACAAGGATGATTAGGTCATGACCCATTAGGCGGTTGGGTAATGCCAGTTTGTAAACTATACTAGATATGTTTGAATCATTATTGCGCATGATGGAAGAACAATGATGAAATGAGGGGGATAGAAGAAACATGACGGTATTGTTTGTCAAGATTTCACGCTTCTTGCTCATATTAGTGAAGACTAAACTAGAAATCAAGAAAACCTCAGGAAATGGGAGGGTTTAGGGACCTCCTGATGTAGATGATGTTGAAGATGGTACACACACTCAAAAAGGTAAATCTTCCCTGCTGCAAATTAATAACTTGCACAACAACACTAAACATGAAAATGATTAGAAATGGATATGGTGGGGTTCCTGATGAAATCGGTTCCGTGAAGTGAAAGCTTCTTTGAAAGGATGTCAACGCACATGTTTAATAAAGATAAATAAAACAAATATTTGATAAATTGGATGTAGCGTCTATGAAGAATCTAAAGAAAAATAGAAATTGAAAATTTCATTTGAGATATGAAAGAAGATTTGATATAAATACAACAAAATTAGCTAAATCTGATAGGGGTCGACGGCGACCCAAGGCTGAAGTGGGCCAGTCGATGATGATTGGGGCAGATGACCTGGAACAACAATGTGAAAATGCACAAATGAAGCTTCTGATGGCAGATTTGAGACAAATACTGAACTAAACTAATGCACAAAGACTTGTAGAAGATCCAAAATAAGGAGAAACATAAAGGGTGCAAGAAAAGTAGATGACTAAGGAGAATCACGTGGACATTAGGATGATATCATGGGAATGATCAGTGTAATAAAAGTGCCTGAGCTCTGATATGATTTCCATCTTGTTTTGAAAGAGGGGGGAAGGATCTTATTTATAGCCTAAGGGTGATATTAATTTGGGGGTTTTTGGGTAATCATGATTTATAAAAGTAAACTTGATTAAGTGAGTGGGGGACATGAGGGATGGACATGGATTAAATTTAAATACTAAATTCATAAGTGGATGAATATGGATTACATGTGAATATTAAATTCACAAGTGGATTGACATGGATTAGATATTAAATTCATAAATGGAAGAATATGGATTAGATGTGAATATTAAATTCACAAATGAATTAATATGGAGCATATTCAAATATTAAATTCATAAGTGGATTAATATGGAGCATATTAAATATTAAATTCACAAGTGGATTAATAAGGAGCATATTCACATATCAAATTCACAAGTGGATTAATATGGAGCATATTCGAATATTAAATTCACAAGTGGATTACTATGGAGCATATTCAAATATTAAATTCACAAGTTAATTAATATGGATTAGATTTGAATATTAACTTCACAAGTGGAGTGGCATGGATTAAATTCAAATATTAAATTCAACAGTGGAGTGACATGGATTAAATTCAAATATTAAATTCACAAGTGGATTGACATGGAGCATATTTAGCATGTAATGAGGATTATATTTGTTTATGGATTTAAAAGGGATTAACTAACATTGATTAATTGGATATGGATTTTTGTGGGAAATGGAATGGGGAAATTAATTGAATTTAGGAGGGAAAAGGAATTTGAATGGGTAATCTTGATGAAAGAGAGAAAATGCGGGGTGAAGGGGAGGAATGATACCAAAAAGTGGTGTCTACATTTTCCCCTTTTTGATGAGTGGTTTACATTGGGCAAACCACGAGACAAAAATGAGAAGGTGATGAAAGGATGATTGATTGGGTACTCCCCCTCAAACTAGGGATTGATGACACAAAGGAAGTCGATCATGAGTTTGAAAGAGAGGGTGGAAAAGATGGGAAAAGAAGTGATAATATATCGATACAAGGATAAAGGTAAAATATGGCAATGATTTCGATATCACTTCGGTAGGGAACACAAAGTAGTTCCAATGGAGACGACAATAATGTCCTACAAACCTGTGAGTGGTCAAAGGTGGAAATCAAAAATATGTGTAAACAAATGTGAATGATGGTCTAGATAAGGATCTGACAAGTTTTGGGGGAAAAAGAGGATGCAATATCCTTCATACATGAAGAATTTAGAAAATATGCGTCTGGGTACTATGAAGTAGTGTCCTTTCAAAGAAAGTAAATAGACTGGGTGAATGTACCCAAGACAAAGGAATTTATGGTTTTGAAGATATCTTTCTTAAGGAATGTGTTCCTTTGATAAGAAATTATTAGAGGAAGAAAAGAGAAATCATTCTCTAAACCAAAAGTAGAACAAACTTTTGCTCATGAGAATGGGGAAGAATTCAATCTAGTTTTCCCAAGCAAACAATAGAGCAGACGTTTGTTAGGGAGAATAGAAGGTGGTAGGTGATGCACGTTATGGTATCCTCTAAGAAAAAAATTCCATGAAAAGATATGATTAGGGATGGATGTGAGGATGCCCCCTCAAGAGGGCTAATGAGAATGGAAGAGATGACAAAGCTCTTGAAAAAAAGAGAGGTAAGTGTCGCAGAGAGGAGGACAAGAATGGGGTGTAAGAGAATGTAGAAGATGTGGTCTGCAAATGGGGAGATATTTTAATCGGCCTTGAATGCTAGATGTGAATTTGTGTTGAAGGACATGAAAAGGAGTGGTCAAGAGTGGTGTTTGATTATGGGTAAGTGAAAAATGAGGAATGAAAAGTTGGAGGTGAAGAATACAAGGGTATGGAATAGAGCAGATGAAGACGAAGGAGGAGAAAAAATGGGAATGAAAGAGGTGGAAGAGAATAAAAGAGAAGGATGATAGGGGAAAAAGGGAATGAGGAAGGACAAACAAGAAGAAGACGAGATGAGATGAGAATATATGAGAAAGCAGAGGGTGAAATTATGAAAAAAGGAGAGAGAGATCCAAAAGGAATGTAGTGGAATATTTATGACATGAAGGGAGAGAAAAGATGGAAAAATGAAGGAGATAAAGAATTTAAAGAAAACGAAAGAGATGATAGAACAGAGAAAATAAAGAAACTAGGAGGGACTAGGAAGATGTGGAGAATAAAGAAGAGAAACTGGTACCGACTGCATGAAGATGCCTGTAGATGATAAAGGGGTAAAAAAGGATTGGACATCGAGGAAGAGGCACAATAATGATAGGGAAGTAAGGAGAAAGAGCAAGGGAAAAAGGGGAAGAAGAGATAAAGAGAAAGGGAGAGACAAGAATGAAGAGTAGGAAGGAGGCGAGTACAAGAGAGGAAATGATACAAAAGGAAGAGAATGAAGAATGGGGATATTTGGTGAAGAATGGATAACATTAGAAAGGTAGTGAGGAGAAATAGGGGAGGAATGACACAGAGTAGAAAATATGTGGAGATGCATGAGATGAGGATAAAAGGATTATAAGAAAATATACAAAGGTTGTATGATGAAGACAATAAAGATATTGAAAAGGGCGAAGGGAAGATGGAGAGGTAGTGAGGAAGCGATAACAAAGGCTGGGGGTGGAGACAAGGGAGGGGAGGAACGAGAAAATGGATTATGGAGGAGGCTATTATTGCAACATAATGATTAAGTGGGCTTGCTACCCCTTAATTAATATGGGTCCATCACCATTATATAGGTTAATATTTAATAATATGAAATATTTATATTTCTATTATTAAATATGCTAACCTAGGTATTTAAACCTAGGTGTATGTGTTAACCTTTTTAGGTTGAAAAGGTGGGTTGGGAGACACACTCGATCACCTTGTATAAATAGGACTTTAAGGTCCTCATTTGATATATTCGTGAAATATATCAAAGGTAAAATAAGTTTACCCTTGTGATTAGGGTTTGAAGGAGGAGATGGAAAATAATGGATGTAAATTTGGTTCTTTAATAGTAAAAGGTTATTTCAAGTGGTTTTTACTCTATTGGGGTTTTCCACTATACATACGGTGTTATTTGTGTTATTTGTGTTGAGTAAGTAATATTTTATTTATTTACATATAGTTTGTGTGATGTAATGTTCATGTTAATTTATCATATAAATTAATTAAACCCGTAACTTTGAATCCTCTAATTTCTAATATGGTAATAGAGCAACTAAATTAAATAGTTTAGATCTAAAGTTAAGGTAATTAATCTATTTAATCTTTTTACGGGTTTTTCCAACCAACTCAAAAGGGTATATAAATTAAGGGCCCCCCTTCTTTCTTTTCTTTTGTAGCTTAATTTTTTTTGAAAGATTTATATGTGTGCACATGTAAAAAAGGCTCTAGATTCTTACATGTGGGTGAAACCATTTACCAGGACTAGGTAATGGTTAAATATTTATATGAAATATTTCATTATGTTTCTATAGTTTCATGTGTGCAAGTTGAATTATTTCGGGGGTAAATCTAAGAATTAATAATAGGTTAAAATGAAGTAGACAAGGATCATGATTTTTTTTTAAAATTTTTTTTATTGGCCGGGTGAAATCACTTTTCCCCTTTGTAAATCTATTGGCATCTCTAAAAATATATATTAGGATTCCAATTTATTTTATTGGCTGGGTGAATTTGCTTATCTTCAGGTGCATATATATATATATAACCTGGTCTAAAAATTATATGTATGGCTATAGATTATTAGAATTTATGAACAAAGGTCTTCGGGATCTGTTCAAAAGCCATTTTTTTTCAAAATAGTAGAAAATTAGAAATCTGGGTTCAAATATAAAAACTATATTTTATCACAGGGATCGCAGGTGATTTCATAAATCGCCAGTGATTTTTGTCATTTATGCCAATTTACGAGCCATAAACTTAAATGTAAAACTGTAGCCGTTTATTGATTTGGTTGACTTTTCTAAGACCCAATTGCAGGTGATTGTCCCAATCACCGATGATTCCCTCTAGAATCATGGGAAATTCATTGAATCACTAGCACTTTCTATACATTGTTCAAATTTGGCATTTGATATTATTTGTTTTTGTAGATCTGAATCTGATATGATCTATCTTTAAATATATTTGATGAAAAAGTAGAGTAAATTTTTTTGATAAATATATATCTAACTTTGTGGTACATTATATACTAAGGCGTGTTTTACAGGTTCAGGAAAATAATTGTGTCAAATTATTTATGCCTTGACAAATCCCAGATTCTGAATGGAACCAACTACAACATTTGGAAGATCAGGATCAAATATGAACTTATGGCAAGGAAACTCTAGATTATTGTTTCTAGATCTGAGGTTGCTCCCACCGGCCGTCAAACAACCGTATATAACATGAGTGCATTCTCACAATGAATGCATGAGGCTCTTTCCATGATTCTACACAGTGTGAATGATGAATATCTTCTACACATTAGTAATATCAGACATTCGAAAGAGGTATGAACACAATTAGAATCCATACATGAAGGTACACAGTTGTCTAAGATTATTAAATTAGTTATAGAATTGCTTACAACTCCTATAAAAGGAGATGAAAAAATAGTTAATTTACTAGCCAAAATTAAAAATATCAAAGCACAAAGATGGATGCAATTGTGATTTAATTGGTGAAAAATTAATCTACTTTATTGTTCAGTTAAATATACATGAAAGATTTAACAATTTTATTTCTATCTTGAACTCTAAATATAAGAATGAAAATGATCTACCTAATTTGAGTACCTTGAGTTCACTTCTGATACAGGAATATCAAGTGATGATGAATTTTGACTCTAAGGAGAATGCCTCTTAGGCACTTCTTGCTTAGAATTCAAAGTTCAAGCCTCACAAGCCCTTCTGGATTAGAAGTTTATATCTAAATCTTCTTTTGCTGATAAGAAAAGTTTTTCTTTTGAACAATTGCATGTTTGATTTAGTGGTAAATGTCACAAATGTGGTAAATTTGGGTATAAAAAGGAAGATTGCAAATCAAATAAACCTATACGTAAAAATTAGAAATAATTTGTTTCTTCTAAATATAATTTAAGGAAAAATGATAGTTCTAATGATATTCCTAAAACTGTTGCTTTATATGTTGTATTATACTCTTCCTCTAATTATGAATGTATTCTAGATTCAGGTGCATCAAACTATATGACCGGTGTTTCAAATTATTTATTTGATATTGTGAAAATCATATGAACGTGTGTATCTTGGTGATAACTCATCTTTAGAAGCAATAGAGAAAGGAAAAGTAAACTTTGCTAATGGTATTTTGAATAACGTGTTATTTGTTCCTAAGCTCAAAAAGAATATTTTGTCATGTTCTCAATTAACTCATGATGGTTTATCTATTCAAAAATTAAGGATACTTGATATATCAAGGATAGTAATGATAGTATAATAGATGAAGGAATTCAAAGAAATGATCTATATTTTTTTGATGATTTCTCTTCGGCATCTTGTTTTGTATCTCAAAGTTTGAATAATTCAAAAATATGACATGAAAGATTAGGACATGTTAATTATTGAAGCTTATATGAAATGGCTAGATTTAATCTTTTGAAAGGTTTTCCCGTGATGTCTTCTTCTCATGACACGTGTGAAGGGTATTTACGCTCAAAACAAAGTGCTAAACCCTTTTACTCACATCTTGAGGAGAGTACCTCTTCCCCACTATAACTTATTCATAGTGATGTTAGAGGACCTCTTGAAGTAGCTTCGTTAAATGGTTCTTTATATGCTGTGACTTTTATTGATGATTTCACTAGAATGATTTGGTCATATTTTCTTAAAAATAAATTTGATGTATTGGGAAAATTTAAGGAATTTAAAGCATCAGTTGAAAACTCGTCAAATTATAAAATTAAGAGACTTAGAACAGATAATGGGGGTGAATATGTTAGTAAGGCATTTGAAAAATTATGTATTTATTATGGTATTAAAATGGAGTTAATTTCTCCCCATTCTCCCCAATGTAATGGTGTTGCAGTACAAAAAAATAGGACTATTTTAGAAATGGCTCGCACTATGCTTCATTCTGTTGGTCTTCCCAAATTTATTTGGGCAAAAGCAATGAACACAACAGTCTACATTCTAAATAGGGTTCCTACTAAAGCTATTCACCTTTTGAATCCCTTAGAAAAATGGTCAAATAAAAAACCTGATATCTCTCATTTAAATTTTTTTGGTAGTCCCGCTTCTTTATACATTCCTAAAAAGAAAAGAAAAAAAATTGATATGACTTCTTTTTATTTTGTTTTCATTAGATATGGTATTAACACTATAGGTATAACGATCTACGACCCTGTAAAAAGGGAAGTAACTGAAAACCGCAATGTGGTTATGTTGGAAAAATGTTTCTGTTCATCTGATAATGGTAATGATGTTCCTAACTCTGTCAATATTTCTAATGATGGTTTTGATTCTGATAATTAAAATATAATAGATGGTCATGATGATGTTTCTTGTGTTAATGTTATGGATGTTTCTAAATCCCCTATCTTCCTAACTAAGAAACCAAAATGGGCTCAATCTGTGTTAGAAAGTTATAATCCTATTGACCTTGGGAAAATGACCAGAAGCCATCATACTTACCTTGTATGAACCTAAGCCGCAAAATTTTGAAGAAGCTTCTCGAGATGAGAAGTGGATCAATGTAATGCAGGCTGAATATAATGCCCTAATTCAAAATCAAACTTGGGAGTTGGTTCCTCCTCTTGAAAAAATAAGTATTATAGGGTCTAGATGGTTATACAAAGTAAAATATAATGCTAATGGTAGTATTGACAAACATAAAGCTAGACTTGTTGCTCGAGGTTTCACTTAGAAAATTGATATTGATTATATTGAGACCTTTGCTCCTGTAGCTAAGATGAGTACTGTTAGGGCCTTGTTTGCTATTTCTACTTAGTTTGGGTGGAAAATCCACCAAATGGATGTGAAAAATACTTTTTTGAATGGTGATTTAAAAGAAGAACTTTACATGTCTCAACCTAAAGGATTTGAAGAAACTAGTAAAGAAAACTATGTTTGTAAGTTGAAAAAATTCTTTTATGGTTTAAAACAAGCTCCTAGAGCTTAGTATGCAAAAATTAATTCCTTATTTAAATAATTAGGTTTTTTTAATTATTCTTTTGACAATGATCTATTCATTAAGTAAGAATGATCACATATTATCATTGTTTGTATATATGTTGATGCTTTGCTTATGACTAGTGATAGTCTTGCTTTAATTTGTACAGTTAAAGAAAAATTGAAATTGTACTTTGTAATGATTGATTTAGGTCTCTTACATCATTTTCTTGGCATGACTGTATTTCAAGATAAGCATTCTATTGTTGTTTCTCAAGCACAATATGCTACCAATGTATTAATTTTTTTTAACATGATTGATTGTAAATCAATTTCTACTCCTATGTAAGCTGGACTAAAACTTGATCCTAAGCCTATATGTGAAAAATATGATCCTACTTTATATAGGCAGTTAGTTGGTAGTTTGATTTATCTAACTATAACTAGACCAGATATTTCCTATGCAGTAGGAATTGCTTCAAGGTTTATGCAGGAACCTTATAGAGATAATTGGAATCTTACAAAAATAATTCTTAGATATATTAAGGGAACAATCAATTATGGGGTTGCATTATACTAAAAATGAAAATGCTAACTTGTATGAATTTTGTGATTTTGATCATGATGGTGATGTATTGGATAGAAAATCTACTTTTGGTTATGAGTTTAAATCAGGTGCAGGTGTCATTATTGGTGCAGCAAAAAGCAACCAACTGTTTCTATCTCTTCAACTGAAGCTGAGTATAGAAGTGCAATGGAAGCTGCAAAAGAGGCTCTATGGTTGAAGAGGTTGTTTGATGAGATAAATATGAAGGATCCAGGTAGTGTTCCTTTGTTTTGCGATAACCAGAGTGCCATAAATCTTGCACATAATCCAGTAAAACATAAGAGGACAAAGAACATTGAGATTCATATATAGTTCATCTGTGCGAAGGTTCTAAGTGGTGACATAGATCTTAAGTTCGTGCTGACTGAAGAGCAGGTTGCTGACATCTTCTCAGAGCCCCTAAGTGCTATAAAGTTTTGTCACTTTCGTGAAAAACTTGGATTGTCAGAGTTTTCATTGAGGGGGAGTGTGCATGACAATGTCACCTCCTAATGGAACTTGGTATTTGTAAAATAAAATTGCACATGTAAAAGACTTTTAGGAAAGTGTAAAAGACCTTCAAGCATGTATACCTCCTTGACTTATTTTTTAGAAAGAAGTGTAGTAAAGGAGGTCTTTAGTAAACTCTTTAGTGTTATTGAGTTTACTGGTAAATATCAAGTGCAAAATATTATTAAGGAGGTCCTTGTTTATAAAAGGCTCCTATATGCTTGGGTTCAATAACCTTTATGAGAACTTGTGATAACATATAAAACTCACAAATCATACTCAGCCACTGATCATGTGATGATCTTTGGGATTCCAAATCCTTTTGTACCAAAAAGTAATTTGAGTATGATGAAGGTGTTATAATTCCTTCACCCGATATGCTAGCCTAAAACATTTATGGTTTAAGGATTATAAATCCTGTAGTGTACCACAGGAAGGTAATCTATTGGCATATGCTATCCCACTTAACATTAAGGGGGAGTGTTGGAACATAATGATTAAGTGGGCTGGCCACCCCTTAATCAATATGGGTCCATCACCATTATATAGGTTAATATTTAATAACATAAAATATTTATATATCTATTATTAAATATGCTAACCTAGGTATATAATTTAGGTTAAATATTTAATATCATGAAATGATTATATTCCTAATATTAAATATTATAAACCTAGGTGTATGTGTCAACCTTTTTAGGTTGAAAAGGTGGGTCGAGACACACACCCGATCACCTTGTATAAATAGGACTTTAAGGTCCTCATTTGATATGTTCGTGAAATATATCAAAGGTAAAATAAGTTTACCCTTGCGATTAGGGTTTGAAGGAGGAGGTGGAAAATACTAGATGTAACTTTGGTTCTTTGATAGTAAAAGGTTATTTTAAGTGGTTTTTACAATATTGGGGGTTTCCACTATACATACAGTGTTATCTGTGTTTTTGGTGTTGAGTAAGTAATATTTTATTTATTTACATATAGTTTGAGTTGTAATGTTCATATTTAATTTATCATATAAATTAATTAAACCCGTAACTATAAATCTTCTAATTTCTAATAGCTATGCCACTCAAAGAACGTTAGGGGAAGACCAATAATAATTATTATTGGTGAAGGATGAGAGGGAAAGTGAAGAAAGTGAAAACAAGAATGGGGAATAGAAGAGACAATGCCAATGAAGGGAGGTTAGGGGAAGACCAACAATAATTATTAGTGTGGAAATGGAAGATGATGATGAAAGAATCTCAAGGGGAGACCAGCAACAATGACGACGTAGGCATGGAGGTGGATACATGGGGAGAATTCAAGAAGGATGAGTGATAATTTATGGAAAGACAAAGGCGAGGAGAGGATATGGAGGATGAAGATGAACAAGGTGAAGGTAAAGAAAATGAATTATGGAAAAAATGATAGAGGTTGGGATGAATAATGATAGAACAAGGAGTGGAAAATAGGGGAAATGAATATGGTGATACAACTTGAAGATAGTAGACACACTTTGTGATATGATAGGTTTAGGAATGGTAACGGTAGGAGGAAAAGTAGGTTGGTAAGGGAGACTAGGAGGAAGTAACGATCAACATAAGGAATGATGAGTTGACAGAGAGCAAAGTGTTGAACAACAATTCTATCTTAAGGGAAACCCTAAAGGAAGACAGTCAGGTAGCAAAAGTGATTAAGTAAGATTTCCAAACAAGGGATGACGGAGATGATAATTGGAAAAAATCGAGGTGAAGTGTGGTGATAATGTAAGGGATGGTGAAAATATGTGATGATGGGGAATGCCATGAAAAATGGAAGGGTGAGGACATATGGTGATGAGGGAATGTAAAATGACAAATTTTCCTTTCGAGGAACTCTTAAGTAAGATCCCCATGCCACATGAGTGGTTAAGTATGATCACTAAACAGAAAGTGATGATAAATGGATGGTGAAAGACAATAATGTATTGGGCACAAGGGTCAGAATGGTTTGTTGGAGAAGATGATGAAAATGGGGGGGGGGGGAAATAACATGGAGGGAACTTGTATGGATGAGAAAGTGTACGATGAAAAATCCTCCTTAAGTAATATTTCCATGTTGCACGAATGGTTAAGTAGGATCACCAAGCCGAAGAGGAATAAGAATGATGGGAAAGATCCGCTAGGTAAGAAGTGACGTGAGTGATTTGGGGAAGAATGTATGAAAAAATGTATTGAAAGGGTAACCCTGAAGTAGAGTTTCCATATTATGGGAATGTGTAGGTAAGATTACCAAGCAAAAGATGGATACTAGGAAGAATTAGACAAGAGGAAATGATGTTTGCAAGAATGGAACAAGAGGTGAGAGGTCGTGATAACAAGGAAGGAAGGAAACAAAGGAGTGTAAGATGAATGGATGGAGGAAGATATGCTGTGTAGAATGCAGATTGTGAGGGGAATCCTTAATTAGGATGCCCATGTGATAGGAGCGATGAGGAAAGAATGTCAGGTAGAAGAGGTACAATGAAGATATCTTTGTGGTGGTGATTGTTATCTGATGGATGAGGAAACAATGGAAAAGTTTCCATAGTGGGAGGATTTTAGGGCGGGGGTATATCACCACATTAAGAATTCTACAATATATGGGTGATTAAGTAAGATTATCAAGATGAAAGTGGGAGAATGGAAGATGGTGACATAAAGGGAAGGGAGGTACACAAAATTATGAAAGGGGACATGAATGGTGAGAAGGGTGATGTGGGAATAAGCGATGGGAAATAAACATCATGAGGGAGCGATGAATGGAGAAAGGACATTTTGACCATGGCAGGGGATGAGGAGTTGTAGGATATCAAATTATTTCTAAGAAAGATCCTCAAGTAGGATTCACAAACTTCAATGATGATCAAGTAGGATTCCCAAACTGGAAGGTGTATTATGGATGATGTTAATAGATTTTAATAGAATCATGGAATTATCGATGATATTAATAGATGTTATACTTAAAAGTAAACATATGGATATAGATAACATGATTTGAAATTAGATATGTAAGGATGTGAATTCGATAAAAGGTAACCGTAACAAGATACATGACACATAATCATAGTAAGGAGCATACAAGGAAACAATTCTTTGAACCAAATTGGAGGTAAACAAGAAAGGGATCCACTTAAGGCAATGCACTTGTAGCCAATAGCAGGTGTTAACATAACCAATGATAGTTAGTCTATTTCAAGGACCATGTAGAGAAGGTGGAGAGTGTACTCATAAACCTAAAGTACGCATGATAAAGGAGTGTAAATGTGACTTGTACGCTAGAAAATAGTTTCTCCATAGGTGGGTTTTCCTAGGTCTTTACCCCATATCTGGGTGAAGGGAAATGTAAACTGATCAATACAAGAAGTTTGCTATGGATGAGAAATATGATCGATGTGGGAATATTTCTTTGGATGCTTACTTTGGATTTTTATGCTTTTGCTCTATGAGATAGAAGGATGATCAATGATCACTATGTGGGAAGCCTTCAAGGGAGTGGTTTACTTTTTTCTTTTCTTTTTTTGACATATAGGGATAATAGCCATCCTTCGAGGGATCAATGGTTTATACTTTGATGAACAACTATCCTTTGAGGGAGTGGTTTACTTTTTGCTCTTTTTTTTGATCAAATAACAGGGATGATACATGAATGATAGCTATCCTTTCGAGGGATCAGTCCACCTTTTGAGTTTTTATACTTGGATGAACAATTGTCCTTCGAGGGATCAGTCTATTTACTTTTTGAATTTTTGATAATGAGCATCCATGGAATTTTGACATGGGGAAGAGTTTGAGATAGTCTAGTAGATCCACTTAGGAGGGGACAATGAATTACAAGTGACACCTATGGACCCTTAGTGTGGTTCCAATAGGTAAATAAGAGGGTGATGGATGTAATGATCACAAATTTCTCATTAAGAAGGAAGAACCTATCCACAAGGAATATACTATGAGCAGAGCCATGGTGCCCATATTCATGATCACAACTAGGAAAGTGACGGTAGACCACATAATTCCAAATTATTATGAGGAAATATGGAAGGGGATAATGATGGATGGATGATCATAGAGATATATACATTTCACATTGGTAAGTGTGGTAAAAGTAGAAATGACATGCAAGTTGCAATGCATTAAGAGGTTCCAGTTTATGGTTTATCATTAAGGGAAGCTAAATGATAGGCCCCTTACCCATACTTATGTGTGATAATGTAAGGTCCAATCTAGTTGGGAGAAAACTTTCCACGTTGGCTCTTTTTTAGAGTAACAACATGTTTTGATTTTCTTTAAGGACAAGGCCACCAATGTTAAAGTCGTATTCCTTGAGATGTTTTTTATAAGCATGTATGATGTGCTCTTGATAAAATTGGTGATGTTCAAGAGAAAGAAGGTGATGTTCACCTAAAAACTTGAGTTGTACTAGATGTTCTTGGCAATACTCTTCATCAAAGATGAAGTTCACAAAAAGAAAAACACAAGGAAAGAATTTGGACTTTAAGAGGAAGAACGGATTCAGAGCCATAAACAAGAGAGAAGGGAGTAGCACTCATAGAGGTGTGGAATGCTTAGTCTTATAATGCCAAGAGAGTGAATGGAAGATGAAGATCCCAATTATGACCTGATTTATCAATAGTCTTGGAAAGGATGTTGCAAAGATTTTTATTAGTTTCTTTGCCTTGAACATTAGATTGATGAATAGTATGGAGAAGAGAAGCTGAAGATCAATGTTAAATGAGTCACTAAGCTTCTTGAGGTATTTATTTTTGAAGGACTTTCTATTTTCCATGATGATTTAATCAGGGACGCCGAAGCTGTAAAATGATGTGATGATAGATGAAGTTGATAATTTGGTTAGATTTAGTGGACGTAAGTGGAATATATTCCACTTATTTAGTGAAGTACTTAGTAGTGGTGATGATATACTGATGGTGCTAAGAAGAGTGTGGATTGATGGTGACAATGAGGTCGAGCCCCCATTGTGAGAAAGGCCATAAATCCTCGGCTGATTGTAGATCCTGACTAGGGATGCCGTATAAGATTGGAATGCTATTGGACATTTAGCACACTTTTTAACATACTCACAACAGTCTTGGTTGAGGGTAGGTCAATAATATCCCAAGTGAAGAACATGCTTGACGATAGCTAAACCACTGATGTGTTCACCACAAATGCCATCATGGACTTCTTGTATAACACAAGTAGATTCAAAGGAATTAAGGAAATGTAAGCGAACTTCATCGAACCCAAATTTATAAAGGATATCGTCGAGGATAACATAACAGGTAGCACATTGAAGAAAGGAACTCCTACCATTTTTAGATAATTCGAAGGGGATTTTAGATTAGGATAGGTAGTTGAAGATCTAAGAATACCAAAATTCAGATGGATTAGTCTCAATGTGGTTAATATGGGGAAGATTATGGGTATAAGATGGTTGATCGAGGTGTTGAATAACAATGGAAAGTTTAGATTCTTTCGTTGTCCATGGGATAAGAGATGTGAGGGAAGCCATCTTATTAGTGAAATGATTGGATGATTGTGGGATAGCTTGGATGGTATATGATTCAAATGATTCAAGGATAAAGATGATGAAATACCTATATTTTTGAAGGATTTCATTTTTAAATTGATAGGTACCTATGACTTGATTAATGATGAGATGAGAATCCCCATATATATCAAGAATTTGGATGCCGAGCATGAAAATAGTCTCAAGGACCAAGATGAGGGGGGGGGGGGGGGGGCTCATACTCAGCCATATTATTAGTACATCGGAAGTTACGTTTTTGAGAAATAGGGATGGGAGTGCCCCAAGGAGGAATGATAATGATGCCAGCGCCTCCCCCTTGTTGACACTTAGACCCATCAAAGAAAAAGGTCATCTTAAGAGGAGAGAATTTGTGATCAAGAGTGAAGATAGATTCATCAAGAAACTACTCATGGAGCAGTTGATTTTTGGGAAGAGGGGCCTCGGCTAGTTGATTAACAATAGCCTAACCCTTAATGGATATTTAGGAGATGAACTCTAGGTCAAAATTTGTCATGAACATGAGCCATTGAGTGATATAGTTATAGTATGGTAGTATTGGAATGCATAGCTTAAAGAACATGGAAGCTGGTAATGACAAAGGTTTTATGGTTAAAAAGGTAATGATGAAGTTTAGAAGTAGCAAATAAGAGAGAAAAACACAACTTTTTAGCTTTGGTGTAGTGGGTTTCATAGTCACGAAGAGTATGGCTAATATAATAGATAGCCTTCTCCCTTCCTTACTCATCGCAGTGTGCCAAAATGACACCCAGAACATGATTGGAGGAAAAGATATAAAGATAGAAATTCTCCCCCTCATGTGAAGGGGTGAGTGCATGTGGGGAGAGAAGGTAGTTATTTAAGATCATTGAAGGATTTTTGACAATGTAGCCTCCTACTTGAATTGGGTGTATTTACGAAGAAGGTTATGAAAGGGTTGATAACAATATGAGAGCTATGAAGTGAAGCGAAAAATTGATTGGAGTCATCCTTGAAGACTATAAACCTGCTTGAGATTGCAAGGGGGGGAAATTTTGAGAATGGACTTAGTTTTTATGCGATGTACTTCAATACCCATGATAGATACGATGAATCCAAGGAGTTTATAGGTAAGCACTCTGAACACACACTTGGCTGAATTGAGGTGAAGAAGAAAGAATATAAGACGTTCAAAGATAACTTCAAGGAAAAAATAATGATTATGTTGATGCTTTGATTTACCCAAGAGGTCATTGACATAGTCTTCCATAATCTTATGGATAAGGTCATGAAAGGTGTAGGTCATCGTGTGTTGGTAAGTGGCACCAAAATTTTTCAAACTGAAAGGTATGACGTGATAACAGAAAGTCCCCCAAGGGGTGATAACAAAATATTATATTAGTCTTCTAGGAAATAAGGATCTGGTTATAACTAGAAAAACAATCCAAAGGGAGAACATCTCATGGATGGCTATGAGGTTAATAAGTTGGTCGATGTTAGGAAGAGGAAAATCATCCTTAGGGAAAGTGAGATTAAGATCTCAAAAATTGGTGTAGATCCAGAGCTTTCAAGAAGATTTGGAAATGGGTACAATGTTCGAGACCTATTGTGGATAGTCGATAGGTTGAGTGAAGTTAGCAGAGAGAAGGGCACTGTAGCTCTTATTTGACAAGAAGGGCAATGCGTGAATGCATGTGACGTAACTTCTATTTAATAATTTTGGCGTCAGGAATGGTGATGATGTTATGGATGATGATGGAAGGATTGAGACCTATCATGTTTGCGTACGACCATGTAAAGGCCTAGCTATGCTTGGAAAAAAGGAGGTAAATGCTTCAAGCTCCAAAGGATTAAGAGATTGGCCAACTTTGAGGATGCAGGGCTCTTCAAGAGTCCCTATGTTGATGTCAATGGTGGATTCATTGAGGAAGTTTGAAGTATCAGAAGGAAGGGACCTTTGGATATGAGAATCCTCGGCCCCCAATGTAGGAGATAATGGATTCATCATCACTACACTAGAGAATATTAATGGTAGGGGAATCTTCCCCTACCATATTATAATACTATAGAGGAAGGAACTGGGTTTCATTTTCAACTTAATAAGTGATTGGTCTAAGGGAAATGGTGGAGACTAAAAAAATGTTAGGGGGGATATACAGAATATCATCTAGGTCTGTGAGAAAGTTAGATGGAGAAAAAGGAGGTGGCTCAGTGTCGATGTGAGAAGAAGAAAAATTACATGGAGGAGGAGAAAAGGTATCTTTGAATCCCAAGACAAACTTTTCTTATGGTTAACATGATTGGTTAAGGAAAAAATTATGAATACCCTATTTATAACATCCTAAACCGTATCCCTTCCACACACAATGATAGATGTAAGTATAGAAAATGGATTTTTTTGAGAGGAAACAAAAAACATTAGTGTATGGTTTGGTGTGAGGGTGGTCATTGACATGCGAAGAAGGGTGATCAAAGATACCATAGACAAGATTTGTTTTGAGGAAAGGGGGACCAAAAGAGATGATATCCCCAACATTGGATTAATACATGGAGGCCTTGTCAAGATGACCAAGGTAGTTGATAGAAGGGAGGGAACTAAGAGAGAGGAGTTGATACTCTCATAGAGTATGGTGCTGTATCACATCATCGAAATATCTATCATGGGGCAATTTAGATGTAGGCACAAAGGAACTAGTGGATGCTTTGGAAGAAGAGTCTTGCTTAGGGATAAACACGTTGTTTGGATGATAGGTCATATGACATGGTTTGAAAGGAGGGAGATCAATAGGGAGTGCATGGATCTTTCATTCATGTTCATATGTAATATAATGGTGAAGGGATGACGTGACACAACGCATGGCATGAATCCAAGGGTGTCCAAACAAGAAATTATATTGAAACTCCCCTTCTACAATGCATAAAATATCATGAAGGAGTTTATGGCTGACACATATGGGGAGGATAATTATTCCCAAAGTGAGGGTAACAATATCATTGAAAGCAAAAAGGACAATATGAGATTCAGTGACAATGGTTTCAAGGAGTTTAAGTTGATTGAAGGTATGGGAGGAAATGATGTTGATACTAGCACCATTATCAATCATGGATCAATGGATGAAGGTATCATTTATACAGAATATGATGAAGAGAGGAAGATCATGGTCTTTGAGAAGGAGGTCAGGGATTTCAGAATCCTTGAATGATATGGTGACGAAGGCTATAAGATATCCTACAAGTGCCGTAAGGGTTTGAGGCTCATTAGATGATATAGGGATGCACTTTAAAGCTTCAATAAGAGCCTTTTTCTAGTTAAGGGAGATTTAGATGAGCTCATTAAGGGAAATCTTAATAGCGAATTGATGCAATTGCTTTACCGTGGACTATTCAATAGAGTTAGGATTGGGTGTGGCTAGGATATACACTTTAGCCTTGGAGGAAGAAGGGGTTAAAGGTACCGAATGAGGGAAAGGCTCATTGGGAGGAGTATAAATGATGAATTTAGATTTAGAGGAGGTAAATGGTTGGTCCTCATAAGGACAAGACCTAGTGGTGATATGGAGAACATCTATGTAAATAAGAGGATATTCTATGGAAGAAAGAGAAGCGGGTGGCGGAATAGTGACGAAGGTGGATTTAGAAGTCTTGGATTTAGTAGAAAGGTCAAATTTTGATGAGGATGGGTTTGGGGATGGAAGGGTGTCGTCTTCCTCAATAATATGATCATCCTCTTCCATAAGACTATCGACAAGGGTGCATGGAGATCTTTACAATGTTCAGTAGTATGGCTTGGAACATGATGGTAGGCACAAACAATGTTAGGATCAAACCATGTGGGTTTTAGTACACATTGGTCAAAGGGATTAATGGGTGGAAGGATGACTGTAGATGCATGGAGGAGATGTTGGAAGACCTCGGTGTAAGATTCAATGAGAGACATCTTGGAAGATTTAGGAATTTGGGATGAATTTGATTTAGAAGAAGCATGGATGGCGGTAGGAGAGGGGTCTTGTTCTTATGAGGTTGGATATGAGTTTTTGGATTTGGATTTTGGTGTGGAAGGAAGGGTAGATGTTGATTGGGATTAGGGTGAAGAGATGGATGGCACCTTTGATGATGTCTTAGAAGAAGAAGGGATAGGTGATTTAGATGAAGGAGGTGTAGGCGGTTTGGATGTGGCCTTAGAGGGATGGGTGATGGACTTAGATTTTGATTGACTAATGATGGGTGCTTTGGATGAAGGGCCAGGTCCTAAAAGTGAAGGAGGGATCCCCAAGATGGATGTTTGGATACTAGGTGGATGAGATTTAGGATGTTTAGGAAGAGGAAACTCTAGTTTCTTATATGGATGGGTGAGCGATTTTTGTATAGATGTGCCCAATATTCTTATGTTTACGTTGTGAATTTTCACTCTTGGCGGGGATGTTGATAATCTCGATAGGGGGGGTACTAAAAGAGGTGGAAGAGTTAACAATGGGTTCACTAAAGGATGATATGGATGTCAGATGTGATAGGAGAAGGTTCAAATGTAGAGGAGAGGTGTAGAATAGGGGTATTATTTGGATGAGTGTCTAAGGAATGTGTCGAGATAGTAGTTGTTGTAGGATTAGATGTAGGTATAGGATTAGTGGTCATTTTAGGGGTACATGTGGCAGGTGTGATAGGTAGTATAGATGGAGGGGTGATCTGGAGAATCACATGTGCAGATAAGCATAGGTAAAAGAGAAGGAGGTGTGATAGGTGTAAGAGTGGTAGGTTCGGATGCAGTAGATGTAGGAATGAGAGATGTGGATGTAATGGGTTTGGGAGTAGATGTGGATGTGGCTGATGAAGTGGTCAAGGAGGATGATGAAGATACATGACTTATGGTGATAATAGTATGAGTGTCAAGGTGTGTGAGATGTAGTATGGGGCTGTTTGGCTAGTAGGTGGATGATTGGAAAAAGGTTGTTTGAAAACATCAAGTGATTTATTGGGAGGGGCATTAGGATTACTCACTTGAAGGTCCCCTTGGTTGATAAGTCACTGGAGAAGGTCCTTAAAGGTATGAAATTTTTCAATGTCGTGATCTTGCAGACTTGGTGGTGTTTGTAATAGGTGTCTTTATGATAACAAGCAGGTTTGGGCCATGTTTCATCTAAGGGATGGATTGGAGGGAGTTGGATGAGGTTGGCAGCCATAAGCTTATAAAAAATGGAACTATAAGACTCCCCAAGGGGAGTATAGTTTGGAGCAGAATGAGGAGCTCATGGAAAATGCTCAGTATGAGAGGTATAAGTAGAAGAGGATTTGATGACAATCACACTTGCTATAACTTTGGAATTATCTTGATGAGAGGAAGATAAGGATTTGGTGAAATTTGTCTTAGGTTTATTAAATTTGATTTTAACATGGCCTTGCTCAAGGGTAAAAAGTTCTAACTTACGAGCGATGGTAAAATATTATTCAAAGCTCTAAAAGGATTGAATCTGGAGGGTGGAAGAAATGTGTTTGGCGTAATATCGAGAAACGAGCTTAATGAGCTTGGTCTGAGGAAGAGATAAAGGTTAGCTGGTTGTATGATCCCATGCTACCTTGCAACGAAATATGAGATGGATTCATCCTCAAATTGTCTAATGGAATACATATCAGTGATAGTGATTTTACGAGCAATGTTGATGAAGAAATTCTCTATGAAGAGTTGGGCAAGCTGTGTGAAATAGAAAAGAAAATACTATAGGATGCCATTATAATAGTCCAAGGTGAGGCTGGATAATGACATGGGGAAGGTCCTAAGCATGCGATCTTGATTGTGAGCTATAAGATAACACACATTCCTAAAAGCTCAGAGGAGTTGTTGGGGATCCTTTTTACTATTGAATTTAGAGAACTTAGGAAGTTCCCAATGGGGAGGGTAAGGCTTGACTAGGATGGAAGGATGGATGGGCTCATTATAAATTTGTTCATACATGAGTGAGATTTTACGATTTAAAATAGTGTCTTCCAAGTTATCCATTGTACTTCAATAGTGTTTGCATGGGATCGTTGGAAGTAGGTGGAAGAGATGTCGAAGGATGAGATTACTAGGATGTAATGAAGTGGGAGAGGTATATTGATAGGCTAAGCTTGATATTTTTGAGAGTAGATGGGAACATGAGGAGGTGGTTAATAGGGAGAGAGTATAAGTGAGATATTCATGATTGGATAGGCTGAGAGATGGGTTACTAAAAGAAAATGTAAGTAGGAATGACAAGATTAATGTATTTTTTTCTCTGTATAATGAGGGGGTTGGACTGAAGGCATGTATGATGAGGGGGTTGTTATGTATGGATGGGTTGATGATAATATATGTGTTGAAAATTAGTACAAGGATGGGGTTGATATATATGAGTAGATTCAGAATTAAGTTGTTATCAAGATATAACATTGACATGAATCTGGGATGTAGAAATGGAGAATCGATTTTAGGAGGATATTCACGATCATAAGAGGGAGAGAATTAGATTTAGGAAGGAGATTGAGTGATGGTATCAGTGACCATAACAAATTAGGATGTAATGGCCATGGAGGAGAGAAGGGATGTTATTGATATGAGATAAAAACTTGATGGGATGAGGACCACCAATTGAGTAGACTTGATGTGTGGATAAATTAAGGGAGGAATGGTTATGCGCTAGGCGATGGCCAAACTCATTCATAGACTCGAGGGAAAAATATGGCAAGATGAGATGTCAGGGCTTGGGTAGACTCATGCTGGGAAGGATAAGCATAAATCTGCTAAAGGGGAGGTCCATGAAAGGGAAGGTGGGTAGTCTTACATGGATAAGATAATTATGAAGTGTGATGGAGTTAGCATTCTAAGAGTTCTTGGAACTACACACATCTATGGGGGATCACAAGAGGTGTGTAGGATTCAATAGAAGTGGATGATGGGGGAATAGCTGGTTTAGAAAGGATTGAGAGGGTGATAGAAGAAGTTATTTCCCTTGACATGAGAATGGGTGTGAACCATGGGAGGACCACTAGAATGAATGGTAGAAGTAATAGAGTGGGTAGCCACAGAGGAAGAGACAAAAGGATGGAACCGATGTTTTGCATAGGAAGAGAGGTAGATGTCGGAAATGCTAGATGAAGAAGATTTTTCCATTTTTCTAATTTGTGATTGAGTTAGAACATGAATGAAACAAAAATCCTAAAGCCTATGTTGATTTAGTTATTACAACAAGCAATACACACAATCATAGTTTTATTTATCTTCATTATTTAGAAGAGGTTTGAAAAAGAAAGTAAGAAGGCTAAGAGGGAACCTATAAAAGGGATGATACAAGGTTGGTTTCAGGATGTTAAGGTTGTGGAGTCTTCCATATACCCGAAGGTACGCAAGGCTTGAATCTGTCTAAAGTTTATAACACAGTTAGAACACCATGATGGTTTCCCTATTGGGTGATGAAATCCCAACAGATCCATCTGGGAGGGTTTTGAATGTGTCAATTAATGTGTGCTATTTGGTCATGTGTGAAGAGAGTGGATGTAAAAGATTAACCCCTAGTTATAATATGTCGGGAAGAAAACAATGATCATGTTATTTTTAAGACCAAAAAATGAATTATGGAGATTTGACGAGGAAAAATAATCAAGATATGCAATGCGGAAAAGAAAGGGAATGGGCAGTTAAAACAAGGAATACCTGGTATTCTCTTTTCCTTTTTATCTAATCTTTTATGCGAGTAGTTGAGCAAAAACAAGTCCTAAACAATCCATGATGTAACAAGCAAGAGTAACTCCTACATGTAAAGTTAGTAGAAAAGAGGTGTTGAAGAAAATATGGAATGAAAGAAGTGAGAATGAAAGAGACTTCACTAAAGAAGGGTGGGTCCCACTGGGCATGGCAGCATGTTTGCCAAGATTTTGTGCTTCTTGCTCAAATTAGTGAAGACTAAACTAGAAATCAAGGAAACCTCATAAAATGGAAGGGTTTAGGGACCTCTTGATGTGGATGATGATGAAGATGGTATGGGTGCACAAAATGGTAAATCCTCCATGCTACAAATCGACAACTTGCACAACAACGAATACTAAACACGGAAATGATTAGAAATGGATATGGTGGGCTGCCCAACAAATTCAATTTCGGGAAGTGAAAGCTTACTAGAAAGAATGTTAGGCCACATGTTTAGTAAAGATAGATAAAATAGATATTTGATAAATTGGATGTAGCGTCTATACAAAATTTGAAACAAAATAGAAACTAAAAGATGAATTTGAGATATGAAAGAAGATCTGATCTAAATACAACAAAATTAACCAAACCTGATAGGGTCGACGGTGACTAGATACTGAAGTGGGCTAGTCAATAGTGACTTGGGAAGATGACCTAGAACAACAATGTGAAAATATAGAACTGAAGCTTGTGATGACATATCTGAGACAAATACTGAACTGAACTGATGCACAAAGACCTGTAAAAAATTCTGAACAGAGAGAAACTGAAAGGATGCAATAAAATTAGATGACTAAGGGGAATCACGTGGACATTAGGATGATATCAAGGGAATGATTAGTGTAATAAGAGTGCCAGAGGTCTGATATGGTTTCTAACTTGTTTTGAAAGGGGGGAAGGCTCTTATTTATAGCCTAAGGGTGAGATTAATTTAGGGGTTTTTGGGTAATCATGATTTAGAAAAGTAAACCTGATTAGGTGAGTGGGGGGACATGAGGGATGGACATGGATTAGATTTGAATATTACATTCATAAGTGGATGAATATAGATTAGATGTGAATATTAAATTCACATGTGGATTGACATGGATTATATATTAAATTCATAAATGGATGAATATGGATTAGATGTGACTATTAAATTCACAAGTGGATTAATATGAATTAGATATTAAATTCATAAGTGGATGAATATGGATTAGATGTGAATATTACATTCACAAGTGGATTAATAGGGAGCGTATTTGAATATTAAATTCACAAGTGGATTAATATGGAGTATATTAAATATTAAATTTACAAGTGGATTAATATGGAGCATATTCGAATATTAAATTCACAAGTGGATTAATATGGAGCATATTCAAATATTAAATTCACAAGTGGGTTAATATGGAGCATATTTGAATATTAAATTCACAAGTGGATTAATATGGATTAGATTTGAATATTTAATTCACAAGTGGAGTGACATGGATTAAATTTGAATATTAAATTCACCAGTGGAGTGACATGTATTAAATTCAGATATTAAATCATAGGTGGATTGACATGGAGCATATTTAACATGTAGTGAGGATTATATTTGTTTAGGGATTTAAAAGGGATTAATTAATCAACTAACATTGATTAATTGGATATGAATTTTTGTGGGAAATGGAATGGGGAAATTAATTGAATTTAGGAGGGAAAAGGAATTCGAATGGTACGCCTGATGAAAGAGAGAAAACACGGGGTGAAGGGGAGGGATGATACTAAAAATTGGTGTGTACATTTTCCCCTTTTTAATGAGTGGTTTGTGTTGGGCAAGCCACGCGAAAAAAATGATAAGGTGATGAAAGGATGATTTATTGGGTACTCCCCCTCAAATCAGGGATTGATTACACAAAGGAAGTCGATCATGAGTTTGAAAGAGAGGGTGGAAAAGATGGGAAAATAAGGGATAATATATCCTAGATGAGGAGAAAGGTAAAATATGGCAATGATTTCGATATCACTTTGATAGGGAAGACAAGGTGGTCCCAATGGAGATGATATTAATGTCTTATGGACCTGTGAGTGGTTAAAAATAACTACAATATGGACATGCAAGCCATGGGACTGATGGGTCAAAGATGAATATCAAAAATATGTGCAAACAAATGTGAATGATGGTCTAGGCAAGGGTCTGACAAGTTGTGGGGAAAAATAGGATGTGATATCCTTCATACATGAGGAATTGAGAAAATATGCACCCAGGTACTATGAAAGTAGTGTCTTTTCAAAGAAAGTAGACATAATGGGTGAATATGCCCTAGGCAAATGGATTTATGGTTTTGAAGATATGTTTCTTGAGGAATGTGTTCCTCTGATAAGAAATTATTAGAGGATGAAAAGAGAAAGCATTCTATAAATAAAAAATAGAACAAGCTTTTATTCATGAGAATGGGGAAGAATTCAATATACTTTTGCTAAGAAAAAAGTAGAGCAGAAGTTTGTTAGGGAGAATAGAAGGTGGTAGGTGATGAAATTTATGGTATCGTCCAAGATAAAAATGCCATTGGAAGATGTGATTAGGGATAGATGTGATGATGCCCCCCTTAAGACGACTGACGAGAATGGAAGAGTCGATAGAGCTTTCAAAAAGAGGAGAGGCCAATGTTGTGAAGAGGAGGACGAGAATGGGTGTAAGAGAATGAAGAAGATGTGGTCTAAAAATGAGGAGAGATTTTAATCGGCCTTGAATACTAGGTGTGAAGTTGTATTTAAGGACATAAAAATGAATGGACAAGAGTGGTGGTTAATTATCAGTAGATGAAAATTGAGGAAAGAAAATTCAGAGGTGAAGAAGATAAGGGTATGGAATAGAGTAGATGGAAATGAAGGAGGATTAAAAAAGGGAATGAAAGAGGTGGAAGTGAATAAAAGAGAAGGATGATAGGCAAAGAAAGGAATGAGGAAGGACAAACAAGAAGAAGATGAGATGAGATGAGAAAGCAGAGGGTGAAATTATGAAAAAGGGAGAGAGAGATCCAAAAGGAAGGTAGTGGAATATTTATGACATGAAGGGAGAGAAATGATGGAAAAATTAAAGAGATGAGGAATATAAAGTATTTAAAGAATAAAAAAGAGATGATAGAACATAGAAAATAAATAAACTAAGAGGGACTAGGAAGATGTGGAGAAGAAAGGAAGAGAAACTTGTACCGACCGCATGGAGATGCATGTGGATGATAAAGGGGTAAAAAAAGATTGGACATCAATGAAGAGACATGGTAATTATGGGGAAGTAAGGAGAAAGATCAAGGGAAAATGGGGAAGAAGAGATAAAGAGAAAGGGAGAGATAAGAATGAAGAGTAGGAAGGAGGAGAAGACAAGAGGGGAAATGATGCAGAAGGAAGGGAATGAATAATGGGGATATTTGGTGAAGAGTGGGTAGCATTAGAAAATTAGTGAGGAAAAATAGGAGAGGAATGACACGGAGTGGAAAATCCGTGGAGATACGTGAGATAAGGATAAGTGGATTCCAAGAAAATATAAAAAGGTTGTATGATGAAAACTGTAAAGACATTAAAAAGGGTGAAGGGAAGATGGAGAGGTGGCGAAGAAGAGACAAGAAAGGGTGGGGATGAAAAGAGAGATTGGATGATGGAGGAGGATATGCTAGTAAAATAACGTTAGGGGAAGACCAAAAATAATTATCGTTGGCGAAGGATGAGAGGAAAAGTGAAGAAAGTGAAAAAGGAAATGGGGGATACAAGAGCAAATGCTAGTGAAGGGACGTTAGGGGAAGACAAGAATAATTATTAGCGTGGAAATGGAAGATGATGATAAAATAATGTTAGGGGGAGGTAGGGAAGGATGCTTTACCATAATTGTGAGAGGAGCTAGATGAAAGGGCAAGAAGATTTACCACCATCTTTATGAGTACATAAGTTTTACTCTACTTTGTAGGGTTGCAAACATGTTTGGTATGTACATGTTGAGCCGAAGCATGAGACAATAAGTTGACACAACCTGACTGAAAATATTGTTCATATTTTTGATTACTTTTCTACTAAGCCACCGGTTCATGAAGTTCTGTAGATTATGAGGCACATCACGTTGGGGGATAACGTGAAGGATGAGGAGCATATGATTTAGTTGTTTGGTGATATTGATATTGAAGCGCGTGAGGTCTTGATAGAAACATAAGAGACACTGTTGGGGCACAGTTAGAAATAAAAAGAAAAAGGAAAGCTATTCTAACTTATAGATGATGAAGAAGATGAGGATCTGGATACCAAGCACATAGAGGGTTCAATAAAGTATTGGACTTCGCGTATGAGCAAACGTGTGTATACCATGTGTTGTTGAAAAACAAGAAAGTGAACATCAAAACTGAAGATGCTCTAAAGGAGGTGATTATTGGTCTGAACTAGAGGTTGTGAAGATAATTAATCTACTGCGCAAATTTCAAGATTCGTTTCCCATAATATATCATGAGTTAAAAGGTGTGTATCGTTTATTAGACCAAATGAAAATCAAGCTCAAGGATGGTGTACGACCGGTTCAAAAGAGGCCATGTAGAATGAATCCCAACTTGTGCATCAAATTGAAAGATGAAATTGATAAAATCCTCAAGTCTGGAATTATTGAGCCCATTGAGGAGTTGGAATGGATAAGCCCAATGGTTATAAACATTAAAAAGGATGACATGATAAAGATTTGTGTTTACTATAGAGATCTAAATGCTTCATGTGTCATTAATCCTTTTCTCACATCATTCACTAAAGATATCATAAAAGGTGTTACAGGGCACAAGATCTATTCATTTACAAATGGATTTTCAAGTTATCATCAGGTAAGGATCATGCACAAAGACTAGGAAAATACCACTTTTGTAATTGAGTGGGGATGCTTCGCTTATACAGTTATGCCCTTTGGACTGAAGAATGTGCTTGCACTGTTCTCACGCGTTGTGGTGCAAGAATTTTAAGACTTCATTCATAAATTTCTTCAGGTTTACATGGATGATTGGAGAGTTTATGGGCTGGTGAAAGACCATTGTGACTGCTTGAGATTGATGTTTGAAAGATACATGGAACTTAACATCTCCTTGAACATTAAGAAGTGTATATTCACGACACCTTTTGGTACTTTACTTGGACACATCATGTGTAAGGAAGGATTCTGGTTGATCCATCCATGATTTTAGTTATCTTGGGGCTAGAAGAGCCAAATAATCAAAATGAGGTGTGAATATTCCTTGGACATACTGATTATTACCCAAAGTTTAATAAAGGTTATGCAAAGATTTCTGCACCACTTGAAGAATTGTTAAAGGTAAGGGGAAAATTTTATTGGCGTGATGAGCAACAATTTTTTTTTGAAACATTAAAAGAGAAGCTAACCACTGAGCAGATATTACACTTTCCTTCTTGGAACAAGCCATTCCATGTACATGTATGTGTTTATGGTACAACCATTGGAGTATTTTTAGCACAACCAGGTGAATATAATGTTGATCATCCCATTTATTTTGCGAGCAAAAAGCTAACACCGACCGAGAAAAATTATACAACTACGGAGTGCAAAGCATTGTCAATAATATTCACGCTTCATAAGTTCAAACAATACTTGTTGGTAACACCATTTATATTCAATAATGATCATATGACATTGAAGTACTCGGTTAATAAGCTAGTTTTGTAGGGGTGTATTTGTTATTGGATCCTTCTCTTCCAATATTTTGATTTCTCAGTTATAATGAAGCCTTGTAAGAGTAATTTAGGACCAGATCACTTGTCAAGGATTAACTCTAGTGAGGATGCACAGAGCAAAGAAGACACTATGTCATATGCCCAATTATTTTAATTACACCACGCACCAAAATACTTAGAAGATATTGTGGTATTTTTGTCATTGGAGTTACGACTAAAGGTATGAAGACCCTAGAGAAAAAACAACTTGCCATTTGTACTGTACCATACTAACTAATTAGAGGAGACATATACAATATGGGTAGATATGAGGTCTTATGCAGGTGTGTTTTTGAACATGAACACAAAGCTATAGTGGAAGAAGCACATGGTGGAATAGCTGGAGGACACTATGTAGGAAAAGCAATGACATGTAAGATTGTATTGGCATGCTTATGGTGGGAAACACTGTATAAAGATACTAAGGCATTTGTCAAAGCATGTGATCATTTTCAGAGGATAGGTAAGCCACGAAACCAGGATGAAATGTCATTGCACCCTATAACAAGCATAGAACCATTTCAGAAATGGGTAATTGACTTTGTTGATCCAATCACAATAGTTACACAGAGGACACGTGCGTGTTACATTATTACATACATGGGTTATTTGACAAGGTGGGTAGAAGTTGCACCCACAAATGATTACACTATAATAACAACTAGATTTATATGTGAAAACATCATAAATAGGTATGGCTTTCCATTGAGCCTTACCAGTGATAGAGGAACTCATTTCCTTTATGAGACGATAAAAATTTTATTGGTAGAGTTCATGGTAGCTCATCAAAAGACTACCACCTATCACCCACAAGCCAATGGAACTCCAGAAGCCTTCGATAAGATTCTTGGACAAACGTTGACGAATATTTGTGATGTCAAAAGGAAATATTGGGATGACAAAGTATTGGCAGTATTATGGGCATATAGAACTACATGTAAGAGGTTGAATAAGGCCACACCTTTTCACTTGACATTTTCTGCAAAGGCAATTTTACTCATAGAAATCATGTTACCCTCCCTGTGTATTGCGCGAATAGGAGGACTTGATGATGAAAAATTACTAGAGTATCGTACTAATAAACTAATGCAATTGGATGAGAGGCTCCCCATTATGTAGTAGAGTCCGACGACAGAGAAAGCTAGATAAAAATCTTGGCATAACATGCATGTTAAGACTAAATATTTTGCAGTATGGAAGATGGTGATTTTGTATGACTCAAAGATTGCATGCCATCTCGAGAAGATCAAAGTGCATTGGTTGGGACCACTTAAAGTATCCAATATAGTGGACTCAGGTGCATATCAATTGCAAGTGCTAGATGACACCATGTTTCCTGGTTACTTCAATGGGAACTAATGCACAAAGGACCACACATAATTTTAGTGTGGGGTGAAGATGATGTAGGTGCACGACACATACAACACATACTTGGTAGGAGACTGGTTAACAAGTGTGTAATTGGTATGAATAGGTTAAGGTGTGCATTGGAAGAAAGTACAGGTACACGATGGAATGATATAGTACCACATGTAATTGGATACATTGAATAAAGATGCTTAAAGAAAGAGGGTGTGAATGAGCTTAGAATTAAAGGAATCGCTAAAAAAGAAACCATATGAAGAGATATCCATGAAGGGTAATACAAGGGAGGTAGCGAAAAGACAGACTACTTAGCAAGTGGTGTAGAGGAATGTGTGTGATGTAGGAAGATGCGCGTAAAAGGGATTACAACTGTGAGGTAGCAGTACGCCTAAAGGTTACTAACTGCTATGCATGGGAGAAAGTGGAAGAAAAAGTGTGAGAAAAAGAAAAAAAATGATTTTAAAGCAAAAATCATTGGTAGGTGAGGATAAATCAATGAGTAAAAAAATAGGAAATCTATAAAATGGGTACAAACAAAGTCATTCTTACCTTGCTTTGAAGAACTTGTGTAATTGAAGAGATAAATTATGATCAAGTAAAGTGTAAAGTATGATGATCGAACCAAATTAGATTAAAGGAGGAACAAGTACAAAACCCTGATGGAAAAGAGTTGCTTGGAGAAGTAGAAGTTGGGCGAAGGGTTTTGCGAGTAAGAAAACCGGCTAGGATTTGGATGATGTAGAATTAGGGCATGAAATCTTGACGGTTTGCAGGATGAACTAGGGAAAGAGGTGATTCACATCAAGGGAACAAGTTGAAGTGGACTATGACACAAATTTGAAGCAAATAAGAGTAAGGGATTGAATAAAAAGAATGAGAGTTTGACATCATAGGCACAAAATTGAAAAAGTGATTTTTAGCACACATGGCATATATTTTAGGGTTTGAGTATTTGAAGAAAAAAAATGGCACCAAGGAAATTTCCAAAGAAAAAGAATAAGAAACTAACCATGGAGTTTCCCGAAGAATGGTTTTCAGAGATGTAATACCCCCAAGAAGTAATTTTAGGGCATCCATGGGAATCAAATCTCTCCAAGTGCAAGATAAACAAGTATAATCACTGAATGTAGGGGCATGAAATGGACATTTGGTAAGATATTGTGAAGGAGTTGAGCCAGAGGACCATATAGGGACAAGTAATCTTGGATGATACAATGTACAAAGCCTTGGAGGCTTAGGTAATTTTACAGTTGTTTGAATTTTCGTATTTTCAGAGGCTCATACATATGTACTAATGGATGATGTACATGGCACATGAAGATTACTTTTACTTCATTGGAAGAAGGATAAGGTTGACAACACAACTCATCCACAAGGTAATCATGTTGTAAAACACAAGTGAGGAGATAACATTACACTTGTGTGATGAGAAGGCCATAGAAGAAAAAATGACAAAGTTCCAATATCAAAGAGGGAATCACATGTTCAACATCATCAATATAATAGACCTAGGGACTAAGGAAGCTACGTGCTTGGTCAAATGTAAGCTTGGGACATCTGAAAGGTGTATGAAGATAAATATGAAGTTCTTACAAATTTTTCACAAGATGGCGCAAAAGACCTAATACAACATAGGCTTGTACATTGCTGAAGGCTTAATTGGGGAGACAAAGGAACAAGTAGGCAAGGGAGACAAAATTACTTAGGGCTATATTTTTTTTTTGATTTTCTTCTATGAGATAGGGGTACCATATGGCCATGAGGATAATATTTGGGAGCATCACGTAGTGAAGAAGTCACTAGAAGAGAAGTTCTCTGGGTACACTTGTGATGATGTAAACAAAAACCCCTACAAGGCATGATTGGACAAGTGGTATAGGAGAAGTGCGACACATTCGATAATAAATGAAACATCTCAAGGGAAATCCCCTCACTCTTGCAAAAGCATGCAAAAGTCATGATTATGCAACACTTTTGCTTAGGGAGGTTTTTGTTAAAAAATAGAGAACTAGGCCCGTGGTATAAGCTGTCATTCGTATTCACCGCAAAGTATTTCTAGTGCAAAATTAATAGAATAAAGGATACACAACCATTGAGGTTCAACGCAAACAAGGTGGAATCAAACTACCCCATTTTGAGGAAGAAGTATGGCTATGCATCTAAGGTGCCATATGTAGAGACAATGAAATCAAATAATATAGACATCAACCCCATTGTAACCATAACTATTGGGAAGGAGGCTTGTCAGTTATATATGTACCTGTGCTCAAATATGAAGGACAAAAATATTATAGATGGGTGTAATATATCAATGCCGGAGCCTCCAAGGAATAATAAATTGAAGATTCCCAAGCACTTGCGTGAGAAGACTCCTGAAGAAGAAGAAGAAGAAGAAGAAGATCTATTTTAAGGGAATTTAAATCATGTAAAGAGAAACAAGCCAAAGGAGTACAAGGAGGAAAGCACTTTGAACACCGCAAAGAATCCCTCAGGTGGAGAAGCACCAAAGCCTTTCCCAGTAAAGAAGAACCTCAAGTGGTTTATGATGTCGAGGAAGAGGAATACTTGAAAAAGAAGGTGGAAGATGAGGTGTCGATGCATGAACAGGAGCCTACATAAGAGAAGGAAGATGTGGAGCAACTGGTATAGGAGGAACCATGCAAGGAAAAAAACAAGAGGAAGTTAAAGAGCATGAAGAGGAGACACACGATGCATAAGAGGAAGAACCCAAAGGAGATGGTGAGGAAGAAGAAGATGATAAAGAATAGATAATTGGGGAAGACTTAGGTACTGAAGGAGAGATGAGTGGGGAACAAATTAAAATTACCTAGAATATCCAAAATAATTCACCCACATGAAGGGAGAAAGCAAAGACAAATCCAAGAGATACCCCTGATGTCATACATTCACAACCCCTTGAAAGTGCTAAGGGCTTGGTTCTAAAGCTCACTACCAGTATAAGACCTATTTTGTTGATAGATGTTAAACAAGGATGAGCCACTAGTGTGCACCAGGAAGATTCTCTTTTTGAGTATGCAAATGCAAATGGAAGAGATTGATTTCGAGGTAAGTAAAGACTCATACTCTAAGATGAGGCTAAAAATGGAACCAAGAAGGGTATTCTCTATCATAGAACCCACCAAGATATCATATGAAAAAGCTTATAATGTGCTTAATAAGATGACCGCTGAGGTTAGATGAAGGAATATAAACAAAGGGGCCATGGTGAGAAGAATGCAATAGGACATACAATGTAAGGGGTGACGGAGCCAACAACTTATGGAGGAGTTAAGTGAAGAGAAGAGAAGAACAACCGAAGCATATAATAAGGTAGCAAATATAGTTATTAGTGTCACATGCACGTGCCTGAACTTGTTTGATCAAGCTCATCCAAATTATACAATAGAGTTAGTGATTCAATAAAAATATTTTTATTTTATATGAATCTAAATGTACAGCTATGAAATAAATGCTATACGGTAAAATATGAATGTTAAAAATATTATTTTATTTTACCAGTAAAAGGAAATGAGAAGAATAAAGTACTAACCTTGATCTTTCTTACATCACAATGACCCAGGACTAAACAATATGATGAAACATAATAACAGATCATTGTAATGAACCATAGAAAATTGCAACCGAGGTGGAACTGGTTGGACTGGGGCACTTGGAAAGGGATGTGGGCGCCCTCGTCTGCAGATAAGGTAAGAACCTGGTTATGATATTTCCGTTAGAGTTTCACACTTTCTCACCTTTTTTCGCACTTGGATTGCCGAGGTACCTAAAAACTTACAATGAAGAAAGCACTTGTAAAACCCTCGAATAAACATCAAATATTAAAAAAATAAAGATGTAAAATGAGCGGTCAAACTGTCCTCAACCGCCACAATGGTGGACTTACAATTGAGTGCTAGACTACATCTCAAACCTAATGTAGTTCTGTGTGCTTGTGTGTGTAATAGTTCTCCTAGGTTTCCCTCGTGCTAATGACACCAAGATAACATGAAATAGCTAGATAAAAATGCAAATGTGTGGATGGAATAGAATAAACTCCCCTTCCTATGTAGTGTGTATGCAAAGTAATGGCCAAAATTCATTCCCTTTCTCTATGTAGATAGCTATCCCTTGATAAGAATAGTCCACCCATATAATGGTATGCATGTTGTGTTTATATAGGGATCTCTTGTTTGAGTTTCAACACTAATGACCCAACATACTGACTAGTACCTCAGGATATGTGAGGGAAAAACTAAAAAGACCGAACTCAAATGTCAAAAATAAGATCAAACATAAAGAGGATAGGGGTGCCTAGGATGGACATGAGCGTCTGGTGCTACTTTCCAGCCCTGGGTGTTATTGTCCAGAGACAAGTGAAGACAAGTGAGTGATAAGTGACAGACAGGGATCCCTAAGACCTGACCAGAGCTATGCATATGAGTGACAAGTGTGCAAAACAATCAACAAAAGGACCAACAAGATAACAAATGAACTATGGAATGGGTCATTAGTGAGTACTGTTCTTATGCAAGATCCATATATAAAACAACATACTTGATGGTATAATAATAGTAGTAAGTGTGTGATTTTGTGTTTATAGTTAGAATATCTAGAAGATCTAGTGCAAATGATGTTAATAAAGATAAAGAGTGGGCCAAGGCTGACAGCTGAAGAATAAAGAACAAGTTGAGAAAAAAATTGTAGAGTATGAGGCCTTGATCGCGGAAATAAAGGAGGCTATGCGAGTTGGAGAATAGGTTTTTGATAACTGCCATAATTTTGATTCAATACTTAGCACACACACTACAATAGAAGTGGAAGAATTGAAGAATATTTAGGCCACAAAGAAGATCACTAAGTTTGATCGTAAGAAATTCATGATAGAGGTCATAGATAAAAGAGAGTTAATTAAAGCCATGAAAGACACACTTGCAAAACGACCTAAGGAAATTAAGCTGATGGTAATGTGCAAAATGGATATCCTAGAGGGCTTTGTCGAAGGGTTGAATATGGTGGTGAAGAAGCTAAAGGAGAAGGCAGACGAGCTGACATTAGAGGAGGTGTCAGGCATTATGGAGGTAACACCTGATAAGGCAACTAAGGAACTAGACGAATGGAAGAAGCTAAATGCCATAATAAACAGGGAATTTCTAGAGCTTCTCCCTTCTCCGAAGGTTTGAATTTTAAACATGTGCAGGGACACATTATTTTGTTCATTGAGCAAAGTCCTATATTATTTATTCTTCAAAGATTATTTCATTCTTCTAGTCATTCTTTAGAGAATACATTTTTTATTAATGTTATTACTGAGGATGAATAAAACTCCTAATGTAGGGTAATGTTGGGCAAAGAAAATGGCTAAGTATTATCCATGCATGGAGGTTGGAGACTACGTGTAGGAGGGTCCATGCCAATAATAAAAACATATGCAAAGAGCAGAAGGAACACACCAAATTGCACACACAAGAAGAAATGAACTACATGAATATACATGAAAGTGTGCATGCAAGAATAGGTAATGAAGACAGGTCAGTGTGTGATAGTGTGCACATCACAAAGAAAAAGAGAACATGCAAAGGCTTGCGTGTATGCACACAAATTTGGGACTTAGCTGATTTCCAAGAAGAGACTAAAAAAGGAAAAAGCACCAATGGCATGGTATGTAAACAAGGTCTAGAAATAGGTAAATCACATGCAAGGAAGGTGTCTAAATATAAGATTAAATCATGGATGAGGTTGAGCAATTTATAGTTCAATCTAGAGTAAAGCAAGGATGTAAAAAACATGTAACCTATTATAAGGACCCATATTATTAAGAAAAACACATGTAAGTGGTGAACAACAAGTCCCTTCTATAAATAAATAGATGTTGCACTCCATGTAGTAGATCATCATGCAAGTATATGTGTGGTATGTGCATGAAGAGTGCATTGAGTACCATGCACATGAATGTAATTTAAGCATGAATGTAATCAATATGTTTATGTAATGAATTATGATTTGATGGACAATTGTGTATGGATTGCAAGGGTTAGTAGATCTGAGCATGTTATAATGGGAATCCAAATATTATTAATGATTGTCTATGTTGAGATATTTCTTTATTATATGTGTTTCCATTGCTTCTGTTATATTGTGTTGTTATCCTCATATTATAATGATTATGCATGCATTGAACCACATCTTGATAAGTGAACAAAAGAGTAACCCAGATGGTTACATGCACTTTGGGTGATTTCCTAGGCATATATCTGGGTGAGGTGTTGGTGTGTATGGCCTTGTGATGTATTGGATACTAGACTCCAACACATATCAAGTGTGATGGGAATCAGGTAGTATATTGTCTTGTGAACATGGAAGTTGATATGATAAGTAAGAAAGGTGTCTCCCAAATAATTTGGAATGATGATCTCTCTAACGAGGTACTAAAAAAAATGATGCAGGATGCTATGAATGATCACATGTGGAAATAATTTGGCTTGGGTACCAATGGATGGGGAATTGATACTTGCTCATGTGTCAATGCAAGGTCATGAGATAAACATGAAACCTGTACTTACCGGTCTCTTTAGGTGCATGAAGCATGTAGAGAAGGATATAATTGGATGTGGGAGAGTTTCTTAGGCACTTTGGAGAGTGCATTCAAGATTTGGGGGATTTACAATTACATGCTTAAGTGTAAAGTCTCGATAATATGCAATAGGATGAGAATGAGGAAGGAAAGTGGTGAGGGGCCGATCCGGAAGAGGAAACATGCAGTCAAGGGAAAGGATGCAGGGGAGCCCTTTGCTAACTGGATGGAGGAAATTTTTTAGAATGTTTCTGTGAGAGAATAGTTGGGGAGGGCGTGGTATATAACTAAATAAATGAATGATGTGGATGAGGAATACATTTGCAGGCACTTGAGGAATTTGATGCTTGATCCCAAACAATCCATAGACCAAAAGAATGTGTTTGAAATGTCGTAGGGTTTGAGATATAAAAATATCCTCTCCAACGCTTCAAGCCAATCCCTTCTTCATCAAGATAACTAAGAGCTGAAGGAGTGATTAGTGTGCATATAGTTTCACTTGTAGGCTCTTACGAGGCCATTGTTGGTGGTTTTGAAGGGATAAGAAGCTATGGAAAAGTTTTATGGTTTCCAGATTCTTTCGGAAACAAAGGTGGAAATCCATCACTGTTGTGCCTCTTCTATGAAATCTATGCATGTGAATGAGAATTTGGATGTAGAGATCATGTTTGAGGTCAAAGTACATAAATGCAAAGGGAAGAAGGTGGCTTATTAAACTTGGCCATGTAGATAATATTTATTCAATATATATATATATATGATTGCAGCCACTAGTTGAAAATTTTGATAGTATAAGGATTTAGTTCTTTTTTCTGAAGGTGATTATAATGTATGTAATGATGGAACAAGATGAAAATAATTCTCTTTACTCTTTCCACCATCTTATGCATTCTAAGATGCTTTCCGATGAGTGCTTAGATGAGTGATTCTATCTGAGACTAGATGAACATTGACACAAAAATGTTATGTCATCTTCGTTTTCCTTTCACATATTTTTAGCTTGTTTTGTGAATGGCACAATTATGTGGATGCCTTCCACCTGAAATTTATGTTGCTCTAACAATGTTGATTTAGTTCTTTTCTCATTTCATCTCAGTAATACCGACGACATCACTACTTAATGTTTTTTTCGATAGAAGAATGGAGACTTGGAAATGTGGGCCACACATCCTATCAATATCCAGGCCATTGAAATTTTACTCCTGGGAAATAGTCAAATCTACTTTGTTGGTTGGGTAGGCTATCAAATATCACATCTCCCATGATTTTAGAATGGAGGGGAGTACTCACCATTGCGGAAATTAGAATATGTGCCAAACAAAATTGAGGAGAGCAATAAACATCAGCACATAAAAATATGATCTCACCATATCTCTATGCACATATGATCAAGCAAGTTTGTTGTGTAAATTGATATTGTTATCTTATCATTTGTCCAAACATGAATACATGTTGGCTCGCATATATATTCCACACTTGGAATGTCATATATGAATATATGTCATAGAACCAAGACCACATCCCATCCTTGTACAAGGTCCATTCATCCCAAAATTTTTTCAATGCTACTCACCTTGAGGTTTTCACACTTCAATTGTTCTTATGATTCAAAGGATTAATTTGCATGATTTATTTTATTAATTATTTTGAAATAAAATCATTTTTTGTATCTACCGTACAGATCTGTATACCTTCTTATCTAGTCCATTAACTCCATTTACATTTTTTTCATGCATTAATGTTCCCTTTCATGCATAACATCTCATATCAAGACCATGTTTCATTTTTATGTAAATTAAAAATTTGAAATCATTCAACATCTCCATCTGTACTTTTGTGTTATACAATGTTTGTTCATAACTGCTCACAACCATAATCTTATTTGAGATATATTATGTCAAGATTGGTCCATGTGCAATTATATGTATTCACACGAGTCTTTTATGCAATAAATCTTCCCCACCAATGTGGCAAGTATTTGTTTATAAAGTACTCAAAATTCAAAGTGTGTTACATACTTTCTACAAATAAAGAGTGGTGAATTATTTTTGTAGACACTAAATCACACACTTTCGGTATTATTTAGTCCCTGATCTCATACTACTATCCATGTGGTTTTTGAGTGAAGAAAGAACTAATTAACCCTCTATCTTTTGGCCATTTTATTTTGCTGTATTGTCGTCATTCCCAACCTTCACCACATACTTTCCTAGTAGATTTCCATCATTTTGTGTTATTTTACATTTGACCGGGGTGCACTGAAAAAGAGCCCTGGTCTCTAGTCAGAGCACCTTGATTCTTTTTACACTTTCCTAGCCACTTTTTGGGCACTTTCTAGCCATTCTGAGATTTCTATATTGTTAAGGTTCGGCCTCTTCGGGGCTAATTACAAAATTAGAACAAGAGAACCATATAAATACAAATTTATGAGACCATAATGAGAGACCAAGCACTATTCACTACTATCATCCACCTAGAGTTGTATCCATCTAAGGCATCTAGAGCTCATTTGCATCCATCTAGCTCCATCACAAGGGACAAGGTTGGTTCATCTGCATCACACAAGCATATGAAGGAAGTTTATTCTATTCCATCCACCATTTTATTACATTTTCTACACATAGTTATTACTCACTACTTTCACAAAGTGTGACTAACACAAGAGCACGTAGGGCATGATTGCACACACATTGCACATAGAACTACATCGGGTCTGAGATGTAGTGCAACGCTCAGTTAGTAAGTCCACCATTGTGGCCAGTTGAGGACAATTCGACCCCTTCATTTGCATCTTTCCTTTTTTAGGGTTTGATGCTTGTCTTGGGGTTTTACAAGTCTTCTTTCATCGTTGATATTGCAGTGACATTTGACAACATAGTAAGTGAATTACACATGACAGACAAAGAAGAGAACACAGTCATCATCCAATGACCCTGTAGATGATTGTTTTTGGACCTCCTGCACAGACTCGGGCTCCCATAACTCAGACTAGGGCACCCACAAGTGCCTTGATCCTCTCCCAAGCACCCCAGTCACTAGATTACCTAGATCTGTATAAATTTTTGGACCTTGGCATAGTTGTTTCCTCCTCCTTATTTCTCCATCCATCTCTGCAACACAGTCTAATAAGCTCATTGAATCAACTAAGCTCCTTCCTAACCCTTCTTTGCAATTAGGTTTCAATTTCATTTACTTAGTTGCTTGGGTCACTTTTTATATTTATTTATTTTTTATTTTATTTTATTATTATTTACTATTGTTCCTAGTTAGATTAACTACCATTATTCCACATTTTAGCTAATCATTTTGGTGAACCCGACCTTCGAATCCACTTTCTGTCTAGGGTTTATTCTCCTTTTGCCATGGATCAATCTCATGAAGATTTTATTGAAGCTCATCTTAAGGCCATTAATGATCATATTGCTGAACATCCATAAGATCTAGATTTACTTTTACATGTTTCTCATGAGGAAGCTACTAATTTGGCAGAGCTCACTACTTCTGCGGCCATACCAACCTCTGTTGCTACTCAATCGTTCACTTCTACTCTTCCACCTATTTCTACCATTCCCATTTCTATCACTACTCCTACCAATCACTTTACACCACCTTTAGTTTCTCATATATGACAAGTTTCATCCATTGGTACTCAAGACTTAACTTCTCTTTATCAGGACCTTCAAGCTCAAATTCGTAAGTTGCAACAAGCCACTTCACATGTGTTACCATCTTTAGATTCCACCTTGTTATTGCATACTCCATTTACACCTGCCATCTCCACTTATCCACTTCCTCCTAGTTTTGTCACCCCTAAGCTTCCCATTTTCAATGGGCATGGTGACCCAAAGGAACATCTTAGAGCATTTCATGTCACTTGTCTTGATTTTGTTGATGATCATGTTCTTTTGGCTAAAATATTTCCCCGTAGTCTCCATGATTATGCGATGTGTTGGTTTTACAACCTACCTGTTCACTTGGTAACTTCATTTATGCATCTAGCCGATGCTTTTCTTACTCATTTTTATTATCAATATCGGCTCCAAGATCTCTTATGCTCAATTAGCACAACTGAAACAGGGACCCAATGAACACCTAGCCAACTATGTTTTGAGATACAAAAATAATCTAGCTAAGATGTCTAATGTGCTAGCGGACTCCAAACTTCAGGATTTGTTTATTCAAAGTCTCTTACCACCACTCCAAGAAAGTGTTCTCTTCGAGACCTCTCCATCATTTGACCAACTTTTTCACATTCTTAAGCTTCGTGAAACTAAAATCTTATCCATAGGCAAACTTAAGTATCAAGAGAAAGCTTCCTCATCCACTCATTTTCAAAATAAGGCACCATTCAAACCATCTACAACTAAGCCTACCGACACCAAAGTTACTATCAATGCAGTTACTACTCCTAAAGAGGTTCAATCACCACTACCTAGGTGAACGTTTACTAAATTTCCTATGGCCCCACATCTCATATTACAACAACTTCTTGAGAGAAATCTTATCACGCTCCCTCCACCACTCAAATTAGATCCATCACGACCAAAAGGTAGGAATTACAATGAAAAATTTTAATGTGATTATCATAGATGTGTGGGACATTCTACAAATCAATGTTTCAAGCTCTGCACAATCATTCAAGATCTTATTGATAATAACAAGCTTGAATTTCTGGAACCCACAGAATCTACATGCTAATCAATGACAAGGGTAAACTCAAATTATTTAATAATCAATCCCAACATGTGACAAAGAAAGCATCTGACTCTTCTGCTAATCATACATATCATGCAGTGCCTCCTCCTACATCAAGGGCTCTTGATTTCTTAGTTGCACATACTGACGCTTCACCACCACTCATCTCTTTCTCTAACCATGATTATCATGCAAATTTCACATCTAATCACTTACATATTAAGGCATCTGTCTGTTCGGTCCCCATCAATAATACTAAGGTTGACCCATCATGGCCCATTACTGCATGTTCTATTCCACTTCTTAAGGCTATCAGTTACCCTCTATCAAATTGAATACCCTATGAACAAACCCTTTGGTGTCATCCAAACTACATGTTACAGTGGTTGGTCCTTTACTATGCTTGTGCCTTTCCTCATTGGAAACACAATTGACAGGTGTGACATGCTTCTCTGGTCTCAATTGGATTCATCAGTCTCAATCTATCATCTCTATGAATCATTTGTGACTTAAATTCATCCATAACAATAAAGTTATTTCTATTGATGGTGTCCCTCCATCTACCCCATGGTCGATCATCTCCTCGCACATTAGTTAGCACACCACCTACATCATCTAGCACATCACATTCTATGTTACTCAAAGCACAATCTACTCCTAGTTCACCTACTCGCACATTGTCTACATGACCTCATGCTGCTCCGCTAGTCCTACACATAGGTATCAACCCATTCCTAGGACAGTTACTACATCTTGACATAGATCACCACCTCGGTTTATTCCACGTGGGTGTCCATCACCTTCATACTCGGCATCACATAGATCTCCATCACCAACACATTTTATCTCGTCACGACCTTCATCATATATTCATCCATCGCATGCACATAAACTTCATTCACCAATGCAACGTCTGTCTCATATACCACCACTATTAGAGAAGGGTCATAGGACTTTTGGTACCACATGCATCAGATGGAGGACCTTCATCCTTCACTGTCATTGGATAGTTCATTCATTCATGCACACTTGGGGGCATAACATCTAACACATCCCCCCTCCAACCATAGGTGCATCTCTCATCACAACATAACATTTACATACATCACACATATCACTCATTGTCATCACATTGCGTGCTCATCACACTTATTACTAGTATCGATCATTACCCGATGACACACTCTTGTGCTTCGGTTCACACTTGACTGTTGAGGGCATACTACACATGAACCCCACACACCACACAATAGTTACTACACACTATGTCTATCTCACACATCATCATGCATAACATCATACATCTTTACATATATTTACTCTACATAATTTTGCACTTATATCACATACACATTTATACATCGTACTAGTCATTCATATCACGTTCACACTACATTATTGTACATCTAGCATTACATACTTGAGCATTCTCAACCTACATATACTGTCTTCACATAGCACCCATTCATACTACATTACTAGTCTACATCTGTCACACATCTTACATTGTATACTATACATCATATTGCATCATTTACACATTTCTACACATCATATGGTCATCTATTATCATCACATATACTATATCTACATCACACTTTTATGTGCTGCACTCACTACCCTATGATGCACTTTAGTTCCTTGGTCCATACTCGACTGCCGAGGGTTTACAAATCAAATGGACCTTATCATACTCTACACGTTCATCATTTGAACTTCTATCATGTGACATTACTAGGTTAGTGACATACGCTTTAGGCTAAATGGTCACCTATCCCTTCATCTTATAGTGGTATACACTTTAGGCTACATCACCACTCCCTCTATTCATCTAGTAGTGATATACGCTTTAGGCTACATCATCACTCTTTCATCTCATCTTGTTGTCATATACGCTTCAGCTATAAGGGTCACACACACATCATTTCTAGGTCACATATCATCAACCCACACATACACATTCATCATAGTGCGTTAGACATAACACACGATTTCAACCATTTCCCAATGACACACTCTCGTTTACCAGTTCATTCTTGACTGTTGAGGGGGAAAACTAAATGAACCTCACTGTATACATTTCCATTCACTTGGGGGCACATGTATCCTATCATCCATCTTGCATTCCATTCCATCCATCCACAACATATTGCATATCTTGGTTACTTTTACTCTTTCTTACATTTGTTTGTATATGGTCGCTTTATTACACATGCTAGTTAGATCTCTTATATGTCATTTATCTTTACCATACACACATGTGCATTCATGCCTTTCTCTAGTTGTGATCACAGATACTGGTCTTTTACATGTAGTACATAATGTTTACCTTCTACCCATCCTACAATGGTCACTGGGGGCATCCACATTCATCTCTTACAGGTGCTATTATTTCATTTTGTACTTAGCACTTTACATTACTTGGTTATACATGCTTTTGACATACTGGTTATCTTTCTAACATGCTAATGGGTGCTTCATGTGTAACATTTTTTTGTAGGATTACTTGCTTCCATGGCTATCTATTTATTTTTACCTTTTTGTCATTTATTTGCTATTGTATGCAGGCCATTGCCCTTTGTTTGGTGTGCACACTTGTTTGTTGTATGTGGCCATTATGGCCTTGAGTGTCTTGTGACATTATGAGTGATGTCCCATGTTTGCAACCCGCTTTGGCGGTCTATGACTTTTCTTCTTATGTGTTTATTAATATATTTATTTCTAGCTTACACACTGTTTGCATAGCATTACACTTGTCTTATACATGCATGCTTGTTTGTACTAACACTTGTTTTTGGCTAGCCACTTGTTTGTGCGTGCCTTGGTTTCTACCAAGCGCTTTCCCTTCCCCTTGTAGGGAAGGGTTTACAAAGTTCATGTGGTTGGTCCTCTTTTGGGGTGCACATTCTCTATCAGTGATGTCATATGCACCCCCAAAGAGGGGGGCAATTATTTAGGGTTTTACATTCTACAAAACAATGTTCCTACACCTTGGTTCAGTTCAGTTTAGTTTCCGCCCTTGGAATTGTGGGTTATACAGCGAGTGGGTTCAGACCAGTCTATGAACCTCGTACACAAAAATTTTACAAGACATGGTTTCCTTAGCATTCTGGGGAGTAGTTACAGGTTAGAGGATACAATGGACTTCCTCTCTACACTACTTCATCTAATGGCATCGGATCACCCAAAAAACTAGGCAATACAGAGATCTCTTCATACATATTCAGGGAAGAAGTTAAAGGTTGGAGGATACATCAAATTCCTCCCTATACTTCTTTGGCTTATGGCATCAGATCACCCAAAAAACCTAGGACAAGATATCCTCTTTCTACACCCTTTCTCTCATCACGGATCAGGTGCACATGTTCCATTTTTCATTTGTGTATTCTACATTTACATACTCTTAAATATATATACATGCATCTTTTATGTATGTTTTTACATATATACATGCGTATTTGACTTCTTGATCTTCTTCTCCTTGCAAGTCCGACCGTATGAGAAGCAAGTAGTCAACAACAACAACAACAAAAATGTGTTAATGGCAATAACATTTTGTCGGCAGCAAACACCATACTAACCATGCAGGTACATCACACACATCAACAACTACACACATGTTTCCACCCTAGGTTCACTCTCATCACTTTTTTGTGCTTTTGCATCTTTATTTTCCACGCTCCATCATCTTTTTTTCATTCCATGCTTTCTCTAGTCCTTCGGCACATTTTCTACATAACTCTACATGGACATTCATGTGTACGCATCTATATATCTACTTTATGTTACTCGAGCGTTCCGATCACCAACATAAAGTGGGGGAAAATGTAGACACTAAATCAAAAACTTTGGGTATTATTTAGTCTTGGTCTCATACTACTATTCATATGGTTTTTGAGTGAATAAAAGTACTAATTAACCCCTATCTTTTGGCCATTTTATTTTGCTATCTGTCATCATTCCTCGACCTTTACCGCACATACTTGCCTAGTTTATTTCTATCATTTTGTGCTATTTTATCACTTGACTATGACACCCATGCTAGTACTAGGGCGCTGACATGTGCCTTGGTCCTAATCAGGGTGCGCTGATCCTTTTTACACTTTCCTGCCACTTTTTGGGCACTTTCTAGGCGTTTGAGATTTCTATATTTTTGGTGGTTGGCCTTTTCAGGGTTAATTATGAAATTAGAACAAGAGAACCATATAAATATAAATTTATGAGATCATAATGAGGGACCAAGCACTAGTCACTACTATCACCCACCTAGAGTTACATCCATCTAAGGCATCTAGAGCTCATTTGCATCCATCTAGCTCCATCACAAGGGACAAGGCTGGTTCATCTACATCACACAAGTATAGGAGGGAAGTTTATTCTATTCCATCCACCATTTATTACATTTACTACACATAGTTATTAGCTTACTACTTTCACAAAGTGTGACTAGCCACAAGAGCAACTAGGGCATGATTGTACACACAATCACATAGAACTACATTGGGTATGAGATGTAGTGCAATGCTCAGTTAGTAAGTCCACCATTGTGGCCACTGAGGACATTCCAAACCCTTCATTTGTATTTTTATTTTTCAGGGTTTGATGCTTGCTTTGGGGTTTTTAGGTCTATCTTTCATCATTGATCATTGGTGGCATTTGACACAGAGTAACGAATTACACACGATAGACAACAAAGGATTCATGTCATCATATAACCATACAAATGTGGTTTCTGGACCTCCTACACAAACTAGGGAACCTAGAACTCAGACTAGGGAACCCATAGGTACCTCTGCACATATCTAGGTGCCCCAATCCACTTAAATTTCCTAGATCTGTACTTTTTTGGACCTTAGCACAGTCATTCCCTCCTCCTATTTCTCTAGCCATCTTCATGGCATAGTCAAGCAAGCTCTTCAAATCAACTAAGCTCTTCTTATCCCTACTTGTCAATTAGGGTTTCACATTTTCATTTACTTAGCTGCTTTAGTCATTTCCTTTATGCATATTATTTGTTATTTACTATTGCTCCTATATAGATTAACTACCATTATTCCACATTTTAGTTAATCACTTTTTTAAAGTAAAAGAGTCAAAAATTTCTCAAACTTTGACCATAATAATAAGTTTGACTATCAAATGTTTTAGAAATAAACAAAAAATTACCTTATGATTGTATTTTTGATGGAACCCGACTTCCATTTTCAGGGGGGTTGTATAAAATCAAGATTAAATTTCAATTTGTTAAGTAACTAAACAACATCAAAATGGAGATTAGAGGCATGTTATGAAGTAGAATAATGAACACCTATTGTATGCAGCTAATGAAATAGATGTAAATAATTTAATAACACCACATTTGTGCCAAATCGACTAAAGCCATGATCGGTTCCTAGGTGGAAGCGATAACCATCCAATATTGCTTGTGATTAGAGTGACAACGATCTCTAATGGTGGCTGTAAACGTGATGAGGACATGGTCCTCAAATCTTTATTTTTCAGTTTATTATATATGATGTGATAATTACAAAAAAAATGAATACAAGAGCAATTGAATATAGAGATCATATGGTTATTGTATGTATTAATCAATTGGTCAGTGGGAAGCTCATTGAAAGTGAAAGTGAGAATTTTTGAGTTCTCATATGTAGGTTTATCAATGAAAGTGTGATCACTTGGTGAAAAGGAGCATATTCTACCTCCAAAAGCATCCACGGTTAAATTGGGGCCCAAAAATCATCTCCAATTGTTGATTTTGTCATTACATGCTAGGAAAATGATATTTTTTCCCACCAAAACATCTGCAGCTGAAATATCCACAAATTTTGTACCATTTCCCCCAAATTTGGCCTTTATTAAAATACCTCTCCATAATGATCCTAATGTAATTAGTTTTATTGAAAATGGATGCCTAGATTAAAAGTTATGAGCAAAGCAGTCAAAATGCATTTGAGCCCCAACTCAAAACTTCATTTTCTAAAAGAGTGTCACATGTCTCCTTTGTATTATTCATGGGAATTCAAGTTCAAAATAAATTTTGCAATCTACCTTAGACATGTGGAAAGTCATGATTCAATGGTCAGTTAAGTTGGAAAATTTGGGATTGGACGAGACTAAGGAATAGTTCCTTGAGTTCCTTTGGGGCCTGAATTAACTGATTTATGAAGGGATCAAACATGCGGGGAAAAGTGGGGAACTGTAGAATAGAAGGAACCAAAAAATAGTTCCGTAAGTTCCCTAGGGGCCCAAATTAAATGATTTATGAAGGGATTGGGCATGCGGGGTAAGCGAGGAACTAAGGAATAGAGGGAACAATTCCTCGAGTTCCCTTAGGGCCTGGTTTAACCAATGAAATCATGAGCTCAACACTATGGAGAATAGGGAGAAATGAGGAATGGGTAGAACATAAGAATAATTCTACTTATTCCCATATTTACCGATGGAGGGACTAAGATAATTCCTCAAGGTTTGGCTTGGGGATGGGGGGATCAGATGGAAACGAGGTAGAGGTGAAAAAAAAACAAAAATCCACATATTCCAAACTTATCTAACTTTACTAACTGAAGGAGTTAGAAATTCTCTTGCAAAGTGTTGAGTTATAAAGGAGTGAAATGGTGGAAGCAGAGAACTAGGGTAATGTAGGAACAAAAGAAGAGTTCCACCAACCAACAAAAGGAGGGTCTTAGAAAAAATGTCTAATTTCTTAGCTTGAATGATGTATAAGTAGTGGGGGAAGGTAGATGTTGACACTTTAGAAGTCTTGCAAATGGAAAAAAGAGTGGAAAAAAATCATGAAACCTATAATCCAAGCCTTTAAGTTTCTCATTTTCTCGTGATTATGCCACTGAACACTTAGGATGATAAAAAAACCTATAAGTTTTCCCCTGAAAACATTCCCCTCTTCTTGAATATTACATAACACACTTGAAACATCCCCAATTCTGTAAGTTATCCTTCTAAAATTTCTTAAAAGTATGAACAAGGCAAGAAACCAGAAAAGAGCACTGTGGAACTGCAAAGTCATTCTTGGAGTCCTCCAACATGCAAATGAACTTTAGGAGCCCTTCAATTGTTCTTGAAATAGAGCAACAAGTACCTTAGGGAACTAAGGAAAAAAATGAGGATATGGCAAGGTTTACATTAACATACCATTGAACAATCATGCATGACAGAGGAAAAATGAGGAGTAACATGGAAATGGAAGGGTTATAACAAGTAACAATGAAGGATTCTGCAAAGATGGTGCCAAGGATGTAAAGGATCAAAATGGGTACCAACACTTTATATTTATATGTCTATATATATAGCCACGAAAATCTCAACTAATTGTTTATAAATACACATACACACGCACAAGATGATAAATATGTACATACACAAATATCCTATTTAAATTAAATCTTTTTTAATAACAAGATAAACATTAGACCCATTATATTATCAATATCCAATTCTATTTAATTCATATTTTTACCCATATACTAATACATTTACATTTTATTTCAAGCAAAATATATAAAATTAATCAAACAAAATATATTTACATGTATATGTAATGTGCCTCCGCATTATAACATTATATATAAGTTTATGTTTATATACTAAGGGCTATACTTTCATGTAAAAAGATTAAATTTATAAACTTTCCACATAACAATCTACAACAATCTTCCTATTTATACTTAGAACACTTGACATATGATTGGTCAAAATCAAAGGGTTTGTTTCAAAATCCACACCATTAGGGAATATACTTAGATTACAATTAAATTATTTGCATTAATTTCAATACTTAATAGTCTTGGGAAATATACCAATTTTTTTTCCATATTACTTTCATAACTTCATTTCCATGCCTTAACCCTTACAAGAGAAACCAAAGGATATTATACTACAACTTATCATTCCTTTGAAAACTCATTGAATAACATTTAAATAAAAATATAATGATACATGTAATCTTACACCGGGCATTAGAGCAAGAGTTTGGAATCCTTTCAATAGAATACCAGTGAGAAAAACAATGGAATATTTGCACCTATCCTTATATTTTTATTTTCTTTGGGAGAGAAGTAAGAGAAAAATGACGAGCCACTATTTTATTTCATTTACAACTTTCAAAACAACTTTCAGCAGAACCTTATTTGCAAGTAACTCTCAAATACAACAAGCAAGAACATGCTTTTCCACATACATTACAAGTAACCTAAAGTAACCACAAGAACAAAACTTTTCAAAAAACATTACACTGCCTCCAAATGGAAAAGATGTCACAACTTGCTCAAAACCCAGGATCAACATTTTCATTTCAAGTTAATAACATTTCCAAGTTCTTAATAAGTAGATACAAAACAATACTCTCTCCCACAACTTGCAAAAAACATATTCACTTATCAAATTGCTTCTTATTCACACACTTAAACAAGTTACTTCCATACCAAACAAAATAGAGGAATCCAAAAACACTTATTTCCCAACAATACTGTGGAGGAATGATTTTCCTCCAAATTTTACCACAAGTTCCTTAACTCACACATGGCTTAAAAGCCAACAACTAATCCTCACAATGAGTACAACAAACATTTCACACATACAACCATCGAATAAAAAATTCACGTCAATCAAACAAGTGATAGGGACTGTTGTCTAAAATAAATCACCTAGTTATTTTGACAACTTACATCCACATTCTGGCTCTGAAATTTGATATTACAGGTTGTGCGCCTTTTGATTGCTTCCTTGGCATAGTTCTTAGCTGTAATTCCTTACGCACCCACATGTGCTCTTCTCATGTTTCACACCCTCCACCTTCTTCCCCATTCTCTATCTCCTTTCATTCCTCTTGTGCGCACTCCCTTCGCACTTGCCTCCCTCTAAACAGCTCATGCACCTTTCTTATGCGGCTTGGAATTGCTTACCAAAATTAGTTAATCCCTGACATCCTTGTATGCACCCTTCTTTGTTGCCTTGCATTACCTAATAAATGCTCACACCCTGCTTACATACTTGTCTCCTACAAGTATGTATTCATTCCTGCTACACGCAACACTTTTGCGTGCCTATCTTTTGCTATCATTTTCTGTGCTTCTTCCTTCCACGCACACCTTTGTGCCTTCTTATGTGCTAGTCACTATGTTGCGTGATCGCCTATTAGAATAAGTGTATCACATGCAACCTACCAAAGTGCGCCAACAAGGTGTCGAATCCTTACAAGCCAACTAAAGTGTGACACGTGGCAGAAAAGATAAAGTAGATGATGACATGGGTTACACTTCAGATCATTTGAATTCAAATGTTGGTGGGAATGGGTAGGTGAGAAGTTGGAAAATATCTCTCATACCATTAATGAAGGTTTTGATTGCTCTAACCACTTGATTTGATTCATATCTCACCTCCTTCCTTCTCCTACATGCCAAATAGACATGGGGAAACACATTTGAAAGATTTGCTGGTGGCTTTACAAGCATTCGTTGTTGGTTGTTAGTGGTTTGGTTTTCAAATCAGATTTTCCCTCCTTCTCCTCCCCTTCTCTCATCGATTTATCTATAAATGTAAGATCATTACTCATTATAAAGGGTTGCATTCTTTCAATTTGTCAAGGCATCACCTTTCATTTTGAGTTGCAGACCTTTAGATTTGGTCTTTGTATATGGATATCGACCTCATACACCATTGTAATCGACTATGCATTTTTGGAAGTAATAAAAGAATTGTTTTGTGGCTATTCTCTACCTTAACCTATTTTTATTCTTCTTCTTTTCCTTTCCTTCACGTTGTGTGTTTTTTGTGCCTTCTCATGTTCCTTATATCTTCTTTTCTGATTGTGTTTCACGAAAAATGAATGTATAACTACATCTTGGTTTGTGCTACGTGTGTCTATCCTTCCCCTGCGCATTCTCCTTAATTTTTACTCAAAGCTAATCATGTTCATCCCCTTTATTTATGGTGTTATTGCCTCCCTTATATTAGTTATCCATTTTCACATATCCTTCTATCTCTAGTCCCTTAGAATATTTAGATTAGAATTTCATTACAACATTAGGAGTAGCAATAGTAATAGAAGTAAGTAGAGGAACTAGTCTTCTCCAAAGGTTTGTCTCAAGCATGCAAGGTCCCATAACTTAGACACAGTCCCATTGTTGACTCAACGACTTAGTTCAACTTGATTTGAGATGGGTATAAGTTTGAGTGTTAAATGTTTTTGGCACGCCCGGTGGGACAATAATTGAAAGCTTAGATTTCATCATTGTTGAGTTCTGGTGTGTGGCTTGGTAATTTCCAGCCTTTAGAGGCTTATTTCAACACATCTAGTGACTCTTAACACTCATATATACTATTTTTAGTAGTCTATGTGCCTTTCATGAGAAGAGTACATACGAGGAAAAGTGTTACAACTGAAGAATCCTTTGAGTACCTCTAGCTTTCTATAAGAAGAATACACAATATAATGTCCATGCATGCATCTTCATCTCTAATGCAACTTAGAATTTCTACTCCTCCTCTCGGTAGACCTGTGTAGGCTACCATGGAAAATCCAGAACCTATAAGAAACTTTGTTAGCTTTAGTGGTGGAAGCCTCTCAATCTCAATGCAAAACATGATATGCTAACAACTACACTCAAAAGTATTCCATATTTCACCAGTGAGAATCAAGTCACCCCTGTTGAGCACATCCAGGATGTAGCTAATGTATGCTTCATCTATTTAATCACACATGATGATGTAACAGTCAGGCTTCTCACAACTTCATTTAAAGATAAATCACTTCAATGGTACAAAATATTGAGACCTGCATCTATTGCTACTTAGGACGAGGTTGGAACAACTCTTTATAACTACTTTGAAGATAAATTAGATAGCCTATCCTTGGTGGAGTAGCTAACAACAATGAAAAGAGAACCCAATGAGTAGATGACTGATTTTAACATCAGATTCCAGAAGACTTGGGATAAAATCCCTCAAGTGGTAAGGCCTAAACCCTAACACGATTTCCTATATTATCTAAGGGATTTTAATAGTGACATCTCAATCATGATTCAATCCATGGGGGTAGAACCTTATCTACTGCATACAATATTTCAATAAGGGCAGAAAATAATCTCATACTGGTGGGAAAGTTATATCCTATACCTCTAGCACCCTTATTCTTAGAGATGTCTCACGTGCCCCAACCTTTTATTGCCCCTATTCCCAAGAAGAGTGCTCAACCCACTGCACCCACATCCTATTCTCCCACACAATATAAATAAGATGATGAAATGAAAGCCCTAATTATACAATTATCTAATAAAGTTATATCTTTAGAAAAATAGTAGGCGTAAGCCTTTCGAAATAGTTATAATCAAGGGCATAATCAAATCCATCAACCCTTCAGAAATCAATATACGAATCAGAGATATCTGTAGAATCAAAAAAATGATAGATGACATGCCAACGTGCACCTCCCATTGCAAGTAGTTTTTCTTGTGTAATCTCTTCCAGCATCTAGCACAAGCCAAACACTTGTTCCAGTTTAGACTAATATGGCACAAGAGTCTTAATGGTGATTTCCTTCTACTATGCCTCATAGTTAGAATCACTGCACCAACGCTACATGCATGTATGCCTATATGATTCATAATTCTTATATTTGTGAACCTTCTACAAGCACAAATAAGATTGAAAATCAAGAAAAGACAGGAGTTCCTGAGGAAAAACTGATGTTCTTTGGTACTGAAGACTTATGTGCAGTCAATCAAGCTACAGATGACACAAATAGACTGCATGCTTAGGTTGCTGATAACACAAGGTTATAGAAAATAATGCTTGAGTTTGATGTGTAACCTTTGGTTCCTATAGCATAGGACAATCCTCAAAAGAAAAAATATCCAAGTAAGCCACCCAACGGTCATGGTGTGTAAGTTCTTGTGCACGAGGTTCAACACAACACTCCTTATAAAGTGGCACACGCCCCTCCTTTAGTAGGTCAAGCCTCTGCACCAGTTAAGGAGCCTGCCTATGCACCTGAAAAATTAAGAAAAGATGATGTTGTGCCTTAGATACACAACTCATTGGGCTTTCCATTCAACATTGTGGACCAAATTAAGAAGACGAATGTGAATGTCACAATGTTGGATGCCCTAACCATTCCATCTCAATGTGGCCTGTTGTATGAAAGTCTGGGGCAACTCCCTCACACTGATCCAGCTGCCCAAAAATCACGCACTTCTATCAATATATGTCAAGCAGAGGGGAAGCAATTAAGTAAGGTTGTCAAAATGCCACCCTTTTTTATGTCCTTGATCATAGGCAAACACCTGTTGAAAATTGTATGATTGAATCAGGTGCTAGTACTTCTATCATGCCCAAGAAATTTTTTGATGTCGTAGGTACTAAGTACAACCCTTTTTCCAAAGGAATCATGCAACTTGATGACTCAACTGTTACCACCCTTGGATTCAACAAGGATATTTAGTTAACCATCCATGCATTTCCAAGGCTTACAATAACTCAAGATGTGTCAATCATTGACTGACCTCCTTTGTTTTCCCTTCGTATATCAAGAGACTTCACTGCTAAAGTGGGTGGTTACTTGTCTTCTGATTGGTCCTATATGCTACTAAGAAAAAGGTATGGTACTTGGTTTACCATACAAACCAAGCCAATATTTTCCTATCATTTTGAGTCATATGATCCATCTCCCCTCCAAACCAATTTCCTAATCCATGAAGGCCAAGAACAAGTTTAAGAGGAGCAGCCTATTCCTCCCCCTTTACTTAATTTTGTGCTAGATGAGTGGGTAGAGAGGCATCACAAATTTGGCTGATATGCTGAAGATCTTGAAGCTCTTGAAATTGGACTTAGAACTTACTGCATCCTTGGAGAAGAAGTTGTCTTTCCACGCACGCTCAATTAAAATGAAGAAAATTCTAGTCTATGGAATTTATACTTTGACGACTCCAGAAGCAGAAATTGTGTGGGCACATGTGTTGTTATTATTTATTCCAAGGATGAGAAATTATTCTTCATGCACAAGGTAAAGTTTTCATGCTCCAACAATGTAGCAGAATATGAAGCGTTGGTGCATGGTCTTTTTGTTACTGAAAAGAGAGAAATTAAGGCACTGTAGATCTTTAGGGACCAAAAATTGGTTATCCACTAGGTCACGAGTAAGTGCACGACAAAGAATAAGATTCTCAAAGCTTATAAGCATAGAGTTTGGGACCTCCTTGAGATACTTTATGCTTTGAACATGTAGGTGGTACCAAGGAAGATGAATAAAGAAGTAAACCAAAAGGCCGCATTTGGTTCACAGTTTAATCCTACAGAGTACCTTATCACAGGCAACACACAACACATCAGGATGATGATATGGAAATCTGTTCTAGATAATGAAACCAGCTGGAAAGTGTTTTATATTGACACAAAAATTATCTAGTTCATTTAGAATGAAGTTGAGCTCTCATCAAGCATGCAAGATGACTTGCATAACAACTATGGTGACTAGGTAATACAACTCAAGTCAAACAAGTTACCTAAAGGGATGGTCACCTTGGAACAAATATTTACCCCTGATGATGAGTTCAAGGGTGAAGAAAAGTATATGTGTGTGACACAAGAAGACTACTCCCCAGTCACTATTATGTGCGAAAAGGAGTTGTTTTTGGGTAAATCTTACACACATAATGAAAAGAAGGCTTTCATCTCTTTGTGCCAGAAATACCGTGATCTATTTTCATGGGAGTATGAAAACCTGAGAGGATTTGATCTAAATGTTTCTCAACACTCTATTGACCTTGATCCTAGCATCAAGCCCATCAAGCAAAAGTAAAGGCCGGTTAATCCAAGGATAGAGCTCGTCACGAGGAAAGCATTATCTAAACTCACTGAGGTGACGATTATTTTTCCCATCCAATACTCTACATAAGTCAGAAATCTTATTCCAGCGCGTAATACAAATGGTGAAATTAGAATTTGCATTGATTTAAGATATTTAAGCAAGGAATCCTTAAAGGATCACTATCCTTTGCCTTCTACGGAGTAGATTCTATAGATTGTGGCTGGAAAGTAAAGATTCTCTATGCTAGATGGGTATTCAGGCTTCAATCAGATCATGGTCAAACAAGAGGATCAATTAAAAACAACATTTACAACCAAATGGGGAGCTTATGTATATCAGAAGATGCCCTTTGGTCTGTCAAATGTAGACACAACATTTAAGCATGCCATGGACATTACCTTCAAAGGATACATTAATGAGTTCATCTTGGTTTACCTGGATGACATAACTGTTTTCTCAAAGTAGAGTGCAGATCATATAGTGCAAAAAGTCTTTGAAAGATATAGAGAATTTTGGGTTTCTCTTAACCCCAAGAAGTGTAATTTTTTTGTGGTGTAGGGCAAGCTTTTGGGCCATATTATCTCTAATGATGGCATTTCTATTGATCCTAAGTGCGTTTTTTCCATCCTTGTACTCTCCCTGTTGGCACACAAAAAATCCTTGCAGTCCTTTCTAGGAAAAATAAACTTTGTTAGGAAATTTATTCCTAACTTTACAGAATTAGTTCAGCCCATCAGCCTCATCCTCAAGAAGGACACAATCTTCAAATGGACAATAGAAGGAAAAGATAGCTTCGACAAGGTCAAGCAAGAGATTACTTGTGCACCAACGCTCATTAATCCATATTATGCCAAGGATTTTATCCTTTATGCCTACAGAGCTAATGTGAGTGTTGCTGCTATCTTGACACAAGAAAATGAACAAGGAATGGAACAACCCATGGATTTCTTTAGTCAAAAGCTGCAAGATTACAAGTTGAAATATAGTCACACAGAGAAACAGGTCTATTCCATCATGCATGTGTTTAAAAATTTTAAGAGTATGCTCACCACAAACCACATCAAGGTGTTAGTTTTACACTTAGGTGTTAGATAATTCAACATGGGAGCATAAATCAATGAAAAAAAACAATATGGGTGAACAAAATCATGGAGTATGATGTGACTGTCAAATCCAAAAAGTTGGTTTGAGGCAACATGATATGCAGACAAATTACTGAGGATGTTCCGAATGAACCTGAGACTTCATTATCTCTAGATGGAGAACTCCCGTGTGCTGAACCTGAACAAAATCTAGATCCTGGCATGCATGGTTGATGGAAGAGATGGTGATATACCTTTCTTTTGGCACAAACCCTCTTGGTATGAACAAAGTTAAGAGATGACATCTAAGGCTACAATCTATTCCATATCAGATGGTTGATGACACTCTTCACAAAAGAAATATTGATGGCATGCTGTTGAGGTGTATTGACGGTGCACAAATTGACAAAGTGCTAGCAAAATTTCACGATGGATTCTATGGTGGAAACTTCTCTTTCGAGTCAACAATGATGAAGATCATCAAGGCATGATAATTTTGGCCTACCCTGATCGCAGAGACACACAAGTGGATCATAAAATGCAAAGAATGCACATTCTTTGTAAGAAAGAAGAAATTGGCAGCACTTCCCCTCTAATCAATCCAAACAGATCAACCTTTTACGCAATGGGGTCTTGACTTTATAGGCATGATCAATCCTCCTTCAAGTATTTGGTACAAACGGGTGTTGATAGCTACGAAATACTTCACTAGATGGATAAAAGATGTCGTGCTCAAGGAATTAACCGAGTCAGTCATCTTTGAATTTCTCGAAGGCATTGTAACAAGGTTTGGAATTACTCAAACCATTATCTCTGATAATGTAAAAGCCTTCTTGGTATTAAAATTTCTGATTGGGCGTTGAGCCTTGGAATCTACTTAAAGACCTCTTCCAACTACTACCCTCAGGGAAATGACTTGGCATAGTCAACAAACAAGAACTTGGTCAGAATAATGAAGCACACAATGAATATCAACCAAAGGCAGTGGCACACAAATGTTTCACATGTGCTGTGGGTAGACATAATCATGATGAAAAAGGCAATAGGTACTTCACCATATCAACTAGTTTATGGTAAGGAAGCCAGACTTCCCTTATCTCTTGAGTTTCCTCCATTAGAGCTTGCCCAAAAGTTAGAGTATGAGGGCACAAATCAGAGAGAAATCAGGATGGCAGAGTTGGTTGAACATGAAGAATTAAGAAAATCTACCATAATCAAGATGGAACAACATCAAAAATCAATAAAGAAGTGGTTCAAAAGAAAGGTTAGGCCTCAAGATTTCAAAGTTGGTGACTTAGTTTTAAAGTAAGATGCTGAAAGAGTCAAACCAAGGTGTCATTCAAAGTTTGATGCACTTTGGAGTGGCCCATACATCATCAGTTTGTGCAAGGAGGCTAACTGTTTTGAGCTATCTCAACTTGATGGAGGTGCACTATTAATCCTAGTCAATGGGATTTATCTCAAACCCTTCCAGTGAGTCTTCTACATCATTGTATATATTAGAGTAGTTTAAATTCCTTTAAGTGCACTACATACACATTTTTTTTTTGATATAGTTATTTCTTCCCATGTGCTTCTTGCACATACTCTTATTTTGCTCCCAGAATGCCAGTAATATTCAAGAAGTTTTGCAGGATTCAAAAACAAAGTTAAGAGATGACCCTAGGGGACAGTTCTTCAAGGTTACATATCAAAATTTTTATTTTTAGGCTTACTCCATGCCTAACGGATGCTCTAGGCTACTGATTTCTTTCATCTAGTAGGAAGATGGCCCCGAAAGTCACAAAACTGTTGTCTAAAATAACTCACCTAGTTATTTTGACAACTTACATCCCCATTATGGCCTTAAAATTTGATATTACAGGTTGCACACCCTCTGATTACTTCCTTGGTATAGTTCATGGTTGCAGTTCCTTACTCGCCCATCCGTGCTCTTCTCGTGTTTCATTCCCTCCACCTTCTTCCCATTTCTTTATCTCCTTTCATTCCTCTTGTGCACACTCCCTATGCACTTGCCTCCCTCCCAATAGTTCATGCATCCTCGCATGCACCTTGGACTTGATTCCCAAAATTAGTCAACCCCTAGCATCCTTATGCACCCCCTTCTTTGCTGCCATGCATTGCCTAATAAATGCTGACACCCTACTTATGTACTTGTCTCTTATAAGTATGCACTCATTATTTCCGCACACGACACTTTTGCATGCATGTTTTTTTCTATCCTCTTCCATGCTTCTTCCTTCTATGTGTACCTTTGCGCCTTCTTATGTGCTAGTTACTGTGCCGTGCAACAACCTGTCAAAATGAGTGCATCACACACAACATTCCAAAAGCATGCCAATAGGGTGCCGAATCCTTTTAAACTAACTAAAGTGTGATACGTGGTAGAAAAGAAAAAGTAGATGATGACGTGGGTTACACTCCAGATCATTTGAATTCAAATGTTGACGGGACTGGGTAGGTGAGAAGTTGGAAAAAATTTCTCATGTCATTAATGAAGGATCTGATTTCTCCAATCACTCGATTTGATTCAAATCTCACCTCCTTCCTTCTCCTACATGCCAAACAGACATGGGGAAACAAATTTGATAGATTTACAGGAGAATTTACAGGAATTCATTACTAGTTGTTGGTGGTTGGATTTTCAAATAAGAGTTTCCCTTCTTCTCCTCCCCTTCTCTCATTGATTTATCTATAAATTTAAGAGCATTTCTCATTATAAAGGGTTGGATTCTTTCATTTTGTAAAGGAATTTCCTTGCATTTTGATTTATAGACCTTTAATTATGGTTTTTGTATGTGGATATCGGCCTCATACACAATTGTAATAGATTGTGCATTTCTAGAAGTAATAAAAGCATTGTTTTGTGCGTATACTCTTCCTTAACTTATTTTTATTCGTCTTCCTTGCCTTTCCTTCACGTTGTGTTTTTGTTGTGCCTTCTCATGTCCCTTACATCTCCTTTTCTAATTGTGTTTCATGAAAATGACTGTGCAATTGTGTCTTGGTCTATGCTACGCATATCTAACCTTCCCCTACGTATTCTCCTTCATTTTCACTCAAAGATGATCAATCGTGTTCATCCCCTTTATTTCTTGTTATATCCCTTAGATTAGTTTTCCATTTTCACATATCGTTCTATCTCTAGTCCCTTGGCATATTTATCTTAGGATTTCATTACAACATTATGAGTAACAGTAGTAGTAGAAGTAAGTAGAGGAACCAACCTTCTCCAGAGGTCTGTCTGAAGCATGCAAGGTCTTGTCTCCTATTTTTGACTCAACAAATCAATTTAGGCTAATTTGAGATGGGTGCAAGTTTGAGCGCCAACAAGGACAAAAGATGGTATGCCAAAAACCCAAAGAAAGAAAAACTCAGAATCTAACCAACTATGATTTGAAGAGGGGAAGGTAAATATAACACTGCCACTTATAGCTCCATTAAGAGAGGGTAGATATCCCTTGGTTCCTTTGCAAGAGTAATTTTTAACTTGTATCCACTCCAAATACCTCCCATGCTTACAATCACTTCTACCTCCATTGATGCTAACTACTCATCTGTTTGGTTCCTCTAAAGTAAGATAATAAAGAGAGAACATATCTCTCACTTCAACACTACTTATCACTCTAATGATATGAAACATTCCCCTAAACACACATCACCACTTACATGATCACAATGGTGTAATGTAAGCTTCTTCACAACATTGAAACAAATAAAACACATACTCAAGTGAGTAATCAAAATCTTAATACCAAATTTAGATTAAGGGACATAATGCATTTTTTACATATAGGAAAACAATAGGGTAAGAAATACCTAATAGTAATTTTGCTCCAAAATATCCTCTAAGAATGCAAGTGAAAAACAATCCAATCAAATCCTTTAAGCAACTCCAAACTAACAACACCTTCCTAAGACAAAGATGCCTCCTTAAAACAAAGGAAAATACTCCTTTAAATAGGTAAAACTCCAAATGGATAAACCATTAGGATCATGCCATATGGCATGCTCTATCTCAAAAGAAAACCAAATCCCAAAAAAACATTAATTTCCAAAAAAAACATGCCCACATGGGCCAAATACAAGATCTTACAAAAAAAAAACCACCTAAAGTAAATGCTCTTACAAGGAAATGACATGAAAATCCAGTGAGTCCAAAAAATAAAATTCTAATAATAATTACAACTCAAATCAAAATTCATTAATAAAATTATAGTCCATATTAAAGGCATGACACTAAAATAAATGCAGAGTGGTTGAAGAGTTTTCAAGGCTCATTATGGGGTTATTTTGAGTCCCCAAATGACCAAAAATTCCCCAAAAAGTACACCTATCATATGGGTAGTTATATGGGAGGGTTTTAGTAGTGTGGGACAAGGTTTATTTGTTTCACACACCACTCAAAAGTGGCTTCAAAGGTGAAATTCGAATTTTCTAAAATTAGAAAGCTCCCTAAAACCCAAATAAAGAAAACCCACACAAAACAAGTAAAAATATTAAGCCATTAACTCAATTAAAAAATAATCTTAATAATAAATAGAACAAAAATAAATAAATAAAGTTAAAGGTCCCATGAATATGGGTAACAACATGACAATGTAAGAATAATCTAAATTAACACATAGTCACCATACACATAACCCAAACCCACCTAATTCTAAGCCCATGTGACTTATGTTGGCTAGTGAGCCCAATGTGAATTAGTACCCCTTTATATTATTTTATTTTGTTTTTGTGTTTATTTCCATGTAAATAGTTTCTTAGCACTTGTTCTCCATCTACACACTCAACACATAGATCATACCCACTCGAAATAACATGTAAGTTTAAATCTAACTATGCACAAAATAACAATAATTCAATTCATGCACAAATCAATATATATACACTTCAAAATCAATTTATAAATTCTCAAATATCAAGTACATTTATCATAATCATCATATCTATTTATCCTAACAATTCATTATGTAATTTCACACAAAATCAATTAATTTACATCATTTCAAATCACATGACTATAATTCATGTATCATTTCATTATCTATATGTTATTGGATATTTGAACCTATGCCCATATGTTTTGAAGCCAATCATTTTTTTTCAATTTTACCAATACTTTTAAAATTACTACTTAAAACATCAATTAGTCGAAGTTCCATAATCCACTTTGTTTTTGTAAAAGTTATTCATACTCCTCATATTTATGAATTTCTTAGCTAGGTCCATTTTTGGTTTTGAGGTTCTAATCCTCAATGTTCACTCATACTCTTGTCCCTTTATACAACATTGGGATAGTTATAAAACATCATTATATTCACCACATCAAAGCATACTCATAACATACTCGTCATAAAGGCATGCATATAAATATAATAAAATTTTGATATGATTATACACCTAAAAATAAAGTTTACTCAATGCAACATAGTTAGGCACCTTATTTCAAAAATAACATGGTCAACCAAGTATAGAAAAATTTCACTACTAACCTAATTATAGTTTGAAAAATGTCACAAGAAAATGGGCATTAAACATTCAATCCAGAGGCTACGAGGAATAAAAATAAAAATAGAAGAATAGAGAGGGTTTTAATTGATAAATTAATTATCTCAAATATTAATGTTCACTAGAATAAAAATTCCTCCAAAAAATGTATGTGGATATCATTATCGGGTAGATAATATAGAAATTTAGAATTGGATAAGAAATAAAGAAGACAAGGGACAATGAAACATAGAAATAAATATAAAACAAGATGTTGGAAGAATGATCAAGATAATACAATATCAATGTCGATTTATTGTACCCAAAATACAATGTTTTGAATGTTTCAAAAAAATTACTTCTACATGTAGCCCTTGTCTTAGGGATCGAATTTTTCCAAAGAATAAAAGTTTAAAACTTGATATATTTTGTGTAAACAAAAATAAATTTTTTTTGGTGTTTGAATCACCTAAAAAATGTTCCCATGGTTGCAAAAGTACCTCAAGTATGCTCCAACCCAAAAAATACAATGAAAAAGAATGATAAAAGTATGTACCCCATGTAACTAGGAGAAGATTAGGTACACACTAGGCTAAAAATGGTGCCACATTACAAATGAGAACTATAGTTTTGTAATAAAAAACTAGTTTATTATTTCTAATTTAAAAATGCTACACCACACATGAGGGGAAAGTGTAGACACCTAAATCCGAATGCACAATTTTACTACTACAATTTCACTGATTATCCTCTTTTCCATCATTTCGTTATAAATTAGTGATTTCCCGCTAATTAGATAACATTCCCTTCCATTTGGTCAATTAACAACACTTCGTTCATTAACTATCCTTTCCTTCATTCTGGATGCCAATTAACGACACTTCATTAGTTATAGTCCTCTTTTACTTAACTATTTATTAGTTAATTAAGCCTTTTTAGTCTTGTATTTTATCAATAAACCCTCTTATTATTTAAATCCCCCTTTCAAACCCTCCAAATTCTACTAATTTCCTTCTAAATCACCTCCAAATGGATTTTCAAGCTTATCTTGGTCTATTAATTAATCCTAGTTGATTAATTAAATCATATCCAACTCCCATGAGTTGCTGATCATTAATTAATATCTTCTAATAATGCTTATCCCTTTCTAATTCTACTTTCTATTTATCCCACATTCTCTAGGTTTCTAACTTCTCCCAAATTGGAAAGCTATATAAAGAACCTAGTACCTCCCTTCCAATCTTACACCAATGTTTCATCTTTACACTATGTGCACATGATAAGAGCAATTTCTACTTTGAAAAGCTTATTGATCTAGCACCATTTTATCCTCTACTTGCAAAGAGTAGTAAGGGAAGAACCATACATGGCAATCAAGCCATATTGGTAAGACTCCTTCCTCTTCCTGGAGATATGCCTTCCTTTGATCATTCATAATCATGATTGGTTCAACAAAAGGAGCAGCTACGTTTTAAAAATCCCATAAAAAATAACAAGGGATGGATTAGTATTTCATGTTAATTGGATACATTAGTTAGTTTTCCCCTTCCATGGCTTTATCATGATGCATTGTTTAGATTAGCTTAGTTATGAAGACTATGCGGTCTTAGTTTTCATTAAGTAATTTAGTTTGGTTTAATCACATGCGTACATATGGTATGCTCGATGGGACATGTCTTTGTCTCACATGTATTCTTTATTTTGGTAAGTTTCTTTTTGCATACTAACCCTCTTTTTAAATATATTGACATAACTTGTGTTTTAAGCATGTTTTGTTGAGTTTTAACATGTGTCGAATCTTCCTTGTAGGTATAAAGGAGGCGAAGTGCTATTAAAATTGGACCTTGATGTGAAAAATTTAAGCTTTCTTCATGTTTTCATTTTTAGAGCTTCATTTTTCATCATTTTACATGTTAGTTTTGTCAATTTGTTGAAAACGTTATTTTTTTGAGAAGGTATCTTAATGTTTGATAGTCTTGAGACTTCTTTACACATATTACGGAGGTAGGTTGCTGTCAAAATAGGATTTTGATGAAAAAAAATCAAGCTTTTTCCATGTTTGGGTCAAAGCATATAACTGTGTCCCACTTTTTTGTAGTTTTTGTACTTTCAGCAAACTATGTCTGACAACCAAAACATGAGCAAACACATATAAAATGACCAAACATGCATTTTTAAGAGGCTATAAATACCAAGGTGCAGGGCATCCAGAATTTACCTGATTTTTTAAATTTTTATAGTATTTTTCAATTATTTATTTACTAGTCAGATTTTAAAATATTTATGGCCACAAAGTGGGACACACTTGTATGCTTTGACCCGTTTGCATTTTTAAAACTTCATTTTTCATCATTTTACATGTTAGTTTTGTCAATTTATTAAAAATGTTAAATTTTTGAGCATGTATCGTTAATGTTTGATAGTGTTGAGTCTTCTTTACACATATTAAGGAGGTGGGTTGTTGGCAAAATGGGATTTTGATCATAAAAAAATCAATATTTTTCCATGCTTGCATTTTTTAGAGCTTCATTTTTCATCATTTTACATGCTAGTTTTGTCAATTTGTTGAAAATGTTAAGTTTTTTAGTATGTGCATTAGTGTTTGATAGCGTTGAGCCTTCTTTACACATATTAAGGAGATGGGTTGATGTCAAAATTGAACCTTTGTGGGAAAAATTGATCTTTTTGCAGAGTTTGGGACATTTTTTTAGTACATGTTAAGTGAATACCCGTGAGTATAAGAGCGTATGTGTAACCTATCTTCTAGGAGGCCATAACATTTGCTCCCAAACTCAAAATGACTCCATATTGTTTGTGACAACGGAAATTTCTTGAGGTGAACTATGACAATGAACACATAAATTTGGAATTTAGACTTATAGAAAGTGCAAAGTTTTCTTTTATTATAAAATTGGTCATTTTCTTTCCATGTTAGATTCGTTTTAATTTGATCAACACCATGTATGCTTCTTCTCTTGCGCTTTCAAAAAACTTTGAGAATCATAAATGGATATGATTATGGATATTATTCTAAAATTATGGATATTATTTGTTTAGAAATGGTGTTAGTATTTTAAATATTTTTTGGAAATATACTTTTTGTTATAAATTCATCAAGACCGTGTATGCTCTTCTCTTGCATGCTTTCGAGTGAATCTTGAGAATCAGAAATGGAAACAATTTTTTGGATGTTTTTCTAACATTTTGATTGTCATTTGGAAATAAGGATAACACTTGATATTTTGATAGTTTTCATAGAAAAACTAATCATTTGAGTTGTTATTTAAAAAAATAGTTTCTAACACTTAAATGCTTTGATTACACTTGTTTTTCCATTTGCTTAAGTTAGATCAAGTGTTGTGTATGCTCTTCTCTTGTCGCTTTCGAGTGATCTTGAGAATCAAAAAGTGAATTTGATCTTAATTTTTAACATTTTGTGTTTAATTAGAAAAAATTCATCATTTAAGTTTATTCAATAAATTCAATCTTTCAAAAGAACTTTATTGTTCATTGGTGAAAGTTTTCCCATTTATAATTAGTTGGATCAAATGTCACGTATGCTCTTCTCTTGTACTTTCAAGTGGTCTTGAGAATCAAAAGCGAGCTTGATCCTCTTTTTAAACATTGTGGTTTGCTTGGAAAACTACTAATATTTTGAGTGCAGGACATTTTCACTTGTCAAATAATCAATTCGAAACAAATACTAACTACACTATGTGCAGGTTACCAAAGGTGTGCAAAACCACATTAAGATCTAAGATAAAAAACACACCATTCATTCAAAACATTGTATTTACATGTTCGGATAAGGGCTTAAACCCATCCGCTTTAAACTGTGGGAAGTTCCTTGGCATAAGCCATAAAACCCATTATGAGGATTACCACATGAACCCCCAAAGTAGTCAACACATTGAGGGAACTGATTGAGGAAACGGGAAGTTCCCCACTACCTACTCTCACTAGAAATTCCCATGAGGAGTGTTAAATATGTATCTGTATGAGGCCCCATTCATTAATTTGATTGTTGGGTTGATGGTACCTTGTATGTAGGATTTATTCTAGAAAATTGTACCTCTCTTAGACAAGTTTATTGGTGAGTGTTGAGAACAAAATCCTAGGGAGCCATTTGGCATTGGGGCCACCTTGACCGTTATCCAAAATGTGTTTCAAATAACCTTTACAAATCAAAACTTCACCAGAGTCAAAACCATGTTTGTTGAACAAGGTGAGAATCCATTGAAGTTTGTGTCGTGTATATTTCATCACAAAACTTACAACGCAAAACTTTGTCTTAGTTTCTACCTTCTTATCAAACAAGGCGAAACTCTGCCAAAGTTGTGCCACACATTTTTCATCCCCAATCCTAAATTCCCTTGTTCTCTTTTTGACTATTATTGGTAAAAATAAATAAAACAACTTGAAGTGCTTCCAAAATTGTGTCCACCACTTTTGCACCCACATCACATTCACTCATTTTTATGACCTTGATGTAAACGTTGCAAGTGTGTTAGTATGTCCTCATATTTTGGTAGTTTGTCTTGAGATCCAACATTGAGATGTTTCAATTATAGAAGGGTATCTTTCCTTGATCTTCCTTTGTGTCGTTACGTTGCTCAGCATTATATCAATCCATTGTTGATACTTACATATTGTTTTGTTAAAACTTGATATAAGTGTCCAAATTGTATTGTTACACTACTCGCATTGTGTCGACCCATTGTTATACTTAAACCTTGTTTTGACTTCGAACTTTATTTAGTTTTGAAGGTGTTTGTTATGCTGCTCGCATTGTGCTCAATCCCTTTTTGATACTTACATCTTATTTTTCTTAAACTTGATATAAGTATTCCAAATTGTATTCTTATGCTGCTCACATTTGTATCCTCCATTTTTAGGACTTAAACCTTGTTTGTATTAAAATTGATTTAAGTGTATACCTTGTGTTGTTACACTTATCAAAATCACTTCAACCCCTTTTTAATACTTAAATCTTTTTTATTCAAAACTCGATTTAAATATTGAAATTGTGTTGTTATCATTATCAAAATAATTTTTGAGACAATTTGAACATAGGAAACAATTTCCTTTGTGGTCATTCCTTTGTCTAGGACTTCATAGATTTTCCTTGGTGACCTTCATCATACACTTCACATCTAGGAAAAACTTTCCTTTGTAGTCTGTTACACTGTCAAATTTTCATCAACCATTTTGATATTCACACTTGCAACTTGTTTTCCAAACCTTGTTGGATTTCCAAATTATTTCATCACGATGTCTGTTTTCCTTATATTCCCTTCAAAAAAATCAAACAAGCATCCCCATATTTGAAAAATGTCTAGTTGGTTTCCTTTACGTTGTCCAAATCGACATGGAACTTCCTTCCATTTGAAGGAGTTCAATCATACAATCTAGGTCTAGGAATTTGGTCCCAACGATGCAAACCATGACTAACTATCACATGGTTCCTTACACTTATGACAATAGGGAACCTAGGTTTCAGCATTCACATCAAAAGATTCCCATCATGATTAAACCTTGATTGGTTCTTCGTGCAATAGAGAACCCATTCGTTACCCCTTTCCCCACCTTCATCTCATAGTCAGTGGTATGATTCTGATGCTTCTAATCCATGTACAAATTCCCCTCAGTCTTATAATGCTTCTTATCCATGATTCTTTTGATTCCCCTCAGTCTTCTAATGCATCTAATCCATATCCTTCTAATTCCCCTCATTCTTCTTATGTAAGGCATTCTTCTTATTCTCAATTATTCTAATCCATTCTATTTTTCTGATTCCCCTCAGTCTCCTGAGCCTCATTCGATCAACTTTCTTCTAAGGAATAATCTAGTCACCTAAACAAATTTTTCCTCCTTTAAGGATCTGTATCACCATAAATTCTCCCCATCATTCATCTAATTAACCCTTGAGTCATGGTCCTCCCTTTCTCCACAGGACCCCCTTTATCAGTCATCAACAACATCTTCCTCCTTTGAAGATCCGTGTGACTCCAAGTTCCTCTAATAATTCATCTAATTCGACTCTTGAGTTGCGGTCCTCCCTTTCTCCATAGGACCCCCTTTATCAGTTGCCTCAATGATGTCTTCCTCCTTTGAAGATCCATGTGCAACTCAAAATTACTCTAATAATCATCCAAGTCGACCCCTACATCACAATCTACTAACTTTCTACATGATCCTCTTTGTCTACCTGCACTATGCCATATTCTAGGAAAACCTATACCAACCAATTCCAAATCCACATCTTCTTCAACTCATGAGACATATAAATCCAAATCTACTTCATCTCTTGAGTCATCTTCTTCTATCAATCAAAATCCAATCCCTCTTTGGCCCTTGATCATTTCAATCATTCTTATTCTATCCTTCATCAATCTTCTAAAGATCGGATGTTTGCATCCACGTCAAACACATTCACAAGAAATGATGTGCTAAGATATATTTTCAAAGCACTATCCAATTCATTTGTGGATGTAATAAGGTCAAACCTTCCCCTCATCTACATCATCAAAAATATTCTAAATCTTCCACACTTGTTAGGACCTATTTCTTCCAATCAACCTACTATCATCGACCAAAAATGACCCATACCGATCGATTTCTTTTAGAATGAAGAAGAAATCAGAGAATTCATGGGGATGCATGATGAAATTCCTCTAAAGGATAATGAGCAAGGATTCTCTTTTGACCTTGATGTGTTCACGTATTGTGGGGAATAATTTGATTCCTTTTGTTAGAAAATAGAGGAAGATCCTAAGATCATCAAACTTGATCCTCCTCTTATTCTTCCATCTTCACATTCCCCATTGCATGATGAAATGGATAGGTCTATCCTTGATCCATCTTCTATCCTATCGTCACCCCATCATTCCTTACATATCATGATTCCTCAATCACAATATCTCCTTGGGTAATCTTCTAGGAGCCCATCATCTTCTTCTATATATGGGCCACCTCATAGATATCCCTTCATCTTCTATTTGTGGGTCACCTCTGGGTAACCCTTTATCCTCTATTCTTGGGCCACATCCTAGTATCCCTTCATCTTCTATACTTAGGCCACATCCTAGTATCCCTCCATCTTCTATTTATGGGACACCTCTGGGTAGTCCTTCATCTTCCATCTATGGGACACCTCCTGGTAGCCCATTATCTTCTATACTTGGGCCACATCCTAGTAGCCCTTCATCTTCTATCTATGGCTCACCTCCTGGTAGCCCATTATCTTCCATCCTTGGGCCACATCCTAGTATCCCTTCATCTTTTATCTGTGGCTCACCTCCTGGTATCCCATTCTCTTTCCATCCTTGGATCATAGCCCTTCTCTTTGTCCATCATATCATCCTTCTATCAACAACTGTGGCAAGCCCACCATCATCCCTAACATTCCTATCATCAATCCTAAACATCCAATTTCTTCTCCCACTTCTCAGGATTAAAAAAATCATGCATTAGTTGGTATGAAACATAAACAATTTCTTCATCAAGCTAAGATAAAAAATCCAAAGCTCCAAAGGCTCCAAAAATCCAATAACCACAAATCTAAAAATCAAATGCAATTCAAGAATGCACACCAATGCCAACCATCAAGTATGGTACAAAGTGCAAAAATCTATGGATAGGGAACTCAAGCCCCCACATACAAAATCCATGTTGAAAGATAAGTTGTAGTCACTTATCGAATATGATCTCACCATGGTCATCGAGATTGGAGATAATATCACTCTTGATAAGAAAAAACTCTAGTATCCCTTATCAAAGAAATCACAAACATCATTGTTGGATCCTATCATGTAGAGTGACATTGTTGGTCCCAAATTTTTAGTCATTCAATTTCATCGTCTTCTCCCTTCACGGTTTTCCTTTCGCAAAACCATCTAAAAAATCAAAAAAATTCAAAAATACAAAAAAATGAGAAACCATTAAAACATTACAAAAAAAATCAAAGGTACAAAGATCAAACATTGCAATCAGGTATTATATACACATGGATGTTCTTTCTTCCCTTTCTTTCCATTCCTCTACAAGTCATCCACCATGTTCATCCCTTCATGATATTTTGGTTAGTCTATTCACTCATTTTGTGAAATTTATCTCTATAGTATCTGTTTGACCTTGGTCTTTCATCACCTTGGTAAATTAAAGAATGAATGACCTCTTAGAGATCCTATCACTATCATACATTTAATAAACTTGTTGCGAAGAACTTTTTGGTATATTTTTGACACTAGCCAATGTCGTCATCAAAATCACTTCCACATCCTTCCATCAAGACCATAAGTGGTTCTTAACCCCTTATCAAAACAATCAAGAGAGATGAAATAAGTTTTCAAAAAGAAAAAAATCAATCAAAACTCAATAAAAAATCAAAAGCAAATCAATTTATAACTCTCTCTTGGGGTATTTCCAGTATCTCTATCAGGGATATGGATGCTTGGCTAGTAGTAGAGAAATGCTGCGACTAGAATCAAATACATCTCCTTGGGGCTATGGATTCCTGGCTGAGAGTGGAGCAATGTACGACTCTCCTTCCACCCTCCATTCAAAAATCACCTTTCAAAATAAATCATTCCTACACATTGGCTAGTTTGTCGTCACTTATTTCCTATCAAATCTTCACTGTAAGAGGTAATTAATTTCCACGTGCACACATTGGATCTCGATGAGCAAATAAGATTAGTATGTTACCAAGTGTTGTTTAGACCTTGTTCATACTCTTGCTTTAGTCCATATCTTGTCTCATGATTTGTTTCCTTTAGGCTAATCACCTTTTCATCACGAATGTTATAGCTACATTTTCCATATCCTTCCATAGCATTCACACTTTTCTTTTATTTCGTTTAGAACATCCATGTGTATAATATTTCACCTTTTTACCATGTTTGAGGGAAAATTTTTCCCTTCTTTCAATAAATAATCTTCCACTTCTTTCTATCATGTGTTTCTTATCCAGCTTACACTGGGGGCATGCTCGTCTCCTTCCTAGCACTTCATTGGTTTGAGTTCATCATCACGTTGAACCTATCTATCTTGGCCTTGATCCATACTTATCTTCTTCTTGTATATATGTGTATTTTTCACCCTTGTATATTCCCACCTCTCGTTGGGGGCATCTTTACATCTTCATTTTCCCTGTACATAGCTTTGAAATACTTTCAAAAAACCCTAAAAAATTCACAAAATCCTAGAAAATAAAATAAAAAAACATTGGTAAAACATCAAAAATACAAAAACATTGGTAAAAACCTTCAAAAATCCAAAACATTGGTAAAATTTCTAAAATCCAAAACAAATTGGTAAAATTTCAAAAATCCAAAAAAATGGTAAAAATTGGAAAATCCAAAAACAAAATTTGGTAAACACAACATTCAACCATCTAATCATTCACAGGACACAACATCCTCGAACATTGAAAATTATCCTACAAAACATCTTCCTTTAGTCCTCGCTTGTTCTCTGCACACAACATGTACATCATTTTGATCTTCCCTCATTAACAAAGTTGGTTTGCTTGCTATGTTTGTCTTCCCTTGCATATATCGTTGCTTGGGGTAGTTTCATAGTGCATGATTGCTTTTTCATGGGACTTCTATGTCCTCCATTTATTCACCTTGCATGTATCCTTTCTTGGGGTGCCATTTTTAACCCTTGTCATATAACTCAAACATTTAGGAATTAAAGCTAGGTAACAAAAACATTAGTGTAACTCTCTTGAACATTGTTTGTTTGAGTATTCCAGTTTGTGCTTGTTTGTTTGTTTGTTTTCTTGTTTACTTTCTCGTACTGCATTGTTTTATGTATTTTACTTTGAGTCAGTCCTTTAGTAATGAACAAAAATCAGTAATTATGGCTTTTCATGTCATTTTACACTTTTGTTGCATGCTTATATCAAATAAAAAGTTACTCTTGAGCCAGATGGTTTTTCAGCTACGTTGTGATCTTCCGATTCTCCATGTATATACTTGCTTATATTTTAATCTAAATTTCTACCAATCATTTTCCAATTTTTATCAATTCTAACAATGGCCAACCAGGCCCAATTTGAATCCCTTCCATTGCTATCAACATTTTCTTCCACAACACCTGGGGTAATAAGGATCATATTTATCCCCCCTCCCCCCATGTTTCTTCCATCCATTGAAACACGGAGATTTATTTTCCAATCAATCACGTTGAACAATGACCTAACCGAGTAGGTTAGACTCTTTATTCAAGTATCCTTTTCTATTGTTCTTGTTTCCTTCTTCTTTTCAAGCGTCCATCGAACCTCTTCTATCACCCCATCAACACTCGAGGGGGCATCCTTCATTCTACTAATTTTTCTTCTACTCCTTTAAAATTTAATTGTCTATAATTGTCTACTATCTTTGAAGTGCGTCGCTTTGAGTTACACCACACCAAAGAGGGGAAAATGTAGACACCTAAATCTGACTATGTAATTTTACTACTAAAATTACACTGATTATCCTCTTTCCTGTCATTTCATTATAATTAGTGATTTCCCACTAATTAGCTAACATTCCCCTTCATTTTAGTCAATTAATGACACTTCGTTAATTAACTAGCCTCCTCCTTCATCCTAGATGCCAATTAATGACACTTCGTTAGTTATAATCCTCTTTTAATTAATTATTTATTAGTTAATTAATTAAGCCTTTTAATCTTATATTTAATCAATAAACCTTCTTATTGGTTAAATCCTCCTTTCAAACCCTCCAAATTCTACTAATTTCCTTCTAAATCACCTCCAAATGGATTTTTAAGCTTATCTTGGTCTATTAATTAGTCCTAGTTGATTAATTAAATCATCTCCAACTCCCATGAGTTGTTAATCACTAATTAATCTCTTCTAATCATGCTTATCCCTTTCTAATTCTACTTTATCTTTATCCCACATTCTTTAGGTTTCTAGCTTCTCCCAAATTGGAAAGCTATATAAAGAACCTAGTACCTTCCTTCCAATCTTACACCAGTGTTTCATCTTTACACTATATGCACATGATAAGAGCAATTTATACTTGAAAAGCTTATTGATCTAGCATCCATTCTATCCTCTAATTGTAAAGAGTAGTAAAGAAAGAACCAAACATGGCCACTAAGCCATATTGGTGATATTCCTTCCTCTTCATGGAGATAACATTATTTTGATCACTTGTAATCAAGATTGGTTCAACAAAAAGGAGAAACTACAATTTAGAAACGCTATAAAAAACAATAAGGGATGAATTAGTGTTTCAAGTTTAATTTGGATGCATTTAGATTAACTTTTCCCTTATATAGATTTATCATGGTGTCTTTGATATATTAGCTTAGTTGTGGAGGCTACTTGGTGTTAGTTTTCATTAAGTAACTTTGCTTGATTTATTCACTTGCATACAATAATAAACAAATTACATATTAGAGTTACAGTTAAAGAGATTAATCATGTTGCCATGTTTATAAGGAACAAAAAAAATCTTATAGTTTACAAATTTGTGGATTAGAATATCATCAATCAACTTAAGAAATATCAAATGATGTCTAAGTAACATGAATGAGTTCATGGGGGTTAGATAGTAACATTATCAAACGTGTTATAGGTTCTATGATCCTATCTTGGGTTATAATCACTTTATTTCTTTTATCCATGCACATTTCCCATGTCTACTCTAATACTTTCTATGTATAAATCTATTCAATCACTCTTTCTAGATCATAGTTTTCTTATCATTGTTTGAAACCCTATCTCTTTACTCTTGAGACCTATAAATGGGATTGTGATAGTTTTAGCTAGACTAACCTTTGCAAACCACCTCGATGAATAATCATGACCTATGTAACAATACTCCAAAGGGGTTTTAAACTCATATATTTATCCTTCCTATGTGGTGTATGAGAACATGTGAAAAATATTTGAAAATATACATGGATTTTTATTAATCGTAAACACTAAATCATGTACATGGGTACATTTCTAGGTCCTAAACACATACTAACATGCATATGATTCCTAAGTAAGAAAACTAGTTATTGACGATTGTCTTTGGCCTCATTTCTTTGTTTGTTGTTTTCTATTTGGTCTTACAAACCCTATAATGCAATTGGTATTTTACTTATTTATATTCTATGGCTCATAACACTAGCATCTAGCTGAGACATGAATTTCCATATGCCTCTGACCCTTTCTTACCTTACTCACTCCTTTTGGGTCTCTTTTATTTTTTGGGCATATTTTTCACTTATGGGTCGGCCTTCCAGTTGTCAATTAGAAAATTCAAACAAGGGAATCATATAAATACATAGTTATGTGCTCAAAATAAAGTACCAAGCTCTAAACAATATTACTATCACCTAAGCTTGCACTCAAAAGGAACCTTAAGCACTTCGAAGCATCCATTTTGGCATTCAATCAAGCGATAAAGGGACTGTTATCCATATTTCATCTGTTGGATGAAGTATTGGATCATACATGGCCCCAAAAAGAAATAACCAAAGAAAAACATGTTTAAATCTTGCAAACAGGTTGTAGAAGGACTCAACAATGGAGTGGCAGGGCCTGCGAAAGACTAAACCACCCTATGCAAGAAGAAAGAGAAGAAACAACTCTATCGAGTGAATCCATAGCTTAAATCTATTTAACAGGTTACAGGTGGGGCTCATAAATAGAATACTAGGGTTAGAGAAAGATGATTAGTGTCACAGAGAAGCCAGGAGCAAGAAAGAGAAGAAATGATGAATATTCGAAGTCTTAATGCTCAAAACAGTTCAGAACGAGTCCAAAAATTGACTAAGTATGGAGGAGACAACAGAGAGAGCCACGTATCAGCATGATGCTTCTCCAAAGTTGAATCTAAAAGGTGGAGACTCAAACTTGTGCCAGCCCTCCACGTAGCAAGTGGTCAACAGAGGTCAAAAGGTAGACAGGGCAGGCCTAATAAAAGACTAAGTATAGAAGTGTTGGCGGAGATTGCCACGTGTCCAAGCGGCACTTCTCCAAGGGTAAATTCAAAAGTGGAGGCTCAAACAAGTGCCAAATCACCACATAGCCCAAGATCCAAAAAGGTAAGAGGGGTCATTGAAAATTCCAAAGACCTGTGAAGGCTTCTAAGTGTCAACCCGACACTCCTTCAAAGGTAAATCTTGATTTGGATTTTAAGCATGCACGAAGGCTCCACACATCAAGTCTCAAAAAAGGGACAGAGTCAGGTTGAATATTCAATGCATGATGGTAGGATGACAGAGAGTGCCAAGTGTCCAAACAATGCTAATTCAAGAGCAAGATTGAAATTGGGTTTCCAAGCAAGCGCCAACCCACCGCGTGTCCCCGGTCAGATATATGACCCCACTGAGAAAAGGACTTAGGAAAAAAACATAAGGAAATTAAGGAGCTCACGAAGCCTGCCACATGTCAGTATGGCACTATTCCAAGAGTGAAAGGCAGGGGCCAAATCTCCAAGGTGTGCAAGGCCGCCATGTGGACCCTACAGGGGAAGACTCTTTAAATACTGCACCCCACAACCCTAAAATTCAAATGGCCATATCTTTCGACTAGAGAATCATATTTGGGTGGGAGAAGAATTTATGGAAACGTATTGACACCCTCTACGCCTTGGGAACATAAAATATCATTTACAGGCATTGATAGGTGAAAACTAGGAAAAATTCTTCTAGGACATTAACGTAGAATTTGATCTCTTCAACTACAAAATATGATTCGATTTGATCCACCGGAGAATCAGAAGTGACATATTGTGGGTGGATTTACAAAAGGCATTGATATTCAATGGTTGAGATTTCAATATGGGATTCAATGCATATCTCAGGGTGATAGGAACAGGATTCAAATTCTTCCCTCTTCTCTCTCCCATTCTTCCTATATATTGTAATAGAGGGGCACATTCAAATGGTTGTTCATTTTCCCTCTCTACCTCCCACTCTTTTTTTCTTCCTCAGGGTCAAAAATGGAGTTTGAACCTCCTCCCCTGCTCTGTAAATGGCGTTTTGCCTCTTGCTCATGAATGATGTTCTATGCAAACTTTTGAAGCAATAAAAAACATGTTTTGTGATGCATTTGTCCATCCTTTTCTCTTTTTGGTTGTTTCTTCTTGCCTCTCTTCATTACAGGGTACCTGTGCATGTTTTGGATGTTCGTTTGTAGATCTGGGAGCTGTGTTGCTTGGGTTTGAAACATTTTTTGTCTCAATCCGATCTTTGTCCTGTGATGCAGTTGTTCATCCTCTCTATTTCTCACCTCCCTTCATTTCATGGTAGTTTGGTTAGATGATCAACAATTTTCCTTCTCTAGTGTATCACAATTTTAGTGTAGGCTCTATTTTTTTTCTTGTTTCTTTCTCTCCCTATCTCTTTGGATAGTTAGAGTAGGATTAGGTTATCTTTCATACACTAGAATAGCTTGTGACAGGTAGTTTAGGAAGAGGAACCAACCTTCTCTGGAGAGTTTTTTCCATTTACAAAGTCCCACACTTTGTGAAAACTTAATGTTATGCGAATCACACAAAATGACTCTACCTTAGAAACGTAGATTTGACGACTCATTTGGGGGTGCTGTGATTTTGCACTAACAGGGACTACATTTTCTGCATGCACTACATAGGAAGGGGAAGTTCATTTTTCCATCCATACGTTCTATTTACATTGCTACATCTAACTACAACCAACTATCAATTACACTTGCATAAGGGCATCCTAGGGCATTATTCTTACACGTAGTCACAAGAACCACATGGAGTCTAAGATGTAGTGTAGTGCTCGATCATAAGTTCACTCTCGAGGTGAGCACCGGGTCAGTCCAACTCCCCATATTGCATATTTATTTTTTGGATTTGATGCGGTATTGTGGGTTTTAAGTATGATATATATTTTTAAGGTACATGTACCTATAACATTCATTGTGTGACTATCAACTAACAAACAAGAAGAAAAAATGAAGACCTTGCGACTATACAAAAATCAAGTTATAAACATTTATGTAGTTAAAGGTGCCTATAAGAGGTCTCGAGTGCCTAGGTGCCCCTACACTACCGTGGGCACCTGTGTTTGGCTCTATTTGTGGATTATAGAATTTATTTTAAGCAATAATGAAACTCTACCTACTCTACTCATCACTTTTCCCAATCCATATTGGTTCCAGGTCAAGCGTAAATAAACTAAGTCCTCTCTCCTTATTCCTTGCTTAGGGTTTCATAATTGCTTGTGTCATTTCCATATTTCAACATTTATACACCATTTGGTTCAGTAGTGACTCTGTTATATTTATATTTAATTCCAATTTTATTAAATCATTTGGTGAACCCACTCCTTACATGCCCATTATCATATCTTTCATGGATTCCCATGCCTTTGATTTCAATGCTTCCCCATTCTATACCCATATTCAACTTTGTAATATCCTTGTTAAGCATGTCCTAGTTGATCCTGGATTTGGTCTTATTGTATGCAATCTTTCCTTTCTCCATCAAATAGGACTTTCTGTAACTCATCTCAATCCATCTACTCTTTGTATATTTGGATTTGATAATAAACCTAAGTAAGTGTTGGGCATAATCTCTCTTCCCCTTACTATTAGATCTTGCACTTTTAATGTTCCATGTCACATTATGCCTCATGATGTTCCTTATACCATTCTTCTAGGCCATCCTTGGTTACATACTATGCATACACTTCTTTCTACCCATGGCAATACACACAATGCACTTACTCCACCTTCTTTTGTGGATATTGTTATAGTAGATTCCATACCTCATGTTGCTACTCCCCGTGATATTCTTCTTATATATGATTCTCATGACATTAATTACATTATACATCATTCTCCTCTTGGGATGCACCCTAATGCTACTGATTTACACGATAAATTTTCTATTGGCACCCATGATACTTCTCTCATTATGTTTTACTCTCGATGCACTTTTATTGATCATAAGATTTGTGCTTCCAATGTTACACGTCTCTCCATACCTTCCTCATTATATGTTAGAACATTATCTGTTGGTTTTACACTGATTCCTAATCCTTGCACTGTCCACGATCCTATGCATGTTTCATTTATTATGGCTACACCTTATCTTGTTACATTCATGGGGGTTGTCTGTTCTCCTCTTTCTAATTTTTTGTTTATGATCATAAGGGCCAGTTCATACTGCTTTATTGCTTATAATAGTCACAAATTACACTTATTGCTTTTCATTACTACTGATGAGTATCCTAGCATAACATACATTACACATCTTTTGGATTAGATGTTGTTCCTTATGTTTACACTTACCTTTTCCACTATTACCAACATTCACAATTCTACACCTATTCTATTTTATCCTCATAGGTACATTTTTATTGCTTATACGCTTCCTATTCATCCAATTCAGATCTTAGACTCTATCGGGTTTTCCCTTTTCCATGACAACAATATTATTTGGTAGCTTTTGCACTCTTCTACCCATTCTAATTCCATCACCATGGCATGATCTCTCTCACATCATCACACTTCCCACCTTCTAGCACTATCAATTATCTCTAGTGTCTACTCTTACACTTTACGCTCCATGCTCCATGTCTAAGTATACTCACTTTGTTGGTACAAACATTGTACCGTCAATACCCTATGACACACTTTAGTTTCATGGTTAAAAATTGACTGTTGAGGGTCTAAATCTAAAATGAACCTCACCCCATTCAATTTTTCACGCTCGATGTGTTTCACCTCAGAGTAATACAATAAAACATATAAGAAGGTAACGAGCGTAGGAGGAATACCTGCATTATGTAGACAGAAGAAGGTGTTGCACACTTTGTAGACTTTCGATCAAATTGAATGCGAAAGCTTCCTTTTGGCTAGGAGGAACTACCTATAAATCAGAAAAAGACCACAAGAGAATATTAAATAATATATGGTAGTGGCCTGCCTAGCAAGTGCTAGTTCTGGGAAGTTGGTACTTCCTAGATGGATGTCAATCCACTGTTTAATACAATTTAATGGAAGAAGAAGTGACAAAGCAATGATTCTAACTTTAATTAACAAGATTTAGGTGTCTCTTATTAAAAACAATAAACAAATTTAAATTAAATGGCAAGGTTAGGCTTGGTCTAGAGGGTTAATGGGATGGTTTGGATCTGTAGGTGTGCTAGGGACTATAGGTGAAGTATGGGTGAAGTTAGGAAAGGTTTTGGGAAATTTGTGAGATTTTTGGTTTAGGGAAAATTTCCAGTAGTAGAGACCGATGTTGTTTAGGTGAGCGATTTCGGTGATGGGGATAAACCGATGTCGGTTGGGTGACTGGTATCAGTAGGGGCAATTGGGTTGTAATGTCAAAAACTGATAATTGGGCATTCTTTATGATTTCAAAGAGAGTGATGGGGATTTGGATAGGTTTGTGGGATTTTTGTTAAGACTCAGAGATGCTGATACAAAGGTTTAAGAAAGTTGTGGGAAGTTAAATAGATAGAAGGTTGGCTGGAGGCACCGGGGATTAGATCTGGATAAGGTAGGAATAAAAGGAATGGTAGATAACTTAATAAATGAAATTAAACAACTAGAAATGACAAAGGGGAGACACCACTTACTTGTCGAAGGTAGCATGTAGGTAAATGGTGGTGGTGGTTGTAGAAGGTGGTGATCTGGAGTGAATATAGCAATAAAGCAACATGGTGCCTTCTGTTGCATGTGTTGGAACTTTAGAAGAACCTGTGGATGGACCAAATGATGTCTAAATGCTGAGAGGGGATATGGTTGGTCGTAAGGTCACATGAGTGATTAAATGTGTGAATACAAGAAGCGTAGGCAAAAGAATTCATATTTAGAACCTGAACACAGAGTTAAAAACTCATATTCAACCTAACCAACAACAGTTAGGGAACCGGTGCTGGCCAAGGGAAAACCGATGTCGGTTAAGGAGAATTGGTCCAAGTTGCTAAAAATAACCCAATCTTTGCTAATTTTGGCATGATCTTAATTTTGTACGGGTCTAGAGTGTTGAATGGTGTTAATAGGAGCATGAAATTGGTTAGAGGATTAACATGTCATGAATGGTTAGGGTTAGAAAGATTCCTAGTTGGTTAGGATAAGTGGAGACTTCATCTAGGTTCATTAATAGGCTAAGAATAGGTCTTAAGATGAGGTGAAGGGATGATGTGGCAGGATGTGGTGGATATTAGTTTAATTAAGGTAATTAAAATAATAATAGTGTGAGGATGAGGATTAATTTAATTATGAGTAATGAAATTAATATTAATGTATAAAAAGAGGTCATGGCTAGGTGTGGGGTATAATTATTTGTTTGAAAGGGGGTTAGGGGAATATGACCCAATTTTGGGTGTCTACGTTTGCCCCTTTTTGTTACGTATCTTGTATTTGATAAGTGATGGTGAAAAAATTAGGAATGGTTGACCCAAATGTGAGTGAGGGTTAGATTGCCCTAGGTATGGGTGGAAGTGATCCCCCTCAAACTGGGAGTTGAAGAAGTAAGATGCTGAAGTGGTGATAGTTTTGATAAAATCATAGGTGGAGAAGAAAAATTAAGTAGGGTTCAAGCGTGGGAAAGGGTTATTTTGGGTGTAGGTAATAGGTGGGGGCATTCAAACACATGCACATGTATAAAATGTGAAAAGGCGCTAGGTAGAAGAGCTCACAAACTCTACATCGTCAAAGGTCGATAGTTTATCTAAATAAAGTTAATGTTTTCCTGGTATCCAAACTATAGGATATGGTCCTAAAACACAACCAAGCTAGGTGTAGGAATGGGCATTAGGTATATTCCAAAGCACCAATAGGTTTGGGCTGGTCAAGATAAACATCATGACATTAGGAAAGACAATGTTGGTAGGCTAAACAACACGAATAATATTGTTGCAAGGTATATCGAGTGAGTGAATTCAAGTGTCAAATGGGTGAGGTTAGGTTGTGTTGATAGGTAAGGCTGTAGGTAAGGTTACGGTGACCCCTTTCGATTCATTAGTTCGACACATATACTGACCTGTGTGTTTGAAGATGCAAGATTGTAAATGAGAGTTTTTGAGAGGACTTGTATTTATATTTGTATATTCAATGTGTTGATATACAAACCTTTGATGTATATATTGATGATGATATTTGTATATGATGCACTTGGTTTATTTTCCATTGTATTGTTTTCATGGAAACTAGATGTGTCGGCAGGGATTTATAATGATGTATGGTTAGTTTTCATTTCCATTATATTGATGTTATGGAAAGTAGATGTAGGCATGGTTGATTGAATGTTTTATATTGTTAAATAAGTCAATATCCATTGTTTGTGATGATATGGAAACTAGATGTTTAGGCATGGATGAGTAAGATGTAGGCATGGTGGAGTCAGACGTAGGCTTGGTGGAGTCAGTATGGATTGTCATTGTATTGGTATCATGAAAAAATAGATGGTTTAGGCATGGTTGAGTTGAAAATTTCCAAGTTATTGTTTTTATGGAAATTAAATGATTAAAGCATGATTTGGTTGATGTTATCTATGAAATCAAATGATGTTATGGTGAATTATTTAGATTTATAATGTATTGATATTATGGAAAACTAGATGATAGTTATTGTTGAGTTTAATTTTGTTTTGATTTAATTTCAAAATTATTGGTTTTATGGAAAGTAAATGATGATATATATGTGTGATGTATGTTTTTTGGTTTCAGTTAACTTCAAAATTATTTATTTTATGGAAACTAACTAAGTTTTTTTAATTGACGGGGGAAAATATGACAGGGTAAAAGAGTGGCTGAGCTAACCTCAAAGGTCCCCATGCCCTAAGAGTGCTGCCTACATAGCCCTTGCAAAAGGGGCCTCAGACCAATGCAATTATTTTTGATGCATAATCACAACACCCCTTTACTGTTTGCAATTCAAAGGATTGAGACATTTAGTGTGATTGCATAACATGGAGATTTTCCCAAAGTGTGGGACTTTGCAATTGGGAAAGCTCTCTGGAGAAAGGTCGGCTTCCTATTCCTGTATCTATCACCACTCACCAACCTAAGAAACTAATCTAAAATTCCAAGGAGACATGGAAGAAGGATATAAGAAAAGTAAAATCTAATTCTACTAGAGGTGATGCACCAATAAGGAATGCCAAACACCTGCTTTGCTTGGAGATGGAAATAACAAGATTGAAGAGGATGAACACACACCACAGATCAATCAACTAATATGAATCCATTCACTAATAAACACAAACCATTAAACATGTAACACAATCTAACATGCACTGTTAACCAAAGTTAAAATGAGAGATCAAAAAGGTTTAAATAACACAAAAGAGGGTTAAAAATTATCCACATATATGTATTATTGCTCCACAAGTTGATGCAATACACTACAATGGCCAAGTGGCAAAAATCTATATTACAATTTGAATGAGAGGTTTGAACTCCACAAATTCACTTACATACAAGATAAGAAGGGAGGGTGCAAAGCAAAATTATCCAACATTAGAACAATGCCCCTCATTACAATGCCCCTCATTACAATTTATAGTAGAAGATTTGAAGGAGAGGAGAGAGAAAACTGAATCTCAAATTTACCCAAAATCTGCCAAAAAATCATTGTTTAATCCTATAATGAGTTCCTTTAGATTTTCAAAATATCTCTTTCCATTAATGGTTTTCCTTGAGCTTCAAGAAACTTGCCCTAATTTCACCTCTTGTGTAGTCTATCTCCTGTAGACTCATGATGACCCCATATTTCCACCAACCTCCATTAATGAGTCCACCTACCACTTAATTACTTTCCATACCTAAATTTTAGAGGTATAGAAACTCTAGATTTCCAAAAATGATGTTTTCATGTTGCAGAGCTCACTTCCACGATTCTGGCGACTATTCATTTGTGAGAAAGAGACATCGGGAGCTCAAGATATTCCATTTCAGACATTGGTAGACCCTATAATTTTAGGGTTTAAATAACCTCTGAAAATCCATTTTTTATGACTTCATCATGCTGCTATTGCCAAGATCTCTCTTATCTTTCCAATAACTACAACTTTGTGGCATTGTGACACCCCTAGTTCCATATATGATCATTTGAAGATCAGGGTTTGAATGGCCTGTTTTTGCTGTGCAACTCTCCATGGGTGAGTTAGCTCACCGAGTAGCTTGCCGAGCTACTTTGGGAGCTAAGTGATTTTTTCATTGCTTCTGGCTCCTACTGAGCCTCAAGAGTGAATTGATTCTTCTCTAAATTCCCCTGACCAAAACTTCATGATCTCAAACACTTCAAGCTCCTATTCCCACCTTTGGGATTTTTTACAACACTTCACCATTTAATATTCTCCATCGAGCCTCCATTTATCATGTTGGCAAGCTTTTGTCGTGGCTCCTTCATTTTGCATGTGTAATTTCATTGGATTTTCCCTACCATCGAGTCCCTACGTTGAAGAGCTTCCCTTTACCCACCATTTGCATACATTCCCTGCTTGATTTCCATGCCACCTCCGTTGAGCACAAAAAATATGCATTGACTGAGTTGACAGAGTTCATCCCCTATGTTTTGGACATTACCCTTTTGGGCTCTTTGGATATTTGGCCTTTGGGGGTTGGGCCACTATACATCACTAGATTTCCTTGAGAGTTATGAATTTTTGACTTATGGGCTTGGATTTCGAGCTCCATTTTTCACTCAACATACTCAGAATATCTGAAATGTTGAAGCTTCGAAGTCTAAAATTTAGAGTTAGGACTTTGGAGCTTGGCTCGCCACTTTTGCACAATACTCTCGTGTTCCCTGAATTGAGGGAATTTCTAATTCCAAAACACTCTGTACCAGGTGACCATTTTTCTTGTGCTTGTCTTATTGAGTAATTCATTTCTTACTACATTGAATCCTTTTGAAGTTGTTTTCTTGTGCTCAATTCGAGCACCCAAATCGACTCACCATGGGTTCCATGCAATGAACATGAACTTAGCTCTTGGCTCGATGTGGCCATACTTTAGCTCGCCTAGGTGGGATTTTTTAATATACCTAGACCAAATGTCTCACGTTTATACTTGTGACTGCCTTACCATTTCCTTGTGTGCACTCTGAGTCGAGTCACCTCCTCCACATTATAACCTTGCCAAAAAATTATGTTCGTAGCCCATGATGCCAAATCTAATCCTCCTAAAATTTCAATGGTTGATCATGCATGGAGTTTGATGCATCAAGATCTTGCCATTCTCTGCTTGCATTGAACATGCCTCCTAGCTCATTTGAATTTGACCACATTGACCCTCCTTGAGCATCGAATCATTCCTATGGCCATTCAGTCCTGACCAAGTCTTTAACATTCTTTATCTATTTGCCTGAGCCGACAACAACTTCATCCGTTAACTCTAGTTTCCTCACTTTAAGCTTGTTTAAGCTCTTCTCCCTCTTCCCATGTTGATACCTTGTCATGATTTGTTGTTAGCTTGTTCCAAATAGCCTGAGCCCCTCAAAACTGGGCTAGTCTATTTCTACCTTGGGCTATTTGTTGAGTCCATGGTTAAATGTTCTCATGACCTGTGTTGTTTACACTATTTGTTGAATCATTCCCCCATAAGCTATTTAGGGGATCAATCCTTCTTCGTCACTCGAGCTCATGGATTTTCTTCAAACCCGAGCCATATTTGATTTCCATGCACCGTGCCTATTTCATGCTGTGGATTTTGTTGTTCAACTTAACAAGCTTTACGCTCATTTGTTTATATGTAATCTCTCCCCTCGTCTTACTGCCTGTTGCACCATGACTGCGCTAATTTAACCATGCATTGAGCCCTTGTGAGTCTGTTTCCTTAGATCTTGGGTTTCTCCCATGGTTTTCACTCCACATGACGATCCAAACTCATCATCAAGCCATCCATGGTTTGTAGTGGCAAGCTTCCTCCATGTTTTCAATTCTGAGTGTCGACCATCCAAGTCCAAGCCAATGCTTCCACATCTCGGTGAACTAACCTCGACCCTGCATGAGCTGTCTATAGAGTGGCTTGACCGACCCAATCTCAACTCATCCCTCCTCCATGAGAGATGAGCTCGCCAAGCTACTTGGCGAGATTTTTTTTAGCTTGTCCTTCACTTAAGCCCTAGTAGGGCTTTTAATGCCATTTTTGTCCCCAGGGAAGGAATGTTTTCACATTTCTCGACTGTGGGAGAGGGGAGGGGTGTCTAGAACACTAAAATATTGCATTTTCCATTATGGGCCCGTTTTGACTGATTTTTGAGACCAGAAACCACCTATTGCACCAAAATGGGGTATTGATTCTAGAATGAACCGATTACGCCCAAAAATTTTCTGAACATTAAAAAATGCTTGCAATTGTTCCATGGAATCCGTAAAACATTTGTAACCCTGTTTGGAAATTTTTCCCATGAGAGGAAAAAATTGTCAATAGTTCTCCCATAAGATAGGGAAGAATAAGATGAGGTAGGTGAATAGGTTGGTGAGTTTAAGTATGGTTAAATGGGAAAGGTAAGTTAGGCATGGTTGTGTCTAGGTTGATTAGGCATGGTTGTGTCAAGGTTATTCAGGCATGGTTGTGTCTAGATTGATTATGCATGGTTGTGTCGAGGTTGTTTATGCATGCGTAAGATGAGTTGATTGAAGTAGATGATGACTTTAAATGTAGGCGAAAGGAGAAGAAATACCAAAAAATAAGTGTCGAGGGTCTTGTCTTGTGTAGAAGTATCAATACGTAAACAAAGGAGTGAACTAAACAGAAGCAAAATGCCCCAAGTTGGAAAAGACCCTAAATGTCATATCTTTAGACTCTGTGAACATAAGTCCCTAGATACACTGCACGATTGATATGTCTAAAGGTGAAAGAAGTTGTGTGATCATAATGTGTAAAGTATAAGCTTCGTCCCTTGAGATGGTTAGAAGATATTAATTAGAGGGTAAGGTGGAAGAGTTTATTTAGCGTAACCTTTTTGTGAGACAACATGCCTCTTCTACAAGATATCGAAAACCAGAATAGGCAAGTCCATGACCAAAAGTTTGTATTTTGCTTGACTTTTTAATTTTCTTTTCTTTTTGTATATATAGACTGATCGATGCGAGAAGTCTATACTAGGATGAATAATTTCTCCTTGAGGTCTTCTTGAAGCTGATCGATGCGAGAAGCTCTAGAATTATTTTATTTGAGAAGTACAGATTAGTCTTCTTTTTAGATAGACTAAATATGATATAAGGTTGGTTTTTTTATAGATGTCCTTTGAGGGAGTAGTCTACTTATAACAACAAGAAAGAGAAGTAGATGTACTTTTGAGGGATTCATCTACTTGTGAGAAATTTGAATCAAGGATTTGAGTGGTTGGTTATCCCATGTATATTTTTTCTTTTTTATTTTGAACTTGAAGTTATGGAAAAGACTATAAAGGAGTATAGGCATCTTTTGTGAAAGCAAGACCATAACCCAAAGAGGTTAGCTATGAAAGAGGAGTTTTAAGTGAAAAAAAACATGTGATTATATCCTAAAAAGAATGAAAAATTATTCATGAGAATCATGCCATGAGTAGAGCCATGGTACTCATATTAAAGATAAGGCTGAAAGGTGATGGATAATCACACAATCCTAGTTTAGTCGTTGGTCCTTAAAATAGGTGAATGGAGGAAAGTTTCACTTAAGTGACAAGCATATAGGTGACATAAAGTGACGTAATACTTTATTCAACAATAGAATGGTTGAAGATGTAAGACATTAAAGGGCCTAGGTTCATGTTTACCTTAGAGAGAAGATAAACGATAAGTGCCTAATCCATAGCATGGGTAACAATATAGGGTCCAAGCCAATTAGGAGAAATTTTTCCCTATTTGCTTTTCTCTGCTTTGGTTATGTGTTGATTTTCCTTTAGAACAAGATCATTGACCTTAAAAGTGCGTTCATGAACACGTTTGTCATAGGCACATTTGATATGCTTTTAGTATATTTGAAGATGGTCAAGAGTAGTTAAATGTCATTCGTCTAATAGCTCAAGTTGTGCCAAACGTTCTTGATGAAAGTCATCATCATTGAACATATCTGTAAGTGAAATAAGAAGAGATGGAATTTAGACTTCGAGAGGTAAAACAAATTCAGTACTGTATTCCAAAGAAACAGGTGTGACTGCGATAAATGTGTGAATACTAATGTGATAGGCCCATAAGGTGAAAGGAATGTGCGAATGCCAATCCTTGCCAGTATCAACGATGACTTTCATGAGAATTTTGTTGATAATTTTGTTAGTTGATTCAGCTTGTCCATTTACTTGAGGATAATAGGGTGAAGAGAAGCTGAGTTGAATGTTGAAGCTATCACAAATTTTACGTAGGGTTTTATTTTTGAACTGTTTACCATTGTCAGTGATTAGGTGATGAGGTACACCAAAACGAAAAATGATGTGATGGTTGATGAATTCAAATATTTTATCAGCTTTGGTAGGAATTAGAGGGACAAATTTAACCCATTTAGTGGCTGTGATAATCCATTAATGAAGTTGAGAAGAGTAAGGGTTAATATCTCCAATGAGATCTAAACCCCATTGAGAGAAAGGCCAAAAGTCCCTAGTGACTTGGGGTATGGTGAAGATTAACATGTTGCCAAAATTTCACACATCAGTTGACATATTCACAACACTCTTGGTTAAGGGTTAGCTAATAATAGCCAAGACAAAGGATGTGTTTGGCAACATCGTGACCACTGAAATGTCTACCAAAAATCCCATCAAGGATTTATTTAATGGTGTATAGAGTTTTAGAACTAGTTTGGCACCTAAGTAGGATACTATCAAAGCCAAATTTATAGAGAATACCCCCTATGATGATGTAACAATAGAACTTGTGGAGGAAGGCATGCCGATCATTGTGAGTGAGGTCTGGAGGTAGCATTGAAAGGGAAAGGTAGTTGACATATTTCTTATACAATATATCACGTGGGTAAATTTTGATACCTCCCACAAAATTAATGTCAGGAATGATGTAGGAAGGAGATTGCAGTCATTATATTGTGACAAATATTTTTGAGTTGGAAGGTGAGGTTGATATTTGTGAGGCGAGACAAGCCATGGTATCCATGAATTTATTGGTGGATTGCAGAGTGGTTTTGAAGGAGGTAATGGTCAAAGGTGGTCAAAATTAAGTTGACATGGAACTTATATTTTTGAAGGATTTCATTACAAAATTGGTATATTCCATCGACTTGGTTCACAACCAGTTGAGAATCACCAAAGATATTAATGGATTTAACATTTAAGGTGATGAAAGTTTGAATACCTAAGACAAATGCTTCATACTCGGTGATGTTATTGGTGCATTCAAAGTATAATTTGAATGATAAAGGCATATGCTTGCCATTGAGAGGAATGAGGATGAATCCTACATCACCTCCACATTGACATTTAGAACCGTTAAAGAATAAAGTCATTTGGTAAACGATAGGGTCAACAAGAAAATCATCAATGGAAAGGGTAGCGATAGATTCATATGAGAAATTAAAGTTAGAAGATTGGTGTCCGAGAAGTGGAGCATCTGCAAGTTGATTTGTAATGGTCTTTAATTTGACAAATTTTTGATGAATGAAGTCTAGGTCTAAGTTAGTGAGGAACATGAGCCAACGTGAGGTATAATGATGTCGGTAAGGTTTGTCATACATTTAATGTAAAGGGTCGGTGTTAGTAATAATGAAGGTTTTATGGTTAAGTAGGTAGTGGTGAAGTTTAGTGGCGATGAAGACTAAGGCTAGGAAAAGTTTTTCATCATGGGTATATCTAGTCTCATAGTCTAAAAATGTATCGCTTATGTAATAAAATACTTGCTCCCTATGTTGCTCATTGTGATGAGCGAGCATGATGCCTAAGGAATGGTTAGTGGTAGAAATGTATAGGTAGAAAGGTTTTTCATCTTTACGTGGGATGAGTATAGGTGGTTGAAGAAAGTATTTTGTCAATGCTTCAAAGGCTTTCTGACACTCATCGTTCCAATTGAAGGAGATGTCCCTTTTAAGAAGATGATGAAAAGGGTGACATCGGTCGAAAAGTTGGGAAATAAAGCGTCAAATGGATTGTAATTTTCCTTGAAAACTATGAAGCTATTGGAGGTTAATGGGTGGGGGCATCTCTAGACTGGCCTTGATTTTGGAAGGATTGAATTTGATGCCTCGCTAAGAGAGGATGAAACCAAGGATCTTTCCAGAGAGGACTACAAAGATGCACTTCTTCGGTTGAAGGTGAACACAATATTTGATGAGACGGTCGAAGATGATTTTGAGAATGAGGAGATGTTTGGCATGAATTTTGGACTTACCAAGAAGGTCATCAACATAATTTTCTAATATGTCATGCATGATGTCATGGAAGATATAAGTCATAGTGCACTAATAAGTGGCACCAATGTTTTTCAAGCCAAAGGGCATGCCACGATAACATAAACTCCCCCAAGGGGTCATGAAGGAGGTTTTGTGTTGATCCTCCGATGCGAGTAATGTTTGATTATAACCCAAGAACCCGTCTATGAGAGATAACATCTCATGGCCAATTGTAATATAAAAAAAGTTGGTCTATGCTAGGAAAAGGAAAGTCATCCTTAGGGAAAACAAGGTTAAGGTTGTAGAAATTTGTGTAAATGCGGAGTCCCCCTGTCACCTTGGTGACAGGTACAATGTTAGAGATCCATTGTGGATAGTCAATGGGTAGAATGAAAGAAATAGAAAGGAGGTTTTGGATTTCTTTTTTCGCAAGAAGGGAAATGTGTGGATGCATTTTTTCATAGCTTTTATTTCACATGTTTAACATCGGGGATAGTAATGATACTATGGACCATGATGATATTTGGGTCAATACCAGGCATATCAGTATACGACCAAGTGAAAGCATTGTTGTGGTCTCAGAGAAAGGAAGGAAAGGCTTCTTGTTCAGTGGAATCTAAAGATTGGCCTATCTTTAGAATGTGAGGTAATCGTGAGTGTTAATATTGATCTCAATAGTAGATTCATTTAACATGGTTTATGTCTTAGAAGGTAACGATCACTAAATATAAGAATCCTCTGCACCAAGGTAGGTGTGAATATAATCATCATCTTGGAATTAAACAACGTTAATTGAAGGTGTATCATCCTCTAACATGTCAGGATGAAGAAGAGCAAGGAAAGATGGAGCCTCGCCATCTTGGTTGATAGGTTAAAGGTCCCAAGGAAATTATGTTTACGAAAAAAAATGTTAGGAGGGATGGATTCTGGATCTATGGACTCCGTAGGTGAAGGTGGTGTGATTGGTGATGTGGGCGGAGAAGGATTTTCTTCCTCAATGAGGTTGATTCAAACTTTCTTAAGACTAGGTGGTATGGGGAATCCAAGACCACTATGATCTTTATGTGTGTGCATGTGTTGTTTTTAAACTAATGCTAAATGTGAATAAAAGACTAACACCTAAATAGTCTTCATTAGCAATAATTAAACAACATACTAAGCACCATTATGATAAGAATTAATCAAGCGTTAGATGCTAAACATTCATTAATACAAAACTTTGAACCTAATAATGTTTAAACATCTAAAATTCCTCTATTCTCTAATAACATATAAATGAAGGAACCTAGGTAGGCTCCATGGCTATCAAAAATGGTTGTCCTTAGTGTTCCAAGAACCTAGGAATGAGGGCTAGTCAAAGTTGGGCTACAAGACCATTTTGACACCTCCCATATGGCCTAATCACTTTAAGAAAGAGGCTTAACTCTTCAAGATGACAAACTCTCAAGAAGACAAAATGCAAGCTCTTAGTCTCTTTGCTATATGCTTTGCATTTGCTCTCTTAAGAAGTTTAGGTGTAGGTATAAAGGTAGAAGGAGGGCTCCTTATATAGCCCAATGGATAAAGGAAACACTTCATCCCTTTGCATGTGGGATAAAGGTAAAACATGATTAGGAATGGATAATGTTGCTTTATTAAAGGAACCTTACTTTAGAAGGGTTTAATTTATACTTAGCAAGTCATGGGAATTGGGGGGTGTTTTAATTAATCAAAGGTGATTAACTAATAGGTATATGTAAGCTTATAGAAGATAATTAGAGGAATATTAGTATGATTTAGGCTATTAGGAGCGGATTAAATCAGTTAAATATTGATTTATTAGTTAAATGAAATGAAAGGCTAATTAATTAATAATAATTAATTAGTCTAGATAGAAGGGGTGAATAATTAACAGAAGGTTGTTAATTAGATTGTTAGCTGGATAGGTGAATTAATCAATTAGCGTATTGTAATTAATTAATGACAATAAGAGGGAATATGAGCACTTTTGATGATATGTTGTCGATTTGCAAGAAAGGGGATAACAACGCAATTTAAGTATTTAAATTGCTTGGGCATAATTATAGGTGTCTACATTTTCCCCTCCTTGGGGTGGCGTAAGTGACACCATGAAAATTTTGAAGGGATAGAAGAAAAATTAGGAGGGAGAGATTCCCCCTCGAGGGTCGATGGGGTGATGAAAGAAGCTGATGAACAATTGAAAATAGAAGAGATAAACATAAGAATAGGAAGGGGCAGGATGCCCCGATGAGAGAGAAAATTAGGGGGGAGGAGAAGGTGATGTAGAAGAAATATGGAGGGGGGAGAGAAGAGCTTAGCCTCTAGCCTTCGTGTAGTGGAACAATTGTGATGTCATCATATTACCATAGGAGCTACGTCATCGGTCCTTATGAAAAATATAAGCATGCAACAAAGGTAGAATGACATGAAAAGCCATACTACGAACAATTGTCCATTGTTGAAAATACCAACTCCATGCAACATACAAAAATGCAATGCAATACGAGAAGGAAACAAGCTCATCTAATAGGGAAAACAAGTACGAACACACATATCCAACCTAACAACGGTCAAGACAATTGTACAAATGTTTTTTTATTAGTGCTAAAGAGATCCAAAAGTTCGTGATTAATGACAAGGGTTAAAAATGATGCCTTGAGTAAGGATACATGCAAGGGGAAATGATAATGGACACGGGGTCCAAGAAAAATGTTGTGCGCAATGAAACAACACCAGGAAACAAATGTGCCCCAGAGTACAGACGATGCAAGCAACTAGCTTTGTGAGTGGTTGTGAATTCGGTGATCCACGAGTCGTATTAATTGGGGAATATGTGAGACAAACCAATAGGATATGGAGAAAATACCATACGCAAGACACAAGTTTCAGCCGTAATAAGCAAGTTACCATTTTTGTAGGTTTTTTCTTTTTAGGATTTTGTGAAAATTTTTGCCCTGTTTTTTATTTTTAACATATATATTACTTTTATTTTTCTATTTTCCAAATTGTGGTGAACAGTAGAAGAAAATAGAAGAAAGAGAATGAAGGGCCTAGGGGCAACAAAAAATGTCCTAGGTGGAAGAAAGAAGAAACACGTGACAAATAATGTTCGTGTTTAGTGGAAAATAATTAAAGAAATAACTATTTTTAAAATAATTATTTACTAGAGTGTGGAGAAGAATAAAAAATCACCAGGGAACAATAAAATTGTCTAAGGGAGAAGAAAGGGGTATCAGATAACAAAAAATGCCCCAATACGGTGAAAAATAAGAGAAAAATAATTATTCCACGGTGAACAGAGGAGAAAACAACGATCGAAACGGGCCTCCAGGCCATCACGGTGGTGAAAAATGGGTTAATATACCCCACCTGGGGGGTAAAAACATTGCGATCAATTCATTTTAACTGAGCCGTTTAGGATTTCTTACTATGAGGCTCTGATAGTGATGAGAACCATGGTGATGGCATGAGACCGATTGAGGCACGCAAATGCAATCTAAGGGTACTAGCGTCACGCAGACGATGACCCCTTTATGAGTATAAAATCCTAGCTCATTAATTTTGGTCATTAATGCTTTAAATTTGGTATTTATCCCTAGGAAGTCACGTTGGCGCACCTGCGCGTAGGTGCAAGCATCGGATCGGGGGGGCAGGTGTCCCTTTGGGGACGCATGCGCTAAAGCACACATGCACACACGCGTAGGTACGAAATGCACACACCTACGTGCACGCGCACACACAATACATGTGCACACACACGTACACATGGGAAATGGGGTGCACACGTGAAAAACGTGGCACTAAGATGAAAAGGTGGGCGTATGCACCCAGGAGCATACGCGTGCAAGTGTAAGCACCAAATGTGTGGTGCATATGCCAAAAGGGGCGCATGGGCACCCAAACGAGGGCACAAGTGCCATAAGACATACGCGTGCAAGCCTAAGTGCCAAAAATGAGGTGCACACACCCAAAAGGGCACGCAGGAATCCAAGACAGGTGGAGAAAAGATAGGAAAGTGTCAAAAACATGACACTTAGAAGACTTTTTAGGATTTTGGGTTAACCCTAAAAGGGTAGATAGATTTTTGGAAGAAATGTTAGTAATTGACTAGAGACTTGTTATTTTGTAGAGACGATTACCAGTTTTATAGACGCGGGAGCGACACACCCGGATAGTAGAGCTAGAGGGTAGTATGTGCCGACGCAACCAGCGAGCCATGGTGATACTTCTTGAGGTAGTGGGGCTAGGCCCCATGTCACAGATGCCCTCCATTACACTAGACCATGGCCTACTGACTGCGCTAACCGAGCGATGGCATAATGAGAGTCAGTGCTTCAGATTGCCTACAGGGGAGATGACTGTGACCCTTGAGGACGTATGGTGGATCCTTTGCTTGCTGATCCTAGGCACCTTGATTGAGTATAGCTCATTTGTAGGGTTGATTAGAGCAACTTGCAGTGCATTTTTTGATGTTGATGACATTCCGCACGACGGGATGACTATAGCCTTACACAAGTGTATCTATGACCCCACATTGCATCGGGGACGTCTCTACATCATTTCTCTTATCAGTGGGTTCTTACTCACTGATAAGACATGAACCTCATTCCCGAGAGGACTATTACCCTTGGTTCATCAAATCTTTAGTGGCGAGAGATACTGTTGGGGGTAGTGCATACTGGCCCACCTATACTGGGATTTACATTTGATCACATACCACGATCAGAAGACTATGGGTCTAGCTTCATTACTTTAGATCTGGTCATGGGACCATATTGCCATTGGATGCCCTCGTGGGCACTTTACGTGTCTGAGACCCAAAGGATCCATCATACATGGCATGGGTAGCAACAGGTGGTGATATACATGACCACCTTGGCAACCTATTTAGATATAGGTGAGAGTTTGACGAGCTACCCGAGATAGACATTATCTGGCGGCCTTATAGACATTTCTAATGGCCAGAGGATGCCACAGAGCTCAATGTGTGCTTGGTAGAGCACTTTATCATTGGTAGTTGTAGCTACATTATTGAGCTGTATCAAGTAGACAGGTGCCAACGGCAGCTTGGCAGGGTACAGGGGGTCCCCTAGCTAGATATTTGGCATGCACACATAGATTTAGAGAGGCAGACCACGGGGCCTCGCATACTGGTGGCTTGAGCTAGGGCAAGTTTCACGTAGGTGGTCCCATAGGCATGGGACCCAGCATGACAGGTGTGAGATCCATGGACCACATCTGATTATGTAGCTTGGTATGCTACAGTGTTACCCCGATGTCTCACCATTCCAGAGGATGCGTAGGTAGTAGGAACTCATCCACCTATAGAGATATGGCATGGTTCAAAGTGCCAAGCGAGGGCAATGGGGCCAGACCTAGAGGATCCTTTTGATGGCATTCCACATGATGGGTATGGTGCCACATAGGCACATGGACCGAGGCCATAGGGCCCAGTACAGGCACTAGTGTAGTTGCCCAGAGGCAGGGTCCTAGAGCAGGGACAGTCATCTAGAGCACCCCAAGGACCCATCACAGTGGCACCGATAGTGGCACTGGTAGCCACCCCACAGTAGCAGCTATAACAAGCCATAGCCGAGAGAGACGAGGCTTGAGGCTGGTGTGTGACTACCACAACTGAGCTTGATGAGGCCCAAGCTCACATTGTTACTTTACTTTCAGAGTGAGATCAGGCTCGGGCCCAGGCTGGCCCAGGGGATGGCAGAGTGGCATGACTGAGGTAGATACGAGAGAAGGCTACCTAGGGGGCTTAGATATTGAGCCTTCTTCATCAGTCCTAGACCCAGGTGTGGATGGTCATTGCGTAGAGAGATCATGTATACACACGGTCACAGGAAACTCTTGCACAGAGGGATCAGGCCCGCGCTGAGCTGCAGACTATTACTGCAGAGAGATATTGAGAGGCTGATTCCTCTAGATAGGCCGAGGCTGATTTAGGCCGAGTGCCAGGTGAGTGTGATGCTACCATTCAGGTAACCATCACCTCCAAGATGCTGACTTGATTCATGATGCCACGAGGCTTGGTGGTGAGGCATTATTTTACAGGACTGCCTACTACAGGGTAGTTCCTCCAGATAAGTGAGTGGTACTACCGCGACAATCAGGGTCGAGCATGATAGGCTCTCGGTCACAAAGATCAGGCCAGTCTATGAGATCAGTGTGACAGCCCATACTAGAGCAGCCAATCGGACTAGGACCATCTCAGCCCCCATTGTTTCGTCGACCAGGTGACAGACCTGGGAGCCTCGGGGAGGGCAAGAGCTGCGGTTGAGCTCCACATTTTTGTTGTATAGATTATTTGTATTCATGCCTCTTATGAAGATCAATTTTGATGTATAGCCATGTATACTTGTATTTTGATGATGCCTTGTGATGAAGGCTAGATTCTTTCTGATACACGCCCCTTTTTGATGACACTTTGTATGTATGATGTATCACTTTGAGTACCGATCTGGACAGTTTATACTTGTATAGATATGTGGACATTTTTGATGTACCATATTTGTATGCCTCAGCTAAAGGCATTTTTGATATAGAGTACCAATGTATATCATTTTTGTTGATATAGATGTATATGACACACTTGTATATAGAGGATTAATTTTTGGGCTCAGGTACACATGTTTATGAGATGATGCACTTTAATGTTTTGTATCTTGATGCATGTGACATGAGTGGGCATAATTCTATGATGTAAAATACCCTTTATCAAAAATTAATCTATGTTGAATCCCATTGCATATTGCGTGTTTTGATCCAACACTTATGGATGTGTTATGATGTTGTCTGATTTTGTACTTGCATGTATGTTATCTTGATGTTTGATGTATACATGTGCTATGGATGTTAGATGATAGATCCTTAGATGATATCAAATGCATTTCTCATGTGTTACTGTAGATGTATATGGATGGGATGATATGTTGATATTGGTGCGGGGGGGATAGATTTTTGATCATGCGCAACCCCTCTTGCACCCATTGATGATACGATATGTGATGATTAGCTTAGTATACATGCATGATGTAAAACTTATAATTTTGTTTATATATGATGTATAGATGATGTTAGATGTGATGATAATGATGGTAATGTGATGATGTGATAACAAAATAGTGCACATGTAATAAACACAATCAAATGCTAACAAAGAACACAATGAAGTAACATAATAATGCACCATGATTCAGTAGCATACAAAAACACCCCTCCATATGCATAAGAAAGAATAAATCTAATCTAATCAAGAAAAGATGAATCCTAACAAAGTACTCCGAAGCAACAAACAACCCAAAAGAAAAAACATAAAACAACTATATAAGCAACAAGCAAAGCAAGAAACAAGACAATGCAAGTAAATGTAAGTAAATGTTTTTGTAAGGTTTGTTTTCATGCAACAATTTTCTATTGTTTTTGGTGTTGTGAAACAATTTTCTATTGTTTAGGTTTATGTGAATTTTTTTTCTAATGTTTAGTTTTTTTGTGAAACAATTTTCTAATGTTTAGTTTTTTTGTGAAACAATTTTCTATTGTTTTTGTTCTTGTGAAACAATTTTCTATTGTTTAGGTTTTTGTGAAACAATTTTCTATTGTTTAGGTTTTTGTGAAACAATTTCTATTGTTTTTGTGAAACAATTTATATTGTTTTCTAATGGTTTTCCAGAATTATGCACAGGTAACGAAGAAAGCGTGGATGCCCACAGTGTTAGATGGGGAATATACAAGGGTAGAAGCCACGCGCTTATGAACAAGAAGGTGAAGTCGTTGAATTGTACCTAACGTGAGATGGGAAATAGCAAAAGACCATACCCCTCACAGATGACTAAAAGAAGACAAAGCTGGATCAAGGCCCGATAGGATGGGGCTCACAAGGAATCTCAAAGGTAGAACTAGGGCTAGGACAAGGAAAACTACCCTCTAGATGTAAGATGCTTGTGAGCAACGAATCCTCCCGAGGCACCAGAAACCGGTTTTCATCCAAGGAATCATCCAAAGTTCCATAATTACATGGTTTTCACTAGTGGATGACCTATTTTTTCTTTTTATTGTTCTCTTTTTGATTTTTTTTGTATTTTTTTTGATCATTTTACCATGTTTTGTGATTTTTTTTGCTTTTTGACCTTCCTACGCCTTGTTTAAGCATAGAACCGCTTAAGATGCATGGCGTTTATGGGCTCCCGGAGCTCATCACCATTGGGGTGAGCAAGTTTGTATGCCCCTGTGCCGTACTTGGCAATTATAACATAGGGTCCCAACCAATGTGGTTTGAACTTCCCTTTCTTTTCTCATTCCGCTCTGGTGTTGAACTGGTTCTCCTTCATGACTAAATCACCAACCTAAAACTAACGAGGGATGATTCTCTTGTTGTAGTTTCTAGAGAATCTATGTTGATACACTTTCAAGTGATTAAGAGCGCGAATGTGCCTCTCATCTAGGAGCTCTAATTTAGCCAGTCTTGCCACCCGATAATCCTCATCCTTATCGAGATAGTCTCGAAGAGAAATTCTCAGGGACGGAAGCTCGATCTCTAAGGGGATGATAGATTTTGTCCCCAAAACTAGAGAATATGGCGTTACACTTGTAGGAGTATGAATGGAGGTTCTGTAAGACCAGAGGGCTGGATGGGTTTGTAAGTGCCAATTACGACCTATTTTGCTGACCATATTCTCCATTATCCTTACCAAAGTCTTGTTTGTGGCTTCATCTTGTCCATTACCTTGAGGGTAATATGACGTAGACCATTTTAACCTGATTTGGAACCGTTGAAAAAGACCTTTTATAGTTTTTTTCTTAAATGACTTCCCATTATCTATAACGATGGTTGCGGGAATTTCATATCGACAAATGATATGATTCATGATAAACTTAGAAATCTGGGCTCCAGTTACATAGGTTAAAGGGATAGCCTCCACCCATTTTATAAAGTATTCATTGGCCATGATGATGTGCGTATGACCATTAGATGAAGTAGGAGTAATTTTTCCTATCAAGTCAATTCCCCACTTGGATAATGGCCATGGGGTAGTATAGGTTGCAATGGTTGTGATGGAGCATGAATGAAGTTTCCATACTTTTGGCAAAGTACACATTTCCTGACATAATTGCAACAATCAGTTTCCATGGTAGGCCAATAGTAGCCTACTCTTAACAATTTCTTAGCTAAGACCATTCCACTTTGTATGTGCTCCACACACCCCCTCGTGTACTTATTTGATTGCTTGGATTGACTCCGTCACATCCAGACAACGTAACAGATTCCCATCATAGCCATGACAATAAAGTGTACCTCCTAAAAGGGTGTAACGAGCTATTTGGTGAATCAGGCTTTACTTTTCAGAATGGGAGATATCGGGAGGGAACGTGTTGTCCTTAATATAGGTAAAGATGGGTTCATACCACTGGGAACTGGGACCAACAACATCACAAGCCAGGCAAGATTATGACATGTCATATGCGGGCTGGCGTAGATTTTCTACAAAGAACGACATGTCATTATTCCCTAGTGGAATACGAAGCATAGATCCCACTGTCGCCATGGCATCTGCCGATCTGTTCTGTGCTCTAGGGATTTGTTCAAATGTAATGCACATAAAGTACTCCTTTAGAGTTTTCACTAGCTTTTTGTAAGGTATGAGCTTGTCATCCTTGACCTTATATTCATCATTAACATGTTTGATAATTAACTGCGAATCACCCATAACCTTGACATGATGAATATTCCACTTGATAGCTAGCTTCATTCCTGCAATAAGTGCCTCATACTCCGTAATATTGTTTGTGCAAGGGAAGCCCAGGCAAAAAGCCTGCGGTATAGGATCACCCGAAGGAGTAATAAGGACTACTCCTGTACTTGAACCATGAAACGTAAAGGATCCATCAAAATGTATCTACCATACGACAGATTCTTCAATGTAGAGCAAGGAGGCATCTAACAAATTCAGATTCAAAGGTTTCATGCCTTGCAAATGTGCTTCCACTAGCTGATCAGCAAGTACTTGTCCTTTAACTGATTTCTGATGTATAAATTCTATGTCAAACTCACTGAGTAGAATGATCCAATTAGCCATTCTACCTGTGAGGGTGGGTTTAGACAGTAAATACTTGAGTGGGTCAACCTTGGATATTAGCTTGGTTTTAGTATTCAATAGGTAATGGCAAAGTTTTTGAAAAGTAAAAACAACAGCCAAGCAAGATTTCTCAAGTTGAGGATAATTGAGCTCATAGGTGATGAGGGTGTGACTAAGATAATACACCAATTTTTCCTTATGACCAAGGTCATATTGGGTGACAAGCGTTCCAATAGAAAATTATGTAGTGGAAATATAGAGCAAGAGCAGTTCTCCAGGAGTTGGTGGCATGAAAACAGGCGGATTAGCCAAGTATTGTTTAAGCAAAGCAAAGGCTTGCTGTTGCTCAGGTCCCTAGATGAAAGCAACATCCTTTTTAAGAAAGTGAGTGAATGAGTGACACTTATCCATAAGCTAGGAGATGAAGCGACGAATGGCTTGAATTTTTCCCTGTAAGCTGCACAGTTGCTTGTTATTCTTGGTTGGAGGTATTTCAGTAATAAAAGACACTTTAGTAGGGTCTACCTCAATACCTCATCTTGATACAATGAAGCCTAGTATTTTGTATGATAGCACACCAAAGACACACTTCTTTGGATTCACCCTAACTTTGTATTTGCGTAGGTGTTCAAAGATACACCACAAAATGACAGGGTGATCCTCTCTTGTTTTAGACTTTCCTAGGATGTCATCCACATAGTGCTCCAAGATATCATGAAAAATTACTATCATGGCCCATTGCTAAGTAGCTCCTGCATTTTTGAGACCAAATGACATCACTTGATAATAGAAGGTGCCCCAAGGAGTCGTAAAAGCTATTTTGTGTTGGTCTTCTTTAGCTATCTTGATTTGGTTGTATCCTGAGAAACCATCCATGAGTAATAACATTTCGTACTCTACTGTTGAGTCGACAATCATGTCAATATTTGGTAGCAGAAAATCATCTTTAGGGAAAGCCTTATTAATGTCCCTAAAATCCATGCAGATTCGGATACCGATAGGCTTTTTCTGGACAGGAACAATGTTTGATATCCATTCAGAATAATCAATAGGCTTGATGAATCCTGCCGCCAGCAATCTTTCCAGCTCTTCTTTAACCAGTAAGGCCACTCTTGGGTGCATCTTTTGGAGCTTCTATTTGATAGGCTTAGCGTCTACGTGCACAACTAGGTTGTGTATGACCAAAGTTGGATCTAAACCTAGCATGTCTTTGTAAGGCCATGTGAACACATCTATAAACTCTTGCAGCAGCATAGTGATTGTCTTTTGTTCTCTAGCCGAGAGTGATGCTCCCAATTTTACTATCTTGGGATCTTCTTCTGTGCCAATATTCACATTAATGGTTTCTTTGACTAGTAATTTTGATAAGTCCTCCATACGTGTAGGATCAGGAGGGAGGTTGAGATCTTCATCCAAGCATGTCTCAAAAATATTTTCATCCTTGGCATGGTCACTTTGTTTTTCCTTTGATTTTTTTATTTGTTTGTCAGATAGTGTTTCAAAGAGGTTTTCTGGAAACTTTGCCCTCACTTTTCTTTAAGTTTTGCTGACCATGAAGTTGAGCCTCATCTCCGAAGTAGGCACAGGTATCTAAGTCGATAAAGAAACCTTTCTTATGATCTCTAATGGGAATTGTATCCCTTATGCCCATGAACTCTGCGATAGCTTCGTCATCCTCAAATAAATATAGTGACATGTGACATTGTTGGTCCCATTCAACAAGGGAAGGGTACACAAGGTCAAGGGTTGGTTCCGTGGGGGTTATGGTTAGGAAAATGTTGTTCATGAAAATGTTTGTGGAGGCCAGATCCTCATATTGGCTACAATGGGAATCCGTATCACTGTCTAGATAGTCAGAGCTATCCTCACGTTCAGAAAAATTATCATCTTGATCATTGGGGTGTTCTCTATAAGGGCAAATCCTAATGCCATATCTTTCTATTTTAAAATGCGGCAGAGGCACTGGCTCCCTCTGTCCTTGTTTGTTTCTTCCACATCCTAGGCCCTTGTAGCCCATGGAGTACATCATTTTACTAGATTTTTCATATTACGGGGTTCGATAACAAGATGGATGAGTATCCTCTGGGACCCAAGTTGTAGGTGGATCAAGTAATTTTTTCTCAGCTAACGAGTCTCCAGGTAAGAATGAACCAATAGTGTGTTCCTTCCCAGGTCTTTTGAAGTGGTAGTTAGGTCAACCTCTAGTCTTGGGGGACAATGAGAGGTCTAAGACTAAGAGCGCTCGTTTTACAGTATACTCCCCATAGCCATATTCAAGGATTTTCATCTCCCATGAATCAAACGGAGATGTTGAAGTAGACGCACCATGAGCGCAAGAATTGAGAGAATCTGAATCCAACCGGGATTCCATGGCCTCATATTGGAGAGGGACAACTATATCTGCGGAGGAACATGTGGATGTACCCTTTCGTGCAAAGCTATTGAGAGCTCTACAATGAGTGAAGGGCTCTAAATCTCCTTGTATTGTAATGGTGTGTCCCTCATGCTTCAATTTAATGCATTGATGAAATGTTGATGGTATAGCCTGCATGGCATGAATCCATGGTCAGCCTAGAAGCATATTATATGGAAGTTCCAAGTCTAGGACATGAAAATTTGTCTGATGGCAAGTGGGACCCACCTCTATAGGAAGCGTGATTATGCCTACTGACTCCCTTTCCACATTGTCGTATGTGGTGATAGTGATGATATCAGACTCAAGATCTATTTCAGTATGTCCTAGCTGTTTAACCAACTTGAGTGTATAAATGTTCAACCCAGATCTGTTATCCACAAGCACCCGTTTGATCTTCCTACGGGTGACAACTACCTCAATGTATAAAGGAAGATTATGTGCTGGATTCTCAGTAGGGATCTCCCTATGGTTGAAGGCAATATGTTCATTTGGCACAATGCTTGCCACTGTGGCTTGAAGGTGTTTAGGATCAACTTCTAAAGGCACTCCCGACCCTTGAAGAGTTTGGTATAGAATGTCTTTATGTACATTGGATATCTTGAGAAGATCTAAGATCAAAATCTTAGCAAATGTCTTCTCAAGTTGTTCTAAAAGGTTATATTTACGAGTTTGTGGGGTTGACGGAGAAGGTTTTGGAATTATGAGGCAGGCACACCTTGTTACCGTAGCACATTCCTTTCCCTTAATTTGGATGGTGTTGACATGGTCAGTAGGAGAGGCGAATACATCTAATAAGTGAATCATAATGATTGTTGTCTCTTTTGGTGTATAAGTAATTTGCTGCTTTATAACCTTGGGATGACTCTCCCTGATCTGGCTCTGACTTCTCTGATTTATCATGATGGGGAATGGACTCTTTATATATCCCCATTTTCTCATTAGGTGTTTGTGTTTTTCCTGGGTTATCCACCTCTATCTCCTCGTTGTTAATGAGGTCTTGAATATAATGATGAAGTCACAGACATTTTTCTATCTTATGTCCTTTGACACGATGCATTTCACAATATTCATGCTCCTTATACTATGAAGGTTTTGGAGCGTTGTCGTCAAATGGTTGCGTTGTAGGATAGGTCATCATGTGGGCCGCATCCAATTTTTTTAGTATAACTGACAAAGGTTCATTAAGAGAGGTGAACGTTCTTCATTTTGGTGCTGGTTGAATTGGTCCTTTGGTCATTTTAAAAGGTTGACTAGTTTGGACCGTTTGAATAGGTTTGGAATCAGTGATTCCGTCTCCCACCACATTTTTTTTGTTAAATATCTTCAGATTTTCCGTGGGTTTGACATTTTGATTGTCTCTAGGTTTTGAGGGTGCCTTTGGCAATGAGAGATTTCTCTATTTGAACCCCTTTTTTGATAACCTCCTCAAAAGTGTGAACACAATGCATTTGGAGGTGGAAAGATATATCCGGGTTGAGGTTGGGAACGAAAATACTAACCAACTATTTTTTAGGGAAAGCGCAAGGGAAGTGACTAGCTATCCCTGTCCACTATTGGAGGAAGCTGGAAAAAGTATCATTAGGGCATTGCTTGATGCCACATAAATCTGCCATGGTAACATCACTCTCTATGTTGTACGAGAAGTGATGCGTACGAACCTTTCTGCCAATTCTGGCTAGGTAAAAATTGATCCTCGTGGTAAGCATGTAAACCAATCCAAGGCTTGGCCTCTGAGACTCTTGGGGAAAATTCTGATGAGATAATTGTCACTATAAGAAACCTCTTGACATGCCATGTAGAAATATTTAACATGATCCCATGGATCTCCTTTCCCTTTATATTTGTCAAACTTTGGCATATCAATTTTTTTTGGAAAGGGTTAAAGGGTCATTGTCTTGTCAAAAGGATAGGGGCATAATTCTTTGTATTGACATTTCCTAATGCTCCCTATATTTCTCTCTTGTAGGCTCGCGAGTGTCACTTTCATAGAATGTACCTCTTGTGCGAGGAATTGTCCTCTAGTGGGAGAAGCAGGGATGTATACGCGATGATACCCTGTGTCTTCTTCTCCTTGGTTTTCTCTATGGAGTTCATTGATCTTAACCTTAAGCTTTGACTTTTGAACGTTCTTGTTTGCTTCCTTCTTTACATGGGAAGTAAGCAAAGCTAGTTGTCAGCTTAGGTTACTAATTTGTTGTTGAATTGTGGTTTCTTCTTCTAAAGGTTCTTCCTCCTCATATTGTGGAGGTTCATCACCCGTCCCATGTTCTGTCTTGTTTCTACATGGAACTTTTATAAAGGGTATTCTATGCCCCACCACTTTATCATTCCCTGCATTAGAGGTAGAAGCATGTTCATGCATCAAAATATCCTCCATGTTGATAAGGGGGCATTCTTCCTCAATAGCGTTATTTTTAGGTGGGATTGTTTCATTTTCAGTGGGCAGTTTGGCCGCTAATTCTACAACCCATGCTAACACCCTATCTTTGTTTCTGAAAAGAAACTCGTCCAATAAAGTAGGGTCAAAATCAAATTCTTCGCACGTGGGGATTCTAATTAATTTCCACTATGATCGACCATATACTTCTATCTCTTTTTCCACAGAAAACAGAGGTCTTAGATCATGTCCAATGAAGGGGTTTGACCCTTGTTTTTTAGAGGCTTCCCAAGCTTGCGCTTGTTGTTCCTCGTATGTCTATTTCTTGAGTCCTAATCATGTTTTAGGAGCCATGTTTTTGTGATAGTTTCACTAGGGTAAGTTGTAAATGTGTTCAAAACTTTGTGACCACACCGTAAGTGAAATGCAAGATGTACTCATTTAAGAATATGAGTGAATCAACAACGTGATAATACCAATGTGATAGAGTGATAAATCACTAGTGACACAAGCATTTGGTAGCTAAACCTGTTAAATGAAGTACCTCCTAGGACTATGCTTCAAAAATGTAGTTTCGCACCGTAAGATGATTAATAAGATGTTTTCACTTATGCCAAGTTCAAGGGAATGAACAAAGCATAAGTAAATACAAGAAGTCAATGTGACTTCCTAACAAAATATACTAAGAGTGAGCTCAAACTTCGATTAATACCTATATCTCAAAAAGTGCCAATTATAATTCGCGAGTGACACAACAATATCACTAAGATATGTTAACCAAATTTGTGAGAAAGTAAGGTATTGATATCAAGGTGCTATTGATATAACATGCACGCAAATGGTAACACTCAGCACTCTTCAAAATTGAGGTAATAATAGAACCAAACTAAAAATCTCAAAGTATAGCTATGGAATAGTTTAAACTATGCATGCAGCGTAACCTTATAATATAGATATTTATGTTGAGTTTACAAGAAACAAGATGTAAATATCGAAATTGTAGTGATACAATACAAACAAGCCTAACTCTTCTAAGGAATTCCAAGATGATGAACCATGCCTAACTACAATGACAATAATGACATGGATATCAAGATCACAATGGTCACCAATGATATGATTACGTCTCCACACACTTTAGACATTTAACTTACCCAGCTGTAAACATGGATGAGCATAAACGGACAAAAAAGTGGTAGACACAATCGATTGGTAACACAAGGGTAGTCACTCTCCTTCTAATTAACAAAGTGAAAAAATAATGTGAAGGAAGCAAATAAAAAATGGGATGAAAAATGCTAGCTTCACTTTAGCAGAGTTTCACCTCACCTTAAGGCAAGTAAAAACTAAGCGAAAGTAACATGTCACATGTTTCACAATAAAATACGGTTCACAACTCAACACTATTTTACAATAGTCAATAGTGGGCTCCTGGCTGAAGTATATCTTCCTAGGTGGTTCTCTCGTCTTAGGTGTTACAAAGATTATCCATGAGTGGGACCGATTTACCCAAATAGTTATGACTATCTTGGGAGTATCTCAAATTTACCCCCCTCAAGTACAGTCGGCATTAAATGCATCCATCATGTACTTAAAAGGGTCGCATAGGGACAACTTGTAACTCTATCTCACAAAGGAATCACTAGTCAGATAGGTAGTGCCTGAGCACTTCCCATTTCGTCCACAAGGTTCCCTCTTGCGTGGACTACTTTGGGGTTCCTGGAACGACCCCCATTGTTGTAGCTTAAGGTGTTATGCCAAAGGGGTTATGTTCCAATTGAGCAGAGAGGGATGTACCCTTTTCTAAAACCTGTAATACAGTGTTTTGAATATGTTGTTTTTTTTAATCTTTCTTAATTAGATGTGTTTTTGGTCGAACACCATTTGGCAACCTACAGAACAACTGTATTAGTAGTTTTTGACTTTTTGTTTTGATTCCTCCATTCTTTGACAAGTGATGGCGTTTTGGTCTTGTATGACAATTTTTAGTAGTTTTCCATCAAAAAAAGACAAGGCACCATTTCTGATTCTCTAGATAGCCCAAGGACATAAGAGAAGAGCATACATGATATCTTCAAAATCTAAAAAGATAGAAATGGAAAAACACTTTAATTCAACTACGCCAAGTTAACCAATTCCCACTCAAATATTGCTAACAACCTCAAAGCATTAAAAGGACTTTAGAATCATTTTTGATTCCCAAGATCACCCCAAGGGACGTGAGGGAAGAGCATACACGATCTTATTCCTATAAGTAAATAATGCAAAATATTATCTAATCAAGTACAAACATGTAAAAACAACCTGCAAAGACAAATATATGATTAGATAAACCTGCAAGAATGTTATAACCTCAACACACTAATTTCAAAAATACAAAAGGACACATGTGCCCCTTTTTTGGCACCTACGCACGGGTTAGGGCGTATAGGCCACTCTGTGCATTTTTTCAAATCACAGTGCACCTGCTCCACCCGAGAGGCATGTGCACCATGAAATAAATGCATGCGCCACTCTACGGATTTTTACTTATCATGTGCCTACGCCACCAGAGAGGCGTGTGTGCCAAAAAAAATCATATGAGTCACCCTCAAGAAAAATTGATAGGAAAATAGATAGAACACCTACGGAATGGGAAAACATGTGCGCCACCGGAAAAGCATCTGCACTACTGGGAAAACATGTGCGCCACCACTTTTTGAAACAACTCCTGATTCCGACAGAACCTCCACATCACCAAAAATATGTCTATGCCACTAAAACAACATGTGCACTCTAGTTAGGGTGTGTGCGCCAATCTAACAGGTTTCAGAATGCAGTGAAGGTACAATACAAAATTATGTCTATGCCCGGTTTAGTGTATCTGCGTGCTGGTTAGGGTGTGTGCACTAGGGTTAGTGTGCATGCACCAGGGTCGGTAAACAGAGTAACAAGTTTTGACAGTGTGCCTATGCCACGAGAGAAGTGTGTGTGCCACAAAAGTGGCGCCTGCGCTCCTAAAAATGTGCCTGCGCCAAACCTGCAACCAAAATACGGCAAAAGACACAAGAAAACTCACAATATCTCAATTTTTGACAAGTTAGCTTAAGAATGACAATAACCCATTAAAATAATGGCTATGAACATGAGGTTACACATATCAAATTAGCAAAAATTCCAAGAAAATAGACATTAATTACTACATGTGCATATCAAAAATTAGCCAACACAATGAAACTTAAACTAAAATTCCATGGGACTAAGTGTCCCACCAGGTGTGCCAAATGTGTGCATGTGTTGTTTTTAAACTAATTCTAAATGTGAATAAAAGACTAACACCTAAATAGTCTTAATTAACAATAATTTAACAACATACTAAGCACCATCATGATTAAGAATTAATCAAGGGTTAGATGCTAAACATTCATTAATACAAAAATTTGAACCTAACAATGTTTAAACATCTAAAATTCCTCTATTCTCTAACAACATATAAATGGAGGAACCTAGGTAGGCTCCATGGCTATCAAAAATGGTTGTTCTTAGTGTTCCAAGAACTTAGGAATGAGGGCTAGTCAAAGTTGGGCTACAAGACCCTTTTGACACCTCCCATTAGACCTAAGCACTTTATGAAAGAGGCTTAACTCTTCAAGATGATGAACTCTCAAGAAGACAAAATGCAAGCTCTTAGTCTCTTTTATATATGCTTTGCATTTGCTCTCTTAAGAAGTTTAGGTGTAGGTATAAAGGTAGAAGGAGGGCTCCTTATATAGCCCAATGGATAAAGGAAACACTTCATCCCTTTGCATGTGGGATAAAGGTAAAACATGATTATGAATGGATAAGGTTGCTTTATTAAAGGTAACCTTACTTTATAAGGGTTTAATTTATACTTACTAAGTCATGGGAGTTGGGGGTGTTTTAATTAATCAAAGGTGATTAACTAATAGGTAGATGTAAGCTTATAGAAGTTAATTAGAGCAATATTAGTACGATTTAGGCTATCAGGAGGGGATTAAATCAGTTAAATATCGATTTATTAGTTAAATGAAGTGAAAGGCTAATTAATTAATAATAATTAATTAGTCTAGATAGAAGGGGTGAATAATTAATGAAAGGTAGTTAATTAGATTGTTAACTAGATAGGCAAATTAATCAATCAGTGTATTGTAATTAATTAACAACAATAAGAGGGAATATGAGCGCTTTTGACGATATGTCATCGATTTGCAAGAAAGGGGATAATTAGTGCAATTTAAGTATTTAAATTACTTGGGCATAATTATAGGTGTCTACATTATTTTTGCGGGTAGTACAAGGTACAACCTTATGGTGACCTTACTCGTAAAGATTAAAGCCAAAGCCTTTCTAGGAACAACGATGTAGGAAAGTATGGACGAAAAGGTGGTTGGAGATGTATTGAAAGTTAGAAAAGAATGGTTTGGTTTGAGTGGGTGGTTCTAGAGAGTATGAAGCTTTGTCAAGTCCCCCATAGGTTATATTAGTGTTAAGGTGAGGAGGACCATATGAAAATGTCTCTCCTATATGTCAGTCATAATGTAGATGCTGTTGGAGATTATGATACTCTTGAAGAGTAAGGAATGTATTGACATTGTAGAGGTGAAATTCACCTAAGGAGAGACATTAAAAAACATCTACCAAAGGATCCGAGGTTGGGATTTGAGATGTGGGAATAGATGAACTATTGTAATCTTGGGAAGATACAAATGGGATAGCTTTAGAAGCAACAACAATGGTAGGGATGGATGAGTGTGCTATGGTAGATGGAGCAGTAGGACTAGTAGATGTAGCAACAAAGGAAGATGAATAAGCAACAACAACAGAAGATGAAGCAATGATGGAAGAAGATGAAGCGGCAGTGGAAGAAGTGACATTGCTAGTAGAAGCGGTAGTGGTAGTAGATGCCTTAATTGGGATGAGGACATTAATTGGTCAATACAACATATTGTAGGTTTTTAAAGGAGAAGGATCTGCGGGAATAGTGTAAGGGTGCCCTTCATATTCAAATTTGATACAACGGTGGAGAGTTGAAGGAACGCACCCCATGGCGCGAATCCAAGGTCGGCCAAGTAACATGTTATATTAAAACTCTCCTTCCAAGAATTAGAAGAGTTCAGGAAGAGTGCAAGGACCCACATGGATATGAAGGATGATGATGCCAAGGGTAGAAGTGATGGCATCATTAAAGGAACACAACGTAATTGGGTTATTATGCATGTAATAGGAGGGTATGCGCATTTTTTTGTATGCATGGGAGGAAATGATATTTATACTTGCACCTCTGTCAATCATAACACGTCAGACACGTATATCATCAATGTAGACAGAGATGAAGAAGGCAGAGTCAAGATCCTCTGAATGGAAACGAGTAACTTCTGAGTCTAAGAAATTGACTATGGAAATACGATGAGTGGTAGTGGGAATCGAAGTCTTGGGTGGAATGGTAATATCATCTCAAGGTTCATTTTAAGAGACCTCTTAGAAATTAGAGGTGGAAAATACCTGGCAAATATCCTTGGAACCGGTTTCGCGGAAAGGTGAATTTTTTGGGGGTCTGACAGAAAAAATTTCACCTAATTTTTAAGTGGTGTGATAGAAGGCTACAGACACGCGACAGGAGATTTACTGTCACGTGTCAACAAGGTGGTTCATGCACATCAATGAACCTCATTGACACACGTCAACAACCCTACTGACGCGCATCAATGAGGTTAGTTGATGTGCATCAACCGCCTTGTTGATGCACGTCAATGAGGGTGTTGTCCATGAGGTTCATTAACATGCGTCAACCTCCTTGTTAACACATGATATTATATCTCTTTTTGCGCATCTGTAACCTCCGCCCTTTGCTCGTGCAACAAAAAAATCTCTGTGTCATGCATCAACAAACTCTCTGTCACGCGTCTACTTCCTTTGCACTCTTGTCGCGCATCAACAAACTCTCCATGTCACACATCAACAAAATCTCCCTATCGCGTGTCAACAAACTCTTTGTCACGCATCTGTAGCCTTTGCCCTCCTGTCATGTGTCTATAGCCCCTACCCTCCTTTTACGCATTTACTGTACTTGATAATACATATACCCCAGGTGGTATGAGTGATCTAGTAGTGTTCTACTTATCGAATAATCTAGAATTATATAGGGGATAGTTTAAATGGGTAGGCGAAGCCGACCCCTAAAAAAATTTAAACTGTAATATTTAGGCGAATTGGTCACTGACCCGTGTTAGAAAATTCACCTATTCCAATTTTTCAAATATGGAATATTCACCATATTACAAATATTCACCACTAAAATTATCCCTGGATCAGCTACATGATGAGGGGTGAAAATAGAAATGAAGGGTGAAGGGTTGTTTGGTAACACCTCAATAGTTTGGGGGATATCAAGCAAGGCTTATCAATGAGATTCAGATGTTTGGATGAGATCATACAAGGACATTTTAAAATGAGATTGCTACAATTATTTGACCATGGTGTGATGTGGGACACCATCAGAAATTGGATAGGCCGGTCCACAGATGGTTACCTTGGGTGCGGGTGTAGATGGAATGTTGGGTAAAGGTGTAGTGGATGAGTTACATGTATTCTTTTTGCCTTTATATTTTTATGATCAAGTGGTAACTCGAACCATATTGATCTAGGGAAGAGAGGGATATGAGTCATGGAAAGTATAATGACAGGAAGGAAAAAAAACTAATGCGAGATAAGAGCCCTGTGAAATGAGGATGGTGCACTGGCATTTTGGAGGGGTTTGAGCTAGCTCCCTAATCCAGAACATATTGATCTCAAAGGTCAGAGGAGTAAAAGAGGGTTGTGGAGGTGGAGGTGAATGCTACTCAATAGATATTGGGAAAGGCTAGGTGGTAATAGATGAAGGTGGAATGGGCTCTTCATCTAAATGGTCATCTTCTTCATACAAATCTTTAGGAGAAAAAAATTGAATAAGAATAACTTTAAAGGCCTTAAAATTTTCAACATTATGCCCTAGAACATGATGATAGGTGCAAATATTGGTATCATCAAACCCTTCTAGTTTAGGTTTGTGTGGGTCGTAAGGCTTGAGAGGTGATAATGTAATAGTGGAAGTTTCTAACAACCGAGCAATGATGTTAGCATAAGACCCTACCAAGGGATAACATTGAGAAGTAAGGGTGGGTTTGGATGTAAGTTTGGGTGACTTCCATGGAAGAGGTATTACTGGGGGTGGAGTTGGAGGTTGGGTAGGTTTAACTAACTTTTTTGTAGGTAGTGTGGTCTTGGGCTTGGATTGCACCTTCTTGGGTAAAGGTGTCATGATAATGTATGAAGTAGAGGGGAATGCAAAAGATGGAAGTGGAAGGGTCAACAAAGGTGAAAGTGGAGGTGCGGTGAAGGTAGTGCTAGGAGTTAATAAATGGAGTGTAGATTGAAGGGAAGGTGAAGGCATGGGTAATGGAGAAGGCGTATGTAATGTAATTGGCTTGGGTGGAATAGAAGGTTGTGGTGAGGCTGTCGGTAAATTTGTTTTACGCTTACTTTTAGTAGGAGGCTGCTTGACTAAAGTTTATGGATGGGGACCTAAGATGGATGGAAGTGGCGAAGGAGAAAGAGGAGGTGTTGGAGAAACTAGGGTTCGAGGCCTAAGAAGTTAGTTCTTATTCTTAGGCGGGGGGTAGACCTGGCGATAGTTTGGGAGGAAGTGGTTAAATCGATCTTCATAGGAAAATGAGTTAGACTTGGTATTGGCACCACTCCTTATGTAGTGGTTGATTTAGGTGTAGGTGAGGTTTTTGATACTGGTAAAGGTTTAGGTATAGGTGAAGGTTGAGGCAAAGGTGAGGCTAATGAAGAAGAATCAATTACAACTGGTTCAAATTTTATGGTCTTAGTTGACTAGAATACTTTCGGATAGATGGTAGAGGTATCAATGGATGAAATTCACACTTGAGTAGATATTGGGAGTTGCATGTGCCCCTAGAGCATGGAGTGATTAATGTAATCCAGTTGATCTATCAATTACAAAAATAAATTTGGTTTAGACATTGATGAACGAGTTTTGACACTTGTCTAGAATTCTGAATAAAGTGACACAGGAATTTTTTTTTCCTATGATTCGGTAGGAAAAAGTGACGTAAAGAGATCAATAGGATCTTGGAAGATCCTGGGAGATGTATTTCTTATGGACAAGGAGAATACAAATTTCCCCTCTATGGGTGGAGGAGATGACAACACTAGTGATATAGGATTTTCTTTTTGAATCAGAGTAGATAAGTTTAGCTCTTGCTTGGGCAGAAGAGCGAGTAAAATAGGTTCAATGATAGGCAAAGATGAAGATGTAGTCAGTTCCTCCATGGGTAGAAGAACATGTGTGATAGGATTTATAATGAGTAAATACATAGACGAGGTAAGTTCTTCTACAAAGGAAGGGGTAGATGTGAGGGTCTTTTTCATGGGTAGAGAGTAGGAAGAATAAGCAACTCCATGGGTAGGGGAGTTTGTGCAAGGATTTCCTCAATAGAGGGGATGAGGGGAAATTGATAAGAAGAGGCAAGTACAATATCGAAGATGGCGTGAACCTCATGAGCATTGTTGTCAGAGGTTTCACCTGCTTGTATTGACGTATGATTATGGTTTGGGAAAGGATTTTTGAAGATATGTAAGTTTTGGTTTGCCGGTGCATTAGGATTGTCAAGAACGAGATCTCCACTATCTATCATTTCTTGAATGATATTCTTGAATGTTTTACAGTTTCCATCACTATGGCCCCTAACATGATGTTATTTACAGTAATCGTTTTCTTTATACCATGCAGGAAATAGATGGGAAGGATAAAAACCAGCATGTGGTTTGATTGGTGGAAGAACAATAGCTCCTGCTTTCAACAACTTCTCTAGTACAGAGGAGTAAGGTTACCCTATGCAAGTATAACATCTTTTCTCATACTTATGTTGAACAATATAAACATGAGAAATAGTAGAAAATGGTTTTGGTTGGTTCGATGGATGAGATGGGCTAGCTTTTAGGGCTACCATGTTGGCAGATCCTTTCACCTTGGAAGGATTGTTTTAATGGTTGTTTTTTGATTTGGAAGAAGAAGAAGAGTAATTTGGTTTGAAGGGAGCACCCTTGTTTCAAGCTTCCAAGCCATTGTGAATGCCTCATAAAATGTTTAGAAGGTCTACACTTGGAGAGTCAGAGAGATGTGTCGGGCACAAGCTCTAGTGAAAAACTCTATTAATTCAATTTGAGGAAATTGGAAAGTGAGTTGGTTAATAAGATTCTGCCAATGTGCAAAGAAATCTGTGATAAACTCATTGTCATATTGACATATCTAATACAAGTCAGTCATAATAACCTTCTTGACAATGTTGATGTAGAAATGATCAAGAAAGGGTTGAGATAATTGATTAAATGAAAAGATAGAGTTCTTGGGTAAAACACTATACCGGTCTAAGGCTGGTCCTGTCAAGGAAATTGGGAAAGTTCAAAGAAGCAAGGTGTCATCATGAGAAATAAGATAACATACATGTTTAAAGGATCATAAATGCTATTGCAGATCATCCTTGCTATCGAATCAGTTAAATTTTGGAATCTCCCAATGTGGGGGGTAAGGATGAATTGGAATAGAAAAGTGAATAGGCTCATTAAAAATCTTGTCATAAGTCAGTGTATTACGAGATCTAGAAAAAATGCTTCAAGGGTCTACATCTTGTCCATCATCATTTTAATCAAATCCGTGGTCAGATTAGACTATGGTGCACCTCCTATGGTATATAGAGGTGGATGTGATGAATAAGACGTGGGTGGTACTCAGGTGTATGGAGGTATTGAGTAGGATAAATGAGATGGGGGAATGTAAGAAGCGGCACATGATGATGGCACATACCTTGAATAAGAAGTGTAAGTGACAAGTGGTGGTTGAGATAGGGAATAGGTAGGAGGGATATGTGTCGAGACCCTCATAGTGATAGGTGATAGAGTAGCAGATATAGGAATGACTAGACTCTGAAATAGGGTCGACGCAGCTGGAGGCTATGAAGTAATAGGGATTGATGATGTCGGTATCCCTACACTAAGATCTGCAGATGATGGGGAAGAAGATGTCATAGGTGTGATAGATGTTGTAGGTGCGATAGATACTGATGATGTAGGGATGATCTGAGAGATGAAGGGTGGTGAGGTAGTAAAAATTAATGCTACACTAGTGCTAGCTAACACGGAAGTGGGGAGTGAGAGTATGAGAAATGGAGATGGGCATTCTGTATAAGAGATGACCAGAAGAATCACGGGTCAAAGAATGAGCAAGGTAATACTGCAAGGCTGTGGGGTTGTGATCAAGGAATTTTACAAATTCCTCATCACCTATAGGTATAATGGGAGGAGCATTGAGATCCATGGGTATTGAGATAGAAGGTGGTGAGGGGCTAGGGGGTAACAGTTGGAGGCTGGTGTGAAAGACCAAGGCATTGACTTGGAGATGAGTCAAACCCATGTGAATAGTGGTAGAACAGGTGCTCTGAACTTTGTAGATGGTGCTGAAATATAGAAATAAATGATAGAAAAAGTGTGGAAAATGGAAATTGATCATTGTTTTGCAAGAAAAAGCAAAACACAGAGACCAACATCGGTAGGGTAACCGATGCTGGTAGGTCAGGGTAACCAATGCTGGTCACTAAACTAATGCCGGTTACTGAGAATAAATGGAAGATTCAAAACAAAAATGGAAATGGAGATTGTAAATCAGATGAACCTAGACTCTACTGATGGTAACAAAGACTCAAAAATGTGATAAATGACAAAATAAGTTACAAAAAGTATCTGGATGTGAATTGAATAATGTTCTTGGAAAAATAACCAAAACAACTATGAACTAATGGTGGTCAGTAAACTGATACCGGTATAAAGAGGTAACCGATGTTGGTCATTGGACCAATGCCAATTACTGTGAAATCTGAGAAGATGTTGACAAATTTGATTTTAAAGTGATTAAGTCCAAAAACACCAACCCAAAAGCTGAGTATGGCAGTGATGAGTCCTAACACGCTCATAATGAACCAAAATACACCAATTATGATTTTGGGGTGTGAAGGATAAGAAAAATAAGAAGAAACAACCTCACAACTCAAAAACGTAAGACAAACAAAAAGCTAACAAACACATAAAAAACCTAGGTAGTACATTTTTATGTTGTGTGGCTTAAGCCATTAAGGACTGACTATAAATAGAATAAAATTGTTGGTTAATGAAAGTGCCCTACAGAGTGTTGGACTGACTTTCTATGGCTGGTTTTAGGTAAATTTTGTCTTAGAGTCCCTAATATATACTTGATATTACACGATTACCTACTCTGATATGATGACTGGCCAAAACACTAGTTGAATCCGCCACTAATCCGATTATTAGTTGTTACCAGTAATTTCTGGGGAAGAATATTTTTAAGCAATGAGTAATTTGTTTCAGGGATTTGGTTTAGGGGTGTGTGTGTAAGAAGTGAGTTACGCTTAATTCCCACCAACCATCAACTGGTCATGACCTCTAATATCTAGGTTACAAATAAATTTAAGTGAGCTAAATGCAACATACACAGGATGAAATGCAAAGATTTTAAAGCCTAAATCGAAAGTGAAATTGGATGTAGAAAATATAGAATAGGTCAAGAGTATGATCCTTCACTAAAATTCAAGAAAGAATAAAAATAAGTGTTATTTTTAACCGAAAATAGAAATTTCAATTAGACAAGTAGACGAAGAAGAATGGTCCTAGGGAGAAAGTTTAATGTGAACTCTTTCGAAAGGAAATATACATAAAAAGCTTCGCTAAGAATGAAAAATGAAAAATAACCCAAATGATAGGGTCCCATCAGGTGTGCCAAAATGTTTCACCTCAGAGTAATGCGATAAAATAGATAAGAAGGTAACAGGAGTAGGAGGAATACCTATGTTATGTATATAGAAGAAGGCATTGCACACATTGTAGACTTTTGATCGAACTGAATGTGAGAGCTTTCTTTTGGCTATGAGGAACTACCTATAAATCACAACAAGAACACAAGAGAATACTAAATAATATATGGTAGTGGATTGCCTAACAAATTCTAGTTTCAAGAAGTATGTTACTTCCTAGACGATTGTCAATCCACTGTTTAATAAAAATTAATGCAAGAAAAAGTGACAAAGCAATGATTTTGATTGTAATTAACAAGATTTAGGTGTCTCTTATTAAAAATAATAAAAAATTAAACTTAAATGAAAAGGTTAGGTTTGGTCTGGAGGGTTGATGGGCTGGTTTGGATCTGCAGGTGAGATAGGGGCTGTAGGTGAAGTCTGGGTGAAGTTAGGAAAGGTTTTGGGATGTTTTGGGAAAGTTGTGAGCTTGATAGTTTAGGGAAAATTTACAGTCTTAGAGACCAAAGTCAGTTAGGTGACTGATGTTGGCTATGGGGATAGACTGACACCACTTGGGTGACCGATATCAGTAGGGGTAATTGTATAGTAATGTCAAAAAATGAGAATTGGGCACTCTCTATGATTGCACAAAGAGTGACGAGGATTTGGATAGGTTTGTGGGATTTTTTTTAAGACTCAGAGATTCTGATACAAAGGTTTAGGAAAGGTAAGGGAGGTTAAATGGACAAAAGGTTGGCCAGAGGCACTGGGGATTAGATCCGGGTAAGACATGGATAAAAGTAATGGTAAATAACTTAATAAATTAAATTAAACAACTAGAAATGACAAAGGAGAGACAACACTTAATTTTGGAAGGTAGCCTATAGGTAAATGGTGGTGGTGGTTGCAGAAGGTGGTGATTCGGAGTGAATATAGCAACAAAGTGACATGGTGCCTTCTACTGCGTGTGTTGGAACTCTAAAAGAACTAGTGGATGAACCAAATGATGTCTGAATGCTAAGAGGGGCTCTAGTTGGTCGTTAGGTCACATGAGTGCTTGAACATGTGAGTTAAAGAAGCATAGGCCAAAGAAGTCAGATTCAGAACCCAAACAAAGATTTATAAACTCTTATTTAACCTAACCAATGGTGGTTAGGGAACCAACGCCAACTGAGGGAAAACCAACATCGGTTAAGGAGAATTGGTCAAAGTTATAAAAAATAACATGAACTTTGCTAATGTTGGTGTGATCTCAACTTTGTCTTGGTCTAGAATGCTTAATGGTGTTAATATGAGTGTGGGATTGGTTAGAGGATTAATAGGTCTTGACTGGTTAGGGTTAGAAAGAGTCCTAGTTAGTTAGAGAGAGTCTAGGTTCATTAATAGGCTAAGAATAGGTCTTAGGATGAGGTAGAGGGGTGATGTGGCAGGATGAGGTGGATATTAATTTAATTAAGGTAATTGAAATAATAATAGTGTTAGGATGAGGATTAATTTAATTATGAGTAATTAAATTAATATTAATGTATAGAAAGAGGTCATGGCTAGGTGTGGTGTAGAATTATTCGATTGAAAGGGGGTTAGGGGAATATGACCCAATTTTGGGTTTCTACACTATGCTTCATGATCCATCTTTCTAGAAAACATTCTCAAGCCATTTCCCGATGATGCACTCTTGTTATATGGTTCATTCTTGATTGCTGAGGGGGCATTTATAAATAAACATCATTTCATACGCATTCACTGGGGGGGCACGCCACTCCTTCTACCTTCATACTTTACATTCCACTCTGTCATACTCATTCATGACAATTGAATATCTTGGTTTCACTTATTATTTCTTTCTTATACTATTACATGATGCACTTTTCTCTTTAGATAATTTGTATGTCATTGTATTTATCATATACACATGTAATTTTACTTGGTGTCTAGTTGTGAATGTAGATATATTACAGGTCCTTACATGCTATAATGATGCTCAACACCATACCATTTTCCAGTCCTAGTAAGGCTCCTGGGGGGAATATACCATTACTATTCTCGCATGTTATAGGTGCTATTATTTCATTATTTACTACTACTTTCTATCACATTATTTTCCATTGATACATACATGCTCTGACATAGTTTTTATCTTTCTAACATGCTAGCGAGTGATTCATGTGTAATATTTTCCTTGCAGGACTATTTGCCACCATGGTTATCTGACAATTTGCTTGACATTGTTTTCCATTGATTGCTATTACATGCTGTTATTTATAGGCTAATCCCCTATGTCTTGTTTGATCATTCCTCGTATGTTGTTGGATGCTTCGGCCCTGATTGTGTTGTGACATTGTAAACAATGTCCCATGTTTGAAACCTAAATTTTGTAGTCTATCTTGTATACATATTTTCTTGTTACATTGTTTTTATATGACACACTTGAAACTTTTGCTACTAACACATGTATCTAGCCACTTTGTTTGCATATGCATTGGTTTCTACCATGCACATTCCCTCCCCCTGTAGGGATACAATTTAGATCAACACAAGGGCCTCTCTTTTGGGTCGCACACTCCTATAGACATCACATGCACCCCAAATGAGAGGGGCATACAATGGGTGAAAAAATAACCCCATAAAATAGCTCAGAGCTACAACACAACACATTACAATTACTAAAACAACATAGGTTACAGTCACAAAACTGGATTAGAGTCAAACTTGGGCCAGAAAAAACAACATAGACACCAATGCCCAGACTTAGACAATAGTGCTTGGGTTCCTATGTCCTCCCCTGGGTGCTAATGTTCTGGGGCACACATAATTAGTTTATCAGATCAACACAGTTCACAAAATTATTTAGAGTATTTTGATAGTATCATGCACAATCCTCCAATAAGAAAAATATAGTTTATCTCCTATAATCAGTTCAGTTGGTACAATTCACAACAAACTAGGGAAAACTAGAACAAAACAGGGACACACCATCTATAGTGGTGTTTATCAGGAAGATTCATGGTTGTAGAGTAAAACCAAACCTCTCTCCCCAACACTTTCTCTTTTGCACAAGATCGCCCAAAAAAAATCACACTTGGTGTGATATTTCCTAAAAAAATCACTTTACACAACATTTTCAGGACATTTTTATATCCTTTTACACTCTTTTATATTAGGTGCACACTTTCCTTTATACACTTTTACATGCTTTTACATAATTATGCACACTTTTCTCTGATTTATCATATACAAGACATTGACTACATTCTTTCTCTTCTTTTTGTAGGTCCATCCTTATAAGAAATAGAAAAAATAAGCTACAATAATAGGTACAAAGCAACACATACGCTTCACCCCCTAGGGTTAGTTTCCTTTCCTTGTTTCCACGCTTCACTTTGCATCATTCCACGCTTCACTTGTCCACTTGGCACATTTTTCCAAACACTCTACATGGTTATCAAGTAAGCATCTTCTACCTACTTTATGTCAACGAGTATTCACCCAACAAAATAAAGTGGGGACAAATGTAGATTGTAAATCATGCACTTGGGTACATTTCTAGGTTGTAAACAAGTACTAACACTCATACGATTCCTAAGCAAGAAAACTAGTAATTGACGAATGTCTTTGGTCTCTTTTCTTTGTTTCTTGTTTTCTATTTGGTCTTACACACCTAAAAGCCCATTTTATATTTTACTTATTTATCTTCTATGGCTCTAGAAACCAATGCCCATCTAGGACAGGAGCGCCCAGGCACCCCTGTCCCCTCTGGACGCCCCTGACCCTTTCTTATCTTACTCCTTTTGGGTATCTTTTATCTTTTGGGCATCTTTGTTACTTATGGGTCAACCTTCCAGTTGTCAATTACAAGAGTAAAACAAGGGAATCATATAAATACATAGTTATGTGTTCAAAATAAAGGACCAATCTCTAAACATTATTAGTATCACCTAAGCTTGCATTCAAAAGGCACCTAAAGAACTTCAAAGAATCCATTTGACATTCAATCAAGGGACAAAGGACTGCATTTTCTGCATACACTACATAGGAAGGGGAAGTTAATTTTTCCATCCACACATTTTATTTACATTGCTACATCTAGATACAACCCGTTATCAAGTGCACTTACACAAGGGCATCCTAGGGAACACTTATTACACACAATCATAAGAACTACATGGAGTCTAAGATGTAGTGCAACACTCAGTAGTAAGTTCACTCCCAGGGTGACTGTAAGGGTTAGTCTGACTCCCCATATTGCATCTTTATTTTTTTGATATGACGTGGTAATGTGAGTTTTGTAGCTAATATCTATTTTAGAGGTTTCAGGTACCCTTAGAAATCAAATATTGGCACACATGCGACCAATAGGGGAAATTTGTGACACTTGTGTGACATTATAAAAATAAGATTTTTGACCATTTGCATAGTCACGAGCACCTAGTAACAATATTTAGATACCTGACGCGCTTGGCCATGGGAGCCCATGTCCAACATCATGAGTGATCTCTAGAGTTTATCCTAAGCATTGACGACACAATTCACCTCATGTTCAATAGTTTTCCCAATTTAGAACACTTCAGGATCAAACACAAATCATCTAAGTCATCTTTCTTATATCTCTTGCTTACGGTTTTATACTTCACTTGCTTATTGTTTGTGTCATATTGTATTTAGTAGCTGTATATCATATTGTACATTTAGTTACTCTACAATCAGGGTTTAATAAAAACCATTTAAAAAAAATCAATAATCTCTAACTAGCACAATCATGCAATAATAATTCATATTTCAATAGTGGATTTAGTATTTTAGAATTAATGTATGATACACATAAATAAATTATTTATATTTTCATTTACCTTATTATTTCCTATGTGTGCTCCCTCTTTTACATTTACCTTTTGGTGATTTTATTGTATAATGATCAACCCTCAAATTAAGAACCACTTTTGTGCACAATTTGATCAAAAACTAATTAAAAAATACTGATAAGATGATTAGAGTAGGTTTACTTTTGAAAAATTAGAATCACTATGCACAAGGGCTGGGTTCATAGACCCTTTTATAGTATCTATACTATTACTATATAATACCTACAAACCATTCTAGGACACATGGAATCGACCAAAATATATAGAGAGAATGAGGATCCCCTAAAACCATACCCAAATAGTAGAATGAAGACCAAAGAACTATCTAGGGGAGTACTATGGAAAAAAATAGATTGTAATAAAGAGAAGTCCCATAAATATTAATTAATATAAATTAAGAAGACTTGTGTCAATTTTGTGTATCTCCAATTACTCTACCTTAAATATAGAATTTAAAATACTAGGTTTTAAGCATAAGAGAGTATACCCAAATTTCATGTGTTTTTTTGTGGTCGATCCATTTTGCAATAATGAGTTATGTCATATATAAATTAAATAATGATGTAGTAAATTATTATTCTTTATAAAAATATTCATGTGTTAAACATTATATAAATTTTAAAATACATAATTGAACAAATACCACCTGGTCATATTGTATTATTATTTTTATCTTGTAGAGTTTACAAATCTATTCGTGGGGGATAGGTGTGCCATGAATATTGAGGACCACTTAGTTTTGAGAAAGTGTGACATCATACCACTTTATTCTTGGTAAAACAAGAAAAAAATATTCCTTCAAAGGTGTGTTGCATTGGAAAGAATACCATGGAACTTGTCACCCCATTCTAAGTGAGTGGGGGAGATTATGTTAACTTAATATCCATTCATATAGTTTATATAATAACTTAATAGATTTACTAATATCATGTATATATATAGATAGAGAATAAAATCCAATCCATGTAGTGATGACCATGCCTTCATATCATTTCTGATAGCATGACATGTAAAATGAGATAAACTTTTAGGGTTGTTAAGGAAAATTTCAAAATTTTGGGTTATTGACGCCAATTTCAACATTATGGGCCATTGAGGAAAATTTGCTAACTTTGTGTATGTGATAACATTGGTAATTTTTTTATTCCATTGGATATGTCCTAATCATGAAACTTTATTTATTTTTCTAAACAACTTTATAAATTATGTACATGTGATGAAATTGTTGAAAACATGTATGTCATTGTATATGTCCTGATGATGAGATTGTAATAATTTTACCAAATTTTTTTCAAATTTATACATATGACAAAAAATTGTATAATATTTTAATATTAACTATGTTTTTATTTTAATCTGTTTGATCATCTGAACAATCCCATAATATGTCCCCTCTTTTGAGGGTATGGATTCCCTTATGTATCAACGACTTCAAATCAAAGTTTCTAAGCCTATTAACCATAAAAAATACCATTATAATAATACTATTGTGTCATTGGGAATTGATCATTTATCTAAGTGTCCCTAATCACGTGTTTTGAATTTTCCATATGATAATTAAGAGACAATGTCATTGTATTGTGGTTTTGGTAATCATGTTTATATGATACTTATATCACTGGAATTATGACCCTTTTGAATGCTCGCAATGTGAATTTGTTTCCATTGTGAATTAATTTCAAAGTATAACATGCCCTTACTTTAGGGATATGCATGTGTGTATTTATATAGTAATAAAAAATGTGTTTTATGCAATGGATGATTATCAAAGTTTTTATAATGTTTGTTAATAACTTTTCATAGAAATCTTTAATGGATTGCTCATTGATTTGTGTTTTTTATATGTCCACAATATTGGGTTACATTTATTTAGATATTTAAATATTTGCCTTATTATTTTTTATATTATATTAATCACACATCATCAAAAAATCACCTTGTGGCGAATTAGTAAACACTTGTCTAGATATCTGCATATGATGAATTACTTGGGTAAGTCAACTATATGATGTTTGTTTAAATTGTGGGAAATGAAATAAGTGTAGGATAGTTGAGATCACATCAAGAGAAATATTTCCCTCATAATTTTTTTTATGATTCATATGTTGATAATTTTTTAGATCAAGTGTTGTGTATGGTGGGAAACACATTATAAGTCATATGTAAGTTTCCCCCAATATTAAGTAGAATATAAAACTATATATACTTGGAATTATTTCTATGCATCCTTGTTTGGAGAGTGCTATCAGAAAATAAAATTTGATTAGTTAATGTTCATATGTTAAGAAGTGAACCAATTTTTTCTATGTGACGTGTGATACATAACAATACACGTGGTTATTTGTAGCAAATTTGGCTAGCCACAATAACACATTTTGATAATTAAATAGAGAATATTTAGAACGATGAATCTAATACAACCAATGTAACATTAAAAGAATTTTCATAACTCAATATATCACACTTTCCATATTATTAATACAGGTAACCCTAACTTAGTAAGGGTTCTTGTGAATATATAAGTGATGAAATTTCTATTTCTAGTAGTTCGATTTCAATCATTTCTTCAAATATTGAGCTCTGATATGACACCATGCCTTTTTGCTGAGTTGTGATTCCAACCACAGTTGAGTTTATGAGGAAGTGAATTTTTGAGAGATAACCCATGACACTAATATGGTCTTAAAATACTAAATTTTCCCTTTTATGATACTTTTGTAAGTTAAAAATGTGTCTTATTTATTTTTTTATCATATTAAAGTAGTTTTTATGTTTAAATGAACATGTCTTGGGATTCCCAAACTCGTCCTCATTATACCGTGCCCATCATCATCTTGTTAAAATTATTCAGTGAACCAATCCCCTCCCAATGAATATGTCCTTTACAAGTTTTCTATGATATTATGCATTTTCTTTGTATATTTTACATATTTCTATATTTATAATTTAATACACTTTTATGTGTGAATTTTTATAGATTGACATCCATTAGTGTGGGATATACATGGTAGGCACAAATAGACCATGGAGGACTTGGGCTTGTCAATGAATATTTAGGTCATTATTGAGGTTGTAGGGACGAGCAGTGTTATTTTACTATGCCATATTATTTATCATGTACTTTTATTAATAGAATTAGTAAAGTTATGGGATCATGACACATGTAATTTATAGATTCCCAATGGTGAGGTCACAATGAATTTAAATGATGTGTGGAGCATCTTCGGTTTTATGTGTTTATTCAATGTGTTACCATGCTAAGTTTAGTAGATTATTATGCAACACAAATTTACTTCATAAGTGTGAGATAAGCAAAAACGGAGCCCTTGACACATGTCAAAGGTCATCTTGAATTGATGCTCAAGCATCTCAGTTCAAAAGAATTTTTTCATCACCAAAAATCATTTAGAGTTATTGAATATTAAAGACTTATGTAATGCCAAGCCACTCTTACGTGAACCAAACTAAGATGATCATTGGCCATTTCCTATATAGTCTATACAAACCTACGCTTAGCCATACAATTCTTCCTACACTAGACAATACTATCTTGGTTATGCAAACAACTAAGTTTATTGCATGCCTTATCGTACCTTATAGAACCATGATGGATTATGTTGAATAAATTTTTACCTTGCATAGATAATCCTAATATTTTATTCATTTCATGCAACATTGAGGATTCCATAAAATACTATTGATACCATGAAGAATTTTCAACCTATATGACCACTACCATATGCTGCCATGATTGGATCTTCATGTGACATAGTATCTTGCAAACACTAATACATTTAGAGGAAAGAACAAATATAATTTGATCTATTTTCCATACCCAATGATAATAAAATGATATGATATAGCTTTATATAATGGTGGAGATATCATTGGAAAGATCAACTGAAATCTGAGGCATTATGAGGAATTTTCACAAGATATATTTAATCACAAAGAATACTCTTTTCTCCCTCTCATGTCACTATGAATTATATTAATAGAAGGGAGTTTCAAGTATATAGGGTATCTATCCATTCATCCAATAGAGTGTGATTTGGGCATCTCTTATAAAGTTTACGAGTTGAGCCAAAATTGGTTATGTGGAAGTTTTTTAGATTTTTAAGCTTAAGATAGGTCATATGATTAGAATTGTAGGGTTTTTAAAAATAATTTAATTAGAGTGTAATTACATTATGAGTTAGTTTGTAATATTTTACCCATATTAATTGAAAAATATTCTATTTTTACTTGTTAAAATTTGTTCCTAAGATCTTACTATAGACACTAAATCATGCACTTTGGGCATATTTCTAGGTCCTAATCACATACCACTATTCATATGATTCCTAAGTGAGAAAAATACTAATTGAACACTGTCTTTATCCTCTTTGCTTTCTTTCTGGTTTCCTACTCGGTTTTACACACCTTCTTTCCTAGTCTGACCTTCGATACTTCAATTTTTTTAGTCTGGACACCAACGCCTAGCTAAGACTCCAACACCCAGGTGCCCTCATCCCCTATGGGTTCCCCGACCTCTTTATATCCTTCTCACATATTTTGGGTCCTTTCTAGTTGTTATAAATCTTATTTTCTTGGTGGTCAGCCTTTTAGTGGTTAATTACGAAATTCAAACAAGGGAATCATATACATACAAAGCTATGTGACCATAATAAAGGACCAAACACTAAGCATCTACTACTATCACCTAAGGTTGTATCCAAAGGAATTCTCAAGAGCATCAAACATCCATTCAAGGTACAAGGGACTGCATTCTTCTACATACACTTCATAGGAGGGGAAGTTCATTTTTCCATGTACACATTTATCTCAATCTTCTACATCTAGCTATTGTTTGCTATTCAAGTGCATCTGGCACAAGAGCCACCTAGGGCATGATTCTACACACACACACAACTACAGGGAGTATGAAATATAGTGTAACACTCAGATCGTAAGTTTACTTAGTCGGGTGATCATTGGGGTCAGTCTCAATCCCTATTTACATATTTTTCTTTTTAGGATTTGATGTGTTTTGGGGTTTTCTAGGTGCTCTTTCTCTTTGCAGGTTACAGGTGAATATTGCAAACTTAGTGCAACATACATGTGATCAGAAACGAATGGAAGTGACACAAAAGAAATCACTTTTTTTCCATTTTTATAGTCACGGATTCCCAATAGTGGTCTACAGTGCCTAAGGGCCCCTGATCTAATTCAGGTGCCCTAGTCTCAACACTTTTGATGCTCACACAATTTTCTGAGCTTGGTTTTGACAGTCTTCCTTCTTGTTCCATTAGTTTTCTGACTTGGCACAACTTTGGGATTATTGCGAAATCAACTAAGTATCTTACGCCTTCTCTTGCACTTAGGCTTTTAAATTTATTAGCTTACTTGCTTGTGTCAAATTTATACTTCATCGCTATATCATTGCATTGTAACTTAATTAGGATTTTAGCATTTATATTTGTATGCTTGCTCAATCACTTGCTTTGGTGAGGATGTAACTCTGAATTGTGGGTTACATGGTCTAAGGTATAATAGGAAAAGTATGTGTTAGTTATCACATTATTGTTGAGTGGATATATTGTAATGAGAGATAATAATGTAGGAGTTTTATTTGTATTGGCTGGTAAACCAACTCACGTTGACATGTTCTTGAGTGATCTTTATGTTATTTGTGAGTGAATCATGGAATCTTGTTAGTGGAGTGATTCTAGGGATCACTTGGAGAGATTTGGGAGTTGAGAGATAGGATTAGATTCCTATCACGGATGAGATCTAAACCTAATTTTATATGTTATCTTTCATTTAGAATAGAGTCCTAAATAACTGAAAGTTTTTTTACTGTGTTTTATCTCTTGAAATATCTCAGCAAATCTTCATTTGGTATGAGAGCACATGTTTATGAGAGAGGCCATTGCAATGGAAGTGTAGAGGAATATTACTTTATATTTCCATGAGTGACGAGATAAAATACTTTTGACAAGAATTAAGCTATATCAATATGATCAACCAGATTGAATCTTGTTTAGATCTGTCTTCATTGCTATTAAGCTATTTGTCACGTCTCAAGCTCTTGATGGCATAGTTTTATTGTAGACCTTTTTTTTTGGGCGCTAGGCTTATAACGAGATCATATTCATGCATTTGTCCTGGTCAGATTCAACACAATACAAAACTCTGACCACATGCAAATTACCACCTGAAAATCTTTGATAAGGCCATAAAAATCTAATTAAACATGGAAGATGGTATAAAGTCCTATGTTTTTAAATTTTATAGTATTGAGAGTATCCATTTATTTGGTTATTGATATCATTTTAATATCTAGTTATAACTTTTTAGCTATATTAGAGTTAAGTTTCTATGCATGCGTGTAAAAAGAGTCACTTTATAATGGTTGTTTATTTGTCATATCGAGGTAATAGTCTTTTATAGGGTTTGATAATTAGTCATGTAATTAAATATATTGTATTTGTCAAAAGTCAATAATAAAGTCATTGTGCATCAATGTCAAGATTCAAAAATTTCTATTATGTTGTCATTTTGTATAGTGTCAAAGTGTCAAATAAAATTGTCAAAAAATAGATTTTTTGCGTCACTTTTAGCTGGATGGACTATCAGAGGAATCTGAAGTTTGAGTCAAAATTGAGGGAGGGAATTTCAAACCAAGTCTCATTTTTGATTTTTCTAAGTAACTAAAGCAATGCCAACTACAAGATGGAGGCATTAGAGGCTGGAGGACATTCAACATCCTCTCATCAATCACTAGTGACGGGGCCACATAACAACACTGGTGGAATTTTGTTTCAATGGCGTGTTTACTTTCCACTATCTTGTGCTTCAATTTTAGAGTTCTTGTTTTATGTAGTAGAGAATAAGAACAAAATATATATTCCTGTTCACATGTTGTAGTAAGTGTGCTTCATTTTCTTAAGTAACCCTTGAGGTAAATATGTAGTGGAGAATAAAAACAATATTGTAATACAAATTATGGATATTGAAAAGGTTCATGGTAGTTCAAAAAACCATATGAGGTGAATAAAAAATGTGTTCCTATTCATGTCTAAGTTTATGGTAAACTTGCAATAGAGATGCATTTCATTTGGATCAAGATCATGAGCCACAAAAATTGGGTGTGCCACTAGAGTTAGACATACTATTGTTGAAAGTGTGAATGTTTTTCTACCATGTTCTCACTAATGAGGGGAATGTTAGGAAATGCATGTGTTAGTGCTCACATTATAACCGATTGGATATATTGTAACGAGGGATAATAATGTGTGAGTTGTGTTTGCATGTGAGTTATTTGGTTGGTAAACCAACTCACATTGATATGCTCTTGAGTGATCTTAGGTTAATTATGAGTGAATCATGGAAGATTGTTAGTGGAGTGATTTTAGGGACCACTTAGAGATATTTGGGGAGTTGAGAGATAGGATTATACTCCTATCATGTAGGAGATCTAAGGCTACTTAAATATGTTATCTTTCATGTAACGTATAGTCCTGAATACATGTTTTTTTTATTATATTTTATCTCTAGAAATATCTCACTAGATCCTTAGGGTAAAAAGTAGAAAATGAGATATTCCACCATTGAGGTTGTTGGGTAGAAGGTGTAGAACATAGAGTCTTGTGAATGATTTATTGTAAGGAAATAACAATGGTGCATAGAATGTATGGCATATATATTTTTTCTAACACTTGAATACTTTTATGAGATGATGGGAAGAGTACAAGATAATATGGAGGTCATAGAAACTACATAATGGAGAGGATTAGAAGTGTATTTTTATGTGAGTGATGAAAATAATTTAAAAAACCCTAAGGAATAAGATGCTAAAGATGATCATGATGACAAAAATAGGATATGTTATTTTGTATAATCACAAGGATCAGAAACAAGTCATAGATGGAAGTTATTATTGGAACTTAAATACAAAATAACTCATTGAATATATTGCAAAGATCAATAATCAATTTGAATACTGAGGTGTAAAAAATCCCAAGAAGATAATATTTTTTCATATTAAGTTGAATATTCATGCATATTTATGGAGGGAACATGTGCATAATGAAAAAGTATACATGGAAAAGAAGTGATCAAGAATAAGGATAGCTTGGTGAGAAATTTAGAGTCCAAGTTAATGCCTATGGATTATCAAATTCATCCATTCATACAATCACAAAGCATTCACTAGCAAGAGTTGAAAGTAGATAAGTACATTGAGGAGTATTATTGATTCACTATTTGAGCAGGTCATGTGGAAGACAATGTAGATAAGATCTATGGAGGAGGCCTATCAAATTATACTGAAGGCTGAAGAAAAAGTGTTTTATAGACAATAAAACAATGCACAATGGAAGGGTTTTTTTTTACTAGAGTTTTAAGCTTACAAAGTGATGCATAAAATTGTGCACAATAGGGTGAATCAAACTCATTATGAAATCATAGATATGCAAAAAGAGGAAAAGTTATATCTTATTTCTAAGGAAGAATACATGGAAGAGGTAGAGGATTTGGGAAACATATTTTTTTTCTAGAGATACCAGTCATTGAGTATTCAATTTTAACAAGCCGTGAAAAGTAATAATGGTGGGAAGAGGAATAATGCTAGAAATCATGTTTCTCAACAAGTGGACATGGAAAGTAATGCATATAATAATGATGTTGAAAAACATGAATGTAGAGAATCTCTTACAATGAAAAGGGTGTTTCCGAACCTTGTGAAAGAAGAGAATGTTCATAAAATAAATAATCTGTTAAAAATCATATGTAAATATAGACTAGGTAAGTGCTAAAAAGTTATTTTTGATAGTGGAAAAAAATAATATTGTTTCTAATGAGATGGCTAGGAAGTTTTGTCTAAATATATATCTACACCAAAATTGGATAAGGTGTCATTTTTTATTCAAGGGACATTAGTTTATTTTGAATGAGTTATGCAAATATTGTATCAAGATTGATGTATATGAAGTTATACATGATATGATTCACATGGATACGTGTCACGTGTTTTTGGTTCTACCATGGAAATATGACTTGAGGGAGGTACATGATGGACATGTAAGTATTTAGATGTTGGTGAAGGATGGATGGAAGTGCACTTTGAACCATTTAAAGGAATCAAATGTATAGGTGGAGAGAATTTTTTAGCTATTGCTAATTTTAGGAAATAAGTTATTGAATAGTTAAAATATGGATAATGAATGCTTTTCATTAATTATGAGACTCATGTAGCAAATAGGGGAAGCTAAAGAAATGCAAATAGAGTAGACACCATGAGAATTGCAATAGATGCTAGGTGAGATCATAGATATCATGTCAGGGGAAATTATAGATGGTTTACCATCGACATGTAGTATTAGTCCTCAAATAGACTTGAAACTAGGGTCTAGTTTACCAAAAAAGGCTGCATATAGGCTGACACCTATGGAGAATGAAGATAAGAAAATCAAAGTACAAGGATTTCTTGAGAAAAGGGTTGATTAAAAAATATCTATGCCTGTGTGAGGTACCTATAATATATGCACCGAAGAAAGGAGAAGAGTGGAGAATGTGTATTGATTCTGTAGCCATCAACAAAAGTACTATCAAATATAGATTTCCATTTCCTCACATGGATGATTTAATAAACTATTTGAGTGGAGAAATATGTTTCATGAAGACTGATATGAAGAGTGGATACTGCCAGATTATGATAAGAGAAGGAGATAAAAGAAATACTGCATTTAGGATGTAGGATGGATTATATGAGTGCTTGACCATGCCCTTTAGGTTATAAACAAATGCATTAAGCATGTTCATGTAGTTGATGAATTTTTTTTCAAATCCTTAGGTAATTTTTTCTTTTTTATTTGGATGGTCCATTATTATTTGGATGGTCCATTATTATTTTTAGCAAAACCTAGGAATAACATTTGTCCGATTTGCAAAAAAGTATTGAACATTTGTATAAGGAGAAGTTATTTTTGAATTTGAAGAAATGAAGTTTTTAATAGAAATAGTGCGTGTATTTGGGATTTTTGATATATCAAGAAGGATTGAAGATGAATCTTGAGAAGGTGTGAGATGTAGTGGATTGTTCATCAATGAATAACGTTACAAAAGCCCTAAGCGTCCGTGGATTGGAAATATTCTAAAAGAAGGTCATTAATTAGAGAATTATATGATATTTGTACACCAATCACAAACCTGATGTAGGAAGATAAGAAAAAGTTTACATGGATCTCATAAGAAACGTATGGTTTTAAACATATAAAAAAGAAGATCACTGAGTAGCTAGTATTGTCCTTGCCTAATTTACATATAATATTTTAGGTTGGTTTTGATGCAATTGGAATAGCCATTGAAGTTGAGATGAGTTATGGAGGAAGACACATTCCATATTTCAGTGGGAAACTAAATGATATAATGAGAAATAAATTAATTTATGATCAAGAGTATTACACCATAGTGACATATTTAAAGAATTGGAGGTCCTACTTGTTTCCCAAAGAGTTTGAGTTATATAAGACCACCAAAAACTATAATTCATAAATATATAAGGGAAGATAAATCAAATAGATATGAAATGGGCTGATTTCTTGCATGGTTACTCATTTTTATTGAAGCATAATTTTGGGGAGTCAAATATAGTTGCAAATTATGTAGCTAGGATTTAGAGGGTTTGAGGTGATGAAGTATATGTAGAAGATGAATATTTTTGAGTAGCATGGAGAACATGCTATGAGCTAGCAAGTGTTGACATGATACATTGGCTAGAATACATCTTACAAGAAGGGTTGTTATTTAAGTGCACATAGTTTTATATGACACAAGGATCGATGAGGGATAATTTGATACAAGAGAAAAATTATGGAGGACTATCCAATAAATTTGGGATATATAAGACATCATTTAAGTGAGAGAAATTTCTAGCCATGTATGACTATAAATATGCTCACATATGTGCATAAACACATAAAATATAATTTACGGAAAGGAAAGAGTCCGAACATAAATTTATATTAACCATATCCATTTCCTAAGAAACATTGGGGGTATTTAAGCATGGGTAGATTCTATAGAATAAATCATTTAATTACTTACAATAAAACCAATGGTTCTATACACATAGATACCTTTTTTTCAATAAATTTGTGAGATTGCATGCATTTTCATTCATTATTATATTTGAAAATTATAATAAGTTTTTTGGAATCTTTTGGTGAACATTTTGGAAGAAAATGAAAACAAGGTTGTACTTTAATTGTTTATATCACCCATAAATGGAAGGTCAAACTATTTTTGTACAAGATACTTGGATTTTTTTTTTTGTAGGAGATAACGCACTTGGGATTAAATTATTACATAAAAAGAGTTTTCTTATTAACAATATGTCAATAGGAGAATTGAGAAGCCACCTTTCCAAAAGTTTTATGGCATACGTTCCTAAAGTGTTGTGGAGGTATGAGAGTTTTCACTAAATGAAGGAAGAAGTGCAAAAGCTAGAGATTTCACGTATTAGATGAAGGAAATACAAAAGTAAATGAGAAGATAATTGGAGTATAACAATGTAAAATATAAGAAGGAAAAAAAATGAAGAGAAAAAAATTGGAGTTTGAGGTTAGAGACTTAGTGCTTGCACACCTAAAAAAAGGGTGGTTCCCACAAATAATATTTGATAACATCAAGTGGAAGAATATTGTACCATATAAAGTCTTGAAGAAATTTGTAAATAATTCGTTTAAGATATATTGAAGGGAAGGATTAGACATTTCACCTATCTTCAATATATAACACCTATACCCATATTTTGAGGGGAAGATAAGTGGAAAAGGATACCATGTAGAAGTATATTGGAGACACAAAATACTAGAGTAGATGTACATAAAATTTGAGTACATACTAGATGAATGTATAATGAAGGTAAAATGTAAAAGGAACATAAAGAATATCTAGTGAAATAGAGAGGTAGATAGGTATAAATTTTATCTTGGATTAGTGAAGAACATATTTCTATACTTGGCCATTCCATTAAAGAGACTTATATACACACTCAAGAAGGGGCTCAAGTTCTTCTTAGCTTAGGTGTATGATGCAAGAAAATCCAAGACCACAAGAAATATTGCATGATCCATAAACATAAATATAGTTAGTAAATAAATACTTGGACAATTATTTTCCACACTTGTGTGCACTATGAAAACCTGATTCTTGACCATTTCATATAGAGGATGCGTAGACCTACACAAACATGGAAACTCACCTATGTCACACAATATTATCTTGTTTGCGTGAACAACTAATTTTCATATGCGCTTATTTCAAAAATGCATAAACACGATGAATAATGTCATATAACACTTTTCTGTTTCATGTAGAAGCTAAAAAACATTACACATGCCACCTAAGAATTTGTAGATGTTGCATAATGTTCTGGATGTTTCCAAAGACAAATTATATAAAGGAATCTATCATATCTCATAAAGACACCTAATACCTATGACCTCACTTAAGGTGAGATGACTTACCATGTGTGAGGGAATAACCTAGGAAGAGGTAAATGAAATCCCTCACACCAATACCCCCCTTCATTGTAACTTAGGACGAGGCATGACAATTCAGAAAAGAGAAATAGATCCCAACAGATAAGTCTAATGAGGCACCCATGTACAATAAGGATATCAATTAATGGACAAAAACTTAATGGGGAAAAACATCCACTTACAAGAGATAGAAGACTCTCCTAAATAATATAAGAAAGATGCATCATATGGGTCCCAAAAACTAAAGGCCTGATGAGGTACCCATGTACAAACACAAATATTTCTAGAAGAAGAAAAAGAGAAGAAGAAGGAGATTGAAAAGACTGAAGAATATGTGAAGCTGTAGTAGACCTCACCCATGATGAGAGGACAAGTAAGGATACTTGGCTTCAACAAAGGGTTTGGTAAGGAATCCTACAACAAGATATGAAGTTTGCAACTCTATGAAGTATCCATGAAGGGTATCAATGATGTTGTCTTTAGCCTGTAGAATGAAGAAGGTCTATCCACATCAAACAATGTTTCTTCCCTAGTGAAGAATAAAAATGGTGTACTAAAATTATGCCCACTCTACGAAGCAAACCAAAAGAAGTAGTAGAGATAACTTTGAAACTGGTCCACTAAAGTGTGACAGGTCTAGAAAACATGTGCACAAGAACCAAAGGAAATTCCACATAAGTAGAACTGTTAGAGTATGGGAATGGATCATTCACTAAAAGAATGTCCATATGAAGTGAAGGCACAAAAATCCCCACAATAGTAAAAAGAGGATGCAAAAAGAAAGGTCGATCGATGATGGTATCCAAAATAGTGGAAGTGATGAATTTACCAAAAGGGGAACTCCCATCAATGGAGATGAAGGACTCATCTGAAGTATGAATGCATGAGGACTCTGTACAAGGAAGAAAAACTCCTTATACTGTAACACAAGTAAGAACTAGAAAAAGATAAATGAAGTCTGATAAGTACTCATACCAAAAAGGTTTCTCGACAAATAGAAGAGAAATATCTAACAGGTATGAATCATCAACATAAGAAGTAAGAGGAGTGGAAGAAACCTTGTATAATGATGGTGGAACAAAGGTAGATGAAATGAATGTATGAGGATGGGAACATGTCTTCCTAATGTCTGATGGGTAAGGAGGAGGTTTAAAATTCTTTGAAAGGTGGTCGGAAGAAGGAGGAGAGATATCCTCATTAGTACTCTCGTAATCAAAACTAAAAAAATATAGCTCATCATCAGGAATAGGAACATGAAAATTTGTGTCAGCATAACTATCATCACATGAATTAGGTGAGGAAATAACTATATATGATGAAGAAGCAATAATGAAAATCTATAAAGGGTCTCCAAACAAGGACTAAAGAATTCTCCAAAAAGTGTGAGGACACTCTGTTTGTGCCACATGATGGTCGAGAGGATTAGAAACATGTGCCAACAAGTGACCATAAACCTGATCACAAGTGTTGATCCAATATTCAAGATCATAAGGATAAGTGGGTGTAGGTACTTGTCCATACAAAAAAGGATCAAGGCCTTTATGAGTTAGGTAATGTTCTATGCTTACACACCATGATGCATAATTATCTCTACTAAGAAGAAGCAGTGGAGGCTAAGAAGTAATCGTACGAAGCTCAAGTCTAAAAAGAATATCCTCCATGGCGCACCAAAAAAATAGCAAAGTGCATAAGAGTTGCAAGAACTAATATGCCCAAATTATTTTAGACTTAGTCAATAGTGCATTTGAAATGCAAAAAAAAGGGTTCAAGAACACACACCAGGTTGCAACATGTCAGACTCAACTGAGAATGCATCTACATGGATACAACCTAGAATTTACTAGATAACACCCTAGACGTGCTAGCACATCACTCAACCTAGACTGAGCGCTCACCTAAAGTGCACAAAGGTACCAGGTCCCTATTTAGGGTTGTTGTAGCATGATGTTAGCATGATGAAGGAAGACACATATAGATCCATAAATAATCTATCATTTTATAATGCATGCCATATTTAGATCTATGAAAGAACAATCTTAAACAATAATCGTGATTGAATCAAGAAAATGCACTACTCAATTACACACAGGAATGATACTTATATTTAACCAATAAATTCCATCTATTAATAAACACAAAAGCTCCTTACAATAATGGCATTCTATACTGATGCGCACATGAATCTGATACAATAATCCAGTCATATGCACATATCTCTTTATGCTTACCTCTTACACTATATATATACCTATATATCTCTCTCTATCTATCTATACTACTATGTGATTCACATCATATATATAGGGTGGGCACTTTCCCTTCACCACTTATCTATTCTAAAAATAGGCCGCATGCTACTAATAGCCACGTGTCATTTACAAGCATATTCACACATGCAAGTGTGCTATCTATAGACCTCTTACAATTAATTGAAGTAAAAATCCTATTCTTAGCTTATCTCCATGAAAAATGCTTCGATCCAATCCTCTAAAGATAGATAATGCATGGTGCGGTCGTCTCTACATCAATGGTGTGTTCTGCACGCCATCTTCTAAAAATAGGTCTTTATGCTCAAAATTGGCTAAGTCCTTAATGCTGAACTTGCCCTTCGCATGCGGGTTCTTCTTGTCCATTTGTGCACTTAAACCTGACATGTTTTCCTGTGCGGAATTCTTGTGTGAGTTTTGTCAAGTTTTCTTTGATGAACATCACCCCACATTAATCTCATTGTCACCCCGACAATGGGTATCTCCAAAAATTGAAGTAAAAAATAGAAGAATGGAAAGAATAAGAATGAAAGAATGTAGATGAATAAAGAAGTTTTATGAGGAAGCCTCCTCTGCATCAGTTTGAAGTATCAACTTTGGATACTCCTCCTTTATTCCAACCTCTAAGGCCTGTCATTCATCAAGTGCTTGTTTTGATTTTTCTACCACCTTCTTCTTTCCTTTTTCTCCTACTGTAGCTTCCTTCTTGGGTGCCATTTTTTACCTTGTAATCGTCTCCTCTTTAACTCTATAATTTGTGAATCAAACCCTAGCTTGATTCAATCATGCCCTAGGTGGAAACTTCATGCCCTAACTCCTCTTTTTTTCCTTTCTTCGCTCAAACCCTTCACCACCAGGGACGCAAGCTTATTTTTGCATAGATATGTTTGTCATGCTTGGTTTCACACCCTTCGCACCTTAACCCAATCACTCAAATCTTTACACTTAGCTCTTTCCTCAAATAATCTTAGTTGCAATGGTAAAAATGAATTCACATCCCATCCTTATATAGTTTTTCAATTTTTGATGCATTTATAGCTCCTTCAACTAAAAAATATCCTCTCATTCATTGACCAAATTTTTTCATTCCACATGGTACATCTTCACGCCCCAGCTATAAGCTTATAGTGCACCTTCCTACCCTTTGGTCACAAACTTCTCTTCAGCACATGCCCTTATGCTTGAGTACCTCATCACTGTACCTTCTCATAGTAGTTATCATGGCCTCTGCTTACCTTGCGTTATACTATCCTTTCATTCATCTCCATCCTTGGTCACTTTTGAGAAGCAATCTTATTTTGACTTTAAGCACACCCATAGAAGCTTATTCCTTTCACCTTTCAATTCCCACAGTCTTGTACCTAGATATCAACAACCACCCCACACTAAAAGGATGTGTAGTCCTCTGTGCATAAACATGCTTCATGCGCACAAGTGCTCTTATTACACAAGAACAACAAATATATTGACAAAGCATAACGACAATGAAGGAAATACATTAAGGAAAGACATAATTGAAAACCTAATCTAAATGGCAATAATGCCTTATTCCAAACACCAAGAAGACTTATTTATAGTAGGGCTTCAGCCTACTCCCGTTAAAATAACCGAGTAGCTGTGTTCCATCAAGTGCTTGTAACTGGCAAGCACTTGATTCAAGTATGTAAGTGATGACATACGACCCTAACCAATGTACTATGAGCTTGAATGGATGGCACAAGAACTTTGAGTCATAAAGAAGTACCATTTTTCCAACTCAAAATTCTTATCCCTTATGTTTCTTTCATGCTATGCTTTCTTCCTAGCCTTTTCCTACTTCTGAATCCATCGTGCTATGGCTTGTCGCTCATCCAATTGAATCATATTCTCAATGCACTCATCTAAAGCCTACTCATTAGCTAGATCTCCAACATGTGAAACACACAAAGAAGGTAACATAAATTCTATAGGGAGAACGGTTTTTTCACCAAACACCAATTGAAATGGTGTGGATTTGTTCAATCTCTTATAAGTTGTTCTATATGACCAAATAACAACTGACACTTTATCATCCCAATCCTTTCTTCCAACATCACAATTTTTTGTCAATGTATGGCTCAAAATCTTGTTGAAATCCTCAGCAGGTCCATTTTCCTAAGGTTGGTAAGGTGTAGTCATATGGTGGGAAACCATAAACTCATCTAATAGGATCATTATGGTTTCATTTAAAAAGTGTGTACCCCTATCACTTGTCAAGCTTAAAGGACATCCATATCTTGTAAGAATATTTTCCCATAGAAACCTAGCTACTATAGCCACTGTACAATCCTTCGTAGGTGCATTGCTTCTTACAAACTTGGTAGATAAGGTGATTATGATATCCTTCCACTCCGTAAGATTATCTCTATGAACTACCCACCAACGCATTATACAATATCTTCTCCTGACATGGTATATCCAGTGTGCCTCCATGAAATTCAAAAATATAGGAAGATCTTCTCCTCATGTATACCAAGGTACTGTGCTACCTATCCGTCGAATAGAACGAAGTCCATTTTTACGCGCAACCACAATTTTTACCTCGCATCCTACTAGTTCATATGTACCATGAGCCCAATTATCACAAGCAATACTCATAGTATCACTAATAAAGTGAGAATCCTCCCACTGTAGGATGCCTTTGATGGTTCATTGACCTCTGGGTCCTAAATAGCGTGTACATAGATTTTGTTTGAGTCCTCCTCACTTAGAGGCTCGACATACAGTGTATAATACCCATGTTTCAAAGGTATCACAACCCTTTCCTCTTTGTTCTCAAAGCTAATATACCCCTTATTGAATCTAAAATTAGTATTATTCGCAAAACATCAAGGGCGTCCAAGCAACGTTGGAAAACTGTCTACTTCTGTAAGTGCTAATACCTCAAAATCCCTAGTGAATTTGGCTCCTTGTATGGTTATAGATGCATCCTTAAAAAATCCTATGGGAGTGGCCTTAGTCCTATTTTCCATAAATAACACATTAGATGATGGCTGTAATGGAGGTCTCCCCATTTGTACCCATGCATCTAAAGTAAGCACATTGACTTGCACACTTGTATCAATCAAAATATTGCTTAACAACCATCCATCTACAACAACATTCAGAGTGATCTCTTTATCATAGTCAATGCTATTAGGGGGAATATTTGTATGTAGGATCTACCGTTCATTCTCATTGTTTTCACTTAGAGTGTTCCCCTTCAACCAATTCCCTAATAATGGAATGATATTCTCTTGGCACAACATCTTACACACCTCTCTGATGTCATCAATATCAGAGGGGACCTTCCCTGCTTCTTTCTTCTATTCCATCTTTCTGGAATTGTCTTTTAAACATTGTATTTGACCTTAAAGATTTATGAGGACCTCCATGGTCTCTTGATAGACTTCCTTCTGATGGGAAGGATCCAGGTACCTTACATACAAAACCTTCTCCTTAATGATTGTAGGTTTCTGGTATGTTGCCTCTCTTGCGAGTGCCGCTTCAACACATGTGGTAATATTCATAGTTAAGGCCTCAGGTTTTGGTGCTATCTTGGGCATCCACTGATTTTCCTCCACATGCTAGATCCTAACCATCCCTGTGCCTTTGTTTTCTTGTTTATGTTGCTTACTCAGATGCTCATATAAGTCCAAGCACTCTTCATAGCTGTGGTTCTTTCCGTAGAAAGAACATGTAATATTCTGAGGACATTCATGCTTATAATGATAAGGGGATTTGCATGTATAGCACGTTCTTGAAGGAAACTCACTTCTTCCTCCACCATGGCCTCATCCTCCATATCCACCTCGATATCCATGTCTTCTTCCATGACCTCCTTCAAAATGCCCCTCATTCCCATCATAGCACGATTGATTATGATCCCAATCCTGGTGCTCGTTCTTGTTTTTAGAGTTATTCGTTATACTTTTCTGTCATACCCTAATGTCTATAGTATCATGGATGTGACCAATAAATCGACAATCCTCAGTATCATGGGTCGTGGACCTACAAATATTGCAAAAGTAGGATACATTCTTCCTTATCATGTGTTGTAACAAAGGAAAGTGGCTAGCATCATGATTCAAATGAAAAATATCATAGTATAACAATAATGACTGTATAGATATGCGAGGGAAACTATCCTTGGTGTGACCTTCCACTTCAAAATCTGTACACCAAATCCCCGAGTGCGTTTCATGAGCTAAATTTGCTGATAATTTTTCTGGCTGCTTTGCCATGGCTGCAATTTGTGTCTCTAAGAATGGACTAACACTAGTGTCAATGCTCCCAACTACCTCAGCATGTAGGGATGCCTCTAATGCTTCATGTGGATCAATCTATGTCTTATGTGACATCGCCCTTCTAAATGGTGTAATTAATCCTCCAACAAACCATTGTGCAAGTTGGATGGTGTGGATATCATAAGACAACTTAGATAGAAGTGTCTTAAAACAGGTATCATACTCACATACACTCTCAGTAGTACCCTATTTTATTATTTGAGTGCGCTGATACTCTTCTGCTCAAAATACAAGATATATAACTCTTTAAAGAAAACATCCTTCAATGCTACATAATCCATGCAAGTTTGATCAGGGTCAAACTTCCTATACCAGCTATGTGCACGTCCTTGTAATGTAGTAGAAAACTTACTTGCCTTGTGCTTAGAAGCCACGATCCCTTTCACGCACCATAATATTTCACACATATGCACATGTTCGACAACATCCTCTATACCTTTATACTCTGGGAGACGAAGAGACATATCAATATAGATATTATGTGGTTACTGCGAGCCTTGACCACCTGATCGAGAACCTCATGTGTTTCCTCTTCCTCTAGAACCACCAGATCCACTAGAACTAGAACCACCTATAGCTCCTAATCCTCCACATTTAACTAGAATAGGACCTGTAGATGCACTCCCCTATGTTATGATAGTAGTACTATACTGAACCCGTACAGTTTGTGAGGTAGTTCCACTTCCAAAGGTGAATGCAACATTCTGCACACTCATGTTCTATGCGGATGATGCACCTAAAAATGTCCCTCCAAATAATGAAGTCATCTGACCTGCCATTGATGTGTTTTCTTCTTGACTTACTCCTACTCTCCTACTTCCCAAGTTATCTTGTTGGTTATTTTTCGTACTAGGTACTGGAAAACCAAGTGCAAGGGCTAGGTCACCATGTGGATTAAGATGTGCACCCGAGGCCTAGGTAGTCGTTGTGAGCACAATTTTGTGTGAAGCCAAGGGGGGGTCTCTGTCATGCTTTCCAAGATGGGGGAGTTCCTGATGCTCTGGCTCCACGTCTTCTATGTGATCTTCAAATCCTTCATGATTCATCTCTCTCCTCAATTCCATACTTTCTGTAATGGTACGCTACTTCTCTATCTCCCTCTCATGTGCCTCATTATACTTATACCTTTCCTCTCTCTTCCTTTCTACCGCTAGGTGTGCCATCCTTCACCAAACCTGTTCTTTCCCTCACACGTGGTGAAGTTTAGTTAGCCATCAGTTTACTCTCCAGGTTCAAAGTTACCATCAAAATATTGATTGCTAGTGGAATACCTTGTAGATATGTTCCTCTAGGATACCGTAAAAATTGGAATTCAGCTACCTCTGGGAAAGAATATGTTGAAATTGAATATTCCAGAATAGAAATATTTAGAACACCATGAAACCGTATATCCACAACGCGAGTCCAGATCAGATCAGTATCATAAAGGGCCTGAAATTCTTCATGTGTCCAAACAAGTACACGATACCTCCAATTCTGCTTATATGTATAAGCAATTAGCCACTTGTATAATTCTATTGGAAAGATAACGAAAAAGCTCTCATGTAAAATGTCATACAGATTCTGTTCTACCTAAGTGTGCGTGTCAAACTTAGATCCAATGCTGAATTTCCGTGCGTATAATTCCTTTAGGTCATGTATCCACTCCTCAATACTTGCTAGAGTTAACCGGTATGTCTTCATCGTGAACCATCCTTAAAAAAACTAAAAAAGAGGTCTCGATAACGAAACCAATGATGTAACCTAGAATTTAGCAGATAACACCCTAGACACATTAGTACATCACTCAGCCTAGATTGAGCGCTCATCTAAAGCACACAAAGGTACCAGGTCCCTCTTTAGGGTTGCTGTAGCATGATGTTAGCGTGATGAAGGAATAAACATATAGATCCATAACTAATTCATCATTCTACAATGCATGCCATATTCAGATCTATGAAAGAACAAGCTTAAACAATAATCATGATTGAATCAAGAACATGCACTACTCAATTACACACAGGAATGATACTTAGATTTAGCCAATAACTTCCATCTATTAATAAACACAGAAACTCCTTACAATAATGACATTCTATACCGATGCGTGCATGAATCTGATATAGTAATCCAGTCATATGCACATATCTCTTTATGCTTACCTCTTATGCTTTGTATATACCTATATATCTCTCTCTATATATCTCTACTACTATGTGATTCAAATCATATATATATAGGGTGGGGAATTTCCCTTCATCACTTATCTATTCCAAAAATAGGCCACATGCTACTAATAGCCACACACCGTTTACAAGCATAGCCACACATGCAAGTGTGCTATCTATAGACCTCTTACAATTAACTGAAGTGACAATCCTATTCTTAGCTTGTCTCCATGAAAAACACTTTGATCTGATCCTCTAAATATAGATAATGCGTGGCATGCACATCTCTGCATCGTTAGTGTTTTCCACACGCCATCTTCTAAAACTAGGTCTTCATGCTGAAAATCTGCTAAGTCCTGAATGTAAAAATTTCCCTCTGCACTCGGGTTCTTCCTATCCATTCACACCCTTAAACGTGTCCTTCTTTCCCACGTGGAATTCTTGTGTGAGTTCTTTCAAGTGTTCTCTAATCAACATTACCACACACTAATCTCATTGTAACCCCGACAATGGGTATCCCCAAAAATTGAAGTAAAGAATAGAAGAATGGAAAGAATAAGAATGAAAGAATGTAGATGAATAAAGAATTTTGATGAGGTAGCCTCCTCTGCATCAATTTGAAGTATTAACTCTAGATACTCCTCCTTTATTCCGGCCTCCAGGAAGGTCATAAATGCTTGTAATTAGATGAGAGCGGTTAGAAATTTCCATCTAAGATAAATCCATGCTTGCAAAGAACAAGTTAAATGCAAAGAGATAGATACAAATGCTAATAAGTTGATAAATTGACAAAGAGATGTGTTTGACAGGGATCACCAACGATTCAGGCCAATCGTTGGCGATTCAGGTAATTTGTTAGCGATTACTGCTAAAAGGGACAATTTTGCTAAAAATGATAAACAAAGTTCTAAATTGATATTTTTGATTGTTTTTTGATGTTTGAGAGAAATAAAAATGAAAAAATAAAATAGAGGAATACCTTTTGATGTGAAAATGAGCTAAAAGATGTCTCAAATCATCCAATGGAATTGATTGAAACCAATGTGCTTGTTGTTGTTCTTCGTAATGATTGACTGATTAAAAAAATATCAAAATGATGTGTGGATAGTTGCTAGTGACTGATACAGGATCTTGATGATACCTGGAATGACCTAAATTCACCGAGAAATTTAAAAATGAAGTGCAATCACGAGTGAAGTATTTATGAAGATCCCTAAGAGAGGAGGCAAAGCTCCTATTTATAATCATTGGAGATTGGTTAGGATCACTGGTGATCCATTTTTTTGGGGGAAAACGTTTGGGAAGTGGTTGAAACCACTTCCAAATAGGGTTTTCAGATTTTTGATGAGGGTAAATGGTTGAAAGGAGGTTATGGACAATGTGTGGGGTTTGAGATGTGTTGAATAAATAGGTTTAGGTGGTTTAAATATGATTAGGGTAGAATTAAAGTGGTTAGGTGGTATTTTAAGAGGGGTAAAGTAGGATTTTACAACTGTGAAATGGTATTTATGGGTGTGGGATAATATTTACATGGAGTAAATATTATGGGGGATATAATATATTAGGATAAGGTTTTAATAGATTAAATAATGTGTGTGGTATGGAGTTAGGTAACATATGTTATTTTCATATAGACCAGGAAATTAGTGATGCTAATTTTAGGTGTTTATAGTAATGCCACAAAAATGCAAGATGAGTCAAATGTGGAACAAAGATCAATCTTGGAGATGGAGACCAAGCTGCTAGACATAACAGGTAATTCACCATAGGTTACATTAATACCAATCGAAGCACAATGAATAACATGGTGGGAGGTTAAAATGGCTTGGATGACACATGTGGCGGGTTTAAGGCATGTCTCCACTTTGTAAAGGATTTACACTGGATGCAGGGGGAACGTTCAACATGGTGGGCATGTTGATCTCCCAACTCTAAGGCTAATGCAGACTAAGCCTGATGTGGGATGAGGAACCTCACAGACAGAATACAACTCACCACTTGTGCCACGACCCTAGCTCATTACCTCGACTCAGCTTGGGACTAGATGACAAGCTTAAAACTTGGAAGGGTTAGGATGCGTAAAATTAACACAAGAAGTGGGGAGGAAAACTTGAGGAGCTTGAATGAGCTTGGTTTAGGACTAATCTAGGGCTAAAATTGGTTAGGGAGCTATCGAGTTAGGAAGTGACTCAACTGGTCAAGGATAGAGAAGGGCAGGGTTGAATAAAAGGGAGAAGGAGAGAAGTTTTAAGAGAAGAAAAAAAATTCATGACAAAGTGAAAATAACAAAACAACAAAACCAAAAATATCTCCAAAAGCTGTATATTTCCAAGTTTAGTTGTCGACAACCAAATTTGGTGAAGAAAACCCTGAAAATTCTATACACCCTACACATGCACTAGACCAATAACGAACAAACAAACTCCATGAAATTCAAAATATGTTAATATGGGATAAAACCAAATTAATGCAAGTAGAAAACAATTCAAATACTATTAAAAATTTAGTAAAACCATGAAATCAAGAGTAGTAGGTAATAGATGTAGATGAGTAACATGATTCTATACAACATGCTCTGATACCATGTGATAGAATGTGAGTATGATAATCAAGTGGGAAGGTGTGCACATCAACCAAGTTACAATCAAACAGAGATGTGATGTAGCTCCAAGTCGTAAGAAAGTAAACAACCACCATGAAAATTTTGCATGCAAGAAAAGGGTCTGCTCATACTTATAGATTAGAAAATAAGGTACAAATATGCATGTTGTGTAACTCCCAATGTAAGACCCATCATACCTCCACAAGGTAGAAAGGAGTTACATTCTAGAAATGGAATATAACTCATGTATGATGTACTGACGCACACTAACATGTTTGATAGATTATATGACGAAATATATCAAAGCTCCTAAAGATACCTAAGACCTATGACCTCACCTAAGGTGAGATGACTTACCATGTGTGAGGTAAAAACCTAGTAAGAGGTAAATGAAATCTCTCACACCAACAAGATACACACTTAAGAAGGGGCTCAAGTTATTCTTAACTTTGGTGTATGATGCAGAAGTATCTAAGACCACGATAAATCTTACATCACCCATAAACATAAATAGCATTATTAAATAAATACTTGCAAAATTATTTTCCACACTTATGTGCACCATGAAAACCTGACCATTGACCATTTCATATAGAGGTTGCGTAGACCTATACAACCATGGAAGTTCACATATGTCACGTAGTACTATCTTGGTTGTGCAAACCAGTAAGTTTCATACATGCCTATTTAAAAAATTCCTGACCATGACAAATAATGTCACATAACACTTATGTTTCATGTAGAAGCTACAAAACATTACACATGCCACCTAATATTTTGTAGATGTTTTATAATGTTATGGATGCTGCCTAATATTTTTGATTTCATGAAGAATTTTAAACCTTCGATATAACTACCATATAACACCATGATTGGATCATTGTATGAAAAAATATCCTAGTAATATTGATACATTTAGAGGAAAGCACATATTGACCTTGATCCATTTTTTATGCCGAAGGAAAAATGAATGGTTTAATATAGATTAATGTAATAGAGGATACCTCATGAGAATATAAATTATGATTTGAGGCATTATGATGAAAACTTGTAATGTATCTTTACGTACAAAGGTATCTTTGTTCTCTCACCATGTCACTAAAAATACTATAAAATGAAGGGAGTTTTTAGAGTGTAGGACATCTATCCATCTATCCAGTGGATTGTGATCTACGAATCTCTTACCAAGTAGCTGTGTTGATCCAAGTTTGGTTTTGTAGAAGCGTTATAGAGTGTGCACGCTTATAATAGGTCATATGATTGGAATTATTAGATATGTATTGTAGTATTTTAATAAACAATATTTAGAGTCTAGTTACTTTATTCATGAGTTTGTGTAGACACTAAATCATGCACTTTGGGTATATATCTAGTCATGATCCTATACTACTATTCATATGATTCTTAAGTGAGAAAAGTACTAATTAATCACTATCTTTGGCCATCTTTACTTGCTTTCTGTTTCCTCTTTTGGTCTTACACACCATCTTGTCCACTTTTTATTTTCATTCTTTGACATTTTTCATTCTGGACACTAGTGCCCATCCAAGATGCCAACATCATGCACCCCCGTCCCTTATGGGCACCCCTAACTTCTTTGTATTTTGTTCACATATTTCGGGTCTTTTCTAGCTGTTTGTGAATTTTAATTTCTTGGTGGTTCGCCTTTTTGGGGTTAACTGCAAAATTAAAGAAAGAGAATCATATAAATATAAAGTTATGTGACCATAATAAAGTATAAAGCACTAACGATCACCACCTAAGGTTGCATTCAAAGGTCATTTACAAGAACATTCAAGCATCCATATAGCTCCACATAAGGGACAAAGGATTGTTATTTCTACATATATGCATAGGAGGGGAAGTTCATTCTTTCATGCACACATCTAATTAGATCTTTTACATCTAGTTACTTTCTCGCTATCACGTGGGACACACACAAGAGACACCTAGGGAACGATTTCAACACACACACACATATAAAAGTACATTGGGTCTAATATGTAGTGCAACACTCAGTCGTAAGTTCACTTGTTTAGCATTCGAGGACAATCCAACCCCCATTTTGCATGTTTTTGGGATTTGATGCAGTTTTGGGGTTATGTGTTTCATTTCTTCATTGCAGGTTACATGTGACATCTGTGAACTTGATGTGACATACTAACGATAAGAAGTGAAGGAAAACAAACATCTCACGGCCCTCTGAAGAAGAAATTCTAAGGCCTTGAGAATTTAGATGTGCCCATAGTAGGTTCATAGCACGTACAAGTACCCCTAACGTAGTATAGGAGCCCTAGCCTAGGCATATCTTGTGGTTGTAGAATTTTCTAAGGATCGGTGTGAAACTTCCCTCCTGTTTATTAATTTGTCACTTCGGCACAATTCAAAATTAATTGCAAATAAGCTAAGTATTTTATCCCTCTCATTTTATTTCATATTCACATCTCTAAAAATTGTTTAGCATTTGTATCTTATTGTACATCATTATAATAATTTTCTAAATTTATATTTCAATAAAATATTTTAGATTTTATTCGATCAATTTGTAATATTTTCTTCATTTTAATAGAAAGAATATTAAATTTTTCTTGTTAATAGTTGTACTTGAGATATTTCTTTGATGATATCTAACTTTGAGTTACGAGTTACGAGCTCCATGGTATAGGGGATCCATTCATCAAGACCCTTAACAACAACTGCATCATGAATGATATAGTTCATATTTAGAATCAAAGTTTGTATAGATATCTATGTGTATTATTTGGTTCTATCATTATTTTTGACATGAGTGGGTTCACCATATCATATAATATGTGTTTGATTATTCAGATAATGAAATAGGATGGAACATTGTAATCATGGGGTAGGAGTATGTCTGTCTAATTTTTATTTATACAATTTTTATAGAGAGGGTCAATATGAAGGTATTTTTTACATGACCTATTATAGGTGTTAGAGTATGAGAACATATTAGTTACTAGGAATTTCATTAGGAGAAAGTAAGCCCCAATATATTGACCTAAACCATGTAACAAGTCAGTAGTTTTTTTTTCATGAGAAGGCTTCTGCGCTTGACACTTTATAACTTCAATTGGTACAAATTTTTTTTTGTCTTGTATATTAGATGTGGTAGGGGCCTCTAGTGTTGAAAAGGTTAGAGTGGTATCAACCACCTTGGGCTCCTCTATTATTTTGGAAGGAACCATCGGGCATGTGGTATTTCCAAGCATGGTTGCACTTTCAAATTATTCTAATGTAGGTGTCTCAACATATTATTTATTTACCCTTACAAAGTGCTTGAGTTTTGGCTCATCCTAATCCTCCTCAGGTACACCACCTAATGTTGGACCCATTCCTAATTTCTCTAGTGAGATTTATCCTCTCACCCTCTTCTTAATTGATAAATATAAGTACCTAGGTAACATATATGGAGTGTATTGAAATCCACTCACCTTGATGTATGTGAAAAATATGAATTGAATGAAATAACTTTCAAATTCATTGATTTCTTCCCTAGCCTTGGGTGATATCCTTATTGATTCTATTCAAGTTTAAACAAGCAAATGATAGGAGGAAAAAATGCATCATGGGTCATTTTGGAATAATACTTGTGAATTTCTAAGTTGAGTTGAGGGTACACCTCATATACCCTATATTAAGAGAATTCCATGACCCATGGATTGCCAAGAAATGAATTGTGGCATGCCACATTCTAAACCAAATAGGAGGTCATGTAAATTTCACATTTTTTTCTAGACCCCTCATGAATCTATACATTATTTTTCATAAGTTGATTATGAATAAAATTGTTGACCAATTCTCCTTGGTGAATATGTGCGTTGTGTAGACACCCCGAAATTACACACTAGTTCCCAATACTATCCCATTTCGCATCCTAGCTCATATCCCATTTCGCATCCTAGCTCATATCCCCCTTGTGATTGATTAATCAAATTAATTAATCACATGTATACACCCCTTGGATTAATTAAATTAGTCCATAGCACACTTTAGCTAAGTTAATAATCATTTATTAAATAATTTATTAACTAATTATGTTGCACATTGTAGCTAGTAAAATTAGCTACTTAATTAGGAAAATACACCTATTTTACTAGTCATCAACCACTTCCTCATTCCTAGTTAAATCCCAGTTGAGCTCCACTTCCTCATCCCACTTAACTCAACTTGGAACTCAAGTCCCTCATCCCAGTTAACTCAACTTAGAACTTAACTTCCCAATACAACTTGGACTCCACTTGTAGATTCCTAAAAGTGTGAGGGCGATTGGATTGTATGTACAATTCAATTCCCAGATGTAATTTATTCCATTTAAAATGTCTATTGCCCCTTGAAATATGTAACTATAGTTCAGTCTACTTATTAACTCGAGTGATTACAATCAGTAACCTATAGTTTAGTCAAACTTTCATACACCTTCCATGGCTCTACACTCATCTATAAAAAAATCCATTTCCTTTATAAATCCATCCCTAGAGCTTTGAGAAAATTGCATCCAAATTCTTCTAATTTGACCACCACATCCTTATGAAAATATGCTTGTAGCATTTTCAAATCCATTTGGAGTTTGAATCAAGAACATCCAAAAATCAAAATCTACAAGATCAAAACAAGTCTAAGCACTTCCACAATCTTACTTGAGGTTTGTAAGATTATCACAATGAAGGTAGAATTGTCTTGTTTATTCATTTGTCATCATTTATTCGTTAATTTTACTTGTTCACATTTTTTTTAACCCTGCACACATGTCCTACCAAACCGGTGAGCTCCATTTGCTCCAACCTACACATAGACCACACAAAGCACACAATGAAAAAACCTTAACCAAACAAAAAACACACACGTCTACCCCTGTATGCATATGCATAACCATATTAGTTTTTTTATATTTTAGGGTTTTTGTTTAGATATACCTTCATAAATTTAGGTGTAAAAATTTAGACTTTTATTTTTTTATTTTTTAGGTTACCTAGGGAGATGGCCTTAGCCCTTTGTGGCATCACTAGCCCACACCGGCCATGGAACCATCTAAGGATGCAAGTTTAAGCTCTTGGCTAGCCCACACATTAAACAAAATTATCATGGTGCCCCATCACAGTGGTATCCAAACCATCAGTAGTAGGACGCCTTAACACAAAGCCAAGATTTGAACCTTGAACCTCCCAATTACTAGGAGACCCAACTTTAGAATTTTAGTTTTCAAACTTAGGATTCATTTCTTTTAATGTTTAAAATTTCATTTAATTTAAATCATTAGTTTATTAACTTTAGATTAATTTTTTAATTCATCCAATTAGATTATTTTAATAAGTTAGTTTATTTATTAACTTAGTTTTTTAAAAACAAAATTAGGCCCACTTTTGTATTGTTTTTTGTCAAATTTTCGCCCAGTAAACTAATTGTGAAACTCATTTTTACAGGGTTATTGGACATTTCAGTCATATCATTGTCATTTTTCTAGAAAAAAATTCAGCGTTTAATCGATATCTCAACTAACGTTTTGTGGTTTCTTTGACTCACGTTTATTTTCATTTTTTGTTTTTGTGAGACTAAACACGATCATGCGTATGCTATTTTTTCACACTTTCTAAGTGATCTTGGAAATAAAAAATGTGATCATTTCTATTTGTTTTTTGGAATTAACCTTCTTATCTTAATCAAATATTTTTCACATGTATGCTCTTTTCTCGCACTTTATAAGCTACCTTGAAAATAAAAAAATGTGAACTTGCTTCTATCGTCTTATCCTCTCTACGTCAAGTAAATATGTTAACCCTTGTTTGGAGGAATTTCTCTAATGGAAGCCATTATTAAACAAATAATTGTATGTTTCCTTGGATGTTGCTTCAAAAAAATTACTAACTATAGGTTGCCTTTTCAAGATTGGTGGTTTAAACAATCTCATCTTTTAATCAAGATAAAATGAACCATTCACATTGTATTTGCAGGTGTGGTTGACAAGGCTATTTCCCAACTGCTATAACTTGGGAAGTGCTCTGGCTTAAGTCATAAAAATCATTTGAGGAGTAAAAAAGGAACCCCAAAGTAGTTATCATATTAAGGGAACTTGATAACAAAATGATCACCCCCATCCCATCTGACTAGTATTCCTTTGTGAGATTAAAATCATGAATATATTTAGTGGTGACCCCAATGTGATTCATTTTGAGAAATATCTTTGCTCAAGGGTTCAAAGGGGGTAAAGTAAAGTGGAAAAATAGTAATAACACCGTGCTCACTTGGGTATGATGCTAACACCTAGTTGAGAGAACCGCCTAGGAAGCCACACACTGTCCAAGCAAGGCTAAGGTAGAGGCCAAAAAGAACCAAAAAAAAAAAAACTCTCTTTTTGTTTCTTTCTTTTCATAGTAGTGTGCCACACTTGCTTCTATCACTTTCGTATCTTTTTAATTTTTTCCAAATTCTCCTTGTTAGGATTCATCTTTCGTATCTTTTTAATCTTTCCAAATACTCCTTATTTGGAATCTTTCTCATCTTTTTTTCTCTACCCCACATACTCCTTATGTGGGGCTCATTGTCTTCTCTTTTCCCAATCTTCAAATTTTTCCTTATTTGGACTTGTTGTTCACCTCATTTTCTTATCATCCATTTTCTTCATTTTTAGTCATTCACTACCTCTATTTTAACCCTTCAAATTCCTATTTTTAGAACTTTTGTCTCTTTTCTATATTTTCCTTCTTTTAGAATCACTTCCTCGCTTTTATCACGTATCCAAAATATTCTTTATTTGGGTTTCTCATTGTATTCCCATTTAGTCTCTAAATAACTCCTTATTTGGGTCTTTTCTTTCATCTCTTCTAGAAAATCCTTATATTTCATTTATTTGGGTTTTTCATTATTTTCACTCATTCCCAAATACTTCTCATTTGGACCTTTTCTTTCACTTCCTTCATTTGGTCTCATTTCATTCCCTTGGAATTACGTTTTCCTATTTGATTCTTCATTTTTTTTCAGAATCATCAAACCTTTCCCTTTTTAAAATTTTCTCTCATCTTGATTTTATCCCCATTTATTCCTAGTCTTAAACCTTTGGACCAATTTTCCAAAGTTTAAATTCTCATTATCCCTTTCACGTCAAATATTGAGTTATGAATATCCGCGTCCCCGATCAAGCATTTTTCATTTTGTGACTTACATCTTGACATTGTTGCATCTACCCTGTCTTGATAAAGTCCTTCCTTCATTATTCATCAAGATTCAATCTTGTTATCCTCCTCTTACATCCTTTAGTTCAACACCATCTTGTTGAAATCTACACGTTTTTTTTTTTATCGTGTCTTTACTTTGACAACCTCTTTCTTAAATTATAGACATTATCATCATCTTCATTATCTCTTGTCTCAACAATATCGTCATTGATGCTCGAGTCTTATCCTTTCATTGCTAAAGCCTCTTCCTTAACTTTTTCTTGTTAAGGGTTGAGCATATCGCATACGATTTGAATCGTTTTATCTTTTCCTCCTTTCTAACATTCACATTGTTAGAGGTTGAGCTCAATCTAATCTTGAATGTAAAACCCTCTTCCCATATAGTATTCACTTTACTTGAGGAAGATTACCTTTGTAATAGTTCTATCCCCGCTCCTCCATTCTAGCCTTCACATTGTTAGAGGTTGAGCACATTTGACCCTTTATCACTATAATCCTCCTCCCATCTAGCATTCACTTTGCTAGAGGATGAGGATATTTTAACCAAATTAGACCCCTCTTCCATCTTGAAATTAAATTTATCAAGGGGTGAGTTTATCATCACTTTCGCACACTTTTACCTTGATATTCACTTTGTTAAGGTTTGCATCATCTAAATCTTCCAAAATACATTTTCCATCTTAAAATTTACTTTTTAAGGGCTAGGTTATCATCGAACCTAATCACAACACTCTCTTCCATCGTAAAATTCACATTGTTATGGGTTGAGTTATTTTTTATGTCTCTCTTTTCTTCCCCCATCTTTTAAAAATGGTGGAAACAAGACACAAATACTATAATCTTGTTGGAATAAATAAAAAATGTACACAATCCTTTTAGAAACTCTGATAGTGAAGATGACCAAAAAAAAGAGGATGTTCAAAATGACATATCTCTTGAAGAACAAAACCATGTTGAAAATATCTTACAAATGAACAAAGACCAATTTTTGCTTTGTCTCCTTGAGATGGGAGAAAAATAATCCTTTAATTTCGAAGAGGATGTTTCAATAACATTACTTGGAAAACCAAACACTAAAAAGAGTAACCCATTTATTTCAACTAACAATGATGATGGGTCTGGCCTTGACCACACAAATAATGATAAAGGAAAATCCACCTCAAGAATTAAAATTGATGATGAATCAAACAAAGATAAATCAAACACTGGGAATAATGGAAAATCTAGCAATTCGGCCACCAATCCCACTAAGGTCATCATGGATAAAATCAATGAGATGGACAAGAAATTAGCTATCTTATCCTCCAAATTCACTATTGAACCTAATAAAAATGATTCTTAAAAAACTAGTGATGACTCATCTAAGAGCCACATTATGCCCAACAAAGAGAAAAAAAAGCTAAGAATGATGGCTCATCATCATCCATCCTACAAAATGACTCGCCATTTTCTCGCGAGTGAAAACTAATGAAAGACACTATCTTGGGTATCCAACGCTAGCGTAAACAATTCAAATTTGATGAATTGTGTCCTTACCCCTTTGATAAGGACATCTTACACATACTATTTCGTAAATAATTTGAAATACCCAAGTTCGATAAATACAAGGGCAAGAATGACCTAAGAGAGCACATCAAGGAATTTTACATGGCTTTCTAAGAAGTGGCATACAATGATATTTTCCTATTATGTCTCTTTTCACGTAGTCTAGGGGACAAGATTTGGATTGGTTCTTACACCTCCCCAAGGGTTCTATTCATACTTTTATGGACCTATTAGAGAAGTTTGTTAAAAATTTCTCATTCAATCTAGACTCCAAAATAACCATGATGGACTTGTGTAATGCTTAATAAAATTCTCCTGAAAATTTTACACAATTCTTACAAAGATGGCGTGGAATAGCAAGCCAATTCCCATGATCAATTCCCAAAAAATAACTAGTGAGTATTTTTGTCCCAAATCTCACTAGAAAACTATCCTTTTATATGAAAATGCACTACCTCAACAATTTTGAGGAAGTTATCAAGAAAGGATCAAAAATTGAAAAATACCTTGGTGTAAAATGTTTGATCAAACCTCACTTAAAGGACAATGGGCACCAAAAAAATAATAACATTAGATATCATCATGACAGATAAAAAAATGTAATTGAAACCACAATGTTTTCAATAACGGTATCATAGATAACCAAAATGTGCACAATGTTCAAAAAAATTAGACTAAGCCTAACAAATCGAAACAACCTCTCGTTGTTGCAACTAAAAAGGATTCTTCATCTCATGACTTCAAATGATGTTTTTTCACTCCTTTGGGAGAACCTATCTCAAATTTTCTATGATAACTTGTCAATGCTAACATGGTGACCTATCCCATTACGAGACCTTGGGTTGAAGGAGAACATAAACTCGCTTGGTATAAAGATGAAACTTACTGTGACTTTCATTACATTGACGGTCATAAAATTGATTAATGTGTATGTTTACGTCATTTTTTCTAAGATCTATGACTTGATTTAATTTAAATTAATTAAATATATATATTGCAGAGTCACTATTGAAATAAATGATATATAAATGCTAAAATATAGAATGAAACAAACACGATAAGATTTAAAATATGAAACCCTAAGAAAAGAAGAAAGAGAGAGGACTTAGCTGATTTACACTCGATATGGAGTTGATCTAGAATGGGAAAAATGCTGAAAAATCTAGAAAGACTATTGTTACTACTCACTGTAAATTCTAAAATGTAGGAATGAGGCTGAAAATGGATTCCTGGGACATGTTAAGGGCGCATGGGTCTTAGAGACCAATTTTGGGCATTGATGCCTATATATGATCTCAAGATATGCTTTCTACTGTGGTGTAGGGTCTTCATTTTTATTTCCTTTTGATCTCCTGATAGGATCACCGAATGTACCTGTAACCTGTAAAATAGATGTTCACCTACACAAGCACACAAAACACATAAAATCCAAAAAGGAAAATGTAGAATGGGGAGTTAGACTGACCCTTGTGGTCACTCAGAGAGTGAACTTAGGACCGAGCATTGCACTACATTTTAGATTCCATGTAGTTCTTGTGAGTGTGTGTAGAAATTTTGCTCTAGGATGCCCTTGTGCAAGTTACATTTGATAGCGGGCTAAATTTGCTACAAAATTCAAATATGTGGATGGAATAAAATAAAAATCCCCTTCCTATGTTGTGTATGTAGAGTATATAGTCCCTTGTCCCTTGAATGGATACTAGATTGATGATTTGGAGTGATTTTGGTGCCTTTTGGATCCAAGCTTAGGTGATAGTAGTAATGCTTAATACTTGGTCCTTCATTTTGAACACATAACTATGCGTTTATATGATTGTTTTGTTTGAATTTCGTAATTGGCAACTAGAAAGCTGACCCAAATAAGTAAAATTTTTACTAGGTTGTAGGGCGTGTAAGACCAAATAAAAAACACGAAATAAAGAAAAGAGGCCAAAGATAGTTGTTAACTACTAGTTTTCTTTCTTATGAATCATGGAAATTCCAGTATGCTTTTAGGACCTAGAAATATACCCGAGTGCATGATTTAGTGTCTACATTTCCCCCCACTTTATGTTATTGAGTGAATAATTGATAACATAAAGTAGATAAGAGATACATACCTTATGATCCTATAGAGCATGCGACAAAATGTGTGCCAAGTGGACAAGTGAGGCATGGAATGATACAAAGTGAAGTGTGGAGACTAGGAAAGGAAAGTGACCCCAGGGGGTGGAGCATATGTGTTGTACTATGTTGCTATAGCTTGTGGTTGCTACTTCTTGTAAGGGTGTACCTACAAAAGAAGAGTGAAAAAGTAGTCAAAGTTATGTGTATGATAAATTAGAGAAAAATGTGCATAAATATGTAAAAGGAAAATTTTCTCCTAATGTATAAGAGTGTAAGGGATAGAAAAAGTGTCCTGAAATACTATGAAGAGTGATTTTTTCGAGAGATATCACACCAATAGTGATTTTTTTGGCAATCTAATGCCAATGGTGTGTTTTTTGGGTGATCTCATGCTAATGGTGAGTTTTTTGGGTGATCTCACGCTAAGTGTAAATTTTCAGGTGATCTCATGCCAAAGAGAAAGTGTTGGGGGGAGATGTCTAGTGATACTCTTCTTCCATGAATCTGCATGATAAACACCACTGCAGATGGTACATCCCTGAGTTTTTCTTGATGTCTTGAATTAATTTCGGTTGTATTGATTATTTCGATAGAAATGGATTGTAGGAGATTGCATGCATTCTGTAATTGTAGGACTGTACCTTAACTATGAAAACTACTATGAAGACTTCGGTATATTGTGCTAATACGATAAAGTAATTATGTGTGACCGTAAGAAATTAGTGCCCAGGGGAAGACACATGTACCCAGGTGTTACTTTATGAGTCTGGGCATCGGTGTTTGTGTTGTGTTAAGGACCCAAGTAAGATTTTGGCCATTCTGTTTCTGTGTTCATGTTATTTCCTTGTACTTTTCTATGCTTTGTTAAATCTATGAGCTGTTATAGGGGTCATTTGTTCACCCAATGTATGCCCCCCCTCATTTGGGGTGTATGCAACTACTGTAGGAGTGTACGGGCCAAAAGAGAGAACCTAATGCTAATATGAAACTAATACCTACAAGGGGTAGGGAAATGTGCATGGTAAAAACCAAGGCACATGCAAACAAAGTGGCTAGTAAGATGTGTTAGTAGAAAAAGTAGCTAACATGTAAAAAGAAGACATTGTAACGAGAAAGATTGCATATAAGATAGAAAGTGAAAAGTGGGTTTCAAACATGGGACATTTATCACAATGTCATAAGACAATCAGGGTCGAAGTGACCAAAAACATACAAACAATGATCAAACATGCCATAAATTATATCCCAAAAAAATGGCATATAATAAAAAACAATGGAAAACAAAGTGTATCAAACAACCAATGTGGCATATAGTCCTAAAAAGAAAATGCTGCACATGAAGAACTTGTTAGAATGTTAGAAAGATATATAGTATGTCAAGGCATTTATGTATCATTGGAAATTAATGTGCTAGAAAGTAGAAGTAGTAAATAATGAAATAGTAACACCTTCAAAGTGTGAGAGTAGTAAAGGTAGATGCCTCCATGAGCCTCAGTGGGAATGGAAAAGGGTACACTGGTGAGCATCATTGTAGCACATGAAATATGTAAGAGATCTACATTCACTCCAAAATACCAAGTGAATGTGCATGTGTTTGTATCTAGAAATATAATGACATACTGAGTATTTGACTAACATAGTAAGCAAACTATATCATGTAAGTAGTATAAGAAAGAAATAGTAAGTGCAACCAAGATATGCAAATCCATTGTATGAGTGTGATGGAAATGTATGCAATGTGTGAATATGAAAGGAGCAAAATTACTCCTAGCAGATGTGTATGAGATGAGGTTCATTTATAAAATACCTCTCAACAATCAAGAATGAACAATAGAACAAGAGTGTATCATGGGGAAATGGTTTGAAAATTTGTTCTAGATAGATAGATCATGAAACATAGAGTGTGAAAAGTGTGAGTGATATGAGGTTCATTTCATATTTAAAACCTTAGGAGTCACGTATGAACCGTGGAACTAGAGCATGTCATAGGGTAATGATGATACAATATGTGTATTAATATGTTCATTTGTACTGAGAAATATTAAGTTTGAAACACATAGTTTGGTAGTAGACATTGTAGCCAAATGATGATGCTAAGAGGGGGGAGAAAGCATAATGCCCCCTAAGTGTGAGAAGGATATAAGTATATCCCATGATAGTGAAGGGCAAGAACCCTCCACATGATGTTCGAGAAGATAAAGGAATGTGATGATGCTCGAAGATTGGGGGAGTATGAGAGTAAATGCGTTCATGTGAAGGAAACCTATGTGAAGGGGTTCCTGAGTAGGGGACTTAGGATGATGAAATGGACTAGTGGAATGATGAGGATGAAAAGGTCATGAAGTAGGTTATGTGTGAATAGGAGAACTAGGTGCAGAGTGTGCCTTAGATTTTAGAGGCCCTGGAGGCCTAGATGTTGTAGTTAGTGGAAGGATATAATCAAGATGAGGTTTAGGAAATGGTGTACATGGTGGAACACCTTTTATAGTGATAAATTGTTTATTGTGAATGAACTTGAGACAAAAATGATTCATGGAGGGAATATCTTGAGTGACACAGAGCCAAGGAAGTCCTAAGAGCATATCACAACCTTTGATTGAAGATGCCATAGTGAATGACAAAAACATGGTAAGAGGCCGAACTATAACTGACAACATAATGTAACCAAAATAATTAGGAACTAGATACGTGATAACAAATATTGGACATTTGATAAACATAATATGTGTAATTGAGCACACACTAATAGGAATCGTTGGATAGATCATCATGTTATTGATAATATATGAACTGGTAGAAACATTGATGTGTAATGATTAAGAAGTGAATGTAGCATAATAATCATGATCTAAAAATGAAATGGATCATGGTGATGTGTAGATAGAAGTGAAAAGAAAGTAAAGGGGCCCTGATGAAGGATGAGGCACAACGTGATATGTATGATTAACAAAAGAATAAGGAGCCGGTGTGTCATGCTTAGGAAAAGGATCATTGAATTTTTTTAGCTTTTTAGTATCGTTGACCAACTTAGAAGAGGATGGCTCTAGGAACTTGAGTGAAGTATTGTCAATAAGATCTTGAATGATATTCCTAAGTTTGAAACAACAATCAGTAGGATGCCTAATATATTGTTGATAGTCACATTTAGAATTTTCATCATAATTTTAGCCACGGGGGCAAGATGTATTGAGATTTAACGATGGTGGAAGAGTGATTATATTTCTTTTGATGAGTTGAGGCAATAAAAACTGAGGTGTTTAGTCATTTTTTACCCACCTACTAACTTCTAACCACATGCACACTGACCTATTACCCATCTGGCGCTGGGAACTCACCCAAGACACGCATGGGTGTCGAGCCCCTTCTTTATGTGATCATTGTGAGAAGATCTTGCCATTGTTAGAGGATTAGTTATAGAGAAGTGAATATTCATGTAAAATCACAACATGAGCTATCATATCCTTATACCCAAACATTTAATAACAAGAGAAACATCATGGCATGAAATACAAAGAATATATCTACCATATAATATGAGGAAATAACACTAGGGTTTGCACCCATGAACCATATGTTCAGAAGATAGCCATATATTTATATTGATCATAATCTTAGTAACCAAATTAAATTCAAAAGGATCATATCAGACCAAATATATCAAGGCAGAGATCTAACCCATATATCTGAAGCCCTAACTATGCTTCCCTTATTACAATTTTTTTATAAACCCATCCCTTAGACATGATAACATTCCTACAGTCCTCTAATGAGAACCCAAACTCATAGGCCCACCTAATATTCTTTGTAGATCTTCGCTCTTACCATGTTATGTGTCTTGGTGTCTCTGTTCATTTGTATCTTCTTCGACCCAATCATCTCTTCTTATAGGATCAATACCCACCGCCATCCCTTTCTTCAGAAGCATATCAGATGTCATGTGTCAAAGTGGTCCTCCAATGGTGCATGCTTATTCTATTATGAGATTTCCACTTTCTGTAATGACATCTTCCTAGGAATATTCCATGCATGGAATATTCTTTCCTTGACCACCAAGTCTCTAGGCTGGCACCTTATCCACTCGGCATGCCTAGCCGGGTCATGTTTTTCCTCAAGTTCCTCCAAAATGCTGAATATGGATAAGTCCTTAGATCCCATGTATTTTCTTATGTGCATGCCCTAGTTTCTCCTAAACCATTTTAAAACCCTTTTCTTATGTGCTTCTCCCCATGCGCCATTCTTATTACTAGTCCTACGTGCGCACATGCCCTTTGGCACTTAGCCAATATTTTGAGGCCCAACATCACCCCCACACTAAGCTTGTTCTCTATCATCAGATACATATTGATCCTTCAAAGAATAACGAATGGTGGGATCAAGAAAAATTGAATGAAGAAGTAAAGAATGGAAGAATTGGAGAAATGTAAGAATGAAAGAATCAAAGAACTTGCTACTACTTGCTCCAAGAGGAGTGGGAACTTATTCCTTATTATCACCTCAATATTCTCCCAATCATCTACTTCACCCTTCACCTGTTGGATTAGGTCACCTACTAGAGTGCTTACCTCCTCAAAAATTAATTCATTTCCCTTAGCATTTAGCGTATCTACAATCCCTTATAACTACTTGCTAAGGTCGTCCAACACATCCATTCTATGGGTGATTTGGGGGTGCAGTTACTTAAGGTGATTTTTGATCAAACCCCGTAAGGCTTCGATCACTTCCATCTTATTTTCTACCTCGGATAGGATTTTTATCCCACTCTACCTTGTTTCCCTTGTTCTTTTCATGATATTCCTTCAGACCCACCTCATGTGTAACAACTAGTATACTTGCTACCCTGTCTCTGTCAACACAATTATCATACATGGCCTTAGCCATTCGTGTGGCAATCTGTAAAATGAAAAGGATCTTAGGATATGTGTCACCCTCTCCCCAATCTTCTGCTTCTCTTCCTCCTTCTAGCATGCCAATGCTTCTTTTGCTGATCTTAGAGTGAGTGGTCGCCTCTCCATGGTGAGGATGCGGGTCAAGTCTTCCAAGAATTTCAAGGTTGACTCGTATTTCTTCTCAAGGGGTGCTAGGTATAGGTGTTTCAAGATGATGGCATAAGTAATCATCTCAATCTCATTGTACACCTCAGACACCTTAGCCATTTCCTCCCTTAGTTTGTGCCTTAACTGTGCAGTGATTAACTCTTCCTGCATTAGATCCTTGCTCTTCTCAATGAGTTCCTCCTCCTTCTATAGTTATTTCTATAGGAACCTTACCCTTTCATTCCTTCCAAAGAGTCTCACCTCAACCTCAACTGATACCTTGTTGAGTGCATTACAAATTTCTCATTGGATAAGTGCTAGGTGTTTATCAGGGGGTTCACTCCCTTATTTTATAGAATCTTCATTAGTTCTCCTTGGCTGACCTTGAACTTGGCCTCATCAACATGGGAATCAAAATTCCAAGATAACATCTTCCTCTTTTGTGGGTATGCACCTTATTCTTTGAATGAAGACCATGCAAGGAGTTGGTTTGTAGGGATGATACTTTAGAAGCATGTGTGTAGTAGCTTACTTACATCATTAACATAACTCATTCCCTGCTCTTACGCCACTACCACACATTTTCCTCTTGTGTGCGCTGCTTTAGGAAATCTTACTACTAAGTTGAGATCTCCACCCATGCCCCCATACTATTTTTTTATGCTTTCCTCCTCTATCTCCTTGAGCACTTCGTCAACGCTGTGCTCCACCTCTTGCTCTACCAAATAATTTATTATGCCCTCTACTTCCCTTTCCATGGCCTCTTCTATATGCTCCTTTGTTAGGCTTTGGATCCTTTGATCCTTAGTATTCACTTCGTCACTCTCCCCCTTACCTTCATCATCTTCTTCTTCCCCATCCTTTTTTTTCATTTCCCTCATCCTCAGAGTCATGTACATCATACACAGGATGGTCCTGAGCCTCTCCATGCTTGTCATCATCTCACTCACCTTTGTAGGTCTCCAATATCTCCATTTCTTCCAAGTCCATCTTCTCTGCTACCTTCTTATTCTTCCTAACTGGTGATTCCAGTATAGGATACTCTTCCTTCTCTTCTTCCTCAGTAGGAGACTCCTTCCTTAGTGACTCTTCTTATGCAGGAGGCCCTTCTTACTCCGACACCTCTTCCTCAGGTTTCTTCTCTTTTTACTTAATGAGGGGACTTGTTCCTCCATGCATATGTGCTTGGCTTCTCTTTTGACTCCTGCACACCCACAGATTGTGATGTTTGCACACTTGGTGCCTTCTTCTCTGGTGCCTCTTCTCGTTCCCTTTTCCTTGGTGTGGATTTTTTACTCTCAGTGGTGTCTTCTAGGATGGAGACATAATTCTATAAGTAGGTGACTTTATCTTACATGGGCCTAATGCATAGGTATACCCTCATTGCAGTCCTTCCAGCAATTGGAAACATCACATGTTTTATAATGCGTACCTCATGGGAGGAAATACTTCTCCACATAAATGTGCTTCTTGGGGTATACAAGCTTTCTTTGTAGGTCACGATGGTCCTGGTCCACCTTGATGAGGTTGAACCTTAGTTTTTTTGTCTCCTTAAAGTGATTGACCCCTGCTTGAAATTATTGCGTGGTGAAAGAGAAAGGTAGTTTACACCATGGGATCTTGGTCCCATCTGCAAATGTGAATATGCCAATGTAGAAATGTTGGTATACAAAAAACTCATATTCTCCTTGTACTAGCATTAGCAATTGTTCGGTATCCTCCATTTAGCCCTAAATGCATCACACATTTGCTTATACCATTTCTCCAGGCGCACGTTGTGGGTGGCTGTCATGGTGTCAAAAGTGTACTTTTTAAGTCTTTTTGTGAGGGAAGGGTATTCATCTAGATATTCCCATACAAATGTCTCTGGCCCATTGAGCACTGCAATTTCTAAAAAGATGATGGTGAGGAGGACATTTCCAAACATAATCTTATCTCCTTCATGTGTGGCATTAATTATTTCATCTACAATGAAGGTAGAAAAATTATAGATGGTTCCTTCTGAATTTTTTTGACACACATTCAACCATGCCTTTTTGACTTGTGTCCACATTTATTTTCCATTTAGCTTGGATACCAAGTGCGTGGCCATCCTCATCACTGGGTCAGAGATATCAGGAATGTTGAAGTAGCGAGACCCTTTGTTATAGTCATAGGTCTTCATTGTCTCCTTAATGGCCTCCTTGTCCTCCAAGTCATCATCTAGTGGCTCCCCTTCGTAGAAAAGATTGGTAAACTTAGAGATTAGTTGAGGGGTTATGTGCATCCTTCGGCCCATGAAATAGAAGTGGTCCTCATGTATGCATGACATCAATCATTGGTAAAGTCTCTTGAGTTTGCCAAAGTAGGGAAACTCATAAAGTTTCAGCAACCCAACCTTCTCCAATTTTACCTTCACCTCATCATCATAGATTAACATTCCTTCTGGTGTCCTTTTTTCTGTCAGGAAAACTAGTTCTAATGCCATCTCTTTCTCTGTGGTGCTTTTGCGATGGTTGTAATCGCTCACTACCATCTTCCTTATATGGGATATCCATTCCTTTCTAATCAAAACACCATCTGGGTATTGCATATTTGCATGCCACTCTTCATTGAAACTGGCGATGACATCATGTTTTCCTTTGCCCTTTCCCTTCTTTGGTGAGATGGTTTCCTTCTTTGGTGCCATCTCCTCATTGGTTTACTAAAAAAACTTTTCCTTTCTCCTATTATTTACTTTTCTCAAATCCATGGCTTGAATTCGAGAAAAATCCGTTTACTTCCTTTCCCTAGCTACAAAACCCTAATCTAGAAAACCCTTCCACAAGATGGCGTACTCTTCTGAAACCTCCTTCCCTACGCCTATGTAATTTTCCCACTTTGGTTTGTAAATTACACTAGTCATGCACTTAGATTGTCATAATTTTTCCTTCGCACAAATATTCTCCATGGGTGCCCTAGTCCATAAGAGCTCTTCGAGATCATAATTACAAGGTAAACAATAATGTTCCTGACCTTCTACTTATAGCTTTTTCTTCTCTCCCATAATAAATGATATGCCACCTGCCAACGTAAATTTACAATAAAGGAATTTTTTTCTACTAAAGCCAACCTTAAGTGCTCTTACCCCTTTTCCCAATCCTGTGTAAAAAATCTCTACAACCTTTTGGCGTGTAAAAAATCTTATTGACCGAAGATCCTAACAAGTGTGCTTGCAACAACGAAGGAAATTCCTCTGTCCTTGACTTGACTGTTTGCCTCTCCTACCTCATGTTGTTCCTGAACTTCTCATCCTTTATACATGGTCTTTGTAAAGCTATCCTGACACTAAAATTTCTTATGTCCACCTTTTCTATGTGCACTCTTCCACACTACATGATTTTTATCCTTCAATCCAGGGCATCAAAACATAACTTCCATTACTAGCTTCCATTTTACTTTGCATTACTCCACTCCACACTAAAACAAGTGCCCACTCCTCTACGCATACACAAACTTTTGAAAAAGATAAGTGGTTACTGGCGCACAAGGTGTGCAAAACAACACAAAAATAAAGGAACAAGCAACGAGAAAGGGAAACACAAGGGAAATAATTGCATTAAGGGAAATCCTAGACTAAATGGCAATACTACCTTATTTGAAAACACGATGAAGAATTATTTATAGTAGGGATTCATCCTACTCTCATTGAAATGGCCTGGTAACCACGTTCCATCATACGCTTGTAATTGGCAAGAACCTGAATCAAGTATATAGGATATAATGTATGGGCCCATCCAATGGAATTTGAACTTCCCAGGATTGCAAAGAAACTTGGAATCATATAAAAAAAGCATGTACCCAACCTTGAATTTTTTTTTTTAATGTGTTTATCATGCCATGCCTTCTACCTCGTTGTTTCTATCTTTTGACACTAGCACGCAATGGCCCTCCTTTCATCCAATTGCATCAACTTATTAATACTTTCCTTAAGTGCTTGTTCATCAGCTAATCCTCTTGCATATGCTATACACAATGATGGTAACATGAATTCAATAAGTAATACTGCTTCTGCACTAAAAAAATTGAAATGGTGTGGCCTTGTTCAATCTCTTGTAGGTTGTCCTGTATGCCCATAGAACGGATGATACCTTATCATCCCAATCCTTCCTTCCCAGATCAAAAATTTTGGTCAGTGTGTGGCTTAATATATTGTTAAATGCCTCAGTAGTTCCATTTTCTTGGGGTGATAAGGAGTAGTATTATGGTCAACTACCATGAACTCTACCAAAAAAATCCTGACCGTTTCATTCAAAAAATGTGTACCCCTGTCACTTGTCAAGCTTAAAGGGCATCCATACCTGTTGCTTATGTTCTACCATAAGAATATAGTAGCTGTTGTTGCTGTGTAATCCTTTGTAGGTGCTTCCTCCACCCACCTTGTTAAGTAATCATTGCAAGTAATGATATAGCGTGAACCAGTCCTTCACATGGTAGGTGAAATTGGTCCTAAAAATTCAATGGCCCACTTCTCAAATGGTTTTGCGCTAGCTATTGGTCTCAAAGGTATATCATCCCTTCTTCTTGGTTTTCTAAGGCATTGTTAGTGGTCACAAGCCTTGCAAAAATCAATACAAACCTTGTAGATACTTTCCCACCAAAGCCCTGTAAGTAGAATCTTCCGTTTGGTGACATTCCCTACATAGTTCCCTCCTGCAATACCACCATGTGTTTCCTCCATGATTGAAATGCACTCATGTTCTAACACGCATCAGTGTAGAGCCTCATCATGCCCTAACTTTTATAAGTCTCCACCAATTAGCATATAGGGCACGACGCGTATAGTTAATTGTTTCTTCTCCAAAATTTTCATCCCCTTTGGCATCACACATGTTTTGAGAAATACAATGATATATTCTAAGTTATAGGACATGTGTTGTTAGGTTGTGGAGCCTGTTTTCATGTGAGAAAGTGTTGAAGATTATACACTAAGATTACTGTACACTTTCCATAGTTGTCTCGCCGGGGTTTAGGGCCGGGCTAGGCCCTGAGTGGGGATTTGAGGGTGGCAGCCCTCGGTAGCAGGGGTTCAGGGGTGTAACCCTTGAATTTGTTTTTGGCCTTAAAACGTGCATGATATATCAGGAAACATGCTTTTCTCATATGGGTAGGATTTTTTGACTCATAGGTTTATGGGATGGTTTTGGTGCATGGTTTTAATACCCATGGTTTTGTAAAAATACTTAAGAAGTTGTCTACTTATATGGTTTTATGCATATGGTAGGTATATGTAATATTGCAGATGTGTTTTGAATTCTAGTGTGAATTCTGTAGAGTTTGTTGAGCATAGCTCCAAACATATCAGGGTATTGTATTGAGAGAGAGCGGTGGCTTATTATAAAAGTTGATCAAGTGATTCTTGGTGGACGTAGCCCAAATTAGGTGAACCACGTTAAATACTGTCTCTTTGTGTTATGTTATTTTAGTCTACAATTTTATTTGAGATATGTAATATTTTCTGTATATTAGTTTCTACTGTTACGATTCTGTGAGGGATTATTCTCCATATTTTATCCCTTATTACTTAACAATTGTTATCAGAGCTTGGTTTGGTTTGCTGAAGTTTTGAATTGTAGAGAAAGTTTTATATTGAGTGGGAGCTATGGCAGATGATGGAATATCTAGGGTTGAGAAATTCAACGGGCATAATTTAAGTTTTTGGAAGATGTAGATGGAAGATTACCTTTATCAGAAGGATATTTATATTCCGTTGTCTGAGAAGGTGAAAAAACCCTCGAGCATGATGGATGCGGAATGGGATTTGCTGGATAGGAAGGCACTTGGGACAATCCAGCCGTGTGTCTTGCATCTTCGGTATTATTTAATGTTTCAAAGGAAAAGACTACAAAAGACTTGATGGATGCATTAGGGAAGTTGTATGAAAAACCCTCTGCCTCTAATAAGATATTTTTAATGAAAAAGTTATTTAATATGAAGATGTTTGAGAATGGTTCAGTAACATATCATTTAAATGATTTTAATGTGGTTGTAAATATGCTAGCTTTGGTTACAATAGAATTTGATGAAGAAGTTAGTGATTTATTAGTTCTGTGCTCTATACCTGAGAGTTGGAGTAGCCTGGTAATGGCGATAAGTAACTCGGTTCTAGATAACTCAAAGTTGAAGTTTGAGGATGTTATAGGGGTGATTCTAAGAGAGGAAATGTGAAGAAAAATATCTGGTGAGTCTTCTACTTCAGGGAATGCTTTGACAGTGGAAACTAGAGGGAGACAAAAGAATAGAGGAAGTCATGGAAAATCAAAGGATCGAGAAAGGTCAAAATCCAAAAGCAAGATAGTATACTGGAATTGTGGAAAGTCTAAGCATGCAAAGAAGGACTGTTGGGAGCTTCAGGACAAGAAGAAAGAACAACAAGAAAACAAGGAGGCAAATGTGGTAACAAGTAATGTATGTCAGGATGCTTTGATTCTTTCTTTGCACAATATTACTGAATCTTGGGTTTTAGATTCAGGGGATTCTTTCCATGCTACTCCATATAGACATTATTTTTTTGATTATGTTCAAGGAGATTTTGGGCATGTTTTTCTTGGTGATGATGAGCCTTGTAGCATAGTTGGAAAAGGTTATGTTCAGGTTAAGATACAGAATGTGAATACTTGGCTATTGAAGGATGTCAGATATGTGCCTACATTAAGATGAAATTTGATATCGACAGGGAAGTTGGGAAGTGATGGTTGTACTGTGATATTTACAACTGACTCTTAGAAGGTTACCAAGGGTGCTCTTGTGGTGGAAAGAGGTAAGAAGGTTGGAACCTTGTATTTAACCACTTATATCACTAATGTTTGTAATCTTTTGGCTTCAAAAGTAGATACAACATTGTGGCACTATAGGATCGGTCATATGAGCCATAAGGGCATGAAGATCATAAAGAAGGATTTACGTAGATATATAAAAACAAGTTTGGAGTTCTGTGAGGACTGTATATATGGGAAATAGAAGTGAGTAAGGTTTCTCAAGATTGGACCTACAAAGAAAGAGAGTAAGTTAGAGTTGGTGCACTCTGATGTGTGGGGTCTGGATCAGGTATAATATCTTGGGGGTTCAAGTTATTATGTTACTTTTATTGATGATGTAACAAGGAAAGTTTGGGTTTATTTCATTAGAAACAAATATGATGTATTTGACACTTTTGTTAAATGGAAAGCCTTAGTAGAGAATGAAATAGGTCTTAAGCTAAAATGTTTTAGGTCAGATAATGGTGGGGAGTATTGTAGCAATGAATTTTATGATTACTATTCTAAGAATGGAATCCGCAAGAAAAAGACGGTTCTAGGAACTTCGCAATAGAATGGGGTGTCAGAAAGGATGAATAGAACAATAATGGAGCATGCTAGGAGTATGAGGTTACATTCAGGACTACCTCTTTCTTTTTGGGTAGAAGTGGTGAACACAACTATGTACTTGATAAACAGAGGACCCTCAAGTGCCTTGGATGGAGGCATACCTGAGGAGGCTTGGTATGTTAAGAAATTTGATTATTCATTTCTTAGAGTCTTTGGATGTGAGGTGTTTGTTCATATAGACAAGGATGATAGGACCAAAGTAGAGGCCAGATCAGAAAAATGTACTTTCATTGGTTATGGTGGTGATGACTTTGGACATAAATGTTGGAGTATTAAGGACAAGAAAATCATTCAATCTAGGGATGTGGTCTTTAATGAGAAAGTCATGTATAAGCAGCAGTTGCAGGAAAATAGGGAAGAATCTAAGAAAGAATATGTAGCGGTAGAGGATCTTCCAGATGGAAAAGTGACACATGAATCAGTTCATGAACCTCCTCAACAGGAAATCCAAAATCATATATTGAGGAGGTCTTCTAGGGTAAGAAGAGAACTTAAACGTTTTTCTCCTTCTCTTTATTATTTATTACTCACCGATAGTGGAGAGCTAGAGAGCTTTGATGAAGCAATGCATATAGATGCCAATAAGAAGTGGGAGCAAGCCATGGATGAGGGGCATTAGGCTCTCATGGAGAACCAGACATGGGATTTGGTGAAGCTACCTGAAGGAAAAAGAGCATTACAGAACAAGTGGGTGTTTAGAGTCAAAGAGGAAGAAGGAGGCAAGAAAATATACAAGGCCCGGTTGGTGGTCAAGGGGTTTGCATAGAAAAAAGGTATATATTTTGATGAGATTTTTTCTCCTGTAGTAAAAATGACTTATATTAGAACTATTCTTGGAATATTTACAGTAGAAGAATTGTACTTAGAGCAGCTTGATGTAAAAACTACATTTCTCCATGGTGATTTTGAGGAGGAACTATATATGTAGCAACCAGAGGGCTATGAGGTCAAAGGTAAAGAGGAGATGGTGTGCAAACTGAAGAAGAGATTATATGGCTTAAAACAAGCTCCACGTCAATGGTATATGAAATTTGATAGCTTCATGATGGATTAAGGTTATATTAGATGTCATTCTAACCATTGCATGTATACAAAGAAATTTAAGGATGGTAGTTATATTATCCTATAACTGTATGTGGATGACATGTTGGTTGCAGGTAAAAACATGCAGGAAATAAAAGTACTCAAGAAGCAGCTAAGTGAATCCTTTGCTATGAAGGATTTGGGGGCAGCCAAACAAATCCTTGGTATGAGAATATCTTGGGATAGGAAGGAATGGAAGCTGACTTTATCTCAGGAAGAGTACATTAAGAAGGTCTTGGAGAGGTTTAATATGCAGTATGCTAAACTGGTTGGGATTCCTTTGGCAGGCCATTTCAAGTTATCAAAGGAGAAATGTCCCAAGATAGAGCAGGAGAGAAATCAGATGTCTAAGGTACCTTACTCATCAGGGGTTGGCAGTTTGATGTATGCCATGGTGTGCACTAGGCCTGATATTGCCCATGTAGTGGGAACAATGAGTAGATATATAAGTGATCCAGGTAGAGATCATTGGTAGGCTGTAAAGTGGATCCTTCAGTATTTGAGAGGGACCATGGGGACAATTTTGTGCTATAGTGGATAAGACACCACTTTGTGTGGCTATGTAGATTCAAATATGGCTGGAGATGTAGACAACAGGAGGAGCATGACAGGTTATGTTTACAATGTAGGTGGGACAACAGTGAGCTAGATTTCACGACTACAGAAGCTAGTGGCTTTGTCAACCACAAAGGTTGAGTATGCTGCTGCCAGAGAGGCAAGCAAAGAAATGATTTGGTTACACCAATTGATTAAAGAGTTAGGGCATAAGCAGGAGGAAGGAAAGATGCATAGTGATAGTTAGAGTGCTATACACCTAGCCAAGAACTCTGCTTTCCACTCTAGGACGAAGCATATACAGTTAAGGTACCATTTCATCAAGACAACTTTGGAGAAGAGAAGTTGAAGCTAGAAAAGAGCCATAATAGTTAGAATCCTATAGACATGATGAACAAGGTGGTCACAAGGGAAAAACTGAAGTTGTGTTTAGCTTTGGTTGGTCTTCATGGAAACTAGTGAAGGGTTGAGAAGCTTTCTCAGAGGAAAACTAGTCTCCAAGTGGGAGATTGTTATATCGTGGAGCTTGTTTTCATGTGAGAAAGTGTTGAAGACTGTACACTAAGAGTACTGTACACTTTCCATAGTTGTTTCACTGGGGTTTAGGGCTAGGGGCGGCAGCCCCTGGTAGCAGGGGTTTTGGGGCGCAACCCCCAATTTCTTTTAGGTCTTAAAATGTGCCTGATATATCAGGAAACATGTTTTCTCATATGGGTGGGATTTTTTGACCCATAGGTTTACGGGATGGTTTTGGCACATGGTTTTAATACCCACAGTTTTTTAAAACTACTTTATCAGTTGTCCACTTATATTGTTTTATGCATATGGTAGGTATATGAAATATTGCATATGTGTTTTAAATTCTGGTGTGAATTCTGTAGAGTTTGATGAGCATAGCTCCAAACAGATCTGGGTATTATATTAAGAGAGTGGTGGCTTGTAATAAAAGCTAAGCAAGTGATTCTTAGTGGACGTAGCCCAAATTGGGTGGACCATGTTAAATACTATCTCTTCGTGCTGTGTTATTTTATTCTGTAATTTTATTGGAGATCTATAATATTTTTCTACATATTAGTTTCTACTGTTGCGATTTTGTGAGGGATTATTCCACATATTTTATACCTTATTACCTAACATGTGCCATAACTTAAACAATTACACATCTGATATTGTATCCTCAATACTTGGCGCCTCCTCTCATGAGTTGATTCTTGATAAGTGATTAGGTCCTAAGTTACTCTTTCCTAGTTTCACCACAACTGCAAACTCAAATTCTTGAAACAAGATGACTCATTGACATATGGGCCTTGTAAAATGGGATTTTTAACCAAGCACTTCAATGTCATGTGATCTGTGTCAAATATGAAGAGTTTTGCTAATAGACACTACTTGAACTTATGCAGCGCGTAGATAATTGATAGTGCCTCGTGCTAAAAAATAGTGTAGTTCTACTTTGCTGGTGTAAAATTCTTGCTTGTAAAGCAAAGTGGGTGATAAAAAATCCCCTCACCAGGTTGTGATAACACTGATCCAATGAATGTCCCTAAGGCATCAACATGCACATGGAAAGGTTTATCCTAAGAAGGAAAACATAATATGGGCACAATGATAAGCCTATCCTTCAAAGTGTAAAACATCGTCTGTTGCACCTCCCCCAGGTGAAATGCACTCTTGTGTTTTAGTAACTCATCAAATGACTCAGAGATCCTAACATACCCCTTGATAAATTTCTGGTAATACCCCGTATGCCCAAGGAATCTTTGCACTACGTTTTGACTGGTAGGCTCCCCCAATCACACAATAATGAAAAATTTGGTGAGATCCACCAGCAAACCTTCCTTACATATGATATGCCCTAGAAGAGTTCCAAATGGAGTAGAAAAAACAAATTTATTAATGTTGAGGGATATCCTCAGTTGCCTACATCTTTCACTAGCCTCAAATTGTCAAAAATTGAGGATATCCCTCAACATTAAGAAGCATCAACCTCAAATTGTCACAATGATCTTTCACTAGTCCATACACTATCCAATCATCAAGCTAGACTTGGAGAAACTTATGGATGAAGTATTGAAATGCTTGTACCACAATGCGTGAGAACACAATAGGAACATTCTTTAGTCTAAAAAGGCATGACTGTGTAGGAAAAGCTTCCCCTCTTAGTGGCAAAAGTTGTCTTTTCCTGGTCTTCCTTTGCAATTCTAACTTGGTGATACCATAAGAACCCATCTGTGAAGGAATATACCTCGCACCCATCTATTCCTTCCAAAATATCCTCAGTAAAAGGGGTTGTAAAGGGATAAATTACACATACCACATTTAAATCCCTATAATCAACATAGATCCTTATCCTTCCATCCTTTTTAATTCTTATGACCATTGGACTTATCCATTCTGATTTCTCGATGGCCCTGATGTGATCATCTTGTCTATATCCTCCTTGACTTTGACATGAATGTTCATATTCATTCGGTAAGGAATTTTCTGAATTGGGTGCACACCTTCCTTTATCTTGATTTTCATTTCCCCCAAGGAGTGGTGAACACATTTAAGCTCATAGTACCCACGAGGGAATAAATCCTGGAACTCGTACAACAGATCAATGATCTTGAAAACCTCCTTCTCTAACATATAGTCCCAAATAATAGCTTCCTTAGGTTCCACCTCTGAACCAATGTTAACATTCTTTGTTTTTCAGGGGTTCATGGTAGGTGCACGTTTACTCATCAGCACTATCCCTAACCTCATGCATACCTTCAATATGGTTAACATCCAAGCTGTCCACCTCTTTGCCATCAATCACATAAACCAAATTTCCTTTTTCTTTCTCCATACATGCACACTTAAGATGCATCTCTTATAATTATTCTTTAGCAAAGCACATCTCTAAACCAGGTTCACATAATAACTCCAGTATCCTATCCTTCGCCACCGCACTATCTCCCTTCATAAGGCACTTGAAAACTTACAATGTCCTATCCATTGATGGTTGGTACTACGATACTCGAAAGATTGAAGGAGGTCAGCCATCAACACTTTCCAATTTCCTGTCTAACTGCACATCTCTGAGTGAATGTACCATGCGTGTGCGAAGCCTTGTAAGGTGGAATACAACTTATGCACCCATAAAGAAGGTGGCAAGGCCTCCATGCCTCCCATCCATGCTTTGTCACATGCTTGGATTTTAAATGAGATGGGTTCCTTCCCATGGTAGTATTGTATGATAGTGGGTGCATTGCTTCGGAAAAAACCTAGTAGAGAACATGATTCTTACCTCATACCACTCTAGAAGGATATCATGATGTGTCACCCACCAACGCGCTATGGTCTCGAGAAAGTTATAGCTAAGATTCCCTCTTCTTTTGATCTCATTTTTCCACTGAGCCTCCATTTCTCGAAATAAATCATCAAGGTTGGCTCTTCCAGAATAACTTGGAAAATTCTTCCCTACCATGCACTTGACTGAGTGCACCTTTCTTACTCTTGTCGTAGAGCCTCTTAACTGTCACCCAATTAACTCATAAGTCATGTGCACCCAATTATCACATGCCACACTAGTTACATCACTCATAGATTGAGCATCCTTAAATTGAATAACCCCTTCCATAGGATGAATCACATAGGGGTCCCTGATAGAGCGCACATAGATTCTGTCAAGAACTTCTTCTCCTAAGGGCTTAGTATAGGGCATTGAATTTACATCTTCTAAGGAGATGATAACTCATTCTTCCTTGTTCTCAAACATTATATACCCCTTATTGAACTGTAGGTCAACACTATTCTTATAACACTAGGGGTTCCCAAGAAATACTGGAAATTTGTCTGCCTTGGCTAGTGCCAAGAATTTGAAACTCTCAGTGAAATTTTCCCCTAGATATTGATAACAACATCCTTCAAGACACCGATGAGCATTGCCTTTATATTTTTAGCCATATATAACACATTCAAAGATGGATGTAATGGGGGTCTTCCCTTTTAATTCCATGCATATAGAGTGAGAACATTGACTTCTGCACCCATGTCAACCAAAATATTGCTTAGAAGCCATCTATCTACAACACAATTCAAGGTAATCTCCTTATCACAGTCGAGGCTGTGGGGAGGAAGGTTAGCATGCAAAACCTTCCTCTTGCTCTCTGATTTGACGCATGGTACCTTTTCCCGTAACCATTATCCTAGCAAGAGAATAATATTATCTTGCCTCAACATTTTGTATATTTCTCTGACCTCATCTAGACTCTTTTGTGGAGCTTCAAAACTATTCCTTTGCTCTAATTTCCTTGACTACTCCTTCAAGCATTGGATTTATCCCTATAGGCTTCAAATCACATCCATGGTCTCTTAATACACCTCTTTCTGATGAGAAGGGTCCGGATACTTCCTGTGCATCACCTCTTCTCTTGTAACCAGTCTTCTCTATCTTGGTATCTCCATGGCGCAAGTAGCCTCCGCTCACATTGTCACTAGTACAAGTTCTAGTTCTGACTCGTGCACTACCCATGGTATCCAATGTGAGTTGGCCTTCTTAATGCTTACCATTCTGGTGCCTTTGTATTTCCAGTGCTGCTAGCTCATATGTTCAAATAGCTATGGGCACTCTTCATCCTTATTCTTCTTTCCACACCAAGAGCATTGTATTATATCAGGTCATTTCATGCTTATAGTGCTCTATAGATCCACAATTGTAGCAGGTTCCACATGGGAACTCACTTCTTTCTCCTTCATGGTTACCACAACCAAAAAATCCCCCTCAAAAGACTCTTCCACACGCCCCTCCATACACGTGCCCTTCATAGTGATGACCATCATTCTTGGAACTTCTTTCAAGGGTGGTCTAGCACACACCAACATCAATAGCATCATGTATCTAGTCAATCGGTCTATAATCCTTTGTGTCATGAGTAGTAGAGGTGCAGATCTTGTAATAACGAGATACATTCTTATGGATCACACGCTATAGAAGTGGGCACCTACTTGCATCATGATCTCTATGGAAAATCTCATAGTCCACCTTCATGGCACGTACCGATCTTTGGGGACAACTATCCTTTGTATGCCCTTCTACCTCACAATTCATGCACCATAGGTCACTAGGAGTCTCATTCACCAAGTTCATAGATGGATTCTCTAGCTACTTGGCCATTGCAACAATATGATCCTCAAGGAATGGGCTAACACTGGTATCCACACTTCCAACAGCATCAGTGCATAGGGAAACCTACAAGACCTCACGCGCGTCTATGAAATTATTGTGCGAAAGTGCTCTCCTAAAAGGTGTTATCAACCCTCCAACAAACCAATGAGCATGATGAGAAGGATGAATATCAAAGGATAGCTTTGATAAAAGTTTTGAAACATGCGTCATATTCTTGCACACTCTTTTCCACTCCTTTCTATATATCCTTTAGTGTGCTGATTATTTTCTATTCAAACTTAGGGATACAAAATTCAGCTAAGAAGGCATTCTGCAGCATGGTGTAATCTAACACCATTTGATGGGGGTCATATTTATGGTATCAACTATGCACGTGTCCCTATAATGTTGTTGCAAAATGACTTGCCTTTCATTCTGGGGTGGTGATCCCCTTTACATGCCATATCATCTCAGACTTGTGTACATGCTTTGCAACATCGTCAACACCATTGAAATATGGTAGATGTAAAGACATCTCTAATAACACTTGTGGAGGTGGTTAAGGCCCTTGTCCTCTTGATCCAAAACCTTTATTTCCTTTAGTGTTTCCTCCACCACTAGATCCACTGGAACCAATAGGTCTTATCCCTCATAATCCCCCAGATCCTCTAGATCCACCAGGTCCACCAAGTCCTTTAGCTCCTACTCCACTAAATCCAACTCCTATAGTTAGTAAAGGTCTTAAAGTGGTCATGCCTAGAGTTCCCATGCCACTACTAGATGTTTACCCCATGCCACTTATAGATGTGATACCCAAACCTTACGTACTCAATATTTTCCCAAATGTTGTTCTAAAAAAATTCCTCCAAACACCGGAAATGATTATGTAGCCATAGATGTTCCAAACGAGAAGTTATATCTCATAGGCATAGATCGGTCACTTCCACCGGTACCAACAGGGTTATAAATACTTATCTCTTAATTTAGAAGAATAAGCATTGGGGGTTGGTCACCAGGCAGGTTCATATGCATGCCAACGACTCTTCTTTCTCCAAGTGACAAACTCTCATTAGAAGCTGAAGGGGTCTCTCTCTTGCGCTTTCCAAGATGGGGTAACACAGACTACCCAGTCTCCACGTCCTCTGCTTGAACCTCAATTCCTTCCCGCAATGTCTGTCTCCATAGATCCATCAATCCTGCAACCTCACATTCTCTAGCCGACTCCCTTTCACGCGCCACACTATACTTGATTCGTCTCTCTTCCCTTTCCTTTTCAACCGCAAGGTCCACCATCTTCCTCCACCCCAGATTCCTCACCCAATGCTTAGAGGAGATCAGCCGACCATATGGAATGCTTCCAAACTTATTTTAATGATAAGAATTTTCATAGCTAAAGAGATAGAGTGTAAAAATGATCCTTTAGGCTCCCTTAGGAACTCAAACTCAACAACCTCTAGATAAGAATAAGTAGAAATAACATATTCCAGGGTATAACTGGTCAACACTCTTCTCCACCAGTGATCAAAAACACCTGTCAAAAATAGATCAACATGTTTTAGCCTCTTATATTCATCTTGGGTCCACACGTGAGATCTATAGTACCAGCTTGATTTAGATGCATATGCTAAAAGCCATTCATACAACTCTACTAGGAAATAGAAAAATAAGGTCTCAAATAGCTCATGATACATATGTTATTCTACCCATTTACATGCATTAAACTCAGTTCCAATACTAAATCTTTGAGCAAACTCATCCTCCATGATCTTAAACCATGCTTTGACACTATCCAAGGTCAAGCCCTATGTCATCATGCATCATTCTCACAACTCTGAAAAGAGGTCTTGACAACAAAACCAAGATGTAGTGATTTTAACCCACCTACTAACTTATAATCCCATGTGTGCTGACCTATCACCCAACGAGTGTTGGGAACTCACCAGAAGCACGCACAAGTGTCGAGCCCTTCCTTTATGTGAGCATTGTGGGAAGATATTGGCATTATTAGAGGATAGTTGTAGAGAAGTGAATATTCATGTAAAAACAAAACATGAGCTATCATATCCTTATGCCCAAGAATTTAATAAGAAGAGAAACATCATGGCATGAAATACAAAGAACAGATCTACCATATAATATGAGGAAATATCATTAGGGTTTACACCCATGAATCAGATGTTCAGAACAGAGCCATATATTTATATTGATCATTATCTCAGTAACCACATTACATTCAAAAGGATAGTATCATAACAAATGTATCAAGGTAGATAACTAACCCATATACCAGAATCCCTAACTATGCTTCCCTTATTACAAAAGTTTACAGAACCATCCCTTAGACATGATAATATTCCTATAGTCCTCTAATGAGAACCCCAAATCCTAGGGCCCCCTAATATTCTCTACAGAGCTTTGATCTTCCCATGCTATATATCTTGGTTTCTCTCTTCATCTGTGTCTTCTTCTACCTGAGCATATCTTCTTATAGGATCAATACCCATTGCCATGCCTTTCTTCAGGACTAGATCAGATGCCAAGTTTCAAAGTTGTCCTCCAATGGTACATGCTTATTTTGTTATGAGCCTTCCAATTTCTATAATGATGTCTTCTTAGGAATATTCCATGTGTGTAATATTATTTCCTTGACCACCAAGTCTCTAGGCTGGCACCTTATCCACTTAGCATGCCTAGCCGGGTCACGTTTTTCCTCAAGTTCCTCTTGAACGATGAATATCGATAAGTCCTTAGATCATGTGTATTGTCTTCTGTGCCCGCCCTGGTTTCTCCTAAACTCTTCTGAAACCATTTTCATCAGCACTTCTCCCCACGTTCCCTTCTTCTTCTCCCCACTCATACTTAGTCAATATTTTGAGGCCTAACAAGGTGCATATGGTAATTTGGTGAAAGTAGGATTTGTAGGTTGCCATTGAAGCTTTTTAGGAGGAGAGATGATATTAATAGTTAAATTTTCTACAGTAGGCTTAGGAGATGGATTGAATGTTGATTTAGTTTGGAACCTATTATAAGATGATGAAGGGGGATTTTGATATTTGAGCTTGCCCATAGATAGAAGTTTTAATTTGCACAATTTAAGCGTATGACATAATTAATCAAATGAAAGAGAGGTTTCAATGATAAAACTCTCGTGAAGTAGTGGTAAGAGGATTTAAAAAAATTATCTTGTAATTATGAATTAATAAACACATTGGTCATCTTAGCTAGATTGTTCTTGTAACAAAAAACATAGTCAACAAGATGTTTGTTAGATATTTTGTTTGGTTTGAGAAAGATTTACATAAGAGATCTTGATGTTGATATTGATGGAAAAGTGAGAAAGAAAATCATCAGCCAGATGCATGAAAGAAGTTACCGAATGAATAGGTAGACCATAAAACCAACACATGGTGTAATCTTGAAAAATCTTAGGAAATAACTTAGCTAACAATGTATGATCATCCACATAATTGAGACATGCCACATGAAAATCTATGAGATTATCTTGAGGGTCACGATGGCCATTGAAGGTGGGAAACTTAGTGGTGATGAAGTTTAGAGGAAGTGAATAAGTAGAAATGGCGGGTGCAAAAGGAGTGTGCATAAGTAAGGAGGAATAAAGAGATGGATAGGGGTGCAAAGTATCATGATGTAGTTGATGGATTTGAACTTGTAGGTCCTAATATAAGGAAGCTAGGTATTGAGTTCTAGAATAAGATACTTGTTGAGTGTGAGAAATGAGAGGCAGAGTGAAATGGTTAGTAGGATTAGGAACAAACATGGGAATAGTAGAAGTAGGTAGAAGGGTAGAAGAAGGAATTTATGTTGCAATATGAATGGAAGTAGTATTAGAGATGGTAGGGTTAAGCTTAGCTAGAAAGGTGGATTCCTCATGAGAAATGAATAAAGGTAGATCTAGGCCTTACAAATTCTTAACAAGATGAGCTTGGGGATCATGAAGGTCTTCATCAGTAAAGGATGGATAAATTTCAGCCATATTAAGCAGATGATAAAATTCCCTGAAGTAAGGTTGGGTTTGAGTGATGGGTTCACCAAGTGATTTGATTTAATTTGAATTAATTAAATCTAAATATTACAGAGTCACTACTAAAATAAATGATATATGAATGCTGAAATATAGAAATGACACAAGCAAGCTAAGCTTTAAAATATGAAACCCTAAGCAAAGAAGGAGAGAGGACTTAGTTTATTTATGCTCAACCTGGAGTTGATCTAGACTGGGAAAAGTGTTAATAAAGATGGAAAAAATATCTTTATTACTCATTATAAATTTTGAAGTGGAATATTGAGGCTCGACACGGGCGCTTGGGATAGGTCAAGGGCTCTTGGGTGCTGGAGACTACTTTTGGGTGGTAGTGACTACACAAGAACTCAAGATCCTAGTGTGACATAGGGTATTTTTTGTTATTCCCTTTTGATTACCTCATAGTCACACTATGATCTCCAAAGTTACTTGTAACCTACAAAAGAGATGTTCACTTGCACAAGCCTAAAAACCACATCAAAACCAAAAAGGAAAATGTAGAATGAGGAGTCATACTGACCCCGATGGTTACCATGAGAGTGGACTTACAATTGAGCACTGCATTACATCTCAGACTCCATGTAGTTCTTGTGAGTGTGTGTAGAAATTGTGCCCTAGGATGCCCTTGTGTAAATTACACTTGATAGCGGGCTAGATTTGCTCTAGAATGCAAATGTGTGGATGGAATAGAATAAAATTCCCCTTCATATGTTGTGTATGCACTCCCTTGTCCCTTGAATGGATGCTAGATGGATGCTTTGGAGTGCTTTTGGTGCCTTTTAGATGCAATATTAGGTGATAGTAGTAATGTTTAGTGCTTTCTCCTTCATTTTGAACACATAACTATGTATTTATATGATTTCCTTTGAATTTTGTAATTGAAAACTGGAAGGCTAAGCCAAATAAGTAAAATTCAGACGAGATGTAGGGTGTATAAGACCAAATAGAAAACAATAAATAAATAAAAGAGGCCAAAGACAGTTGTCAACTACTAGTTTTCTTACTTAGGAATCATGTAATTGATAGTATGATTTTAGGACCTAGAAATGTACCCAAGTGTATGATTTAGTGTCTATAACCTCATCGACAATGGGGATATTAAACTTGAAGAACCTTCATTGAATAAAAAACCAAATGAAAATATGAAAGTGTTTTCAAACCCATTTCCTAAGCATGCTACTAACAATAAAAACACTAAGAAATGTCACTCTGTGATAAATAGGGATCCAAATAAACACTACTTCATTAACAAAACTAGTTTTAGAAGGAGAAATTGAGCAGAATAAAGAGCAGGTTGTAGAGTTAAAAAACCTCCCCTCTATGTAGAGTGACAGTTTCATAACTACGTTGATAGTTGCATAACCTCCCCTACATAGAACGACGGTTGCATAATAACTGATCTGCATACACCGACGGTCCTGTCACTTATGGATGAAAACTAAAAATGAAGCCACGAATGGATGCTAAATTCAAACATGTTGTTTGTGTATCTTCCTTGGAGTATGTTTCCCATTCTCTAGTGCACAGGAGGACATGGGAATATGGAAATTTAAGGAGGAACATAGGCAAGAATCGATTATCGAAGACAATAAAAGTTGGATGCAAGAAGTGAGAAATAAAACCATTGGAGTTGGAGTTGTTTTGTAGAAGAAAGGTGAAGAAAAAAAACAACCAAGTATAGAAAGGAAGTGTTTACATTGTTTTCTTCCTTTCTTCTTTTTGTAATATGTATTAAATTTACAAATTGGCCGATAAAATTTGGGAAGAAAGAGCAATTTTCCTTCCCGGCTGGTTTTCCCACAACTTGGGGTTTTTTAGGATAAATTTTGGTGTTGAAGTGTTATTTCCTTTACTGTAACATAGTTTTAAGTTTAGTTTGGTCACAATTAATTTAAAAAGGGTTTGTCATTTTTGAAAGTTGAAAGTAGAACAATAAAGGATTTTGTTTGCAAAGTTCCAAAGTTTGAAGTTTACATATCATTTTGGTATCAGAGCTAATAAGTATCTAGGACTGTGGTATTCATTCTTGTGATTTGTATGATAGTGACAAGGTCTAAAGGTGAAATTTTCTTACCTTGCGATCCATACATATCTATGAATAAGTGGAAACAAAGAATTCAGGATCAAATGGAGGAAGAGCACTTGGTCCGTAGAAATGAGATGCTAGAGACCATGATGGATAGGTTGTATAAACACTAATAAGAACTCTCAGATCTACAAAAGATGACTTCAGTCATGCAAGATTTCATGGAATTAGTGGTTCAAGCCTTGGCCAATAATTTTGGCATAGGAAAGAGCCATGAAGAGGAAGAAGATATGGAAGAGCGTAAAGAAACTCCAGTTGAGAAGGTAAAATCTGATCGTGCTCCTTTTAAAGTTGAAACTAAGGTTGAAATCAAGAGCTTTGAAGGACAAGTAGATACAAAGCTATTAGATAAATAGTTAAAGGAAATCGAAGTTTAATTTAGTGTGCATAATGTCATGGAGGCACAAAGGATTACCTTTGCACGTATCAAAATGGAAGGTCATTCTTTGGATTGGTGGGAAACCCATATAGCCACTTGTGAGAAGAAGAAACATCCTATTATCAGTACTTGGGAGTGTTTTAAAGAATTTCTTAGAGATAAATTTTATCCTATTGGCCATAAAACTAACCAGATGATTAATTGGTAGTATTTTCAACAAGGTAGTGGTCAAAGTGTGTAGGATTATCTAAGGAGTTTTAGAGACAAACCATGTTCCTTAATATGCAATTGGAGGATGAGGATATTTTTACCATGTATTTGGGAGGACTTGACACTCAACTTCGAAGGAAGGTTATCTCCACGAAGCCAAAGGATCTCAATGAAGCATGTGTGCAAGCCTACTATATTGACAATGAAAAGAAGTAAGGAGATGTGGATTCAAAGACAAATCAGTCAAAAAATCAACCAAAGAAGGAGTAGGGACAAAAAAGTAACAAAAGTAAATGGAAGCGGAAAGGTAAGAAAACTACCAGTACTTTGGATACATGTAAAGATCCCAAGATTTTTTGTAATAATTGTGATATCAATGGTCATACTAACACTACATGTTGGAAGTTACATCCAGAGTTACATCAAAATAACTGAACTAAGGATTCCAATAAATCCATGACAGCTGTAAAGACATAAGGGGAGGTGGAAATAGAGAATGATTCTGATGTAGATGAAGATCTTGGATGTATGACCACAAACATGGATAATGAAGAAAAAGAAGAGGAGATGACTAGACTATTCCAGATCAAAATACAAATCAAGAGAACTAAGATAAATGCTTTGGTTGATACTGGTTCTTAATCTAGTTTGATTTCTGATGTAGTTATGAAAAAGATTGATCTTGAAAATTACGAACATCCACATCCACATCCTTTGGGATGGGTGAAGAAGGGTGTAGAGATTCAGGTAACAAGAAGATGTAGGTTCAAGTTTGGGATAAATTATCGGTAGATAGATGTATTGGAGGCTGATGTAATTCCACTTGATGCATTTGATGTTGTTTTTAGGATTCATTACTTGTATTTTAGGTATTCAATATTCATGAGAAAGGAAATTTGATACAGATGGGTCAAGGATGTGATCAGTTACAATTTACAGGCACACCAGGGTAAGTCAAAACTTGCTTTGGTAACTGTTAACCAAGAAAAAAGACTAATTCAGGTAAATTCATAATCAATTTTGTTTAAATTTATTAAAGGATAAACAAGATGGGGTGAAAATTTCAGATCTTTCTCACCGTGGGATGAAGGATTTGGGTAGTTTTATTCAGTCTTTTTAGGAAGTATTTCAAACTCCTAGTGTGTTACCATAAAAATGGGAGGTAGAGCATGAGATTTGGATATTGTCGGAGTATCCCCTACTAAACACCAGGTTGTATAGGAAATCCTTAATAGACAGTACATAGGTAAAGAAACAACTCTAGGAGCTATTGGACTAAGGGGTAATATGCCCAAGCACCTCGCCATGTGGTTCACCCTTTGTGATGGTGCCAAAGAAGGATGGTTATTTGAGAATGTGCATTTACTATCGCTCCTTGAACAAGCTCACCATAAAGGATAGGTATCCAATCCCACACATAGATGACCTCATAGACCGGCTTCACCATGCAAATTTCTTCCCGAAGTTGGATCTCAAGTTAGGTTATCACCAGGTCAGGATGAAGGAGGAGGATATATGGAAGATTGACTTCAAGAAAAAATAGGGTTTATATGAGTGGATAGTACTTCCATTTGGTTTATGTAATGCACCCGCTACATTTATGAGGCTAATTAATGATGTATTTAGGGAATTCATAGATTCATGTGTTATTGTATATCTAGATGATATTCTGATTTTTAGTGTCACATGGGAGGAACATCTAACACATTTGCAACAAGTATTGCATGTCCTGAAAGAGAAACAAATCTTATGCAATATGAATAAATGTGAATTTTCTAAATAGTTACTTGTCTACTTGGGCATGTGCTTGGAGGAGGAGAGCTATGAGTGGACCCGAAGAATGTGGAAGCCATCACCAAATGGCTGACACTAACGAGAGCCACATAAACTAGAATTTTTATGGGAGCAGTACAATACATGAGAACGTTAATTTTGGGATTATCTGCTATTGTAACACCTCTACACAGAGGGACCACAAAGAGTAAGGGATTTAACTGGGTAAGGAACAAGATAAGGATTTTGAGTTTTTGAAATATAAGATTAGTCATGCTCTAGTACTTGATCTTGCTAATTTTCAGTAGCCCTTTGAAGTAGATACATGTGCTAGTGATTATGCCATGAGAGTAGTGTTGTTATAGGGAGGTAAGATGATATGTTATCATTCAGAAACTTTCACTTCAGCAGTTACATGATATTTTGTTTATGATAAAGAGATGTATGCACTAGTTTAGGAAATAAAGAAATGGAAACATTATTTGTCGGGTAAAGAAACTATTGTGCACACTGACCAAAAACATCTCCAGTATTTGCAAGCATAGTCTAAATTACAACAGGAAAGGCACTACAAATGGATTAGATTCCTTCAGCAGTTCCATTTGGTGATCAAGTAAAAGAAAGGTAGCATAAAATTGGTGGAAGACATGTTGTCTAGGCCTTTCACATAGGAGAAGATCTCTAGTTTGGCCACTATCTCTCAGATTGAGCCCTTCACAAAGGAAGCTTATGGAGAGGCATATGCTCAAGAAAAATATTTTGGGGTGATATATCAGCAGTTGCAGTCCCAAGGGGCTGAAAAGACAAGTATTGAAGATTTTTATCTCAAAGATGAGGGTGTTTACCAATGGGGGAAGATTTGTGTGTCAAAATAAGAAAGAATTCTATTGATGAGGGAAAAACATACCTCAAAAGTAGCAGGAAATTTTGGTGTTGGAAAGATCACGTCCCACTTGCAAAGGTACATGTACTAGCCAATTATTCAAGAATAAGTATCTATATTTATAAGAGGATGTAAACTATGTTGTATAAAGAATCCTAAAATCAAGAAGGAAGGTTTGTATATGCCTCTAATGGTCCCTACTCATCCGTGGGAGGATATTTCTATGGATTTTATAGGAGGAATTCCTATGTCTAAACATGACCATGATTATCTATATGTTGTTGTAGATATATTCAATAAGATGTGTGTTCTTATGGCATGTAAAAAGATAATAAAAGCATATGAGGTAGCTGAAATTTTCTTTTCTGATGTATGGGTGCATTTTGGCTTACTAAAGTCTATTGTTTTTGACAAAGATTCTAGGTTCTTGGGGAAGTTTTGGACTACTTTTTGGGACCATATGGACACAAAGTTATAGAGGAGCATGACCTTCCATCCTTATACACATGGAAAAATAGACGTGGTGAACATGACTTTGGTGTAGCTGATAAGAGGATACAATAACAAATATCCACATAATTGGGATGAGTCCTTAGCCTACATTAACCATTCCTATAACCGGGAAGTACACACATCCAATATGAAGTCACCATTTGAAAAATTCTTGGGATATATACCTACAAATCCACTAGACATAATAGTTGGGTAGTAGGAAGAAGGGGAGATACATTATTCAGAGGTGACTAAAATAGTGAAATTCATTGAGAGGATCTGAAAAATCCATCTCAAGATGAAAGAAAAATTAGAGAAATATCAAGCCAAGTGTAAGGCTAGACATGATCAACATAGAAGAGAGCATAAACTTCATGTTGAAGACAAGGTTTGGCTTTACTTAAGCAAGGAAACATTATAAGGCCAAGTAAAAAAAAATCAAGCCACTACGGTATGGACCATTCACTATATGGGAGCAGGTTAGAAAAAATGCCTTCAAGCTTGATTTTCCACCATTCATGTGGATGTACTTAGTATTAAATTTTGAGAACTTTGACCTATATGAGACATCAATAGTTGGTGAAGAATAAGGATGAAAATTTATACCTTCCATAAAATATTATGTCTTTGATTCATGAGGCGAATTGGAGGGGGATGTAGTGTTGCAACAAAAGATCAGAGAAACAAGGATATTTCCACATGAGTCTTGATAGGTTGAAATAAAAGGGAAGACACCAAGGCAGGCATGGTAGTACTCAAAGGAGAAAGTGAGGGATTTTTTTTCCTCATCTAATCCCCCACTAATATTTTGTGGGAATAAAATCCTCTTGAGAAGGGGAGGTACAATCCATAGGGATCCAAATAAACATTACTTCATCAGAAAAACTAGTTTCAGAAAGAAAAATTGAACAAAATAAAGATTAGCGTGTAGAGTTATAGAACCACCCCTCTGTGTAGAGAGGAAGTTGCATAACCACCCCAATGGTTGCGTAATTGCCCCATGCATAGAATGAAGGTTGTGTAACTACCCTGACAATTTCCTAACCGCTAGTCTGTAGATACCAGATGTTTTGTCACTTATGGATGAAAGATAAAAATGAATTCATGAACGAATGTGGAATTCAAACATCTCGTATGTGTCTCTTCCTTGGAGGATATTTTCCATTCTCTAGTGCACGGGAGGACATGGGAAGAAGGTTGTTTAAGGAGGAACATAGGAAAGAATATATCATTGAAGATAATTAGAATTAGATGCAAGAAGTGACAAAGAAAACCATTAGATTTGGAGTTGTTTTGTAGAAGAAAGGTGAAGAAATAAAGCAACCAAGTATAGAAAGGAAATTTTTACATTGTTTTCTTCCTTTCCTTTTGTTGTAATATGTATTCAATTTATAAATTAGCTAATCAAATTTTGGAAGAAAGAGCAATTTCCCTTCTCGACTGGTTTTTCCCTCAACTTGGGGGTTTCCAGGATAAATTTTGGTGTTAAATTGTTATTTCCTTTGCTACAACATAATACTAAGTTCATTTTTCTCACCATTAATTATAAAAAGGACTGTCATTTTTGAAAGTTGAAAGTAGAATAGTAAAGGTGGTGGTTTATAAAGTTCCAAAGTTTGAATTTTATAGATCATTTTGGTATTATAGGTAATAAACATCCAGGATTGTGGTATTTGTTCTTGTGATTTGTATGACAGTGACAAGGTCTAAAGGTGAAGAATATTTACCTTGTAATCTAGACACCTCTATGAAGAAGTGGAAACAAATAATTTGGCATCAAATGGAGGAAGAGAACTTGGTTTGTATAATTGAGATGCTAGAGGCCATGACAGACAGGTTGTATAGACACAGACAAGAACTCTCAGATCTATAAAATTATGACTTTAATTAAGAAAGAGTCCATGGAATCAGTGGTTTGAGCCTTGGCCGAGAAGTTTGGCATAGTAAATGTCCACGAAGAGGAAGAAGATATGGAAGACTGTGAAGAAACTCCAGTTGAGAAGGTAAAATCAGATCATACTCCTTTTAAAGTTAAAAGTAAGGTTGAAATCAAGATCTTTGAAGGACAAGTGGATGTAGAGCTATTAGATAAATGGTTAAAGCAACTGGAAGTTTAATTTAGTGTGCATAATGACACAGAGGCACAAAGGATTACCTTTGCACGTATCAAAATGGAAGGTCATGCTTTGGTTTGGTAGGAAACCCAACTAGCCACTTGTGAGAAGAAGAAATATCCTATTATCAGTACTTGGGAGGGTCTTAAAGAATTTCTTAGAGATAACTTTTATCCTATTGGCCATAAAATTAAATTCTCCCATAAAGGTCCTGACGAGTACATATTTTAGAATGCATTTATTGTTGGCCAACTCCCACTATCCCTTCAAAACTATGGACGCCCTAAAGCTCCTCATTTACGAGAACCTCTAGTTTACTATTTGAGAACTATTCCTCAGAGATGATATGGATATTTAGAATATGAACACATTCAAGGATTTGATGAATCTTGGCTATATGAGGATCAAATGGCTAAATGCTACAAATCCATTGATTACATCAAGACACATATAATGATGAGAAATATGAACTAGAAAAGAAGAGGTCTTATCCCACAAGAACATGACATCTCAAACCTGTTGAAATGAAATCTAATCTCTACACACATATTCTAGGATATGAGGTTTTTGAGAAGAGGCCATTTATATTCAATGTATTAACTAGCGACGAGGACTCAGACTCTAGAATTGAGACCACTTACACACATGTCCTCTTTGAGAAACAATAATCTCATATTTCTATGGACGTCTTTCAAAACAATTAGGCCATCTAGGAGTTTCTCTGGGATTGATACCCTTTCCGCTTATTAGATCAATAGAAGGGTTTCAATATTAACCTTGATGATACTACTTATTTTGGAGAGGAACATGAAATCCCTAGTCTAAAAATAAAATAAGTCAAAAATAGAAAAAAGAAAAATCATATCTCGCATAGTGAAAACCTTTTTGAGGCGCTATGCGAGCAACAAAAACTGAAAAAGAAAAAGCAAAAAAGGACGTATCTCCTAGCGAAAACATTTCACAGGCGTTAGAGAGAGGAAATTATGAACCAAATTTATCTGAAAATATATACAAACCCACAACAACATTTAAAGATAGTGAAACTTCTAAGGTTTTGGTGGAAGAAAGAATAACTATCAACATCGGCACAGAAGACCAATCCAAACTACTACAACTTGGTGTTAGTCTCTCAGAAACTAAAATCAAAGAATTTATAGAGATTTTAATAGAGCTTAAAGATGTTTTTTCTTGGTCTGATAAGGATATACTAGGCCTTGAACCTTCTCTTTTGGTTCATCATCTTGTGGAGCGCCTTGATGCCAAGCTTGTCAAATAAAATTTATGTATAATGCATCCCAAATTTGAATTGCTTGTCAATTCCAAACTTCAAAAACTTCAAGATGTAGGATTCATACGATCCATCAAATATTCAGAATGGATATCTAACATGGGACCAATTACAAATAAGACCCCTAGAATTTACATTTGTACGGACTTCTGCGACATCAATAAGGCATGTCCCTACGATGAATTCCCTTTTCCCAATATCGACATGATTGTTGACTCTACTGTGGGCCACGAGATGTTTTCTCTTATGGAGATATTTTTAGGATACAATCAAATTCAAATTGTTGAAGAAGACCAACATGAAAAATTTCACAACTGCATGATGGACATTCTGTTACAAGGTCATGCCTTTTGGCCTTAGGAATTCTAGTGCTACCTACCAACATTCCATAACTATCATTTTCCACGACCTCCTTCACGATATTATAGATGACTATGTTGATGCTATTCTTATCAAATCAAAGATCAGAGTGGATCATCGAGCAGTTCTTAGGCGTATCTTTGATCGATTAAGGGAATACAAGGTTCACCTTAATCCAAAAAAATATGTCTTTGGTGTCACTTTGGGAAATATTCTGGGATTCATAGTCTCATGAAGGGGTATTGAAGTGGACCATACTAAAGTGAAATCAATCATGGATATGCCTCCTCCTTTTCTTCGATAGCTACTTGGATTGCAAGGTAAGATACAATTTATTCGATGATTTATCTCTGAAATTGCAGACAAGTGTCATCACTTTAATCAAATTCTTAAAAAGGATGTCTAATTCAAGTGGACACAGGAATGTCAAGAATCTTTCACCAAGCTGAAAGAATATTTTTTCCACTCCACTAGTACTCATGCTGCCAGTACAAGAAGAAACCTATCTTGTTGTACACTTCTACAACAAAACATGCAATTGGGGCACTATTGGGGCAACATAATGACAAAGGTTAGGAACAAGCTATGTATTACGTGAGAAGAACTATCCTTGAACATGAGACTAAGTACTTACAAGTTTAAAAATATTTCTTGACAGTCGCTTACTTGGAAAGTTGTGGCACTATTATTTTAACTATACAATCAAGTTAATTTACAAGGTCGAGCCTCTCAAGTACTTAATTTCAAGACCAGTAATAAAAGGTACAACTAGATTGCAATTCTCAGTGAATTTGACAATGAATTTATCAATTAGAAGTCTATAAAATGTGAAGTATTAACAAATCCACTGGCCACAGTGCTACTACCAATTTCACAATTGTTAAACTTTGAATCTATCTAGCCACTCGAAGACCTATCATACATAAAAGAAATCCCCTCATGAAATTTTTTATTTGATGGATCTTGAAACATCCATGGTTTAGGATCTATAATTTTCTCATGTATACTTGATGGGGACCTCATACCTAAATCTTATCGCATTGGCTTCCCTTGCACAAAAAAATAGCCAAGTATGAAAAATTGATAATAGGATTAGGATTCTCTATCTCTTGGCGCCTGCAAAAATTAATATTTTTTTGGTGATTCTCTTCTCATCATCAATAAAGTCAATGGTGAGTACCAAGTAAAATATGAGAAGCTTCTACCCTACAAACTCATGGTTGATAGTCTCAAAGGATATTTCTGAATTATTATTTTTGAAAAAGTTACTTGTGTGCAAAACATAACAACAAATGCCATGGAAACTATCAAATCCCTTCTTATATTCGACTTGAATCAAAATTACAATGAGTTCCTCATTGAATATATTTTGGTGCATGCATATGATTTTATACAGTCCACCATGGTATTTCAGATTGTTGGTCCATATCACCCCTGATATCATGATATATACACCTTCATTCAAACAAAATCCTATCCTCCTAACATGAACCTAGAAAACAAAATAGCCTTGAAACAATGTGCATCACGTTATACTATCCTCACTGACACCCGATATCAATGAGGCTATGATGGGACTCTCTCAATATCTCTCAATCAACATGAAGCTACTCAAACGCTAGTTGAAGTAACCTTGGGTATATGTGGTGCACACACCATTGAAATGGTTCTTACAAAGAATATCTTATGTGTCAGGTACTACTGGCCTATAATATAAACAAACACATGCAACTATGTAAAGAAATGCCAAGATTTCCAGAATCAGGGTAATCTAATTCATGCACTTTCCAAATATTTATAACCTATCACCTTGTCATGTTATTTTTATAAATGGGGGCTCAATTTAATCAGTAAATTAAAGCCCACATCTTCCAACAACCATAGCTTCATTATAACCACTACAAAATATTCACCAAGTGGGTTGAGGATGTGCCTCTTACTTATGTTTATGGGTGAAATATTTATAAATTAATCCTAAACCATATCATCTATCATTTTGGCATTCCCACTGCCATTTTCACTAATAATGGTGGCTCCTTCAAGAATAAGAATGTGAAAGTGTTGGCTAAAAAATGTCACATCCACCTAAAATGGGCTACACCTTACTAACCCCCAATGTAACAGTCAGTTTGAAGCTTTGAACAAGACTACCAAATCCATCTTGGAAAAATACAGTCAACAATCATGGAGGTAATTGACATACACAATTATTTCCCACCCTCTAGGCCTATCGTACATATGTTTTCCCTCCCATAGGAGTAAACCTTTTTTCCCTAGTATATGGATCTAAAGCCATATTACCCATCAAATTTGAACTTCCTTCACTTCATGTCTCCCTCCAATACCTCATGCATGAAGAGGATTACCTTTGCGAATGAATTGTAGAGCTTGAGCTAGTAGAAGAAATATGCATTTGCACTTTGGGTCATCTTCAAGTATACCAGAATCAATAATGTCACAACTACAACCAAAAGAGTCAACCACGATAGTTCATGATTGGTGACCTAGTCCTGATAGAAAATTAGAAGAACACAACCAAGCCATGTGAAAAACAAGGAAAAATTGAGCTTAATTGGTTGAGTCCCTATGCCTTTACTAAAAAATTTGGATCTGAAGCATACAAATTATCCACTGAGGATGGGAAAGAGTTGAAAGAGCCAATGTATTCCATTCATCTAAAAAATTTATACCCCTGAGTCTCTAAAGAGTAAACCTAGTGCTGGGGGGCATATCAATGCACTTGTATGCTTCCTCATTTATACTTGTCTCTTGTATGTGTCATCCTTCCTTATGTCACATGTTCTCCTTGTCAAGTCATCATGCCTATAGTCTACAAATCTTTTTCACCTTCTTTCATACTTCCATTCACCTTGTTAATGTGTAACATGCTGATTTTGGATTCAGAATCCATCTTTAACCTCTTCTTTGGTGGGCAGTCCAAAACCCAAAATAATAAAAAATAGTCAAATATGTTGCTAAAACATAATAAACATTCAAATATGTTTCCAAAAATAAAATAAAAAATTCAAATATGTTTCTAAAACATCAAAAACATTCAAATATGTTTCCAAAAATAAAAAACATTTAAATATGTTTCTAAAACATAAATAACATTCAAATATGTTTCCAAAAATCAAAAGCATTCAAATATGTTTACGAAAACATAAAAAAACATTCAAATATGTTTCCAAAAATAAAAAATATTAAAAAATGTTTAACAAAAACCATAAAACAATATAAAATTATTCCAAAAGTACAAAAAAATGCAAAACATTTCAAAAATGTTCGACAAAAACATTCACAACTATATAACTTCATTCGCCAATTTTTTCATTTGTTTGTTCCAAATTAGTTGAATTCTTCCAATCAATCATGTTCACCCTTCACCATATAAATTTTCTTGGGGGAAGACTCATCTTTGTTCTCATACAGATCATGCTTCAATGTGATCTGACAAGAGTTACTATGGAGTATCTAAGCATCACTCCGCTCTTCGGCTTGAAACACTCCTCTCGCGTTCTAAGATATCACCTAGGGGAATTTGAAATATGTCTATCTATTCACTGTGGAACACATTAGGAGTGTCTTCAGACATTGTAATTGTGAATCATGTTATATTTTTTTCTTACTAGTTAGTTTAACGTTAGTACTCCTTGTTTTCTTACTTGTTTATAACTTGTATAGTTTTTTGTACATGTAAAATTTCATCTTGTATATTCTTAGATCAATTTATCATTTAAATTATCTAGATCAATCAATGTTTTGTGTCTCTGGAATGTTGTTGCGATTATAGACCAATTATAGGATAATTCTTGGCATTAGAGTTTACAAATAAATTTGGTGTCATTCATTCTTGTTCAAATTGGTTTTTTTGTAATGCTTGTTTTATGTCTTTTAGACCACTTGCATTGTTTTCTTTTCTTCCTGACTTATTAAATAAGTCATAGTATGTTTTTATTTTAGCTATGTATTTAGGTTTGTTTACATTTATTTGAATTTTTACTTCAAATTTCTCAAAATTTGTAAAAATTCACAAAAAACATATAATTCAAAAATTCAAAAAAAATTAGAAATCCATAAAACTTGTTAGAAAAAACATTCACTTATCATTAACATCCTACAATTGGAAAACCCCTTGGCTTGAATATTTCAACATTTCAACATAATTTTGAGAGATTCATACCCTTATCTACCACCCTAGTGATCATTCCAATCTTACAACTATCACTTTTTCCGCTTTGTATGATTCCTTTCTGCTTGGGGAAAGTCGTAAAATTATTTTTTCCTTCGCGATAAAACTTTTCATAGGGAAATTTATTTCCAATCATTTGTAAAAGCGATCCAACAAGAGTGTTATGAGGAGTAGCTTTTACTCTGCTCTTCAATCTGATCCTAATCCCACCTTAAGAGCATTTACATCTACATAATAATTCATTGTGGCACACATTAGGGCATAGATGATTGTCTTCTTTTTCGAAGTTGTGTTACATTTTTTATGTTTACTTCTTGGACCAAATGCAAGTAGTGTGATAAAATCTTCATTCCTTTATAACCTTGATGCTTGCACCTACTGTTCATATTGGGATTGTTTTCCTTTTTATATTTTCTTTGTTGTGTGTGTGTTTGTTTATACTCATATGGGTTAACCATCTTGATTCCTTAATAATCATGGTGACAAATCTATTGTACAACAGTAAAATAAAGGTTTCTTTTATATTTACACTCTCTAAATGAAACTCATGCTACGAGCATAATTCCTTCCATCATCAGTGCTCAACTTTCTTGTCTCTTTCCTATCAAGAAGTTTTTACACTTCCTTGATGTGTCATCCACCCGCTTAAGGGGACATTCCCTTACTATTCTACTTATTGGGGCATCCAAATTCTTCACAACTTTTCACTCATTGATCTGCACGTGTCTACTATATTTAAAGCACTATTAATTTGCAATAACACTTTAAAGAGGGGAAAATATAGACACCCCAAAATTACACACTAGCTCCCAATACTATCCCAGTTCGTATCCTAGCTCATATCCCCTTTGCGATTGATTAATCAAATTAATTAATCATGTTTATACACCCCTTGGATTAATTAAATTAGTCCATAAAACACTTTAGCTAAGTTAATTAACATTTATTAAATAAATGATTGATTAATTAATGTTGCACATTGTAGCTAATTAAATTAGTTAATTAGGAAAATACACCTATTTTCTAGTTAATAACCACTTCCTCATTCCTAGTTAACTCCCAACTGAGCTCCACTTCCTCATCACAGTTAACTCAACTTGGAACTCAACTTGGAATCCATTTTTAGATTATTAGAAGTGCGAGGGAAATTCGATTGTATGTATAATTCAACTGTCAGATGTATTTCTTCCATTCCAAATGTCTATTGCCCCTTGAAAGCTACAAATATAGTTCATTCTACTTGTTAACTCGGGTGATTAAAAATCAGTAACCTAGATTTTAGTCAAACTTGCATCCATTTTCCATGGCTCTACCCTCAGCTATAAAAGCAATCCATTTCCTTTGTAAATCCATCCTTGGAGCTTCGAGAAAATTGCATCCCACTTCTACTAATTTGAAAACTGCATCCATGTGAAAATCTGCTCATAACATTTGCAAGTCCATTTGGAGATTGAATCAAGAGCATCCAAAATTCAAAATCTATAAGATCAAAACAAATATAAGAACTTCCAAAATTTTACTTGAGGTTTGTAAGATCATTGGAGTGAAGGTATAATTGTATTGTTTATTCATTTATCTATTAATTTTACTTGTTCACAATTTGAAGTGGAGGATAATATGGACGTAGCTAAACATCTAGTCATGAAAGTAATAAGTAGAGTCATTACCCATGATTTTATTCAACATAGTGACGAGGTATCCAAATTATTCAATGAAGTCATCCATGTTCAACTTCTTACGAATCCTTGTAGCAGAAATACTTGGTTTCATAAGCCATTGATTATTCATTATATTTGAGAACTTAGTATGGTGATTAACCCCCAAGTAACCTACTAATTTAACAGTTACATCTACAACTTCCTCCCATGTAGGAAGTCCCAACATTTGATAAAAAATTTCTAGGGTCAAGGACAAAACTTTAGCACCACTTCCATTAAACATCTCCCTGGTTTCTGGATTATAATTCTTAGCACATACCCAAACTAGTTCTAGGTAAGAAATTGAAGGGGGAAAAGTAGTAGCTAAGGAAATATCACTTTCATCAATTGAGGCCGTGAGATCATTCCTATCGGCCACTTCCAACCTCTAAAGGAACTCATTCATATCCACATTGCCCAAATATGTGTTGGTTACTTGATCCAGATCAAATGTAAGATGGGATTAGACATGGGTTCTAGATAATTGATTCTTCATGGCAACAAACATAGTGGGAAAATGATCTCTTGAGAAACAAGGAAGCAATTGAACTAGAGGTATTGAAAATATAACTTATTTCACCACTAGAAACAAACCCGCAACAAATGAAAAATGAAAATATATCACTTTGAAATACTTACCCATGCACAAACACAACTGTAATTTCTAGTTCTAGGTTGAAGAAGAAAACCAAAAGACCAATTCCACTTCAAAAAATACTCCGATGAAACTCTTATGCAGGATTTTAGGATTTTCTTCACGCTTTAGGGCTCTAGAATGCTTGACAATATTGATTTTTGGATGTAAATTGTGAAACTTAGCCAAATTGTTCAAACATATAGTCCCTCGCACATATCCATTAATGATGAATATTCTTCATATTTTATCAAATTTGCATCCGTTGATCCTTAGCTCAAGTTTAAATGTGGGCCATACACATTGAATAATTTGTGGGGTAGAAGAGGTAGGGGATAATTTGACAACTTTGCAAAAACTGTGAACATGCATACTGCAACGTTGCAAGGAATGTCCGGCCCCGAGGTGATATTACAAAATCCCATGTGTCATTTGTTGGGCCCGGGAGATGGGGAAGTAGTTTACAACTTAGCATAAACTACGAAGTTGATAAATGCCACATTGCAAGGATGATTTCTCAGTTTAGTGCCACCAGATCATGCCACTTGTCTTCAGCCATTGTGCTTCGGATATGGGGGAGAAACTTGTAACTTTGTAAAATCTAAGGAGCTATAAACTGCAAAGCAAAAAAAATACCAACCAAATACTTGGAAGATTCCTTGAATATTCCCTTTTTGAGGCTTGGAATTTTCTTTGTAGTTTTGAACTTTGCAAAAATTGCACAACTACCTATAAGGCACGCTTATGCCCAGATACTTGAAATATTCCATTGTCAGGCAGAGAAGGTGACATTAAGGTTACAAATTTGCAAGAATGCAAGCCTGCAAAATTGCATAAGGCATAATTTCAGAGGCAAGGGGATTAATTTTAAGGATCAATTATACCATTAAGGCCATTAAGATCTCACCCACACCCAATGAAACCTATAAATCATGAAATCTACAAAAATGTTAAAGTGTTGGCTTAATACAAATGATTGACCCAAAAATGACATTTTTTTCTCAACTATGAATCCTGGGACAATGTGAAGCACTATAAGAAGATGCAAAGATGAGGAGACAACATGAAAATATGACAAGAAAACCGTGGGACACATGGGAAATGCCTGATTTATATAGAGTATAAAATCAAGAACCAACACGACAAATCCTCAATTACTCTATATGGATATTGTAAGTAGAACCCAATAGATAAAAAAGAGGGCCACACAAGATGAGAGGGTGTAACAAGTCCATACAATACTAGAAATGATCCCTATCATGTAATTTTGGTAGATAGACATGACTAAGGTGATGTAGATGTAATTAAAAGGGGAAGTGGGTGTCCAAGGAGCCAAATATCTGTCACTAGTGTGAATTTTCCTAATGGATTCCATAGGTGACAAAAAATAATTGTCTCAAACCAAAATTAGGTTATTATATTCCCTTTTCATTGATATTACATTGTTATAAAGATTCCCACCTTGTGGAAGTATTGTATGTTTGAACCTACATTAATTATATACCTTACACACCTTAGGGAAGTATATTAGTTCATTTCAAGATTACATTGATTATATCTTTCCTATCTTGGGGTGTAATCATAGTGCACCTACATTGATTGACATCTACCCACTTGGGTGTGACACTACCATGGTAGTTCTTATATTACTTTATACTGAGATCCACGCAGACATAATTTACATATCACATACATTATTTTAACAATGACATCTTTATATGTTTACATTTATGATTTTTTTTTCCTCTCATACACATGGTGCACTCACTCCATTTATTTTGATGTTTGTGATTCACAAATTAATCCCTCGCCTCAAAAGAGAGATGGATATCCTACTTATTTTTATCTCCAATATCTACACTCTAGAACATGTTCTTCACTTTTTCATATGGATGTAGGTCCAAAACGATGCAATACATACCTCTCTTGGTATTAAAATAAGGCACATACATATTATATTGAAATACATTGGTCTCGTCACCAGGAAAAATGAGTAGGATTAAAACATCAACACATATTCTAGAGATATCCTACTAGCTTAGTGCAACCAGGTGTATTCATTCTTATCTTGTCTTTAATACATTCTAATATATATATATATATATATATATATATTACACACCCATATGTAGATGAATACATACACAAACAAGAGGTATAGAAATAATAACTTAGCTGATTAAATGCTTGATCCAAGATTTCTCTAGAATGGGAAAAATACTAAACAAGAAGTGAGCAATGTCATTAATGCTTAGGATAAATTCTAGACTACACGAATAGGGTTGGACAGGGGCACTCACAGCTAGACATGGGCACATGGGCACTGAAGACCTCTATTGGGCACCTGTGACTCCACAGAAGATTTGGATCTTATCTCTGGTGTGTCGCAAGTATGTTGCAATTACTCTATGTTGGTTTCCTATGTGTTGCAATATGATCACCAAAGTACTTGTGATATGTAAAACAAATATTCACATGAAAAACCAACGATACCACATCAAATCCAAAAAATAAAGATGTAATGTGGGGAGTCAGATTAACCCCAAATGTCACCCAATAGAGTAATATTATGATCGAGCATTACACTACATCTTAGACTCCCTGTAGTTCTTGTGTGTGTAAGAATCATGCCCTAGGATGCCCTTTTGCAAGCACACTTGATAGTGGGTTGTAGCTAGATGTAACAATGTAAATAGATATGTGAATGGAATAAATAAACTTCCCCTTCCATTTTTGTGTATGTAGAAAATGCAGTCCCTTGTCCCTTAAATGGATGCCAAATGGATGATTTGAAGTGTTTTAGGTGCCTTTTGGATGCAAGCTTAGGTGATGATAGTATATGTTTAGATCTTGGTCCCTAATTTTATACACATATCTATGTATTTATATGATTCACTTGTTTGAATTTCATAAATGACAACTAGAAGGCCAAACCATAAGTAGAAAAGATGCCCAAAAGATAAAAGAGACCTAAAATAAGTGAGTAAGGTGGTCGGGGGGCGCCTAGAGGGGATAGATGCACCTGTGCCCTTATGTCCTAGCTAGGCATTAGTGTCTGGAGCCATAAAAGATAAATGAGTAAAATACCAACTGGGTTGTGGGGTATAAATGATCAAGTAGAAAGCAATAAAAAAATACAAAAGGTTAAAGAAAGACATAAATTACTAGTTTTCTTGCTTAGGAATCACATGAATGCTAGTATGTATTTAGGACCTAGAAATGTACCCAGGTGTGTGATTTAGTGTCTACACCCTCCACTTGGGAGATAAGATGATCTCTCTTTCCTTTTTACTATCTCACTTTTTTTCTCTTTCTAACATCAAGAATTCTCAATAGATGGCATATGATATTATATTTTAAATATTCTCAAGTAGGTTCTCATTTTCCTTTACTTTGATATGTATGCACGCGCGCGCGCGCACACACACACACACACACACACACACACACACACACACACACACACACACACCACATGCATAAAAGTGGTGTATTATGTATAAACCTAGTTTTGGTATAGGACTAGTTAATCAGTATGATGCTACTGCATTATGTGTTATTGACTATTGGTCTAATTTACGTCCTTGACATGTGTTCCTTATTTCATTTGAGATTTATATTAGTCTCTTTGTATCCCTTGTGACATTTTACCTTTCCAACTTTATATCCCCATATTTTTCATCATTTGTTCTCGATGTCCATATTTCCTTCTCTCTCTTCATTTTCTCTCCCCCCCCCTAATTTTCGTTTGGCCCCTTAGTATTGACAAAATAAGTATGGTATAAAAATGGCCAAAAATTTCATACCCATTATGTTTCTTATCACTTTCATTGAGGGAATTTATGTCCATTACTTTTGAATTCCTTAAGGATTTTTGGTCTTCCTTATCAACTTTCCTATAGGCGTTGTGTTTGAATTACATGTTAATAGGGAACTTATTTGATTTTGAGAAGTTTTATAAATACACAAGTACATTTAAAATGATCACATATTGAATTATTATTTTGTACACGAGTGATAATATTGAATTCATCCATAAACAGTCTCTTTTATACAATAAACATATCTTATCTTAGTGATAATGGATGAAAACAAGATAATATTCTTATCATCCAATATCTTATAAAAAAATCATCCATACTATACTGAAATTAAGAGAAAGACAAGGAGATAAGAATTTAATCCTAGAGAAACCTAATTTGGGGAAAACTTCGGTTGGGTGAGTAATTGCTCTCCTTTCACTATGTAAATCTCTAATACAACACAAGTTTACTACCAATGGACGTCCTTCAAGAAAAATTCAATATCCCTCTACTTGTATGACTTGCTTACAATTCTCAACACCAAAGAACTCAGTTTTCTATGAAAAAATAAGAGAAATTCAGACTTTCTCCTTTTCTTACACTTGAATTCACTCAAAACCACTTGCCTAGATGAGTAAGTACAATTGTATTTATAGTTTCCCTGCCTAAGGATGGAAGGAAATGAGAAAAACCTATTTGGTAAGTCCAAACCTTTACAACTACTTGAATCCATATATTGGCGTCATCGGGGACAAAACAACCACTATCTGCATGGGGTGGTTGTACAATCATCGTAGTGGCTACGTGACTACCAGTGCCTGTAGGTGTTGTTCCCTTAACTACCACAGTGGTTGCACAACTTCTAATTTATGAAGAGTGGTAGTTCCGTAACCATCACATAGTAAATACATAGAAAAAATCAAGAAATGGCCTCTTTTTTCATTTGAAGGTATCCATATCATCATCAGCCTAAATTAGCCATTTTCTAGAATAATGAGCATGCCAAGGTATGTTTTTTAAGCTAAAAAAATAGAATACATAGAATTAGGTACTTCTAGATCCATTTTTGGATCATACCTCCTCATTTTGAGGCTTTAAGTTCCTAAAAGCTTTAAGGACTGATGAGGTGAGGAAATTTCTTCCCCACATTTTCTCTGGAATACCACTTGGCCTTGGTAGGTACTTAACATTTCAACCCAATCAACCACATGTATTAAAATCCTTGTTATGTTGTCTTATATTTCCACTGTAATACCAATATCCTCCTCTAATTCCAACTGACTGTCCAGAGCAAGGTCATCAATATATGGTAGCAACAATCCCTCTTCTTCTGTATCCAACATAGAGGGATCAAAGAGACATAAATTCTCAACATTCTCAACTGAATATATTCTCGTATAAGGAGGTAAAATCCAAGAAAATGAGTTCTTACCCACTTGTTCCAGAATTTGAAATGGGCCATATCAAATAGGTTTTCTTTTATTAGCTTTACCATGTATCCTTTCTATGCTCAAGAGCAACAATACCTTGTCACCAGTAAGGAAATAATGCCCAGTTCTGTGTTGATCATGCCTTGCTTTGTACCTGGCCTGTGACTATTTCAACCTCTCTTATACCTGGAGGTATATTTGTTGAATATTTCCAATGAATCTTTCATCTTTGTTGACTTCTAGATCCACTTTCCCATTGTCCCTGCATGGTATTCTTATAATAACATCAAATGCGCTTTTACGAAAATAACGAAAACATGTCTCAAAAGGAACCTTTCTGGTAGAATCATGAACTTACCTGTTATAGGAATGTTGGATATACACTGAATCCTCATCCTAAGTCCTAAGATGTTTCATGGTGTACCTTACTGACAGAGTTTAACTAAGGTAAGGTTTACCACTTATGTTTTCCCATCTGTCTTGTGGATGAAAAGTAGGTAGATCATTTATCATCTTAGTATCCATATTTTCCCACAAAGGTAGATCAAAACTTCCTGATGAAATGTGAGTCCCTATCTGACACAGTAGACATTAGGTAAACCAAAATTAACCCACACATTATAAAAATAACTTAACTCATCTCCATCACTAAATTTGAGGGTCATTCTTACAAGGAATGAGGATTACACATTTTACTAAATTGAGACAACTGACCACAAAAATATAGTCATACCCTTTCTTGGAAGTAGGATTAAATTACTGAGACAATACATGGAGATTCTTTCCCATGCAATCAGGATGGTAGTAGTATTGGCATATATAAACCCAAATTTCAATTACTAGGCTTGATTATACTACTATAAAAAACAACCCCTGATGAATTTTTTTAAACTTCTTATTTGCATGTTTGGCCAATAAACATACCTATTTAAGTGTGAAATAGTATTTATCACACCAAAGTGCCCAACCACTTTAGAAGTGTGTGCTTCCCTCATCTACTCGATATATTTACCCCTTAGAGTGACACAAAATTTCTCATTATTGTAGAGTATCCCATCCAAGAAGCTAATATTCTCCCCTAAGTGCAAATCCCTCACTTAGAGGTTTCATGTTGAATTTTTTTTCCAAAGCTCTGTGATCTTTTTGATAACCTTTGTGATATGATTCACATATGAAAGGATCAAGAAGAGTTAAATGTGCCCATAGATGAAAGTAAAAGAGGTATAGATAACATATCAAATAACATGGATATTCAAACATTTCTGTATATTTTATAATAAAATGAAACTATTTCAAAAAACCCATCCATTTATAGTATCTATCTTGTTGAAATTCTATTTTGAACTTACAAATATATACTTGAGGTTGGTGATCTCATATGTATGATAGTTTTTTTTACCCATCAAATAATGTTTCCATTTCTTGACCACTTTTACACAAGAGAATAAAAAATCCTTATCATATGTAAAATAATTCAAAACTACTTTATTAAATAATTTATATTGATAACATATGGGTCCTAACTCCTTGAAATAGGATAACACACATATCATAGTCACTAGTACATCAGTTTACTACTTCAAAAGGAAGCTAAAAGTTAGGTAATCCAAAACCTAGAGCATTGCCTTATATTATATTTAAATGACTCAAAAGTAATAGTCTAATGTTTCTTACCCCAATCAAAAACCTTACCACCTGTTGGACTCAATAAATGTAGAGGTGATTGTAATGGAAGAAAATTTCTTGAAGAATTTTCTAAAATACTAAACTACACTAATAAAACTCATGGTCTTGATTAAAGTATATGGTGTAAGACAATTCCGAATGGCACTTTATCTTAGTGATATCAATCCTCAACTCTCCATATCCAACTAGATGGTCTAAAAATAAAAATGATTGTTGAGAAAACTCACACTTCTTCTCATTCAACACTAGCCAGTTGTCATTTAAAACTTGTACAAATCTTGATACAAATGGCTAATATGGTCCATCATAAGTTCAAATAAAAAGCATAATGTCATCCAAGTACACAATGACAAAGGAATCAATAAATGGCCTCATTTCCTCATTCCATCAACCTCATGAAGGTAGTTGGTGCATTACATAGATTGAACAAATGCTAAGACCCAACCATTGATAAAACCATTTGCCTTGTCTTGAACAATGTTTTCCTAGATTTCCTCTTCCTTAATACAAACTTGGTGATACACTATATTTCAAATCAAGCTTTGTAGAATATTTTTCATGTTGTAACTAAGATCCAAAAAAATAATCAATTCAAGGAAGAGGGTAATTATTTTTTATGGATAATTTATTTAACACTCTATAACCAACACACATCCTCCATTAACCATCATTTCTTTGGTATTTAAAACAATAAGAAAAAAACATGAATAAGTGCTAGGATGGATTATACCTTGCATAATAAAAAAAATGTAACTTTTGTTTTACCTCTTTGGTATCCTTCAAGGACTTCCTATACAATCCCATGTTTTTAAAGTGGATTATCAAGTAACAAATTGTATCTCATGCTCAATTAGCCCTAACTGGGGGCAACCGCTTACAGGCTATTAGAAAACTTCCCTAAACTATTGAACCAAATCATTCCTATGGACTTCTACTCTCTTCTTAATAAACAAGCTATAAGTAATCTTCGATGAAAAAAATTCCTATTCTTGTATATCCCTCAAAATAAGTAATCCAAATTTCACACTAGCATTAATAAGCTATCTTAGGTTCAATGAGGCACTTACCAAAGAGATCTATGAGTCTCCTAGTAAAGGATGAAATGATGTAGCTCTTAACATCCTTTCACCAAATGGTATTGGCTTGTCTCTTGTCACGAAGATGACATCCCTGATATACACAAAGTATGGGCTGCCGAATACTACAATACATAACATCAAGAGGAACAATAAGAAAAATAACTTCATAAATGAACCTCTTTTCAATACTTAATGTATTTTTTGCATTTATTTGATAACCTTGATGTCTACGCCTTTCTTCACCCAAACCTAATGAGTAATGGATTCATGGATGGTTATAAGTCATCTAATTTCATCTTATTAACTAACTCCGTTAACTTATTGAATTACCTTGAGAACAAGTATAAACAAGAGCATCCACTTTCATTATTTCTTCACTTGGATTTTTAATATGAAAAACCTTAGTCAAGTTCATTCTCTTGACCATCATTATTACTACCCAAACATACCTCTATATGAAATGGAGGTACAAAACATTTTCTCATCAACCTCTTTACTGAGAAATAACATTTTGTCTCGATTTGAGGGAATCCATGGACTTCTTTTTATTCTTCTTATTCTTAAATCAATGAAATTTTGGGTGGACCTTCCAACATGTAACCTCAAAATGAGTGTCAACCATCACAATGAACATAATGAAACATTCAGTATCCTTCTTATAAATGGAAGAATCATTCTTATTACCTTTGCCTTTCACCTTTCTCATTTTTCTTGGTGTCACCCTCTTTGTTTTTGAAGCATGTTTAGTGGTATATGAAAGTCTTCTTCTTGTCTATCTCTAGATAATGGGCTTAAGAACAAGCCTCGTCTACATTCATTGGATTGGTCAAGAGAACTGAGTATTATCAAGTGGCTATGGATTCCATCAATGTATTTCATTACAAAAGTAACCCACTCCACTACATATTTTCCTATTTAGACAAACCTTCTTCCATGGAACTCACTTGTGTACTCTTATGCAAATTATTGGCCTTAGTTTTTTCCTGAGATATTTCCAATACATGGATCTATCTTACCTCATTAAAAATAGGATAGAGTTGATTCTTTATTAGCGATATGTAAATTCATCCCAATTAGAAATAGGATGAAGAATTTTAACAACTAGAGTAATGAGCATATACTTTCAAAACCAATATAAAGCATGATTGATTAATTTTAACCTTGAAAATGAAATCTACTAATTCTCGTTGATTTGATAAAAACGTGAAATATACCTCAATTTGACCTAGCCAATGGTATAGCTTCTCAGGCATTCAAATCCCCATTATATGGAAGAATTTATATCTTTATATCCTCTTTGAATGGAGGAGTAAGGTTGGCATGAGGATTCTCTTCCTCATACTGAATTAGTGCCTTTTTTATGGTATCCTAATGCCTCTTTTGGAACAACAAGCTTCTCCATGAGAAATCCCATGATGGGACCTCCATCTTTCCCATAAGTAAGGATATTTTCCCATATCTTTGGACAAAATTTCCACATCTGCCTCCAACTTGTAGAAATGTTCTTCTTCAGTCTCACATACATATCCACCACGAGCCATTTCTTGGATTCCTTGTTTCCACTTCTTGGCGGAAATATTTGCTTCAAAAGGAATGAGGATACCTGCACTGCTTTCACTACCCTTCTAGGTGAGGGGAATCTAATTGAAAATGTCAACACAAGTTAAACCATAAGAAACTCAATTAATCTTATGCTCTAATACCAATATGATCCATAAACTACCTCTTTTATATAATAAACATATCAAATCTTAGTGATAATGCATGGAAACAAGATAATATTCTTATTATCCAATATGATGCAAAATTAATTTATACTATACTGAAATTGAGAGCTGAAAGACAAGGAGACAAGAATTTTATTCCGGAGAAACCTAATTCGGGGTAAAAATCTAGGTGGGTGAGAAATTTCTCCCCTTTCACTATGTAAATCTCTAATACAACACAAGTTTACTACCAATGGATGGCCTCCAAGAATGATTCAAGATCCCTCTACTTGTATGAATTTCTTATAATCCTCAACACTAAAGAACTCAACTGTCTATGAACAAAATAAGAATAATTCAGACTTTCTCCTTCGCTCGCACTTGAATTCACTCAAAACCCCTTGCCTAGATGAATAAATGCACTTGTATTTATAGTTTCTCTACCCAAGGATGGAAGGAAATGCAAAACAAACTTATTTGGGAAGTCCAAATATTTGTAACTATTTAGATTCCTATTTTGGCATTGTTGGGGACAAAACTGCCATTGTCTATAAGGGGTGGTTGCGTAAATGTTGTGGTAGTTACACGTAATCACTACTCTGCACGAAGAGTGGTGGTTTTGTAACCATTACACATTCAATGCACATAAAAGAACAAGAAATGGCCTCTTTTGTCATTCGAAGGTGTCTAGATCACCGTCATCCTGAATCAACCATTTTCTAGAACAATGAACATGCTGAGGGTATGTTTTGCAAGCATATATATATATATAATAATACATAGAATTGGGTACTTCTAGATCCATTTTTGGATCATGAACTTATAAGAGCATTTTTTTTTTGAAGCATCCTCGTACCAATAGTTGAATTTGAGCATTTATAGATTCATTTTACTCTTTTCTAGTTGTTGGTGCATGTATTGAAAGATAAGGGTTGTGGCACTGGTATACATCGGATTAACTATGGACTTGCATCAAGTGTTGATTGCAATTTTGTTAAATGAAAAGGGACCTAATAATAATAGAAGCATAATCTAGGCCCTTGTTAACATCCCCCTTTTTTATGGGGTGTGTAAGGATTTGAAGTTAAATAAGGGTTTTGTTATCCAAAATAAGCCCCATGCTTATTTTTGGCTAACTCCTCCTCCTTCTCCTTTGCTGGCACTTAATTGAATTTTTGACATGCTTCAAGGGCTCAAAATTTTTTGGAAATGGCTCCATAAGATAGGATTTTTCCTCATCTTTCTAGAAAGGTAAAATTTTCCTCCTAACTCCTTGTAAATTTCGAGTTATGGCTTGGTGGATTTTTTTGGGGAAAATTTCCCTTGACAGGCCCATGACCATTAGAAAAGTGACACATGGCATCGGAGGCCGGGACAATGGAGGCGAGTTGGAAAATTTTCCAAAGGAGTGGCGGGGGCGCAAAGGAAATTTTTTTTGCCCGCGAGCCCGCAAAGGAAAAAAAAATGGCCGAAGGCCCGTGCCAACCAATAGGAATGTGCCACGTGGTAGCGGAGGTCAAGACGGCAGGGGTAAGTTGAAAAATTTGCCAAAGGGCTCAGCGGGGGCAAAAAAGAGAAATTTTTTGCTAAAGGCCCGTAGACCAATAGGAGGCCACCACATGTCCAGTCAGCAGTGGAGGTCAGAGGCATGGGGAGAATTGGGCATTTTTGCCAAGGTGGTTAGCGGCATCAAAAGCAAAATTCAAGGTGCATGCCCATGGCTAATCAGAGGGTGACACGTGCCACCAGGACAGCAGAGCACAAGGAAAAGTTGGGAAATTTTCCCAATGGAAAATCAAAGGAGAAAAAGGTAGGTTTGGCCTGCGATCCCATCGACTAATGAGGAGGTGCCACATGGCAGCGGAGCGGTGAGGTGCAGAGATTTTTATGGATTTTTTCCCAAATTCAAAAAAGGGAAAATTTTAAAGTTTCGGCCTGCCAATCCATTTTTTGCCCTATTTTTGCCATAAATGGTGAGAAGGGCATAACATTTGATTCAGAGCTCAGAGTTTTGTGTTCTTGGTGTCATTGAAAAGATGGTGAAATTCTCTACACGATGGAGGGTTCAATTTTGTATTTTGATGGAGATTTGAGGGAGAAAAATAGAGAAACATCCTTGGCATGCAAAAAACACAGAAATGGTTACCAACCACCAAATTTAACGAAGTATGGGCCTATTTTTTCTTTGTAAAGCAATGTACTATGGCAAAGTATGGGATTTTTTATGAAAACCAATCATTTTGCAAGCCATTTAGATCAATATTTTCGGTGGTTGAAGTTAAAAAATCAATTTTCCCACATTTTCTCCTTTCTTCCATTTTGCTCGATGGTTAAAAGCCAGTTTTGGCTCATTTGTAAAAGGTTGTTCATCTTTTTTGCTCTGCCCTCCCTTCTTTTCTTCTCCAGAGTTGAAAATGGAGTTAGAACCTCCTCTCATGCTCTGTAATGGCATTTTTTCCTTTTATCATTAAAATGATGTTCTGTGTAAACTTCTGGAGCAACAAAAAACGTGTTTTGTGATGCATTTGTCCATCCTTGCTCGTTTTTTTCTTGTTTTCTTCTTACCTCTCTTCATTGCAGGAATGTGTGCATGTTTGAATATTCATTGCAAGTTTGGAGCTGTGTTCATGGAGTTTTGGAACATTTTCTGTGTGAAATCTATCCTTGGGCCCGTGATGCACTTGTCCATCCTTCCCATTGCTCATCTCTTCTTATTCCATGACAGTTTTGATAGATGTTCAGCATTTTCCTTCTCTGGTGTATCACCATTTTAGTGTAGGCTCTGCTTTTCCATCTTTTCTCTCTCTCTGCCTCCTTGGCATAGTTAGATTAGGATTAGATTAGCTTGCATGCACTGGAATAGCTTGTGGCAGGTAGTTTAGGAAGAGGAACCAACCTTCTCTAGAGAGCTTTCCTCATTTGCAAAGGTCACACACTTCTAGAGAGCTCAATGTTGTGCATTCACACCAAATGACATTGCCTTAGAAAAGTAGATATGAAGGTCATTTTGGGGGTGCTACTGATTTTCACTAACAGTTTTGGCACGCCCGGTGGGACCTTAGAGGTCTTCCACCTTATTTTTGACAGGTTGGTGTGTTTCTGTTAAGGATTCAGCCTTTGGAGGCATATTCAAAATCACATCTGGTGACTCCATCTGGTAAATAACTCATTCTCTGAGTTGTAGACCTATTTTCCATCCATTTTCATCCATTATTCTTTCCATCTCTTCCATCTTCTTTCATTCCATGAAGTTGTGCAATCATGACTTCATTTCCATCATGGAATTCACATTTACAACAACAACAATATATTTCACCTCCAACATGTTTTACAACTCCTTCAAGTCAACATTTTGATCAAATTCAAGATCAACATGCTTACCCATATGAGTAATACCAAAATCAGTTTGGTTATGAAGCATATCAAGAGCAAGGGTGCGCATGTAATGAAGAAAATCAAATGGAAGATGCTGATTTTTGGAGAAAATCTAAAAGATGGAGGCAAAAATTGTGCAATCAACAACAACAACTCAAATGAAGGCTTTCAGAATTGGTTGTAGGACTCCTTGTCCATGGGGAGGCCCTTTTCCAAGACACTTCAGCTCTCAAGAGAAGCTGGACTTCATGATGGAGATGTTGCCCCAACTTTCACAATGGACAACATAGATAGAGGCCTATAAACTTGGTGCTGAACAACCTTGTCAATGGGTAAGTTCTACACCATCATTTGGTTTTTCTCTTTCCATTCCTTAAGTAGCACCATCTCATTTGGAATGCCAAATTCTAAATCCAGTCAATACTGCCCCAAGAGTTAATTCCATTTCTCCATTCCCTAGTCTTCCACCCCATCTCAATTCTTTTGTCCTTTTCCCTTCCAAACAACCATTCCCTCCAAAGAAACAATAATTTCTACCTCCTCCAACACCACAAAAAATTTAAAAATAAATTGAGTCACAACCCACCCCTCCTCTTGCATTCCCAAATCCATGTTGGGAAGGTAAAAATCAGAAGTCCAGTCAAGGAAAACAACAGCAAGAAGAAGAGCCAAACAAGGATGAAAAGATCAAAAGTTTTGTAAGCTTGGCTACCAAATTTGGGATAACAAAAATCCCCTTGATGGTAAAGCCAAAAGAGGAAGTTGGAGTTAGAGAACAAGTGGTGGACAAGGTTGATTTTTTAACAACAGTTGAGGAAGAACAACCAGCTCCAAATCCCATTAAAGAGGAGCAAATGGATGAGATCAAGTCAATTTTTGCAACAACAGAAGAAGGAAGCATTATTGATACATTTTTGCTTTCATTTGAAGGGGCCGATTTGATTGATGAAGCCATTATGGAGGTGAACAAAATAGGTCCAAATTTTGAGCAAGAGGCACAAGAAATTTTATGCTTCTCTCGCATTTCATCTCTCCAAAAATCTGATTTTTTGGATGAGTTTGGGTTGACAAGTTTCATGTTTAAAAATGAAACTACACATGGTGAAGAGAATGTAGATTTGAAGGTCACCATACAGGAGGGAGAGACCTTGCAGCAGCAGGACATTGAAGATTTTGATTTGCCATCAGACTTAGAAGAATGTTTGAGTGAAGAGCCAGCTGAAATTACAACATTTCCTTCTTCACCATTCATTCTCCAACAACAAGAACTTGCTGCCATGGACAAGAGAATTCAAGGGCAGCAGCCTGCAGTTTGCAACATGCCTCTGGAATCAAAGTTGGAAGAATTTGATCTTCCAAAAACTACAATGGAGGAACTCCAAAGCCAACTATGTATTGCAGCAGGTTACAACAATGCAAAAGTAACTTCATTGGATGTTGCAATCAATAATGAGGAGCTGCATATTGTAGAAGAGTTCCATGCTGCCATGAAGGAAGGAGAACAACAGATGAACTTCATCATTTCCTCCACATCATTCACTCAAGAAGGTCTACAAGAAGACTCCATTTTTGAAGTTGAATTTCAGAGCTATGGGCATATCAAATGGACTAGACCTTGCCCAATAAGGTATTTGGTTTCATTGGAGCCAAAGGAGAAGTTGCAAACAATCATGCTTACTCCCAAGCATGAGGATGAGCTACAAAGTGTCAAGGATCAGTTGCCATACCTCTTCAATCCAAATACAAAGCAACTAAAAGAGGTATCTAATTTACCTTCAGCTGACACCTTGTTGATTTGGGTAGAAGACCAGCTTCTTGTTGATTTTTCACTCATCCAACTAGCCATGTTTAGCTCCAAATCATTTGCATGGCTGCCAATTTTGAAGAAAGGAATCTATTTTGCACAACCAGTTGCAGGGTTTGTTTAGCTCACCTTTGCTTCCAGTTAGAGTAGAGTAGGTAGGTTTGCTTTCAGTAGAAGAAGTGCTTGTGCACACTTTGCATGTTCCATTTGGAGTATGTATGATTTTCAGTTTTGTACATAGTTTTTAGTGTTGCTGGTTTTTGCTCTTGCACAGTCCATTTTAGTGGCATTTTGGTGAAAACAACTCCAGTTCAGTGGGCTTCAAGTGGCTCAGAAGGAAGTTTTCAAAGTTCAGATCAGTTTGTAGGCTACAACTCATGACTCCATGCCCAATGGATGCTTCAAAGGCTACTGATCATTCACCTAGCAGGCAGATAACCCCTCTGAGTCACCAAATTGTTATCCAAAATAAGCCTCATGCTTATTTTTGGCTAACTCCTCCTTCTTCTCCTTTGACTGGCACTTAATTGAATTTTTGACATGCTTTAACGGCTCAAAAATTTATGGAAATGGCTCCATAAGATAGGATTTTTCCTCACCTTTCCAGAAAGGTAAAATTTTCCTCCTAACTCCTTGTAAATTTCAAGTTATGGCTTGGTAGAGTTTTTTGGGGAAAATTTCCCTTGACAGGCCTATGACCATTAGAAACGTAACATGTGGCAGTAGAGGTCGGGACAACGGAGGTGAGTTGGAAAATTTTCCAAAGGAGTGGGCGGGGCGCAAAGGAATATTTTTTTCCCGTGGGCCCGCGGAGAAAAAGAAATGGTCGAAGGCCCGTGCCAACCAATAGTAATGTGCCATGTGGCAGGAGAGGTTTGGGACGACGGGAGTAAGAATTGGGCATTTTTGCCAAGGTGGTTAGCAGCATCAAAAGAAAAATTCAAGGTGCATTTCCACGTCTAATTAGAGGGTGACACATGTCACCGGGACAGCGGAACGCGGGGAAAAGTTGGGAAATTTTCCCAATGGAAAATCAAAGGGGCGAAAGGCAAGTTTGGGCCCACGATCCCATCGACCAATATGAAGGTGCCACATGGCAGTGGAGTGGCGGGGCATGGATATTTTTGGGGAAATTTTCCCAAATTCAAAAAAGGGAAAATTTTAAAGTTTCGGCCTGCCAATCCATTTTTGCCCTATTTTTTCCCTAAATCTTCAGAAGGGCATAACATTTGATTCAGAGCTTGGAGTTTTGTGTTCTTGGTGTCATTGAAAAGCTAGTGAAATTCTCTACACGATGGAGGGTTAAATTTTGTATTTTGATGGAGATTTATGGGAGAAAAATGGAGAAACATCCTTGGCATGTAAAAAAACGCAGAAATGGTTACCAACCATCAAATTTAATGAAGTATGGGCCTCTGTTTTGCTCTGTAAAGCAATGTACTATGGCATATGGGCTTTTTTATGGAAACCCATCATTTTGCAGGCCATTTAGATCAATCTTGTCGGTGGTTGAAGTTAAAAAATCAGTTTTCCCACATTTTCTCCTTTCTTCCATTCTACTCGATGGTTAAAAGCCAGTTTTAGCTCATTTGTAAAAGGTTGTTCATCTTTTCTACTCTGCCCTCCCTTCTTTTCTTCTCCAGAGTTGAAAATGGAGTTAGAACCTCCTCTCATGCTCTGTAATGGCATTTTTTCCTTTTACCATTAAAATGATGTTCTGTGTAAACTTCTGGAGCAACAAAAAACGTGTATTGTGATGCATCTGTCCATCCTTGCTCGTTTTTTGCTTGTTTTCTTCTTGCCTCTCTTAATTGCAGGTATTTGTGCATGTTTGAATGTTCATTGCAGGTTTGGAGCTGTGTTTTTAGAGTTTTTGAACATTTTCTGTGTGAAATCTATCCTTGGGCCTGTGATGCACTTGTCCATCCTTCCCATTTCTCATCTCTTCTTGTTCCATGGAAGTTTTGATAGATGTTCAACATTTTCCTTCTCTGGTGTATCACCATTTTAGTATAGGCTCTGCTTTTCCCTCTTTTCTCTCTCTCTCTCTCTCTGTGTCTCCTTGGCATAGTTAGATTAGGATTAGATTAGCTTTCCTGCACTGGAATAGCTTGTGGCAGGTAGTTTAGGAAGAGGAACCAACCTTCTCTGGAGAGCTTTCCCCATTTGCAAAGGTCCCACACTTCTAGAGAGCTCAATGTTGTGCATTCACACCAAATGACATTGCCTTAGAAAAGCAGATTTGAAGGTCATTTTGGGGGTGCTGCTGATTTGCACTAATAGGTTTCTAAGAAGGAGATACAATTGTTTCATATTTATGATAGACCCATAGAAATTGCATGATATTTTCAATAACTAGGATTAGGTTATCATATGCACTAAGTCAAATTCATATTTCATGATAGAATTCCATTTTCGCACATGGGGTCACCTAAATAAGGTGGTATATAACATATGTGATCATACATGGAGAAATTTTTATGTACATTATTTGCACTAGTATATTAGAATAAATAGGGGCAATAGTGTAAAAGGGGGGTCAGGTAGTAAGAGTATGTAATGGTAAATCTTAATATTCAAGGGTTATATTTATAATTCCATAATCACATATGTTTTATAATTTTTTACTGAGTGACCCCATGCATTTTTATAGATTTTAACCACATTTGTAGGAACCATCTTTTTTATTCAGCTAATATCGTGACCATCATAATTTTGTTCATCACAACATTTTAGGTTATTTCCCTAAGAGACGAGTGATATGTTTTTTTAGGACAATAACACCTATCATTGATAACCATCTTAAAATTCACACACCTATCATTGATAACCATCTTCAAATTCATACAAAATCAAGTATAATCCTATAAAATCCTAATTCTAATCTTTTCTAACATTTCATATTATCTTATAATTTTCTATGCTCAAAATTACCTCTCATTACGCCGTGAGGCGTTCTTGTAGTGGGCTGCGACCTGTTTTTCCTGACAGGTTTTGGGCATCGAACAGCTCGACCTGTTTGTTGCGGTGTCATTGAAATCCAATAGCGGAGGAAGCCCTAGATTTAATTCCCGTGGCGGTTCATTTTTTCTCTAGGCTTCATTGGCGTGGTAGATGGATAGAAAAAGGAGAAATAGTGTTCATGGTTGCTTAGAAAACTATGTTTACTTTCTGCGGGGTGGGTTTCAGTTTGTAAGGGTTATTGGAAGATTGCATGGGGCATTAATGCTTACATTGCTTCGACGGTTGTTGATCATTATGCTTTATAGTTGGGGCCGAAATAATCCTTAAGTAAGTGCCTCTCATTTGGAAATGGAAGGGATATGTTGTGCATGGCAGAAATTTGAGAGGGGGTTTGCATGTCGAGGAGGTTTGGGTTTCGTTGCGGTCTTTTTTTTTCAGTTGTTTGTGGAATCTAGGAACTATAAATGCTTGTTGTTTGCATTCCTATCGATATATTTTCATGGTGGTTTGGATTCATGTTGTTATATGTTCGTGGTGTTTTGGATTTGTGTGGTTGTCTGTTCATGGCGGTTGTCTGATAGAGATAACAGTTCACTCAAGTAGCCCCAGTTATTTATGAAAAGTATTTTGCTCATTTATGGCAGAAGTGGATGTCATTGTTCCTACTGAAGTAATTTTTTGTTGTGGGTTTTGCTCATCCTTGCTTCTGGTGCCCTGTGTAGGTGGTTTTTGTGGGAGGCATATTCTCTGCAGCGGATTCAAAGGTATGTGTTTGTTTTTTTCATAGCAAAGTGAATAAAAAAATGGGTTTTCCTTATTAATGGGATTCAAACACTATTAGATAGCAAATAAAGTAAAGGAAGAATGCTATACTTGAATTTTTATCCCCAAGAGACTCAAATTTAAAATATACATTTGTTTTATGTATGGACTAAAAATGACTTCTCTGTTTGCTCGATGCTTCCATAGTTTTTCTAAATTATTGAACTATTTTCTTTGTGGGTATTGCTCATCCTTACTTCTGGTGTCTTGTGCAGGTGGTTTTTGTGGGAGGCATATTCTCTGCAAGGAATTTAAAGGTATGTGATCTATGATATCTTGTACATTAATCAATCTAGCACAACCACACACCCTTTAATCTGAATGTTTTTTGTTTTCCCAACTTGTATACATTGTTATACTGTGGACAAAGAGATGAATGTATGTGGCTATTTCCCTTTTATAAAAACATATTATGAAGCTTGAGGAGTCACCATTTGATGGGTTTGTTGTGAACATGGTTGTATACATTTATGGTTTTGTTACCAGCTGCCTATTTTACAAATTGTCGAGGTCATGAGATTTTTTCTTGCTGCTATATTTTTGTTTAGGTGTTTAATACACTACAGGGGTTCTATAGAGAGATTCAGAAGTATAGAGAGTTATCGGTTTTTGAATTTTCATTATAGTGTAGGGGTTGGATATGAGCATTAAGCTATGCTTTAGATTGTGGAAACTTTTTTAGAACCTTGATCAACATTTTTTCTTTGCCTTGTTTTCTCATGCGGTTCACTCATTGCCCTCTACTACCCTTTGTATCCCCTTTATCTAGAAATTCTTTTAAAAAATGTCCTTCAAACTTTTGCTTCCTTCCTTGGCGAAGTAGGAAAATGCTTTTGTATACCAATATGATTTTGTTACCATCTACTTATTTTACAAATTGTCGAGTCTTGCTGCTATATTTTTGTTTGGGTTTTCAATAGGATACAGGGGTCTATGCAGATTCTTAGCACCCTGTCTTCATATGCTATCTCATACATAATTCAGAACATTAAAATAGGTATGGGGCATTTTTTTGATTCCAACACTTGACTTGTTTAGTTGTTACTAGCCTATTGTTATCCCGTAAAATTGGCAAGGGCAATTTTACAGATAACCATACCGAAAATTTTGTTCCGATCCCTCGTCAGGGATCCCTTGCATTTGGAACGTTGCAAAATCCCTTTCCGAGAAATCTGGTTTTCCGAACTTAGTCATTTTTGGTCTTTTGGCCGGGCGCATAGAATGACTATGCAACATCAATTTTTGATGCGCCCCCTTTAAAGCATTTGGCGCATCTCTTCTTGTGTCAACAGGCATTCTGGTGCACCTCTCTATGTTGAGGCTTCCCTGCGTGTGCCGAGGCTCATGCGCCTTCCTGTCGACAGATCATTTGTTGCACCCGCTTTTTGGTGCGCCAAAGGCGCACATTTTCCTTCTGTCAGCACCACTTCCGGTGCGCCATAGGCGCACGTATCTTCATGCTGACAAGTCTTTCGGTGCGCTAAAGGGCGCATGTTTTCTCATGTCGATAGCTCATTTGGTGCGCCCCTTTAAAAAGTTGGTGGTGCATTTATTGCTGCCTCGCCTATATATAGGCACATCTGCACTGTCATTATCACTTGAGCAATCACGTGATATTTTTCTCTGAGCTTGTCAGCGCACCAGCCCCGTCGCTTTCGAATTGATTTGTGGACCCCTCTCGTGCATTTCATCGTTATATATCCTGGTAAGAGGTCCTCACTCCTTTTGTGTGTTTTGTGCTTTGGTTTTTATCTGCTAGCTGGCTGGTTGGGTTTGATTTAAACTGTGAAATCATGTTTTTATCCCCCTGTTGCTGTCTTTTCTTTCCTTCACCATGTCCTTCCCCCCCCTCTTTCTAGATCTACTGGGAAGGGGACTCTGTCCTAAAGTAATGATTCAAAAAATCTTGGTTTAAGCCTCTTCATCACCCAAGTGACTCCTTAAAAAGAAACTTAAACCATATGCAAACACCTTAGTGAAGAATTCATGGCTTAGAAGGAGACTGTAATATTTTTTCTCCTTTGGTGCATCTTTCACCCCTGCAACATGATCAACAGTCGCACCCTTGGCGCACCCACTGTGCCTATTACAAAAAGAGGAGATGCGCCCTCATGGTGCACTTCCCTCGCATGCTGCAAATGATTCCCATGCGCCCCTTGGCGCGTCAAACTTGGACGCAACATAAAGATTTCCTGTGGCCTTTAGCACACCTAGCATCCATGCAATAGACCTTTCATACGCGTTAAGTGTTAAGCTATAAAGGCGCAGGCGCATTCCTCACCGCAGCAACATCATGTTGTGTAGACCCTCCATGCACCGCACCAAGTCCCTTAAGCGCACAAAAAGCATACGTTACACAAACCCTATATGCGCCCTTGGTGCATCAAAATTCCGTGCAACATGAAAAATACATGCGCCACGGGCGCATCCTGTTCCCATGTAACATAAATATTTCGTGCACCCTTCACAATGCATTTATCTGGCACAGGCGCACTTATCCTTACAGCAACACAAAATGCACCCTGCAATATCCATGCGCCATGCGCCCTGAGGCCTTTAAATTGCTAACTCTTTCTTCTGTTAGCATTTCAATGGAAAATCAAGCACCTGACATGGATTTCTTCGATTGGGTTTCTCGTCTTATTCTTGCAGATCAGCAATTAAGCTCAGAAGGACATATGTCAACATCAGGCAAGAGACCTACCAAATCCAAAGGCAAGGCAAGGCTTACAGAGGAAGAAATGAAATATAAGTATCAGAGGGTCAGAATGCTCGACTCCCAGGCCGAGTGTGACCTGGACATCAGAGACTTAGAGTTGGGTCATATTGATATGGAGGAATTTTGGGTCAGGAATCAGAAGGTCACAAGAAGTCCATGGATGGACAAACTGATAGGCAGTGCCCTGCACTTCGCTGGAGGAATCCCAGTCAGCGTAGTTAACAATGAATTCATGATGGTGGTTTCCCGTTACTACAACAAAGACACAAGGTGTGTCGTAAATGACAAGGGCGAGGTCGTCATTAACCTCATTGCCCGCCACTTTGAGATAATACTCGGCATTCCTCATCACCGACACTTTGTGGCTGTCAGCCGAGAGGATTGTATTAAAGCCTGGGACGACAACGAAGATCAGTGCATGCAGCTGATGAATGAATTCTATCTGAAAAACAAAAAGGTAGTGACTCGTTGGCCACAAATCATTCACCGCAGCGATTTTTCGGAGGAGCTCAGTGACACCATCACGTTCCTGAGCAGGGTCTTTGGGCTTCCTGACGCCCACTATTTCCACAAATGGATGCTACGATATTTAGAAACCATGAACAAAAATGTGCCTGATCAACGCTTCGAATGGATAGAAAATATAAGCAGCACGATATCAGAACAGCTGCAACAATTCCCTACAACTGGGAGCTTCTACATGAATTCCTATGTTGTTTACGCTGCAGCTTCAAAGAGAGACTATCCTGCCCTGATGCGGAGTGGGGTTTGGCCCCAGGTCAAAATATATAAATACTATCCAGAATTGAAGCTGGAAAATAGCATCCCTCAATTCACAAAGATCAATGATGCATTTTTCTACTTCATCATCTGCCTGTTGAGGCCAAATATGACTTACGGTCGCACGACCAAGAGCATAGTGACAACCACTGAGAAATGGGGGCCCTGTTCACCTAATTCCCCACGTTCACTTATCTGAGGGCGGCTAACTTCTTGGGAGAGCCAACTAGACTGCCAAGGTATGCTGGACCCAAGTTGATTCTACTAGAGCTGTCAAGACAACTAATCACCTACCATGAGAAGTGCCTCAAAAGAAAGAAGGGTGGAACTCCTTTCCCCCTCACAGTGGGTAGATATACATGTCTTTCTCATCACAAGGCAAAAGACATGTTTGCAGAGCTGGAGCTGCTCAATTTGAAACATGACTTCCTAGCAAGGCCTACCTTCGACCCGAGGATTTGTCTGCCGAGGGCTAAGCTTGATCCAATCCACATCCCTCAGATCGAGGATATCTACATTGACCTATATCATGAGGTGGAGCTTAGGAGGAAGGACCATTCTCGATTGGCCTTGGCAGAAATCATCCAATACGGGGTAGCCATCATCCCCAAAGGCTACCAAACTACCGAGGAAGAAGTAGATCAAGTATATCTTAATACAGGTGGGGACGATTGGCTTTTTGCGGCGATTGATAGAAACAAAGCACCTCAGACAATTGAGGAAAGGGTCAAGGAAACTCTGCGCAGAACAGAGCATTGGTGCCAAATGAACAGACTCATCTACCTCGGGGTCGATTTCACAACCTCTCCGTTGGGTAACGCACCTCCTAGATCAAAACAGCAGCCTAAAGGCAAAGGAAAAGGCAAAGAAGGTGAATCCAGCACCACTCAAGAGGAAGCTCCTGAAAGTCCTCCTTCCGCTGCACCAGAACAAGTTGTAACTCTGGCTTCCCCAAAGAAAGAAGCAGAAGAAGATGTTCCAATAGGCCCATCCACTCAGGATGTCGCCACTGCTACAACAACCGAGGTCCCTTCTGTCCCTTCTTCTTCTCCTCCTTCCCCTCCTCAAGTGATTCAAGCGATCATCCCTTTGGTCGTGTCCTCTCCCCCTTCTTCTACTGTTCCTCCCGCTTCTTCGTCCATCTTCTCTTCTCTTACGGATCTGTCCCCCTCCATTTCTTCCCTCATCTCTATGCTCCCTTCCCTTCCTATGTCTTCCTCTCTTGCAGTATCTCTTCCTCCCGTGAGCACTTCTTTGGCCTCCCTCTCGATGCCGCCTCCAAGTGTCTCCACTTTTTTCCCTTCTACTATTGCAGCTGTCCCCTTCTCTATTTCTGGCCCTTCTCCCATAAGTCTAGCCTGGATCTCCCAGCACTTAAGTCAGCAAAAAAGGAAATTTCCCATCGCTCCGATGGACTTTTCTGTAATCCCGTCTAAAGGGGCAAAGAGACAGAAGCCTGTCACACGCTTCTCTTAGAGTGCTTTGGGAGAAAGGGTGATGGAGATCGCATACCCTAATCCCCTCAAGGATAAAAAGGATCTGTTTCCGACAGATTATACAGTGACCCAAGTCACAATGGGTACGTCTTCTAAGAGCCTTCAAGGAGAAGCCTTATCTGCAGTTGACGCCCTCTGCAAGAAGCTTCAAGAAACAAAAGAAGAGAAAAGGCTACTGAAAGAGCAAAATAAACATCTGCTCCAAGCCTTACAGAAGATGGGCAGTGCACCTCCCACAACTGCCGCCGAGACTCCTAAGCCTCTGAGCCAGTATAAAATTATTGAATATGTAAAGATCGACGAGCAGGGTATGGCAGTTTCCACTTAGAGGAGCCAGATCCTCAAAGACAGTGAAAAAGTAATCACCAAGTTCTCTGATTTGTATCTGAACATCAGCAAGGCGAATAAAGAGCTCCAAGCGTTAGTAGGACCCATATCAGAAGAGCTGGACCATGCTAGGCTGCAGCATGAGACCTTTCAACAAATGTTTGACTGTTCAGTCGAAGATCTGGTCAAGTTCGGCGTCTTCGGCCATCCTAGGGCCCTCAATAAAGTCATTTCCACTCTGGACTACCGGATGGATCAACTGGAATTTGTCCTTGAAAAAATCGATAAGGTAAAGGAAGAAGCCCTGGACACGATGCACAAAATGGAACAAATCATTCTCAACATGTCTCCATGGTTACTTACTCCTTCCTTCGCCTTAAGAAAAGTTGATGAAACCATCCAGATCTTCAAGGAGATCGTTTCGCGAGGGCTGGGGCCAGAGGTCTCTTTTGACGTAGAGTCCATCAATAACCTGCTGGCCTGTCGGGACTTCATCGGGTTCCTCATAGAAGCAAAGAAAGAGTATTCCAAACTCCCAGAGAAGCTCATAGACGAGCGGGAGACTTGTGAGGCGATCAGTGAGCGACACAAGGATCCTTCCCAGGATCAACTAGGGCCCATGATCAGCAAGTTCATGGAATACCGCGCTCAATTCCACATCTCGTCACCTGAGCAGCAACAAAAGCAGGCTACCCCCTTTCGGCCGCGGGATGACGACGATGAATAGCTTCTCTTTCTTCTTCTTCTCTCTCCCTTCTTCGACTTTCTTTTTGTAAATATCTGGAGTATGTTGGCACAAATGATGACATCATCCATGTTGCACCATGGGATGATGTCATCCATCAAGTTGTTAAAAGTCAACATGACTTTGAGATATTTTGTATATCCTTGTAGATATTTTGTAAATATCTTTGTAAATAGGTGGTTGGCTCCCTTTTGCCTTCTTTTCTCTCCTTCTTCTATAAATACCCCAATACTTGTTGTGGGGTGGATGAGTGAATATCTTTCAGATGAAAAATAGAAGTAAGGAGAAAAGACTTTGAGCTTTTTGTAACAGAAAGAATTATTAATACAATATTTAGACTTTGTGTTGAATACATGTGTTATTTGCATTGGATCTTTCTTACGTTAGATCTGTGTGTTTTTTCTGTTGAATTTACTTCTATTTTATTGTCATTTATTCATCTATATTGCTTTTCTCGTTTATGTAAGTAGGTTTGGCTCTGTTTACTACCAATCCCAAAACATAAACCCTCTGACCTTTCTGCTTTGGAATTCATTTCTTTTCTCCCTTCGGACCTGCTCTTCCTTCATCCTCTCTTTCATTCCTTTCTTTTCGCAGTTGGAAACACCCTACTGGGATGAGATCCCAAACCCCCAAAGGCAGAATATTGTGAGACTTGCACAGATTCCTGCTAGTAGAATATCAATAAACCAGTTTCGCTTTGCTGACTCAAAGAGGGGCTATGCCCTACACACTGTTGGCTCGTTTATCCATAGATCTGCCCAAGCGACAGATTTTCGGACCAACAGCTATGAATATTGATTGTCTGACGCAAAGGAATTTACTCACATTTACAATGTGTGTATATGTCCAATTTTTTTTTATACATTTATTGAATTCATCATTTGGATGTTAGTGGTTTTTAATTCTGAATTATTTCTGGTTAGAAGGGTTGTTATAACTTGAACTGCAATAGGAAATTCATGATGCTTGTTATTTAGAATGTGTGTATATGTCCAGAAAAGTTTTATACATTTATTAAATTCATCATTTGGATGTTAGTGTTTTTTAATTCTGAATTATTATTGGTTGGAAGGTTTGTTATAAATTGAACTGCAATAGGAAATACATGATTGATTTTCTTGTCATAAGAATGTAACTTAGGAGACCTAACTTGTTGAACTCACACAAAAGATTCCTTACGATAGCATTTGGTATTCCAAACAAACTCACAAGCGTTACCCTCTTCTGCTCATGAACGGATGATGGAATTGGTTCTATTTCATCAAGCCTTTTCATAAGTCTATAAACAAGTACTTTCTAAAAACATAAATTGTACCAGTTCAAAAACTTCAGTTCCTCTTGGACACTCTCCATCGTGAGATATTCTTTCCAATTATACGCTACATCACTAAGACCTGTATTTTCTCTGATGCCATCTCAATCAACAATTACATTTTCCTTATTCGACAACATTACTGCATCTCTTTTCTCATGAAAATCTTCCTTCCAAGCATCTCCCACTGCAATATCTTTGTGTGCATCCAATTTAGGATACCTATTGGATGGTATACCGGTATCAACGTTTTTGCCTTCATTTCTTTGATGATCCGCACATAGACCAGTGGTGGAATCAAATCTTTGTAAATCTTTCTTGTTGAAAATTGCCTCAACTGTAACACAAGTATTTGAAATGTGCGTGAACATGACGTTTTTCGAACCACAAAAAAATTGCTAGAAATTTTGAAAAAAATTATGTATTGATAAAGCCAGCCGTTTACAGAAATCAGTATTGGTAAAGCCAACTGTTTAAGTCCAAAGTCCTTTATTACAAGGGCCATATCTTCTAAAATGGTATACCTGTCAACATCAAATCCCGATAGAAAAAGTAATATGCAGATTCCAAGTCTAAAGTCTTCCTATGAAGGCTACATATTTTGCTTATCTCTAGATGTGCAAAGAACATTGCATTTCCCTATAATCACGTTCCTTATAACATAAAAGATTAGAAGTTCTGAATTTCATAGTACCTATACTTAGTGAAAGAAAGAAGTGCATTGTGAACCAAATACACAAAATGGATTTTTTTTCTCTTTTCAAATTGTTTAGGTTGGTTAATTGTTAGTTAATTCTATTTTTAAAAAATCCTTAGAATAATGTTTTCAATTATTATACTTGCGGGAAGAAGTATGTTCTATACTTGTTTTTGCTTGAATTATTTTTAATTCTGTCAAGAATAATAGTATGAATTTTGTAAAGATTATATAAAGTAACATGTCTTGTAATTTTGTTAAACCTAAATGGACATGTAGGGGCATGTGCCCTACCAAAGTCAGGAATTGGAGTGTGCTGAGAGATTCTATTTCTCTGGGAGGCCACTTCAACACGCCCCATGTAGGGCATTAGACTACGCTTTGGTAGGGCTATTTAAGCTGTTCGTCTTCACTATTTTTAACCTCCTTTGCTTGTGGTTAAGGTAGTTAATGTTTTATTGTTTCCTCTCAGATTGGACTAATGAAAACACGAAGTCAAATTTGCATTCCCCCTATTGGTATTACTGTGACAACACCACAACTGCGCATAGGCATGAACAATTTAAAAGAACTCAGTTTGTAGTGAATGTGTTCCATCCTAAACAATCACGACCCTGAAAAACCACAGATTGCAGAAATTGTGAAGGCACGCCTTCACTTACCGGTGGAATTTGTCATCTATCTTTCAAAATTTTGGACAGTGGATTCATTATCGAAAGGGTTTGGGCTGGCATACGACACAGCTGCTGATGCAGAGAAGTATGATCCCCCCTACAAATTGAAGCAGATGGGTGTCTTTGTTAACAAGGGGAAAAGAGAATTTAAAAAAGATGACCATGCCAAGAAAATCCCCTATGTGCAGAAGAAAGATTTTCAGAAAAAAAAATTATGCTTCGCATTGGGCATGTTCCTTTTTGGCTTCGAAAATACTTATATATATATATCATATTGTAATTAAATATTTATGTTTTATATATATATATATATATATCATGCATTGTGCATGTTGTTTTTTGGCTTCGAAAATACTTTATATAAATATCATACTCTAATTACCATTGGTTAGATTTTTGGCAAGCTGGAAATACACAATGCAAATATTTTGTTGTAGTTTGAGTTTCTTCATAATCTGCTTACTTATATAATATTTCAAATTTCAAGTGAAGTTTTTCAGCATAAATATATTGCTTTTTAAATTGCTATAGCCTCCCTCAACTGGAAGTGTATTTTTCATCTCCTCGCTATTGCTACTGCATGTCTTCAACTATACATGTATATAGTAGTTGTAACTTGTAAGAAAATGCCTGAAATTAGGTGGAAAAAATTCATCAAATGTATCTGCTTATCTGGAAAATATTTTTATATGTGATTGTTTTTTTTTGATATAGACACATTGGTACACACATTTTAATTTGTCTAGATACATATTGCATACTATCAAATGGAAAATTAGGCTTTCTACTGATCACTTCACCATACGTGAGGTATACAACTGTACCTTTTGAAATACAGACAATAGACTAAGAATTTCATGATCTGTTTCATTTTTCTTATCTGTAATTTTGATCTGAACAACAAAGATTTAAGAATGGTAGGAAATCATGATCTATATAAAAAATCTCAAAGTAAGTAATGGAATTCTTTGGGTGGACTGAATTCTTCTTCAAGTTGTGATCTTTTATTACTATCTATCAGACAATCTACAAATATGTTGGTGCTTGTAAAGATAAAGTTCTGTTCTGAATGTGAAGTGTCCTTCAAGTAAATGGTTCAAGTAAACATGTGACCTTAAGAATGGTATAAAATGTGTTGTTGAGGTATTCATTGATCTGTTTGAGCTTAAAAACACATGAAATGTATTAAAAGCTTGAAAGCAGTGTATTCTACAGTGATCTAGCACAACTGTGAGAATGTGTAAAAAATTGATGTTCAAGCTTGAATCAAGAAAATTCTCAATGAGCTGTGAAGATATCTGGAGAACTAGATAGTAGTCTTAATGAGGTGGATGGGGCCAATAATGTATGGAATTGCTATTTTAAGGACAAGGGCTTGTAAGTGTGTCTACATGATAGATGATGAATACCTAGGTAAGAAATGTCATTTTGCCGAGGCACTTGATGTTATTCCTTATACTTTGGTATAGATTACAAGGATGAATCCCATTGCTATTGTTGCTGACCTCAGAGACTGTCATGCCAGTGGATAGATCAACATTGGCATCAATGTGAGGAAGGGGAAAATAATGTGGTTCAGTCATTAGTGGTGGGTATAGAATGTGTGCGAGATGATTTTGAAGATTAACAACATTGTGAGTGTAGGGTATGACTGTCAAAATTTAAGAAATGATAATCTACTAGTTTAAGCAAGGTCTGTAGTAGTTCCTTGAAGAATTCTAACTTGAAGAAGCTGCGAGATTCAAAATACAAGTGTGCATCATCTAGGGCAACTCTTGTTGCTCATAGACTCTATCTCTAACTCGTCTTTGATCATGTTATGTGCTCTAAAAATTGTTTTTGTGCTCTAAGACCTAGATGAAAATAAAAGAGTGTTTGATCAAGTTGTGTTGATCAGAGAATAGGATTGGTAATAGTCATGGTGAGGTGATAATTGGATCAAATGGCTTCTCAGTGCATGAACATTGTTACGATAAACATGTAAATAATTTGTTGGTATGTGTATGTGGTTGATAACACTTTTCATCACCTAATATAACCCAAGAAGAAAATTTTGTGACCTGGGTTCAGGGGATTATTTCTCAATGACTGAGAATGATCTAAAAAGGATGAAAAAGAGGGGATGAAAGGGTTTTGGAAATGTCTGCTCAAGCATGTCACATCAAGGGATTGTCACAACTTGAAGAACTCGTGCAATAGCAAAACTAAAAAAGCTTTCAGCAGTAAATCAAAATTACCTGATAAGGATAGAAATGACCAATGTATGCAGGTTGAAGACCTTGAAGATGTAGATGTTCGGCAGAGAAAAATTGAGAAAGAGGAGCAGAATTATTAAATAATCACCTGGAAAATGACCGATGGAAAATTCACGAGCCTGTCGAAATCTGATGGCATGGGGAAATACGTTCATGAAATTGTCCAAATTTAAATATCTGGATAGCCTGTGTTATAGCAGACGTGAATAAACATTATAACAGAAGATGGAGTGTTGCTGTGACAGAGTACGTAAACACATACATATTTGGTTCGTGGCAATTCCTCAGTCTTTTGGCCGCAGGAATACTTTTGCTTCTCACTTGTTTGCAGGATTTCTGTTCTGTGCAGGACTATAAGCAGTGGTGGAAGGACATGGAGTTACTGACAGGGGTAAAGGGAAAGAGCCATTAATATTCCATATACATTATTTGGTAAATGTGTGTCTGTTGCTATTTCTCCTTATTTTCCATGTAGTAATTATCATCATGTTTTGGTTTTACCTTCCTTACGGACCTCCCGGAAGAGGGAATTTGAGTCTCTTCGTTTCCATTGTTAAATACATGATATATGATATGTACCATCTGGAATTCACTTGGGTAACTAACAACACGAAGCTCCGTGCACTTCTCACCCAAACCAAATACAAATCTGTAATTATTATTGAAGACATCGATTGCTCACTGAATCTAACAGATTGGATTGTGAATCCTGCTGAGGCAAATGAAAACATAAGAAAAGTTATTCTTTTTGGTTTTCTCAATTTCATAGACAAACTATGGTCATCCTGTGGAGAGGAGCGTATCATTGTGTTTACAACCAACCACATGGAAATGCTTGATCCTGCCCTACTCTAATCTCGAAGGATGGACATTCACATCCTCCTCAAATTCTACACTTTCCCCCAAATTTTAATCTCTCATGCCTTCAATTATTTGTAGATTGAAGAGCATCCGCTATTTCTGACTGTAGCTAGAAAAATTGGAGTCGGGGGCTGAAATGACTTCTTTTGAAATTACAGAAGTTTTGATGAATAAAATGGAGAATCTTTGTGAAACATTGAATAATGTAATCTGTATGTGCTGGATGCCAAGAAAAAGGAAAAGGAGGCTCTGATTCCATCCTACTATTCTCAAACCACAAATTATTGTTCTGGAGGGGAATTTCAACAGTTTTCTATTACAGTAATTGCAAGTCAAAAACCATACACATATATGTTTGATGAGCCCTCGAGTTATCTTCATGAAAAGCAATAGCTTAAAGTAATCACAAGTAGTCTGGTCATTGCTCATGCCAGATAACTATGTCACTGTTTTCGAGCATGACCTTAGTGTCCTTGAATACTTATCAGACTTTATTTGTTGTATATATGGAAAGACATGGACTTATGAGGTGGTAACGCTTCAATTTTCAGTTAGAGAAATCTTTTTGTCTGGTTTTATTCTAACTGAAAATCTTAGATTTTGAAATGATTCATTGACATCCAAGGTTGCAGAGAATCTACTGGAAAGTGCTGAAGAAATCAAACATGCATTTCCATTGCATCTCAAACATGGAACCTTTTCAAATTTCCCCATTTTTTAGTTTGTTCTCTTCAAATGCATATTGCACTGCTGTGAACAAATACATGTAACATAGAGACGATACACTGGAACACAATGTCCTCCCCCTCCATTGAACCCTTTCTTAATAACCCCTCATCCTTTTCATCTTTTTTCGCTTCCTCATTTTTTCATTCTTCAGTCCACCCCCCTTTGACGTTTCCATCGTACACTTCATGTACGATTGCTACCTATGAAGATGTTCAAATAAAAAATTTCTTACAAATAATTCCACCAGATAATGATTGAACACATCGAATTGAAATTGTCTACCTATTGTTGTTGAAAACCATATTGACATGATCTAATGCTCCTATTTCTTGAGCCTTGGTATGTAATACATCTACAGAAGACCACAATAACTTCACAATAGGACCGCAACTACACATTGTAGTTCCAGGCATAGTTAAAAAATATATTGAATAAAATTTTAGTCCGTAAGATTGGAAATAAATTATGTCTCAAAATTCTTTGTATATGAATTCTATTGGCATAGCTAAGGATGAGTTATTTAAATCTTGAATTGTTCGCATTATCTATACAATTCAGTTGTAACAAGTTAACCTATGTTGCATATATCAAAGGACTTTGTTTATTTTTCATTTCCTTCTTCGCAAACATCAAAGATATATTTTTTTCATTTCATCACAACAATGACTCTGTTCCATTGAGAAAGTATGTGTTCTTTCCAACTTATCTCTCTATGAAGTTTATTTTTTCATAGAATTTCTATATAGTTTATAGTCACCGCAGTAACTTGTTATTTGTAATGTCTTTGCTTTTGATAAAAGAAAAAATATATAACAAGTTAGAAAATGATTGTGATGATTTGATGAAACTGATTGCAACGGAAATATGACAATGCTTGTTGCGTTTCTGGGCATGTATCGTGACCTTCCTTGTTATATTCATTATCATATTTTCAGAGTTCGCCCACAAATCAATCACGTATTTACAAGTTAAATTTTATTGCAAAACCTCAATTTCTTGGTTGTGATACATATATTTGCCTTGTGTCACTGCTGAATTTGTATGCATATAGCAAAGTCTGTTTTAAATTTTTAAAGAAATCCTGAATGTTTTATTTCTGCATTTTTAAATTTTATGGCACAAAAAACTCATCTAATATTTGGAAAGTTTTACTCGTAGAAACAATTGTTGCGTTGGTTGTTTCATTGACGATAGCAGTTGCTACACAATTAATTAAAGTGCATCTATTACGTCATTGTCCATAGATTGAGGTAATTTAATTTTTTTGATCATTTATAACAACGTCAACCTGTGCACTATATCATCTATATTGTTCCCTGCCTCAATACATATAATGCAACTCAAAATTTACAAATCCTGAATTTTTTTATTTTTTTTTTTTTATGTTAATTGCATTCGTTAGTTGCAGTGCTTGCAAAATACATCTTTGATTGGGCCAAACACTACTTCATTTATTCTCAAATCGCTTGCACTTCGCAAAAAGGTAAATTTCAAAGGTTATCAAATGTTACATCATTTTCTAAGGTCATCAAAGGTAGTTTATGTTTTCATCCCATTCTGTCGTTGAATTATAATGGGCCCCCATATTTCAAATTGCTAGGAAAGCTCAAAGTTACATTTAACAAAATAGAAGTCTTCATTTCTTTTCAATATATATTCTATTAATGTCTATTGCATAACTATAGTGAAGATAAAAGTAATAAATATGTGCCAAATAATAATAATATGGCATTTATTAAAATTAAATACTCTAGACAAATAGACTTAAAAGCCATATGACAACATAAAAAAATGGCATTGAGAATAAATCAACAAATTTTCAAACAGGATTGCAACATTCGCCAAAAGTTAAACAGTCTTACACATACTGGAGATAAACTTGACTGAAGGAGGTGTACTGAGTATCATTAAAGGATCCCCCATAATGGCTTGACACTACAACTATTGAACTTGTCACCATTACGCTCATCGTTGAACTCTGCAGTTCAACATCGAGTGGACCTATCAGACGGAGATCATATTCAACCTGCCCTGATTCCCTCTCAATTTGCAGGCCATGTCCTCGAAAAAATATTTCATGAAGGCTCCATTGTGCTACTCCGAAAATATGTCTGCAGAATTTGTAATAAAGACCTATAAATTGCATCTTCATCATTGTTTGAGTTTTGTAAAGTCTTATTTTCTAAATTTTTGATGTCGATTATTCTTTCCCTGTGTTATAGGACGGTTCTTATTACTGACATGGACAACATCATCTCCACCCGGCCAAGGAAAGGAACAGTTGTTCCCGTCCCTGAACATATTTTACGAGGGAAAGAAATAGTATATGAATCAATGCCCCCTGCACACACTCAGTTGTCTCCAAACACACCTGCATGCGATAGATACACTATTGCAAATAGTAAAAAAAAATGCACAAACATTTCTGCTTTGACTTTAACGTCAAGGATCTGGACTATAGAAGGTAGGGATCTTGCTAAAAAAACTCTTAGAGAGTACCAAAATACAAGGGATAGTGGCGACATCTTCGCCTTTGATTTCGTGGACAAAAAAGGTGAAGAAATAAGAATCACTTCTTTCAATGATGCTGCAAACAAATTCTATGCACAAATAGAAAATGCAGGCATATACAATATATCTAATGGCAGAGTGGGTAAAGCAAATTGTTCTTACAGCCATTTAAACAACGAATTAGAAATTTTCTTGCTTCCCTCATCTACTGTCACTCCTGCAATTGAACTACAAAATGATGTTCCCCTCCACCACTTCCACTTCAAAGAGATAAAAGATATACCATCCATCCCTACACGCTCAATGGTGGACTTAATTAGTGTTGTGATGGTCATTTCTCCTTGCTCAAACCGTTTGTCGTAGAGACAATTCTGAGGCTATAAGGAGAACATTGCTAATGTGAGATATGTCCAGCTTCAGTATCTCTGTGACCTTATGGGGCCGACATTTACACTATATTTGTGAAGAGTTATAAGAGATACTCTCAGTTCCAGATTTTCCAGTCTTGGCAATAAAATATGACCATGTTTTAGATTTCAATGGCACAATTGTTGACACCATTTCTGCTTCAAAATGCTACGTAAACCCTATGATTTCCGAAATGCAAGCTCTCCACAATTGGATATTTTCACCAATATCACATGTTCCATGCCTATCAGTCACCAACAAAGATGGGCCTCCACAATCTATGGTTACTAATGCTACTTTGTTACAAATTTTAGAGATGGGAAATTTCAAAACCAATGAGTAGGTGACTGTTGAAGCTGAAGTATCAAACACCAACATGGATAATTTCTTCTACATGGCTTGCCCAACAACAGTCAATGACAAACAATGTAGAAAAAAGGTTGAGGAACAAACATATGGTAAATGGTTTTTCAAAAAATGTAATATTCATGTTTAAAATTGTAATTACAAGTATGCTCTATGTATGGATTTGAAATACGCTACAGGGGAATTGAAAGGGGTTACTAATGTTGATGACACTGCAGAAATGATGACGGGAATTTCAGCTGCAAACTTGCAATTTCTATGCATTGATAATGACGCCACACATGAGAATTTTGATCATGTCATTGGACATTATTTCCTCTTCACTCTTTCTCTTAAAAAGGAAACATACAACGGAAAAACCCAGTTAAAATGTGTTATTCTTAAGTTGAAGACGATATGACATATCCTACAAATTCCACCACATGAGTGTTCTACATTTTGTTAATGCACAAATCCTCCCTTTGCAACTACACTCTTTTTACATTCCTTTTTTCCCATAGTACCTTTTCCAAGTTCATCTTTAAAAAAAGAATATTGTAACTTGAATATTGTATGTATTCCAACAATATAAAAAACAAATATTATTTTGTATAAATTAACTAGGGTCGTCCACTAAGTTGTAATTCCTCTACAGTATTTGTCATATCTCCCTCATATATGATTATGAATGAAATTGTTTCATGTTTCTTTTGTACAAAATCGGTCGTTTGTTGTCATTGCCCATGTGTACAATTGTATTTATTACTATCTTCTCGACCAAAATTTAATGTTTACATCTTATCATGCATGCACATTTATATTTACGTTTCAATAATTAATTATACACTAATTACTTCTTGCTCATCAAATTTCTTGCAGAAAACTCCAACATTCAATTTCGTAACTTCTAAATGTCTCCTCCTCAAACAAGGGAGCGTAAACAAGTGTGTTATGCAAGAAACAGGTTGCACATCACTAAGCAACAACATTGTAGATACCACACTCACAAGCTAGCGGGTATCCCTCAAACCTCACTTCCTTTGCACCAACCACAAATTTAGGCAACTGTACCAATTATTTTTGCTTCCACTTCCTATTTCAGCCTGCCTTGCCCCAATCTACATGACATAAATGATTTGGACGCCGGTTGTAGTTCTCGTCCACAATCTTCCCCATGTTGCACCTCGACTTCCACTTCAGCCACCAACATTTATGCATATACTCCCTCATCTTCTACCACACCCAAACTACCATTGGAACTTCCTTCCTTTAGGCAAGCACAATGATCTTTCTGTAAAAGAATAGATACCTTTGCAAAGATGGATAATTTCTCTTTCTGTATGGAAAGCTACCTAAGAATCATTAGGAAAATGAGAGAGAAGAAATACGTATGCAATAGATGATTGCCCAAGAAAAATGGTCACCGCTTCTCTATCTGGAACAACCTGAATCTAGGCCATCAACCTACAATTTTTAAATTCCGTACACAATTGCAGGAAATGCATATTACAAGAGTCAATCCAATCTTACAAGTTAGCCAGGTTTGTGGGGGACAATACAAATACAATGGCCACACTATCAATTTCCCACAAAACATTGAATCTATTGTTAAATTACCTTCCACGACGTCTAGGCGAAGTGGACATCTTGCTTTTACAAAGAAAAGGGCAGAACCAAAAAAAGTACGATATTCTATGTCAGCAGATCATGTATTTTGCCAGGATGCACTCTAGTTCAAAATTACAAACAACGCTTACTACAAAAATGTTATGATTGATTATGGCGCCTTGCGCTCTTTACCAATTGAACCAACCAATGTTTCTTCCATCTTGCAAACTGTTGAAATAAATAATCCCCCCCATCAAGAGGAAATTCCCCTTGTATCTGATCCTGATGAATTTACATCACCCAATAGCCAATCCCTTCCATCATCCTTTGTCCCAGTTTTTCCCTAATTCAGGTACTCAAGAGAAAGAAATTCAAACGGTTCTTATTTGGGTTCAACAAATAGATCACCATTATCATTGCCTTGGCCTGAAATCAGCCTTTCCCCAATCAATGAATACAACACAAAAGGCTTGTTTTCCATGGATTTCCCAACCTTGTTTCCCGCAGGTTCAGCCATGTCAAAATAGCCTCACATGAAAGAGGTACAACTTCAAGAATACGGACTGCACATATTCCGTTACTTTGACAACCATTTCGGAGCACACCCCAGGTTCAAGTATTTTTTTTCTCAATCTCATCATGCGTCATCATAGCCAAGAAAAAACTTCTGTCTTCATGAGATGAGATATCCTTCAAAACATTTCAACAACTATAAGTGACCTATGACAATGCCTTCAAGCTAATCCAAATGATGCATTTCCACAAAATCTTATGTGGTTTAGCACGGGACTTCGTGAAACTAGGTATTTCTGGTTGAAAAGCAAAGGTGAACTTTCCAATATAGTTGAATAACTAGCAACACTAACTTTGTTATTCACTTTAAGTGTTGTTGACACCAAATGGTCGGACATCCATAGTGTGATGCCTAACACTAGCCCTATAGATCCTCGCGCAGCACAACAATGGAGGAACCTTAACATTATCTCCAATCCTCATCAAGTTTCTACATACCTACACTAAAGATTCACGGTATTCCACGAAGAGGTCTTGCAAAAATACTTAGGAGCAACATACTACTGGTATACATAAAAAATGTCTCTTCCTTTATTTTCTCTTCCACAAAGCTTCGTTATATTTTTTCATCTCTTTTCACGTATGAATGGTAGCATAACCCTTCCTCCTACTTATTCATCTCTTTCCAGGCACGAGTGACAAGAGGATCCACACACGTGCATGGGTTCCTTTGGATTCCAGAAGCCCCAAATGTGGAGACAATTGACTGGAGTAACACGTCTGCTGTCAACCAAGTTAGAGAGTACTTCAAAAAACTTGTTTCCGCATGGAATCCCCATTCAATTTCATGTAGATCAGAATACATTCACCATCCACTCCTAGATGATCCATGCTTATTAAAGACATCTGAAATGTTGGCAACCGACCCTCTTTGAGACTTAGAAGAAATTCTAAATCAAGTGCAAAGGCATACCAAATGCTCTGAACGTACATGCCTGCATAAAAAACAAAATGGCATGGAATGCAGATATAAAGCACCCTGGGAACTACTTGAACAGTCATCACTAGGAGTCAATGAAAAACACAAATTCCAATACATGCCAGCTAGAAATGATGACAAATTGAATATCCACAACCTTGCTATGTTAGTCTTATTTTGCTATTTTTTGATGTTGATTATTCTTTCCCTGTGTTATAGGACGGTTCTTATTACTGACATGGACAACATCATCTCCACCTGGCCAAGGAAAGGAACACTTGTTCACATCCTTGAACATATTTTATGAGGCAAATAAATAGTATATGAATCAATGCCCCATGCACACACTTAGTAGTCTCCAAACACACCTACATGCGATAAATACACTATTGCAAATAGTGAAAAAATTGCACAGACATTTTTGCTTTGACTTTAACGTCAAGGATCTGGACTATAGAAGGTAGGGATCTTGCTAAAAAAACTCTTAGAGAGTACCAAAATACAAGGGATAGTGGCGACATCTTCACCTTTGATTTCGTGGACAAAAAAGGTGAAGAAATAAGAATCACTTCTTTCAATGATGCTGCAAACAAATTCTATGCACAAATAGAAAATGCAGGCATATACAATATATCTAATGGCAGAGTGGGTAAAGCAAATTGTTCTTACAACCATTTAAACAACGAATTAGAAATTTTCTTGCTTCCCTCATCTACTGTCACTCCTGCAATTGAACTACAAAATGATGTTCCCCTCCACCACTTCCACTTCAAAGAGATAAAAGATATACCATCCATCCCTACACGCTCAATGGTGGACTTAATTAGTGTTGTGATGGTCATTTCTCCTTGCTCGACCGTTCGTCGTAGAGATAATTCTGAGGCTATAAGGAGAACATTGTTAATGTGAGATTTGTCCAGCTTCAGTATCTCTGTGACCTTATGGGGCCGACATTTACACTATATTTGTGAAGAGTTATAAGAGATACTCTCAGTTCCAGATTTTCCAGTCTTGGCAAAAAAATATGACCATGTTTCAGATTTCAATGGCACAATTGTTGACACCATTTCTGCTTCAAAATGCTACGTAAACCCTCTGATTTCCGAAACGCAAGCTCTCCACGATTGGATATTTTCACCAATATCACATGTTCCATGCCTATCAGTCACCAATAAAGATGGGCCTCCACAATCTATGGTTACTAATGCTACTTTATTAAAAAATTTAGAGATGGGAAATTTCAAAACCAATGAGTGGGTGACTGTTGAAGCTGAAGTATCGAACACCAACATAGATAATTTCTTCTACATGACTTGCTCAACAACAGTCAATTGCAAACAATGTAGAAAAAAGGTTGAGGAACAAACATATGGTAAATGGTTTTTCAAAAAATGCAATATTCATGTTTAAAATTGTAATTACAAGTATGCTCTACGTATGGATTTGAAATATGCTACAGGGGAATTGAAAGGGGTTACTAATGTTGATGACACTGCAAAAATGATGATGGGAATTTCAGCTGCAAACTTGCAATTTATATGCATTGATAATGACGCCACACATGAGAATTTTGATCATGTCATTGGACATGATTTCCTCTTCACTCTTTCTCTTAAAAAGGAAACATACAACGGAAAAACCCAGTTAAAATGTGTTATTCTTAAGTCGAAGACGACATGACATATCCTACAAATTCCACCACATGAGTGTTCTACATTTTGTTAATGCACAAATCCTCCCTTTGCAACTACACTCTTTCTACATTCCTTTTTTCCCATAGTACCTTTTCCAAGTTCATCTTTGAAAAAAGAATATTGTAACTTGAATATTGTATGTATTCCAACAATATAAAAAACAAATATTATTTGTATAAATTAACTAGGGTCGTCCACTAAGTTGTAATTCCTCTACAGTATTTGTCATATCTCCCTCATATATGATTATGAATGAAATTGTTTCATGTTGCTTTTGTACAAAATCGGTCGTTTGTTGTCATTTCCCATGTGTACAATTGTATTTATTACTATCTTCTCGACCAAAATTTAATGTTTACATCTTATCATGCATGCACATTTATATTTACGTTTCAATAATTAGTTATACACTAATTACTTATACACTAATTACTTCTTGCTCATCAAATTTCTTGCAGAAAACTCCAACATTCAATTTCATAACTTCTAAATATCTCCTCCTCAAACAAGGGAGCGTAAACAAGTGTGTTATGCAAGAGACAGGTTGCACATCACTAAGCAACAACGTTGCAGATACCACACTCACAAGCTAGCGGGTATCCCTCAAACCTTACTTCCTTTGCACCAACCACAAATTTAGGCAACCCTACCAATTATTTTTGCTTCCAATTCCTATTCCAACCTGCCTTGCCCCAATCTACATCAAATAAATGATTTGGACGCCGGTTTTAGTTCTCGTCCACAATCTTCCCCATGTTGCACCTCGAATTCCACTTCAGCCACCAACATTTATGCATATACTCCCTCATCTTCTACCACACTCAAACTACCATTGGAACTTCCTTCCTTTAGGCAATCACAATGATCTTTATATAAAAGAATAGATACCTTTGCAAAGATGGATAATTTCTCTTCTATATGGAAAGCTACCTAGGAATTATCAGGAAAATGAGAGAGCAGAAATACGTATGCAATAGATGTTTGCCCAAGAAAAATGGTCACCGCTTCTCTATATGGAACAACCTGAATCTAGGCCATCAACCTACAATTCTTAAATTCCATACACAATTGGAGGAAATGCATATTACAAGAGTCAATCCAATCTTACAGGTTAGCCAGGTTTGTGGGGGACAATACAAATACACTGGCCACACTATTAGTTTCCCACAAAACATTTAATCTATTGTTAAATACCTTCTGCGATGTCTAGGAGAAGTGGACATCTTGCTTTTACAAAGAAAAGGGCAGAACCAAACAAAGTACGATTTCTATGTCAGCAGATCACGTGTTTGGGATTCATTCTAGTTCAAAATTACAAACAATGCTTACTACAAAAATGTTATGATTGATTATGGCGCCTTGTGCTCTTTACCAATTGAACCAACCAATGTTTCTTCCATCTTGCAAACTGTTGAAATAAATAATCCCCCCCATCAAGAGGAAATTCCCCTTGTATCTGATCCTGATGAATTTACATCACCCAATAGCCAATCCCTTCCATCATCCTTTGTCCCAGTTTTCCCTAATTCAGGTACTCAAGAGAAAGAAATTCAACGGTTCTTATTTGGTTCAACAAATAGATCACCATTATCATTGCCTTGGCCTGAAATCAGCCTTTCCCCAATCAATGAATACAACACAAAAGGCTTGTTTTCCATGGATTTCCCAACCTTGTTTCCCGCAGGTTCAGCCATGTCAAAATAGCCTCACATGAAAGAGGTACAACTTCAAGAATACGGACTGCACATATTCCGTTACTTTGACAACGATTTCGGAGCACACCCCAGGTTCAAGTATTTTTTTCTCAATCTCATCATGCGTCATCATAGCCAAGAAAAAACTTCTGTCTTCATGAGATGAGATATCCTTCAAAACATTTCAACAACTATAAGTGACCTATGACAATGCCTTCAAGCTAATCCAAATGATGCATTTCCACAAAATCTTATGTGGTTTAGCACGGGACTTCGTGAAACTAGGTATTTCTGGTTGAAAAGCAAAGGTGAACTTTCCAATATAGTTGAATAACTAGCAACACTAACTTTTTTATTCACTTTAAGTGTTGTTGACACCAAATGGTCGGACATCCATAGTGTGATGCCTAACACTAGCCCTATAGATCCTCGCGCAGCACAACAATGGAGGAACCTTAACATTATCTCCAATCCTCATCAAGTTTCTACATACCTACACTAAAGATTCACAGTATTCCACGAAGAGGTCTTGCAAAAATACTTAGGAGCAACATACTACTGGTATACATAAAAAATGTCTCTTCCTTTATTTTCTCTTCCACAAAGCTTCGTTATATTTTTTCATCTCTTTTCACGTATGAATGGTAGCATAACCCTTCCTCCTACTTAGTCATCTCTTTCCAGGTACGAGTGACAAGAGGATCCACACACGTGCATGGGTTCCTTTGGATTCCAGAAGCCCCAAATGTGGAGACAATTGACTAGAGTAACACGTCTGCTGTCAACCAAGTTAGAGAGTACTTCAAAAAACTTGTTTCCCGCATGGAATCCCCATTTAATTTCATGTAGATCAGAATACATTCACCATCCACTCCTAGATGATCCATGCTTATTAAAGACATATGAAATATTGGCAACCGACCCTCTTTTAGACTTAGAAGAAATTCTAAATCAAGTGCAAAGGCATACCAAATGCTTTGAACGTACATGCCTGCAAAAAAAACAAAATGGCATGGAATGCAAATATAAAACACCCTGGGAACTACTTGAACAGTCATCACTAGGAGTCAATGAAAAACACAAAGTCCAATACATGCCAGCTACAAATGATGACAAATTGAATATCCACATCCCTGCCATGTTGTCCATCTAGAGATCCAATGTTGATTGCTAACCTGTCCTCTCTAATCATGCAGTCCTAAAGTATATTGCTAAATATGATTCCAAAGCAGAGCAACATTTTGAATCATACCACAAAATTCTCTCAAGAATATCTTCGACAACTGATCCCCATCAACCAGCCAAGGTTTCCTTCTAAAAAATGCTTACAGATAATGTCATTGATCGTGACATAAGCGCCCAAGAAACATGTCACATGCTACAAAAGTTGCCTCTTTTTCTTTGTAGCCGATCCTTTGTTTCATTGAATGTTGGAAAGAAAATTTTACGTCGCATCTCTCAAACCAATCACCCAGACGCCGAGCCAACAAATTTCATAGACGCATACATAAAACGTCCTAGCCATATGGAATCAATTACACTTATCGAAGTAGCCAGAAGCTGGTCTCACAACAATGTTCGAGCAGGTGAAAATGGAAGCAACGATCAACATATGCTATTGTACGCGCCTCCCCTAGATTTTGTTCCATCCCCAATGACCATTCCCGTTCCTTTGAACTCTTCTGTTGGAGTGAAGTTCTTCTCTACAAACCTTTTTGCAATATCCCCACAAACATTGGAACCACATCAGAGCAAGTCATTTCCAACTGGCTATTACTTAAAGAATTTTATCATCCTTGGCATGTCAAACGCATCTCCATATCAAATGATTCCTCTTCCTCTGACAAATCCCCTTTAGATTCTGAAATTTTAGGTCCCACTCAACTGCATGTTGAATGGGAAATTTTATCCCAATTAAATCCAGCTAATTCCATGTGCCTTGACAAGTTCAACATGTTAGGCCTTCAAGACTTTGACTTGTATCACAATTGGATCCAAAATGATGTACCACTTCATTTACATGAAGTTTCCTCGTCATTCATCGATATGTCCAAAAACACTACAACAATCCCTTTCCACATGAAAAATTCCACATCCAACACGACATCTTTCTCTCTAGAACAACACCAAGATTTTAATACTATAGGCAACCATTACAAGAAAGGAATTATTTCACCCCCTCTAAAAATGATTATACATGGTATTGCAGGCACAAGTAAATCTTATTCATAAACAAAATCCGCAATGCATTATCCTCAACATGCTTGCAACAACCATCTCCTCTCCTAGTCATCACACCTACAGGAGTGGCTGCATTCAACATTTCTGCATCAACCATACACACTACGTTACACATTCCAATAAAAGAAATAAAACCACTCAAAGGCATGTCACTTTCCACTCTCCAACAATCCCTTCAACATGTTCGCTACATTTTCATTGACAAAATGAGCTTCATAGGCCCAACACTCCTTGCAAAAATTGACTTCTGTCTTCGTGAAGCCTTCCCCCACTTCAAATCAACTACTTTTGGAAACAGATCCATAATTCTCATTGGTAACCATGGCCAACTACCCCTGTCAATGACGTTCCACTTTACGTTGGCCACACCTACAGAAAAACCTATGGTTTATCTTCACAACATGCATCACACTTACAACAATCTTTAGGCAACAAGGTTCAAATGATGCCCAAATTTCCTTTTGGCAGCTACTACTAAATATCATAGATGGAATTCCACTCCTCCATGACTGGAAAACACTTATCCAATGAACAAACTCCCAAATATTTGTTGCCAACATAACACCTTTCCTTCTAGCTCCACATTTGTTTGTAACAAATGACCTTGTCGACCAACACAACCTCAACATGCTAAAATCCCTCAATTCTCTAATAGCACACTCTAATACTGAACAAACAAGGCACAACTATTCAAAGGAACATGATGACAAGCAACTCAAACCAACTATTCTCCTCTGTAAGCAACAAAAGGTTATGCTCACCGCAAATTTGTGGGTTGAAGCTGGACTTGTGAATGGCTCCATTGGACCCTTTATTGACATTGTCTACGCCCCGTCATCATCCCCTACAACTCTTCCACTTTTCATTGTAATCAACTTCAACAATACAATGGCCCTCATTGGAATCCACATTTCCCCACCCATGTCCCTGTACCCACAATCTCAAGAGGAAACCGCAGGCAACTTCCTTTAAAAATGGCTTGGGCACTTACAATCCATAAATAGTAAGGGCTTACTTTACATAAAGCAACTGTGGATATAGGTTCTTCAGAATGACCAAGGCTTACTTTCACCGCAATTTCTAGAGTCCCCTCCTTAAAAGACCTACGCATTTCACCCCCCTTCTCTTTCGAACGCTACTCCAAAATGTCCCTTTCCCGACACCCCCTTCAAAGAAAGGAGGAGGAATCACGACTACAAAATATTCAATTCACCACATCCGTAACTTAATCCACCCCAACCCATCCTCCCGCCCCCCTCCCACCACATTCATTCACATTGTTATTCCCCATTGCTCTGCTTCCGCTCTCAAATACGTAAGTAAACCTTCCAAAAAAAATTGGTGTCAATTACAAACTTTTAAAAAACGAGAACAAATTACATTATGCTTTACTTGACAATTGTGCAATCATAACTACAGGTTAAGGTCAACTCCTGAAGACGGTAAACGCTGTGGCGAAGTGACTTGCACAACATCAAAACGATGACAATTGCCAACACCTTTCCTATTTTCCTTTCTGTAAATTAGCTTTCTTACTCAAGTACATGTTACTCCTGATCTATAAACGATCCACTATGTAAAATATGTGTTGTTATGAATGAGAAAGCAATTACTTAACATTGTAAATAGAAAAATGCACAATCCGTCTAAAACAACATAGATTTCATAACCTAATGATTTTCAATACAATCATAGAAACCAACATGCACATTAATCAACTCAAAACCATCTGCATACACTTCATATTGCAATTACTACCTACGTCATGCTACACACCTGAGCCAAATATAACCCACATTTTGGAACAAAACACCCTCCCATCCCTTACAACATCGACATTGCACGCTTCATCGTGTGATTGCTAGTTTAAACAATTAAAATCTAGTTTATTAATTTAACACACATTATGTAACATAATTGCTACATTAAAACCACTTTCCATACGAAGATTTTCCACCACACCTCCTCCCTTAAAGTCTTTGTTGATCACTTGATATCTTTGTTTGAGATGGAGAAATGAGATTTGTTGCCACATAAGACAAACGATGGAAGGATTCCATATGCAATTATCATAGCTATGGAGCACCCCCACCTTAGCTTTTGTGGTGCCCAAATGACGACAACATTGATTTATGGAACAATGATAGTTCTATACCTATTGTAGGAGAGGGAAATATACTTCAGAGAGATTGTGTTGTGGAATTTGAGCCACGTTTCCTCTAGTGTAAGGATCTCTTCACCGCCACATGATATTATCTCAATCCCAACAAGGAGAACTTGGGTTTAAAGTTTAACCACGGCTAAAACTAGGAGAAGGGGATGTTTGAGGACAATAACAATCCTTCGTGCCCCTTATCTTTATATATACTATAAATGTGTACTCGTTTTTATATTGCATGCCTGGTTTTTCCTCTTTATGGACATAATTCTGAATCTGCCCAACTTCTGCATTTATCTATGACCTTCGTCAATAATTGAGGCAACGAGCTTCATAAATCTCTAGTGAACTAGCCCACCCAACAAGGCTTTAATCAGTTGTAAGTCAAAGCAAATGGCTTCTGGGTCTTGCCTATTGAATAGAGGTGCTGCAGTTGTTTTTATTGCAGATAAACCTCATGTTTTTCATTTCCACAAGCCTCAAGTTCATCATGGTACCACTTCAATGTCCAGAACAGGAAAAAATATCATGCCCTTATCAAGTTTAAGGTCATCTAAAGTACTTCAATGGAACACCCACAAGCCCAAGAATCCTCAATTCCTCTGTATGGCTGCTGTAAGCAGCACCCACCAGATAAAAAAAGAGACAGCCACAAAAGATGAGAGGGTGCAGCAAGTCCATACAATACAGGAATTTGATGAAGCTTTGAGGCTTGCAGAGAACAAGCTTGTAGTAGTAGAATATGCAGCAAGCCACAGCTTCCACAGCAGAAGGATATACCCATTCATGGTAGACCTGAGCAGGACTTGTCCAGATGTGAGGTTCATTCTGGTAATGGGGGATGAGTCCGAGCAGACCAAGGAGCTCTGTGCAAGAGAGAACATAACATCTGTCCCACACTTCAGCTTCTACAAGAGCATGGAAAAAATACATGAAGAGGAAGGCATTGGTCCAGATCAGTTGGAGGGTGATGTTCTGTACTATGGTGACACTGATGCCCCTATCCAGCAGCTCCACAGCAGGCAGGATGTGGAAGCATTGATCAACAAACATGTGGAGGATCACAAATTGATTGTTCTGGATGTGGGTCTCAAGCACTGTGGACCCTGTGTCAAGGTCTACCCAACTGTGGTCAAGCTTGCCAAGAAGATGACTGATACCACTGTGTTTGCGAGGATGAATGGAGATGAAAATGAAGAATGCATGGAGTTTCTGAGAGATATGAAAGTTGTAGAAGTGCCCACTTTCCTTTTCATCAGAGATGGAAAGATATGTGGAAGGTATGTTGGTTCTGGTAAAGGTGAGCTTATTGGAGAAATTCTGAGATACCAAGGAGTCAGGGTTACATATTGATTTTTTTTTGTAAAATTGAACATGAGAATTGAGCTGATTAAGGTGCATTTACCTGTACTTTCTGAATATTAATCAGAAAGTGAAATACAAGATTATTATATCTCAAATCTATTGCAGTTTGGTTTGTGCATCCACTTCTAATTTTTCAAAGCTATATATGAAAAACACTGGTTGTGCAATCATAGGCCTTCTTGCATATGGTAGTTTTTTAGTAACATCATTTGAGCAGGTTCTCAAACCAAATATGGAAAATGTATTAAACAGATTTTTATACCGTTTCTTTTTGCGGAGTGGATAACATAATTTCAATAGATTTTTACAGCATAAATGTGTTAGTTGAATTACCGGCCGAACTTTACAGAAGAAGGAATATAAATATCTTTTGAGTCACAGGTTACTCACATTAAATACAGTCAAAGGTGTGCGCGCACAAGCCTACCAACAGTCACCCGTGAAAATTCAGTTAAAGAAAAAGCACATTTTGGGAAAAGTTTAATTGATTGAAAATGTCACTGTTTATCATATTTGAGAGTGGCAGTGGCAGGTTCAGTCACATTTGGTTGTGGTAACCAAATATGAATCGCCTTGAGTTTACGTAGCAAATTTTTTTTGGAGAGTATTGAAGGATGGTCTTTGAATTTGGAAAAAGGATGGTTAAAAAAATTGGATAAATAGGGAAAAATAGTCTTATTAATCTTTTAGAGACTACTAAAAATCTTTTAAATAATATTGGAAAATGAAATTCTTTTGTAAGGCATCCTGGATTAGAGTTTATGAAGTCTTAAGTCTTAGTGTGTCTAAGCCTAGTTTCTTTAAGTCTATAATCGGTTTCCAGAAGCATTTGAATTGTTCAAGATTTGTGTAATGGAGTTTTGCTCTTACTATTAATAATATATTGAGTTTTTGAGTTTAAAAGATCCTTTGTTAGAATTTGTGGTATCAGAGCTGGTTTTTATCTTGCTCTTTCCTTAGTTCGACTGCGTCTCTTTGCTTTTTGTTTCTAGAGATTTCGTCTACAGCATTTCTGAATCCCGTAAGGCGCGCATTAGAGAACGCGGACCGTTTTTAGCCCTGGGTGAGGCGTGTTGAGGTCATATACGTTCTACATAAGACGCGGCGAAGGATAGAAACTTTGCGCCAGACGACATGGATACAGAAGCTTGGGTTGCATCGACTTTTGGACGTCAAGACGAAGACTGCGATGATGCATTCGTAAGTCTTTCGGATCTTATTCCTGTTAATGATGAAACTAATATTTCTGAAGAAGAAAATCCTCTTCCAGGATGGAAGCTCCTGAAGCTCCCCTACAATGAGGTTTACCATAAATCTAAGTCGTTTCATTTATTAGCTAGCATTGCTATTAGATCTCGTGAGTCCTGTATTCAGGTTAAAACCTTTGCCAAATCTGAATATGATATTCCTTTGATTTCGCCACAAGATCTAGCTTATTTAAAAAAGCAATCCACCTATAAGTTTGTGCAAATAGGTTGTGTGCAAGTCGGAATAACTCCTTTATTCCGTCAAGGATTAAATGCATCTGTTTTGTGTTGTTTGTTAGATACTCGCCATGAGAGTTTCAAAGACTGTTTGTTAGTTGCCTTACAAACCAGTCTTAGCAACGGACCCATTCATTTTAATGTGGTCCCTAACTATCCCGTATCTATACAGACTGACAATCTGTTAGATCAAGTTTTAAAGTTACATTTGCAAACCACAGGATTAAATATGAAACCAGGGTCTTCCCCATTAGCAATTTTTTATAGAATTATTTTTCGTCTTACTAATACTGCTCATCCTACTATAAAGCATGGCCCTTCCCAAGGAAGTAGTGTAGTCATGCATGCTAGTCTTACTGCACAAAAAATTGAGCCTGAAGTAGTACGCTGGGATAAAATTTGTGTGCCCCGTGAATGGACTATTTCCACAAAATGTGTTGTTGGGAGCACATCGTCTGTACAGTTAGCCTCCAAAGTCATTGAGGACAAAAGTAAGGCTACCATATCATTTAGAAAGTCTAACTCTATTAAACCAAGATTATCTGCATCTTCCTCTGCTCAGTCTTTCATGTCTGATAAAGAGAAAAATCTTGAGTCCGACTTTCCTCCTTATAGCCATCCTACCCTTGTACATGATCCAAACACAGACTGTCTGTGGTGTGAACAATGTCAAGTCCTTGTACAGCAAAAATATATTCCTAAAAATGGTCCTAGTATTAGCATGAATTCTTGTTCATCTTCTTCACATTACCGGACTCTGCAAATGGCCAAATCTGTTCTTAACAGAGCCAAGATCTCCATGGATACAAAAAAGGCTTCAACCTCTCAGCCTGAGAATGAGTTTCCCATGGCTAAAGATTTTGAGATCTACACAGAGGATCGGCAGCAGCGCCGACAATACTGGTATCAATGACAGTTAGACTCCAAGATCGATCAATCAGAGTGTTCTCACATGATGAACTGGAATAACAGAGCCACAAGAGCTATTCAGAATCAAGCCCTGTCTCAGAATGAAAAGCTTAAGAGAATGCAGGATACTCTTAAAGCTATAGAGCTCCACCAGCGTGGAGAAATACAATCTGCTGTCTCTTTGTTGAATAAAAAGATGGATAATTTATCTACTAATGTGCAACAGCTGACCTCTAACTTGCAGCAAGTTCCAGATCAAGTCAGCAATAATTTGCAAGCCCAGATCCAACAATCTGTTCATGCTGTATCTGAAGGATCTGAGAAGCAAGTAATTGACAGTATTCAAACTGTCAATGAAAAAGTAAATACTTTGTGTTTTTCTGTTTCCGAGATCGAGCATCATTTTCCTGCTCTTACTACTGCTGTCAACAAAATTGAAAGTTCTCAATCTGATAAAAGCAGTATCTCTTCAAGCAGCCAAGGACCCAGTCCAGATTGGTCCAAGGCCATTACTTGGGCACAAGTTGCCTCAATGAAGTCACCCTTCAGTCAACAAAAAGATGGTGACAAGAAAATCGGCATGACACGATTGACAGAAGAAGCTGCTGAAAGCTTCATGGACACGGCTGAAAGCTCTACACCTCCCATACAAGGTTCAATCAGAGCTTTAAATTTCCAGCCCAATTTCTACAAAGTTGAATGTAAGACTGCCGATGAGATCAGAGAAATGACCCATGGCATGATTGGCTGGGCTAACACCCAAGTTCTACAATTTGGTAAGCATGACAAAGATATTGCAGGTATCATTGCTAACGGTTTCGTTGGCATACTCAAAGAGTGGTGGGATGTTGTTCCTCCCCACATACAAAACCAAATCATCAATGGTGTTGGTGAAGAAGGCGCCGAAAAAGTTGGCGGTGGAACTGCCAGTTTGACAGCTGCTATAATCGCAGAATTTATCGGCACAGTCGAAGATGAAAAAAGACTGTGTACTCTTGAGTTTCTAAGAGCTCAACTCTGCGACATGTCCAAAGTTAAAGAGTACCAATGCTACATGCAAAAGCTCCTATATAATTCAGGTACTCCATTTAACTCTACAATGAAATTAAGGTATGTGGAGTCTTTTCCTTCATATTTCTCCACTGAATATAAAAAAGCCATGCACAACTATACTGACACTGATTTAACCTTTGGAAGGATAAATCAGATTATTACAGAGACTAATCAATGTTTCTATCTCGAGAAAAAGGCCAAGAAGGAAGCTATTAGAGCTGAAAAAATATTAGGAGTCAAATTTTGTTCTACTCAAATAGAAAATCAATTTGGTTGTCCAGCTCCTAATCCTTCCCGCCATAAGAAATATAAGAAGCATTCTTCCCGCTTCAAGAAATCTGTTAAATGCACAGACTATGCATCCAAGCCTTTCAAGCCCCATAGAAAATTCTTTAGAAGAAAGAAATATTTTCCCAAAAATAAAAAGATTGAGTGTTTCATCTGTAAGGGAAATCACTACAGTCGGGATTGTCCCAAGCAAGGTCAGAAGGCCTCTGCAAAGGCCAAAGTAAGTTTTGTTCAGGAGCATTCTCTAGATGAGGACACATATGTGCTTATATCTGATACAGAGAGTTGTGAATCAGATGTTGAGTTCTCTAAACTCATGATTGCTACAAATCAAGTATCCACATCTTCCTCTGAAGATGAATTTTCTAATTCAGATCAAGGGTATGACTCATTACCCAGTTTTCATTGTAACATGATTAGGAGTTCATATGAGCATCCTTTTATTGCTCCTAGTTCCATTGTGCTGAAGGAAAAGTTGGATACACTTCAGCAAGAGCTCACAAGGTGCCCCCCGCACATGGTCAATCGCCATTACTCTTTGTAGGCACAAATTTATGAATTACAGAATCAGTTGGATGCCAAAATCCAACAAGAAAATTGTGAGGACACTCAGCTAGCTTCATAAAGATCTTCTGCTCCTACAACTTCTTTTGCACCATATCAGTTTTCTCTTCCTACGGGTTGTGGCTATGGACATCTAACTCGAAAACCATTTTCTCCAAGCTTTGGACGAGGACGTGGAACCAGTCACAGATCTTTCCCGTTTCTTTTCCCTGAAGAGAATATTGCAGATGAAGAAGTTCACTGTGAACCTCCAGCCCCTGTTTCTAATCCAGTACCTGCCGTTAGCACTCCAGAACGAAAATGGTGGAGGCAAGCACGTATCTCTCTTCTTGAAAGAGCCATTCAAAAAGCCACTGAAGAATTTCAGTCATTACTTCAAGAAGAAGAATCAACAAACAATGCTGATACTAAAGAAGATGTCGATAGGCTGATCATGGAGAAAGCCTATGACCAATATGATGCAGAACATCAAGCTGATGTAAGTACTGTAAGAACTTCCTGCAATCCATTTTGTAAAGTTCAGATTTGTATTCCAAATATCAAACCATATACTTTGGATGCAATGGTTGACACTAGCGCAGAAATCAGTTTGCTAAAAGAAAAAGCTATTCCAAGTGATTGCTGGGTTCCTGACTTTCTACAAGTAAGTTTTGATTCAAATAAAGTCATTTCTAAATGTTTTGCTTACATTCCTGTTCAGTTAGGGCAAGTTCAAATTGTCTTTAAGGTTCATCAGTTTGACCTTCTCCATTATGATATGCTTCTTGGGTCAGATAACCTTAATAACCATATGCCCTATACCATCTGTGAAACAGAGATCCGTTTCCCTCAGGGATCTGTCCCAAGACTTCTGTCTTACCAGTCTATTGTTCCATCTATGCCAAAGCCCAGTAAGGCTTCCAATAATGACTGGTTACACAAGTCCATCTCTTTAAATACCTCTGTCATTGATTCCATGATTTCCAAAATTAAAAATGACTGTTCCTTTGATAATCCACACACCTTTGTCCATCGTAAAAAGCATTATTGTCAGTTGGAATTTCAGACAACCACTCCTCCAAAGTTTAATTCACACCATATTGGCATGTCTCCCTCTGAACGTATAGAATGCCAAGCTGAAATTGATAATCTACTCAAGGGTGGATTTATTCAAGCATCTAGGTCCCCATGGACGTGTCCTGCGTTTTATGTTAATAAAAGGAGTGAGCAAGTGAGAGGTAAGAAGAGACTTGTTGTCAACTATAAACCTTTGAACAAATATATTCTGCCAGTGCAACATCCTATCCCTAGCCGAGATGATTTGCTAACTCGGATTCATGGCAGTAAGGTTTATAGCGAATTTGATTTAAAATCTGGTTTCTGGCAAATCTTCCTAAACAAGGAAGATACTTATAAAATTGCTTTCAGTATCCCGGGTGGACAATATGAATGGACTGTATTGCCATTTGGTTTAAAAACCGCCCCATCCATCTTTCAGAAAAAGATGGATCAAATATTTGGTCACCTCACCAAATTCCTCATTGTGTATATCAATGATATTCTTGTATTCTCTCAGAATACCAAAGAACATTTGGAGCATTTGGAGCAATTCTACCAGACTGTATATTCTAATGGATTATGTCTCAGTCCCACAAAGATGGAAACCTTTAAAGACACAGTACAGTTTCTGGGTATTACTATTTCAGATGGAGCCATACTTCTGCAGGAGCATATTGTTTCTAAAATCAGTTTGTTTCCTAATGAACTAACTGATAAAACACAACTACAAAGATTTTTAGGTTGTGTTAACTATATTGTTGGATTTTATCAAAATGTGGCTGCAGATAGATTACTCTTGAACAAGAGGCTTCGCAAAAATGCCCCACAATGGGATTCTGCTATGACCAAAGCCATTCAAAGGATTAAGCAGTCCTGCCAGACTCTCCCATCTCTGTCTATACCTGGTTCTAGTTTCAAGATCATCGAGACAAATGCCTCAGAAGATTCTTGGGGAGAAATCCTCAAAGAACAAAAAGAGAATGATACAGAGCACATTTGCAGGTATGCCTCTGGATCTTTTAAGGGTCCTGAGTTAAAGTATCATTCTAGTCATAAGGAAATTCTTGCTGCAAAAAGAGCCATCCAATCCTTCTTGTTTTTCATTCAGCATGAAAAATTTCTGTTAAGAACTGATTTACATCATTTCAAGGGAAGGTTGTATAAAGGTGACCCAACAAATAAGACAACTTATGGTCGTCTTCAGCGATGGGCTCAATAGTTTGATGGCTACGACTTTGATGTCGAACATATCTCTGGAAAAAAGAACGCTCTCGCAGACTTTGCTTCTAGAGAGCTTGTTCAGCATAAAACCATCAACGTTACTCAAATTGTTCATGAATACCTTCATCTGGTTTGGGACACAGCCACCTGTTTTCCTATGGTAAGATCTAAAGAAGTATGTGATCAAAGAATGTCCCAAGAAGCAGAACAACTGCTTACATCCAGAGACATTATTTCAGTCTCTCATTATAATATGACAAAAGTTGCTAGCAAGTTTGTTGATCCAGACATTCCAACTTCTGATTTTCATACCAGACAAGACCCTATGGTCTTTTGTAATTTGAAATGGCCATGGCGCCATTCAAGAGAAACAGAGCCTACTCATGACACATCACCTGTTGAAGGAATTCTTCTTTGCCAACTTATTCCAAAGCCAAACACATTATCGCGTTTTGAATTTTCAAGGCTCTGGCCCGAAGGTGATCCACTCACAAATGATGCATGTAATCGACCAAGTTGACCAAGAGACCAACAATACATCTCAGCTTATCATAAGTATTTCTTGATTAAGTTTTTGCCAACTAAGCTATCTAACAGTCCTCTGCTGAATCCAAGTCCAGACACTGTTAGAAATATTATTATTAATTGTAAAATTCCCTGGTATGTCAAGATGAAATATTATGTTATTACTAACACCATGCAGGGTCACCATTCCAATCCGAATGGAGCTCTCTGGAGGAAATTCTACATACATCATATCATGAATGTACCTCCTCCTGCACCAGGATACCCTCTACGTATCCCTGATCAATATCTCTACCCAACATGAGCATATCTTTGTAGAGATACAGACGGGACCCAAAATGTTTCAAGACTTTGGTACGAGCGCAACACGTGTCTTCTTTTTCCTGTTGAAGAACGTGCAATAATTCCTACTGAAGATTCATCCTCATCTTCTGATGATGATGCCGGGCCCAACATTTTGTATAGTCCTTAAAGCTAGATGACAGGCTTGTTGTCATCAGTGCAATAAACAGTGACGTGAAAACTCACTTTATGTAAAAAGTGGACCTCCCCACGTTCTAAAGGTGCTATTACGAGTGGCATGTACTCGTCTTGTCGGTTGGGTGGAAATCTTTTGGTAACCTGAGTTACCAGTTCCCGGTCTTTAGGTTTCTAGGTTGCTGGTGATTTTCTGCTCTCCTTTCCTATTTAAGGAAGAGGCGGGTTCATTGTAAGGCATCCTGGATTAGAGTTTATGAAGTCTTAAGTCTTAGTGTGTCTAAGCCTAGTTTCTTTAAGTCTGTAATCAGTTTCCAGAAGCATTTGAATTGTTCAAGATTTGTGTAATGGAGTTTTGCTCTTATTATTAATAATATATTGAGTTTCTGAGTTTACAAGATACCACAAATCCAACAAAGGATCTTTTAAACTCAAAAACTCAATATATTATTAATAGTAAGAGCAAAAATCCATTACAAAAATCTTGAACAATTCAAATGCTTCTGGAAACTGATTACAGACTTAAAGAAACTAGGCTTAGACACACTAAGACTTAAGACTTCATAAACTCTAATCCAGGATGCCTTACAATGAACCCGCCTCTTCCTTAAATAGGAAAGGAGAGCAGAAAATCACCGGCAACCTAGAAACCTAAAGACCAGGAACTGGTAACTCAGGTTACCAAAATATTCCCACCCAACCGACAAGACGAGTACATGCCACTCGTAATAGCACCTTTAGAATGTGGGGAGGTCCACTTTTTACATAAAGTGAGTTTTCACGTCACTGTTTATTGTACTGATGACAACAAGCCTATCATCTAGCTTTAAGGACTATACAAAATGCTGGGCCCGACATCATCATCAGAAGATGAGGATGAATCTTCAGTAGGAATTATTACACGTTCTTCAATAGGAAAAAGAAGACGTGTGTTGTGCTCGTACCAAAGTCTGGAAACATTTCGGGTCCCGTCTGTATCTCTACAAAGATATGCTCGTGTTGGGTAGAGATATTGATCAGGAATACGTAGAGGGTATCCTGGTGCAGGAGGAGGTACATTCATGATATGATGTATGTATAATTTCCTCCAGAGAGCTCCATTCGGATTGGCATGGTGACCTTGCATGGTGTTAGTAATAACATAATATTTCATCTTGACATACCAGGGAATTTTACAATTTATAATAATATTTCTACCAGTTTCTAGACTTAGATTCAGAAGAGGATTGTTAGACAGCTTAGTCGGCAAAAACTTAATCAAGAAATACTTATGATAAGCTGAGATGTATTATTGGTCTCCTGGTCGACTTGGACGATTCCATGCATCATTTGTGAGTGGATCACCTTCTGGGCCAGAGCCTTGAAAATTCAAATCTGCCACAATGTATTTGGCTTTGGAATAAGCTGGCAAAGACGAATTCCTTCAACAGGTGGTGTGTCATGAGTAGGCTCTGTTTCTCTTGAATGGCGCCATGGCCATTTCAAATTACAAAAGACCATAGGGTCTTGTCTGGTATGAAAATCAGAGGTTGGAATGTCTGGAAACAAACCTGCTAGCAACCTCTGTCATATTATAATGAGAGACTTGAAATAATGTCTCTGGATGTAAGCAGTTGTTCTGCTTCTTGGGACATTCTTTGATCACATACTTCTTTAGATCTTATCATAGGCAAACAGGTGGCTGTGTCCCAAACCGGATGAAGGTATTCATGAACAATTTGAGTAACATTGATGGTTTTATGCTGAACAAGTTCTCTGGAAGCAAAATCTGCTAGAGCATTCTTTTTTCCAGAGATATGTTCGACATCAAAGTCGTAACCATCAAACCATTGAGCCCATCGCTGAAGACGACCATAAGTTGTCTTATTTGTTGGGTCACCTTTATACAATCTTCCCTTGAAATGCTGTAAATCAGTTCTTAACAGAAATTTTTCATGCTGAATGAAAAACAGGAAAGATTGGATGGCTCTTTTTGCGGCAAGAATTTCCTTATGACTAGAATGATACTTTAATTCAGGACCTTTAAAAGATCCAGAGGCATACCTGCAAATGTGCTCTGTATCATTCTCTTTTCGTTCTTTGAGGATTGCTCCCCAAGAATCTTCTGAGGCATCTGTCTCAATGATCTTGAAACCTGAACCAGGTAGAGACAGAGATGGGAGAGTTTGGCAGGACTGCTTAATCCTTTGAACTGCTTTGGTCATAGCAGAATCCCATGCTGGGGCATTTTTGCGAAGCCTCTTGTTCAAGAGTAATCTATCTGCAGCCACATTTTGATAAAATCCAGCAATATAGTTAACACAACCTAAAAATCTTTGTAGTTGTGTTTTATCAGTTAGTTCATCAGGAAACAAGCTGATTTTAGAAACAATATGCTCCTGCAGAAGTATGGCTCCATCTGAAATAGTAATACCCAGAAACTGTACTGTGTCTTTAAAGGTTTCCATCTTTGTGGGACTGAGACATAATCCATTAGAATATACAGTCTGGTAGAATTGCTCTGCTCCAAATGTTCTTTGGTATTATGAGAGAATACAAGAATATCATCAATATACACAATGAGGAACTTGGAGAGATGACCAAATATTTGATCCATCTTTTTCTGAAAGATGGATGGGGCAGTTTTTAAACCAAATGGCAAAACAGTCCATTCATACTGTCCACCCCGGAATGCTGAAAGCAGTTTTAAAGTATCTTCCTTGTTTAGGAAGATTTGCCAGAAACCGGATTTTAAATCAAATTTGCTATAAACCTTACTGCCATGAATCCGAGTTAGCAAATCATCTCGGCTAGGGATAGGATGTTGCACTGGCAGAATATATTTGTTCAAAGGTTTATAGTTGACAACAAGTCTCTTCTTACCTCTCACCTGCTCACTCCTTTTATTAACATAAAAGGCAGGACATGTCCATGGGGACTTGGATGCTTGAATAAATCCACCCTTGAGTAGATTATCAATTTCAGCTTGGCATTCTATATGTTCAGAAGGAGACATGCCAATATGGTGTGCCTTAAACTTTGGAGGAGTGGTTGTCTGAAATTCCAACTGACAATAATGCTTTTTACGATGCACAAAGGCATGTGGATTATCAGAGGAACAGTCATTTTTAATTTTGGAAAGCATGGAATCAATGACAGAGGTATTGAGAGAGATAGACTTATGTAACCAGTCATTATTAGAAGCTTTACTGGGCTTTGGCATAGATGGAACAATAGACTGGTAAGACGGAAGTCTTGGAACAGATCCCTGAGGGAAACGGATCTCTGTTTCACAGATGGTATAGGGCATATGGTTGTTAAGGTTATCTGACCCAAGAAGCATATCATAATGAAGGAGGTCAAATTGATGAACCTTAAACACAGTTTGAACTTGCCCTAACTGAACAGGAATGTAAGCAGAACATTTAGAAATGACTTTCTTTGAATCAAAACTTACTTGTAGAAAGTCAGGAACCCAGCAATCACTTGGAATAGCTTTTTCTTTTAGCAGATTGATTTCTGCATCAGTGTCAACCATTGCATCCAAAGTATATGGTTTGATATTTGGAATACAAATCTGAACTTTACAAAATGGATTGCAAGAAGTTCTTACAGTACTTACTTCAGCTTGATGTTCTGCATCATATTGGTCGTAGGCTTTCTCCATGATCAGCCTATCGACATCTTCTTCAGTATCAGCATTGTTTGCTGATTCTTCTTCTTGAAGTAATGACTGAAATTCTTCAGTGGCTTTTTGTATGGCTCTTTCAAGAAGAGAGATACGTGCTTGCCTCCACCATTTTTTTCAGGAGTGCCAATGGCAGGAACTGGATTAGAAACAGGGGCTGGAGGCAGACGTTCACTCGAGTGAACTTCTTCATCTGCAATATTCTCTTCAGGGAAAAGAAACGGGAAAGATTCTGTGACTGGTTCCACGTCCTCGTCCAAAGCTTGGAGAAAATGGTTTTCGAGGTAGACGTCCAGCCACCGCGACCAGAAGGAAGAGAAAACTGATATGGTGCAAAAGAAGTTGTAGGAGCAGAAGATCTTTGTGAAGCAAGTTGAGTGTCTTCACGATTTTCTTGTTGGATCTTGGCATCCAACTGATTCTGTAATTCATAAATTTGTGCCTGCAGAGAGTAATGGCGATTGACCATGTGCGGGGGGCACCTTGTGAGTTCTTGCTGAAGTGTATCCAAATTTTGCTTCAGCACAATGGAACTAGGAGCAATAAAAGGATGCTCATATGAACTCCTAATCATGTTACAATGAAAACTGGGTAATGAGTCATACCCTTGATCTGAATCAGAAAATTCATCTTCAGAGGAAGATGCGGATACTTGATTTGTAGCAATAATGAGTTCAGAGAACTCAACATCTGATTCACAACTCTCTGTATCAGATATAAGCACATATGTGTCCTCATCTAGAGAATGCTCCTGAACAAAACTTACTTTGGCCTTTGCAGAGGCCTTATGAACCTTTCTTGGGACAGTCCCGACTGTAGTGATTTCCCTTACAGATGAAACACTCAATCTTTTTATTTTTGGGAAAATATTTCTTTCTTCTAAAGAATTTTCTACGGGGCTTGAAAGGCTTGATGCACAGTCTGTGCATTTAATAGATTTCTTGAAGCGAGAAGAATGCTTCTTATATTTCTTATGGCGGGAAGGATTAGGAGCTGGACAACCAAATTGATTTTCTATTTGAGTAGAACAAAATTTGACTCCTAATATTTTTTCAGCTCTAATAGCTTCCTTCCGGGCCTTTTTCTCAAGACAGAGACGTTGATTAGTCTCTGTAATAATCTGATTTATCCTTCCAAAGGTTAAATCAACGTCAGTATAGTTGTGCATGGCTTTTTTATATTCAGTGGAGAAATATGAAGGAAAAGACTCCACATACCTTAATTTCATTGTAGAGTTAAATGGAGTACCTGAATTATAGAGGAGCTTTTGCATGTAGCATTGGTACTCTTTAACTTTGGACATGTCGCAGAGTTGAGCTCTTAGAAACTCAAGAGTACACAGTCTTTTTTCATCTTCGACTGTGCCAATAAATTCTGCGATTATAGCAGTGGTCAAACTGGCAGTTCCACCACCAACTTTTTCGGCGCCTTCTTCACCAACACCATTGATGATTTGGTTTTGCATGTGGGGAGGAACAACATCCCACCACTCTTTGAGTATGCCAACGAAACCGTTAGCAATGATACCGGCAATATCTTTGTCATGCTTACCAAATTGCAGAACTTGGGTGTTAGCCCAGCCAATCATGCCATGGATCATTTCTCTGATCTCATCGGCAGTCTTACATTCAACTTTGTAGAAATTGGGCTGGAAATTTAAAGCTCTGATTGTACCTTGCATGGGAGGTGTAGAGCTTTCAGCCATGTCCATGAAGCTTTCAGCAGCTTCTTCTGTCAATCGTGCCATGCTGATTTTCTTGTCACCATCTTTTTGCTGACTGAAGGGTGACTTCATTGAGGCAACTTTTGCCCAAGTAATGGCCTTGGACCAATCTGGACTGGGTCCTTGGCTGCTTGAAGAGATACTGCTTTTATCAGATTGAGAACTTTCTATTTTGTTGACAGCAGTAGTGAGAGCAGGAAAATGCTGCTCGATCTCGGAAACAGAAAAACACAAAGTATTTACTTTTTCATTGACAGTTTGAATACTGTCAATTACTTTCTTCTCAGATCCTTCAGATACAGCATGAACAGATTGTTGGATCTGGGCTTGCAAATTATTGCTGACTTGATCTGGAACTTGCTGCAAGTTAGAGGTCAGCTGCTGCACATTAGTAGATAAATTATCCATCTTTTTATTCAACAAAGAGACAACAGACTGTATATCTCCACGCTGGTGGAGCTCTATAGCTTTAAGAGTATCCTGCATTCTCTTAAGCTTTTCATTCTGAGACAGGACTTGATCCTGAATAGCTCTTGTGGCTCTTGTTATTCCAGTTCATCATGCGAGCAGACTCTAGATTGCTCGATCTTGGAGTCCAACTGTCGCTGATACCAGTATTGTCGGCGCTGCTGCCGATCCTCTGTGTAGATCTCAAAATCTTTAGCCATGGGAAACTCATTCTCAGGCTGAGAGGTTGAAGCCTCTTTTGTATCCATGGAGATCTTGGCTCTGTTAAGAACAGATTTGGCCATTTGCAGAGTCTGGTAATGTGAAGAAGATGAACAAGAATTCATGCTAATACTAGGACCATTTTTAGGAATATATTTTTGCTGTACAAGGACTTGACATTGTTCACACCACAGACAGTCTGTGTTTGGATCATGTACAAGGGTAGGATGGCTACAAGGAGGAAAGTCGGACTCAAGATTTTTCTCTTTATCAGACATGAAAGACTGAGCAGAGGAAGATGCAGATAATCTTGGTTTAATAGAGTTAGACTTTCTAAATGATATGGTAGCCTTACCTTTGTCCTCAATGACTTTGGAGGCTAACTGTACAGACGATGTGCTCCCAGCAACACATTTTGTAGAAATAGTCCATTCACGGGGCACACAAATTTTATCCCAGCGTACTACTTCAGGCTCAATTTTTTGTGCAGTAAGACTAGCATGCATGACTACACTACTTCCTTGGGAAGGGCCATGCTTTATAGTAGGATGAGCAGTATTAGTAAGACGAAAAATAATTCTATAAAAAATTGCTAATGGGGAAGACCCTGGTTTCATATTTAATCCCGTGGTTTGCAAATGTAACTTTAAAACTTGATCTAACAGATTGTCAGTCTGTATAAATACGGGATAGTTAGGGAACACATTAAAATGAATGGGTCCCGTTGCTGAGTTGGTTTGTAAGGTAGCTAACAAACAGTCTTTGAAACTCTCATGGCGAGTATCTAACAAACAACAAAAAACAGATGCATTTAATCCTTGACAGAATAAAGGAGTTATTCCGACTTGCACACAACCTATATGCACAAACTTATAGGTGGACTGCTTTTTTAAATAAGCTAGATCTTGTGGCGAAATCAAAGGAATATCATATTCAGATTTGGTAGAGGTTTTAACCTGAATACAGGACTCACGAGATCTAATAGTAGTGCTAGCTAATAAATGAAACGACTTCGATTTCTGGTAAACCTCACTGTAGGGGAGCTTCGGGAGCTTCCATCCTGGAAGAGGATTTTCTTCTTCAGAAATATTAGTTTCATCATTAACAGGAATAAGATCCGAAAGACTTACGAATGCATCATCGCAGTCTTCGTCTTGACGTCCAAAAGTCGATGCAACCCAAGCTTTTGTATCCATGTTGTCTGGCGCAAAGTTTTTTCCCTTCGCCGCGTCTTATGTAGAACGTATATGACCTCAACACGCCTCACCCAGGGCTAAAAACGGTCTACGTTCTCTGATGCGCGCCTTACGGGATTCAGAAATGTTGTAGACGAAATCTCTAGAAACAAAAAGCAAAGAGATGCAGTCGAACTAAGGAAAGAGCAAGATAAAAACTAACTCTTGATTGTAAAATCTTGGACGTGTTCATAATTTAAATATTTATAGTATAAAATAATAATAAATAACATTAATTTTGTAAATCCTATATTTTAAGATTTTACCACCGAAAATACGAAGTTTTATATGGTTCAATGAAAAATACAGAAAACCTTTATAATTTTACCATATTTGGTAACTATGTCGGGAGTCGATCGACAAAGAATGCACTAATCTTTCAAGTTAAAACTCACATTTTCTCCTAACAGAGTCTACGCCCTCAAAGTCATAATTATGTTTTTTTATGTGAAGGTTCACGCGTGGGATGTGCTATACAATTTACGCTAATAAGAGTGTTATATCGTTGGTAGTTTTAGAAATTATAGGTTTTTTTGTTATATTGTAATATCTATTTATATTATTGTATCTTCAATTTCAATGACAATAATTTGAAAAGATTGTATAACTAACAACATGCGATGCGCCAATAGGTTGGTTATTAGCGTGGCTCATAGGCACGCATATTTATGGATGTATTAACCCGTCCCATTCTCAAATTCCCTAGCCAAAATACCCGTAGATATAGGTGCCTATCAGCAATTCGAAACAACTTTTACACATGTCGATTTTAGTTTCGTAATAAGAATCAAAAGTATAACTCCTACTATGAAATCACATCATAAAGTATATATTAAAATAATTATTAGAATAATAATATCTTTAAGGTGATGGTCTTGACTATATAAATCCTATTTATTTTTAATTAAGAGAATTGTTGTGTTAATATTTTGATATTTTTTACAAAAGAAGAGAAGTCCTCATATGTTCTTGTCATTGGACTGCAAGACATTTTTTCCTCTACAATTCAATCCAAAAGTGAAACACATAAATAAAAAGAACCACGACATGATCAAATTATTCCATATTTTCAAGGTGAGTAGAAAATTACAACAAACAAAATATTTGTATTTTTTATTTCTTGATTTATAATCCCCTCCTATATTAATATATGACCATCTCACACTTGTTAGCGAAAATTTCAAGGGGATTTATATGCGTTATAAATATATATATATATATATATATATATATATATATATATATATATATATATATATATATATAAACACAATAATGTAAGAAAAATAACATGATAAGTTAGATTCATTGTTCTTATAATCTTGTTGGATGAATACACAATTGATTAATGAGCTTATAAAGAAAAAGCTAAACCAAGTATTTTCATTTTAATGTTAAAAATTTATCTAAACTATGACATAAACAACAATTAGTAAATATAAATATTTTCAGATATCTTGCTCATAAACATAACATTGCAATATCTTAACACCTTTATAGTGAAATTCACCTAGAATGCATAAATGCATAATCCTTATAAGGAATTAACCTATACTTCCCACATGACCAACATAAAAACTAAATAGAATTACCGTAAAACCATAAACATATATTTTGAGGAGACAACGAGATTAAGGGCACCCTTAAAACATATGATATATATGTATAATACCAAAACATTGTAAAAAATTGTATAAATTATAACCAGATTTATGTGTTATCCATTGCCTATAATTTAGCCATGTTCTTCAAAAGCCATATACTTTAGGATGTGTTAAAGGTAAAATATTTTTGGTTGGTGCTAATAAAAACATAAAAAATGATTATAAAAAGAAGTCATAAATACTCTTTGATGTTGGTCATTTTGTTGAATCTTGTCCAAAAATATAGGAATCTCTTTTTGAAAAGAGGAACAGGTTTTCTACTTGGTGGAAAGGGCTAATTTCCTTCATCACTATGTTTGTGTCACTTTGGAGGGTCAAGAAGTGTTGGATGATTTGGTTAAAGATTTGGAATCCCACAAGAAACGTTCTATTAACCCAAGGAAGATGGATTTGTAGTCACCTAAAAAGGCTCCTTTGTTGCAAAGGACGGATCAAAAAATTGCTACAATTATGTCTTCTGCGACTCCTACCTCCTCTCCTAAAATGGCTACCAAATCCATTATGGCTTCTGCCCTAATGGTAATTGGTCAGTCATTTCTTTGAAAGATAAAAGTTTCATGTAAGGTTCTATGGGAGGTTCTACACGAGCTTGAGGAATGGGGATCAAAATTGTCCTAGCTATAGAAAATATGGGTAGTTATTAAAGCTGCAAACCTTTGTTACTATGCACAAATTTTTGATTTTTTAAGGACTACAAAATACCTGTTTTTATTACTGAAGATCTATTTTTGTTGCGAAAGACATATCCACTTGGTTTTTCTATGGTACATATTTTTTAAAAAATATTTTACAAAGTTTGGGTGTTTTTTACCTTTATTGTAACACTGATATTGTAATGACTATCTTCATGATGATTAATGAAAGGGCGAGGGACCCACTAACTATCTTATTTACCAATAAAAAAAATCTTTGACTACTTGGCAACCTCCATTTAAAATTTTGGAAAAAAAACACATTCCTAGATATAAATACATTGACATAGTAAAAAATAAATTGGGGATGTGGGGATTTAATGGCGTGTCATATCTTCACGATAAGTAAAATAGAATATATATACACACAACAATAGCCTTGCCACATCATCATTTTCTCCATGACAACACTATTTTATCTTGCTCACTTAATGTGGAATTATTTGTGTTAGGTAAGTAACAAAGGATTAAATATAGAGGGAGAATAAGTAAGAAACATGCACACTACTAACATTTATTTGTGGACAACAAAAGGATAAATTGTTGTGTTTGCACCTTCACATGTATTCCAAAATTTGACTTGCCTTGGACGAGGATGGATGTCATTCACACACACATACAACTTTATCTTTTACTTTTGGTACACTTATTAGTAGGTCACATCAAATTCATTGTTATTATTGTAAACGACTCAATTCTTACTTAGGCATAGTGATGTATCAGTTAGGGTTTCAATTTCCATAAAAAATGTTTGAATATTTAGTTTCTAGAAGATATAATGGTTAAATTAAATAGTTCAAGTAGGAGACAGTCATCATCCAAATTTATTTCCTAATAGTTGTGGCTATTAATAGAATTACCACCACTATAGGGCATAAGACAAACAAGTCGCATTGCATTTTCATCCAGGGGATTGAGCTCATTGTAGACACACCTATGGTGTAATAAAACCATAGTTTGAGAGTCAGATCATAGTTGTTCCTCTACTTGTTGAACTGATCATTGTGAAATCAAGTGTATGGATAGAAGAGAAAAATTCAGTGGGAGGTTATGCCATTTGAATTTAGTTATTGTTTGTTCCTACATATGTAGTAGAGAACTCAAAAATTGATCTTTTTTTAGTCATAATTAGCTAATGGATTTGCTAGGGTTTTTATGGTATGTTGTTATAGTGTAGAATTCAATTTTGTTGTCATACCACATTTTCATTATAGTTACAAGTTTGTTATTGCATACTTTTCATTTATTGAGCCCTTTTACAAAACCTAACCCTCAGGGAGTGTTTTTTATATGGATTTGCACAACCAAAGTCCAACTATTGCAACTATGATGGTACCTCTGGGAAATTAGCCACACAATTTTGTTTATAAAGGTGTTCCATGTGGTAATACCCCTTCTCCATATGTTATTTTACCTTATTTTTGAATTCGAACGCTTCTTGTTAATGGCTTAAACAACTTAGTTTGACATGTTACTTTGTCTAGAGTATTGCCTCTGAAAACATGCTAAAAAATTTGGTGTATTTTTCTTGGATCCAACATGGCATAAAGTCAATAGTAGTCCATAATATGGAACATAGGTTTTTTTATTGCATTTTCCCAACCCAATTGCATGTTATAACTATTCTACAAAATTCCTCAAATCGGTATGTTCAACAGATCACTTCTTCTGTTACATCCATGGAAAACTATAAATACCTAAATATAGACCTATCATAATTTACATATTTATCCTTGGAATTTAGCTCAACCCATGACTCAATGTACAATAAATTGCGTAATTACTACACATCCCTTAGTTAATAAACACTATTGGCCTCTAGATCACATTTATTATATGTCATTGACCAGTCAAAAGATCATTATCATAATATAAGCCACATCTTTAGACATCTAGCCACTATCTCCAACAAACATGTCACATTGTGCACTATACTTGAATGAAGTTATCCATATAGAAAAAAAGTCACTTGAATGACGAATTTATAATAAAAATATAACAACTAATTCGCAAGTTACACTAGTCGGTCATGTTTCATTTGAGTGAAAAGTCTTGTTACAACAATCATCTATATAAAAAAATTAAATAACCACATTCTAAGGGCTTCATACCACACATCTTTGGGATACTTAGAAGATCATAACAAACACCCAATTACTAAATCAATCTCTCAAGCATATTCAACTAACTCGAAGTCAACACAAATCATTAAAATATTATCTAGGCAATTTACAAAGCTACATCACACACCAACAATCATTGTGAGTATCAAATGTCCTAATAGGGTATTCATTGCAAAACACATTATGATATACATCTTGCATTCATTCACCAGTTGGGGAACTACAAAGGTTTGATACCTCTTAAGAGAATTACTACATAGGTGAAGGATACATGCACAAATATGGGTTACAAAATTTTGAACACATTTATGAAATAATAATAATATGTACACATTATTTTAATAGGGCTTGGAAATTACCAAGTGTAAAAAGCATATTCCTTATAGCACATATATGTTATAATGTGCACATGTTATATAACATGTATGCATTATTGACTAATACAAATTGATCTTTAATTATATTTATATATAATGTGTATGCATTATAACATGTATGAGTTACCTTTTTCCAACTGTAGGAAACCCTTTAGGGTTGGAAATGGCACAAATTTCCAAGCCAAAGGAATGAACATGTCATTTTTTGCATGAAATGTTTGCAATGTCGAAGTTCTAATTTGTGCATGGAGGGAACTACAAATTTCACTCAAATCATGACTATGATGAAAATAATTGTCCTCTTTATGATGATATATATTTTTTGAATTTTTGACCCACTACAAGGATACTAAATTCAAATATTTGTAAATATATATTCTTATGCTATTATATTGACAGAAAATACATTTCTAACTTTTTATATGTAATTTTTTATTCCTACATCTAAATTCAATAAAAAAGTATACATTTACATGCTAAACATAATTTTATACACATTTAGAAAATAATAATCTTATTTTCAATTAATGTTAAGGTAGTTATGAGGGATAACGCTTAACTAACTATTTTTAAGTCAATGTTAGGACCTATTTACTAGTAAAATTCCTTAATAAAAAATTATTTACAATAAAATTTAAAAAAAAATCCATAATGTACTAGATAACGTTATCTAGCTTTCTACTTAAGGATGTTAAAAAATACTAAACGATGCTAAAAAAAGTGAGGGGTGAATGATCACCTATAAACTGTGTTTAATCTAAAAAACAAGAGTACTTCCTTGAATTGTAACAATTTCTACCACATGTACTTCACCATTTTCAATTTTTTAATTGATTTGAAAATTAGACTCAAAATGTAACAATTCATGTTTGTATAACTTGTTCAAAATTTGAGTTTAAGTACCTCAAATAATCAATCAACTTGTACAAGTTTCTCAATTTTTAGTGAAACATGTCCACTTAAGACCCCCTTTTTGTAACGCATCTTCATGTACTTACCCTATGGTGGGTGCCACATAACCCAAAAGCGCTAATACATTTTTTAGGTCTCCAAGGAAAGAAGGAGGAGAATACATAATCAATAACATAAATGTGATTGCGGAAATTATAATCACATAAGATGAAGCTACCAACATAGAGGAACACAATGTTAGAGGAAAGATCCAGATTAGAGCCATGGAGGAGGAATTCAACCAAGCAATACAAAGTCACTCAGATGATTTTATCTAAGACAAATAACTTCATCCTACTCACAAAATTACACTCCTAGATTTTTGGGTAGCTTGATGATAGCCTACATACCCTTCCTACATATTTTCATATCAGTCTCATTCACATATAATTCTAGAACCAACGTAATCCTCTCAAACAATAGTTTTTTACATTCCTAGTTATCTCATCTATGCTAGTGTAATTTACTTTACTTTACCTTAATGTAATTTAGGATATAAATGTTTGATGTTTTCATTGTAACATGAGCTTATTTTATTAATACACAATTGTTTAATATATTAATTAGATAAAGCCTAATTCTAGTACTTTTTAGTGAGCCTGCACATTTCATTAACACACATCATGTAGACAAAAAATCACGCACTTGGGTACATTTCTAGGTCAATAAACATATACTTGCATTCATATGATTCCTAAGCAAGAAAACTAGTAATTGACAACTATTTTTGGCCTCTTTGCTTTTTTTTTGGTCTTTTACACCTTACAACCCAGTCAATACTTTGTTGCTTTATCTTTCTTGACTCTGGACACCAATGCCCAACCAGGACGCTAGCACTCAAGTGCCCTCATCCTCTCTAGGCTCCCTCGACCTATTTGTATCTTACTCACTCTCTTTGGGCCTCTTTTATCTTTTCAACATCTTATTTTCTTATGGGTCAGCCTTTTAGTTGTCAATTATGAAATTCAACAAAGTGAATTATATAAATACAAAGCTATGTGACCATAATAAAGGACCAAGATCTAAGCATCTATTATCATCACTTAAGGTTGCATCAAAAGGCATCTAAGAGCATAAAAGGCTTCCATCTATCACCCATTCAAGGGATAGGGGACTTCATTTTCTGCATACACGCATAGGAGGGGAAGTTCATTTTTCCCTCCACAGATGTATCTACATTGGTACATCTAGCAATCACCCGCTATCACATGCACTTGTTCAAGGGCTTCTTAAGGCACGATTCTATCACACACACACAAGAACTACATGGAGTTTGATATGTAGTGCAACACTTGGTTGTAATTTCACTATGTTGGGTGATTTTCGGGGGCAGTTTGACTCCTCATATTACATATCTTCTTTTTGGGATTTGATGTAGTTTGAGGGTTTTACAAGTTATCTTCTCTTTACAAGTTACAGGAAAATTTGGTGATCATCCAACAACATACAGCTGATCAAAATTGAAGGTTAGCGACATTGGTGTGACATGATAAAAATCAGTTCCTGGGCCCCTACAGTCACATGCTACTAGTAGAGGTCTCTCACGCCTAGGTGCCATAGTCCTGTTCTAGGCACCCTAGTCTCAACTCATTTAGCAGTTATAGGATTTTTTTGTGTTCGAGTATGAAATTCTTCTCCTCCTATTCATCAATCTTCCAATCCATAACAATTCGGGATCAAGTGTGAAATTAACTAAGTATTATCCCCTCTCTCTTGCACTTAGGGTTTTATTTTTATCTAGCTTATTTCTTGTGTCATATTTTTACTTTAGCATATATTTATCATGTACGTGACTTTGAAATTAGGATTTCACAAATTCTATATTTGTTAAATCATTTGGTGAACCCCACTTGTGATCGGTCGTTCGGATCCTTCTTTTACACACTATCTTTTCTTTCATGTCTCCTAAGGTTTCTCAAGTCTCCTTCCATCAATTTCTTCAAATAGACCCACCTTGCAAAGATGTTCTCCTAAAATCCCTAGACATTATGTATCTTCTTAGTGATACAACACGTGTTCTCTTGGTCCTAATTCCAATCAATCTATTTGCAAGTCAATTAAAGTTGTACATTATGTATTTCAAGATAAATTTTAGGCTATGGAATCCATGATTACATCCCTTAAATCTGAAATCCAACATCTTAAGGACACTTCTCATGCACATGTTAGTTCCTCTTCTACTCCTCATCCTCATTCTATGTCTTCTAAATGTGCTCATATTAGTAAACCCCAAGACTTACCGCTACCCCACCTCTCAAGTTTGATTCAAATGCTAAGAAACGAGATATTCTTCCTAAACTCCTCACTCATCAATTGATCAAATTTCCATCTACTCATTGTTATCCTCCTTATCGGCTTATGTAATATCAAGGTCTTCCATATTGCAGTTATCATCGAATTAATGGACATAATGATAATGATTTATATGCTCTAAAATGACAAATTTTCCACCTTAAGAATTATGGTATTATCTCATTTGTTACACAACATAATGCTACATTTTCATCTCCAATTGTTACAGCCCAATGGGTTCCTAAATATGTTGCATCTATGTTTAATGAGCATCATGTCATCACTTCTAATGACCCTTCTTTGGTCACTTAAGTTTAGCCTAAACAAACTCCTCTACAAATCAATACAACACCTCCCCCTCTCAAGTCTTCTAAAAAATAAGAAATGCTAAATATGCAGCCAATCACTAAGAAAGACTAACAAACTCTAGCAAGCCTCTTTTGAATTCCACCATTCAATATCCCTTCAAAACCTCCACTTCGTCAACCAATCATTTTTTTCAAGGAAACTACACCATACATTGATCCATTTAGCAACATCAACTAGATCTCCATCTCTCATACACTTGGGGGGAATCACTTTCATTCTCCCCCCTCCTAACATTATCAGGTGTCCATAATTTCTATTATTAAACTTTACATTTCATGACACATCTTTCTAGCATTCACTTCTCATACATCATACTACCCTATGACGCACTCTTGTGCTAAGGTTCAAACTTGACTGTTGAGGGCATACTACATCTATGAACCTCACACACTACACATCCTTCTCGCACTCTATTCTCACTTATCATACTATCATGCGACACACTCTAGTTCCATGATTCATACTCAACTGTTGAGGGTCTCAATGTGAAATGAACCTCACATCACTCACCGCATTCATGCTCTTTACGTTCTACACTTCTTTGATCTATTTATCTAGTGCACATTTTCAAATCATTTCCCAATGACACACTCTTGTTCTATAGTTCATTAATGATTGTTGAGGGGCACTTATAAATGAGCATCATCTCATACTCATCCACATCCATTGGGGGGCATGTTGCTCCTATCACATCCATACCTTGCATACCATCACATCACTCATACATCATTTGTATATCTTGGTTGAACTTATTTTTACTTGCTTATAATTACATGTACACTTTGTTTTCCATCCTATACGGATACTTAGTATGTAAATATATTTTCTCTATACACATGCACATTCACTTGGTATTTAGTTGTGAATGCAGAATTTTTACATATCTTTACACATTACAATGATGCTTGGCATTGTGCCTCTTACCAATCCCATCGAGGCTCCTAGGGGCATCTACATTTCTAGTTTTACACATCACAGGTGTTATTGTTTCATTTTATACTACTTCCTAATATTAATAACACACTACTTTATATTGGAACATACATGTTTTGACATAATAGTTATCTCTCTAACATGCTAATGGGTGCTTCATGTGTAACATTTTCCTTATAGGAACTATTTTCTACCATGGTTTTCTGATAGTTTGCTTGATATTATTATCCATTTTTTTCTATTGTATTACATTGCTTATGGGCTATTACCTATGTCTTGTTTGATCACTGTTTGTATGCTTTTGGCTGCTTCGGATTTGATTGTCTTGTGAAATTGTGAGCAATGTCCCGTGTTTGAAACCTGTTTTTCCCAGTATACTTTGTCTTCACTATTGCTTGTTTCCATTTTACTTTATAGCATGCTTGTCACTTTTTCTACTCACACATGTTTCTATCCATATTGTTTGCATGTTACTTAGTTTCAACCATGCAAATTCCCTCCTCCTACAGGGTATCAGTTTCATATCAAATGCATGTCCTCTGCTTTGGGTCTCATCCTCCTAGTGATGTCGCATGCACCCTAAATGAGGGGGGCATAAATTGGGTGAATCAATCACCCCATACAACAACTCAGAGATTCAATATAGGCCTGCACAATACATGAACAAAACATAGTTATAGTTATAAAACAAACCAGATTATGACTTGGGTCCTCAGTTTAGCACATAAACCAGTGCCCAGATACAGACACAAGTGCTCCTGACCTTTCTTGGGTGCCTATGACCAGGGTGCAGTTACAACTACTTTCTCAAATTAACACAATTAATGGTAGTTCATAGAGCAGTTTTCACAGTACAAACACAATCCTCCAGCAATCAGAATGCATTCTATCTCCTTTTTCTACTTGGATCAAACTAGAAACACACGAAACTAAACATGGATCACACCATCTGTGGTGGTGTATAAATTTAGGAAGCAGTCATGGAAGGAGAGTAACACTAGACCTCTCTCCTCAACACTCTTATGTCGTGGCATGAGATCACTAAAAAACTCACACTTGGCATGAGATCACCCAAAAAACTCATTCTTGGCGTGAGATCACCCAAAAAACTTGTTCTTGGTGTGATATTTCCCAAAAAAATTGCTCTAGACATGAAATCACCCAAAAAACTCATTCTTCTACAACAGTTCAGAACATTTTCTATCCTTTTCAATCTTCATGGATTAGGTGCACACTTTCATTTTTACACATTTTTACAGACATATGCAAAAATTTTCACATACACATATTTGACTACTACTTTTCTTTTCTTTTGCAGGCCGTCCTTAATACGCAATAAGAAGCATCCCTAAATCATCCAACATCAACAACAACAACATGTATAACATGGTATAACACATACACTTCACCCCTTGGGTCACTTCCTCTTTCTTAGCTTCCACGCTTCATTTTAATCACTCCACATTTTCACTTATCTCTTCGACATGCTATCGCCATCACACTCTACATGGTTATCAGGTATGTATCTCTTATCTACTTTATGTTATCTATTATTCACTCAATAACATAAAGTGAGGGAAAATGTAGACACAAAATCACACACTTGGGTGAATTTCTAGGTCCATAAACACATACTTGCATTCATATGATTCCTAAGAAAGAAAACTAGTAATTGATAACTACTTTTGGCCTATTTGATTTATTTTTGGTCTTTTATACCCTATAGCCTAGTTGATACTTTCTTGATTTATCTTTCTTGACTCTGGACACCAGTGCCTAGCCAGAACGTCAACGCCAAGGTGACCTTGTCCCCTCTGGGCACCCCGACCTCTTTGTATCTTACTCACTCTCTTTGGGCCTCTTTTATCTTTTGGGCATCTTATTTTCTTATGGACCAGCCTTTTAGCTGTCAATTACAAAATTCAACCAAGGGAATCATATATATACAAATCTATGTGACCATAATAAAGGACCAATCTCTAAGCGTCTATTATCATCACCTAAAGTTACATCCAAAGGCATCTAAGAGCATCAAATGCATCCATTTAACACTCATTCAAGGGACAAGGGATCACATTTTATGCATACACGCATAAGAGGGGAAGTTCATTTTTCCATCCACACATCTATCTACATTGGTACATCTAGCTATCACCTGCTATCATGTGCGTTTGCACAAGGATTTCCTACGGCACGATTCTATCACACACACAAGAACTACATGGAGTCTGAGATGTAGTGCAACGCTTGGTTATAATTTAACTCTATCAAGTGACCGTCAGGGTTAGTCTGACTCCCCATATTGCATATTTTCTTTTTAGGATTTGATAGTTTTCGTGGGATTTGATATAGTTCGAGGGTTTTACAAGCTATCTTCTCTTTAAAGGTTACAAGAAAATTCAACGATCATCCAACGACATACATGTGATCAAAAGTGAAGGTTAGTGACATAAGAAAAATTAGTTCTTGAGCCCCTGCATAGTCACATGCTCCTAGTAGAGGTCCCTAATGCCTAGGCACCCTAGTGTTGTTCCAGGTGCCCTAGTCCCGGCTCATCCAGAAGTTCCAAGATTTTCTATGTTCGAGTGTAAAATTCTACTCCTCGTGCTCATCATTCTTCTGGTCCATAATACTTTAGGATCAAGTGTGAAATCAGCTACGTATTTTTCCCTCTCTCTTACACTTAGGGTTTTATTTTTATCTAGCTTATTGCTTGTGTTAGATCTGTACTTTAGCATTTATTTATCATACATGACTTTGCAATTAGGATTTCACAAATTCTATAATTTTTAAATCACATCCTACGATTTTTTTCCCCATCCCTATGGTTTCAAATTTCTTCTAGTAGGGTTTGGTTGTCAAATTTAATTTCTAAATTTTCTATATTTCATGGCATAAAGTTGATTTTCATACTTTTTCCTAGGGTTTCATGTTTGGAACTCTTATTAGGGACTCCTTTTAGGGTTCTTTATGCGCTAAAATACTTTTCGAATCACATCTCAAGCATAAATACTCTATTCTCAAAACCATTAAAGGTTTATTTTCCTTTCATTAATAGAAATTAAAATAATTTTCAAAATTAAAAAATCTTAATTTTTCATAAAAATACTTTTACAAAACTCATGACCAATTTTAAGAATGACCATGTTATTAATTTGACCTTTTAAAATTTGTTTCACATCGTTATTGAACACAAATTTGGTTTTATGATTTTACGGATATTTATATTAAGGTTTGCATATCCCCTCTATTGTTTTCATGTCTCTCATACCTAGTTGGGATACAAATCAGTAGTGTATATTCTTTATAACCATGTTTAAAGATAAAATAATCCAAATTAGCACTCCTACAACAATCACAATTAACATGTGGATTACCCCCCACCTCTCTTAGATGCTAAAGATCCTAAATACTATAACGACCCTTGTAATTTGGATACAAACTCTATTGATGAATCCGTATTTAAATATTATATGATCCCATAAAGTATTCATACAACCACTTATGATATGGACATGACTACAAATAATCATAATGTGTTTGTTTAACACAATACTTTCTTAGAACAACATATGGGTATGTATTATCATAGTATTAACTCTATGAATTCATGTATAAGTAAACCGTATAATTCTCATAAGCCTTGTATAGATTATCCTATGCCTACTTTACCATGTGCTACATATTATCAATTTTTTATTTTCCCAACCAAGAAACTATAATCAATGATGCAATCTATATGTGAATTAAAACATGAACTCAAAAACCCACACTTATCTTCCAAATCATTCACAGGTTTGGTTGATAAAAAATATGTTTCCAATCAATTAATAGCGCATACCATTTAAAATGCTCCACTCCCATATAGATTTCATATGAATAATTTTATCCTATTCATAGGAAAAAATTATCCTTCTCCACACATTGACCATTTTGGTAGATGTCTACAATTATATACACACAATGATAAAGTATTGTTTAAGGATTTTCAACATAATCTCATTAGTGTTTCCTTGAGATGATTTTTCATTTTATCTAACATGATTTCATTGATAAATATTCAACATTCCAATACTTATTCCTCCTAGATTTTCAATCATATACTAGTAGTCATATTGATGTTGAGAATTTGGAAGTAATTTTTCAACACCTTGATTAGTCCATTCATGCCTATTTTACAAAATTCACATATTTGGTATACCAATAGGCATTCACCCAAAGCTATAAATAACAACATCACATGTTTTTCCATAGTTTAGGAACTCCATTTCTAACATCATTTCTTATCCAACTAAATGAGTCTATTGCTCAATTAGTAGGAAAAATAGTAACCTTTGAGGAGAGTTTACTGGATGTACACTTTATTCTCATTGATACCCTTAATTCTAATACCATTGATGAATTTTAGCATGCATGTCCACACATGCAAAGGACCCATCATTCAAGTACCTTCTCTATTATTTCTATGTTGACAATTTTTAGTCATTTAACTTACGATGAAGAGAAATTTTAATGTAAGATCAACGATAATGATAATCATATTATACACTATGATATTGATACACTTACCACACTCTTTAAAAAATTTCGTAATAAGAGAATATTTTAACTATATAACACTTAACATAGGTTGTAACATCATTTGAATGAAATCAAGGACTATACTTTGATAACTATCATTGTATTAATGGAATTCACACAAGCAAGTGGTGTACTTTACACAATCATATCTAATTTAATTTAAATATAATTAAACCTTAATTTTAGAGTAACTACTATAACCAATGATATACACGTGATAAAATACAGTAAGACATAAGTAATAAACATGCAATAATATGAAACCCTAAGCAGTAGAGAGGGAGAAGGTGACTTAGCTGATTTCCAAGTGATTTGGAAGTGATCTTTGCTGATGAAACTACTGGAAGAGACTGGAAAGAGTTCCATTGAGGCTCACCAAGGGTTCTGGAACTTAGAACTGCACATGATAGAATATTCCATGGGAGGACAAGAGCGCTTGGGCCCTAGTGACTATTATGGGTGATAATTTCCACTCAGATACTCAGATTCTAGACTTTTTTGGGCTAGAAGAGATTCGTTGTTGATCATATTTTGTCGCTCTAGTTTCTCTCTAATTTATATAGTCGTACATGTACCCTGTAAAATATATAACTAGCTGTACATGACCATAAAGCACATCAAAACTAATAAATAAAATATAGAATGGGGAGTTGGATTGACCCCAATGGTCACCCAAAGAGTGATCTTACGATTGAGCATTGCACTACATCTCAGACTTCATGTAGTTCTTTGTGTATGTGTTTGTAATGATGTCCTAGGTTTCCCTTGTGAAATTTGCACTATGATAGTGGGCTAGGTCTAAATTTCAAGGGTGAAAATGTATGAGATGGAATAAAATGAACTTCCTCTCCTATGTTGTGTATGCATAGTGTTGAAACCCCTTGTCCCTTGTATATATGTGCTAGATGTATGCCTTTGAAATTCTCTTGTGCCTTGATGTAAGGTTAGGTGATGATTGATCATGCTTATAGTGTTTGAACCCTTATTTGAGAGCAAAAATTGTGTGTGTGTGTGTGTGTGTGTGTGTGTGTGTGTGTGTGTGTGTGTGTGTGTGTGTGTGTGTGTGTGTGTGTGATTCCATTGTTTTAAGTTTGTAATTGACAACTGAAAGGCCAACCTAAAATACCAAAAGGTTCCCAATAAGTAAAAAAGATACCCAAAAGAGTAAGAATAAGCTAAAGAGGGGTGTGAGTGCCCAAGAGGGATAGGAGCACCTGGGAACTTCTGTGCTAACTAGGCACTAGTGTCTGAGGCCATACAAGATAAATCAATAAAGTGTCGACAGAGCTGTAAGATATATAAGGCCAATAAAAGTGTAAAATATAAAACAAAATTTCCAAAAGGAGTTGTCAACCACTAATTTTATTGCTTAGAAATCATGTATACATTAGTATGTTTTAGGACCTAGAAATGTACCCAAGGTCATATATTTTATGTCTTCATTTCACCCCACTTTATGCTATTGATTGAATACTCAATAGTATACAATAGATAAAATATGTGTACCTTGTAATCTTGTAGAGAAGAGTGTTACCGATAGCATGTCGAGTGGACAAGTGAAGTGATCATAATGTGAAGTGTGGGAACTAGGAGAAAGAGGTAGGCCTTAGGGGTGAAGTGTATGCATAGTCGTGTGTTGTTGATGTGAGATGCTTCTTGTTATGTGTAAGGAAAGACCTACGAAAGAAGATAAAGAGAGTAGTTAAAGTCCTGTATATGAAAAATTAGGGTAATCTATGTATGAGTAAGTTAAAAGTGTGTAAAGGAAAGAGTGCACCTGATGTAAAAAAGAGTGAGGGATAGAAATTTTTTCCTGTTTTCTTTTGGAGATGTTGCTGGATTTGATGTTGAAGGGTGAGTTTTTAGGAAATCTCATGCTAAGAGTGATTTTTTTGGGAAATATCACGCTAAGAGTGAGTTTTTGTGGTGATCTCAGGCGAATACCAATTTTTTTGGATGATCTCACGCCAAGAGGAGTGTCGAGGAGTAGTATTAAAAGACAAAACCCTCTGATTTTTCATGAATGAATGGATGAGAAATAAATTTTTTTGGGTAACATGAGATTGTCTCCAAGTTGTGGGAATTGATACTTGAGACAAACCTCCAAAGAAGGTTGGTTCCTCAACCTAATCCTAATGCTAAACTACTTCTATAGCTAGAAATGCAAATATAATCCTATTCTAACAATATAAGGGAACATGGAAAGAGAAAGACACATAAAAGGGGGGAAATCCTAAGCTAATAGAGGTGATAACACCAAGAAGTGGGGGAAAGACACTCGTAGGGGAGTGGAAATGCGAGGAAAATTAAGAAGGAGAGGGAAAACATGAGTGCCACATTCCAAAACAACATTCAAGCTATCATTCCTATGGATCAAAATAGAAATAAACCATGCAAAAAGAGGATCAGTATGCACAACACGCCATAAAATCAATAGAGAGGGAAGATGATACAACAAACACAAGCTAGGGCAAAGAATAACCACAAAGCATGAATTTTATTACTTCATAGAGATGTAAATTCCATTAAAATGAATGAATAAGTTTTAAATCACCATGAAAATGTCAAAATATGAGACTTACAACTCAAAACATGTGTGAAGCACCAACATTCCAAGAGAGTTCAACCTTTACAAATGAGCCTCATTTTACAATATATAGAAATTGGAAAGAGAGAGTTGTGAAAAGAGAGGGAAACTCATATTTCCACCTTCAACCACCAAAAACATGCATTAAATGTCTGAAAAAATACATGGGCACCCTTACAAGATAATTCTCCCATGATACTTGGTTTGTATGAGAAGGATTGGGCATGATACCTCATCAAATTGGGTGGTTGAGCTACCCAGAATTGTATCTTTTAATTTTGGACTTTATTTCCTCTTTTTTACCCACCTATCCTCACCTAAATTAACAAATCTAATTTATGTGGTGTATTACATGATGAGAGCTTTCCAACAGTACCAAGATTGTGAAATTCATAGAAATAGGGAAAAGGATATGGCCATTTGAAGTTCATGGGCTTAGGGAGGTTGTTATTAGTTCCTTACGTGATGCTATAGTCTGCATTAATCCATTCGTTCCATGTGCAGATAGATCGACTGATAGGAGAAATCGTAGAACATAGTAACTATTCCACTTGTGCTCATGGGACCCACCACAACCAAATTTCTGCACTTCTTCTACACTCCCCATTTGATTGGAAAAATCAGCCATGTAAGGAACTGGTGGAACATGGGAACTATTTTTTCATTTCCCCCAATACCCACATTACCTGCTTCATCTGTAATAATATCCCATCCTCCAATTCACTTGCCACATTAGTTGGCTGACTTGGCCATATAGAGAACCAATGCCCAATGTAACTGTTCCATCTGTGTGTAAAATAGCTAACCCGTCTGTAATAATTTGTTCCCCAAACTCCTCCTGTGGTGGATGCGGTGATGCAACGAACACAAGGAACGAGAGAATTGTTTCATTTTTTCTAAAAAAGATTGATATGCCTGACCTCAATGCTCCAACACTTTATGTGGATAATGTGACAATGCAAGGAACACGAGGAACTAAGGAAAAATTCCTCATGTTCCTCTAAAGGTCAATTTAGCTGATTTTTCTTGGACTTGCCGAATTTCGATGAATTTTCCTAAGTTTTTGGAATTTTAATGTTTGAAAAGAGGGAGAAAGATGTCTTGGAATGATTTTTTCCCCAAACCATGAAATTTACTTGTTCCTTCTAGTTTCTTCTTTGAGGCTCCATTATACTACCTTATTCCACAGTTGTCAAGTTGGCCAATTTGCAAGGGGTGCAAAATTGGATAACAGGGAGAGAGTTATGTTTTTCTCTCCTTCCAAGACACTTCCCAAATAAGTGCCATTGTAGATGGCACATCCCTGATATGTAACCTTTTGTAAACTTTTGTAACTTTTTGTAACCTTTTGCAATTGAATTGTAACTGATTGTTTGAATTCTCTAACTAGAGGCAAGTGCCTACTACTAGAGAATTATATTGTAAACTATTGGAAATTGTGTTGACATAAGAAATTGATTCTTGTTCCCCTAGGACACAATCACCTAGGGGGACACCAGCACCCACTGCTACTATCTAGTACTGGGTGCTAGTGTTTGCTCTATATTTTTTATCCAAGTTTGATTTTGGACCACAATGCAACTTTGTTCTTGTGCCAGTTATGTATTTTCTTGATCTTTTCTAGAGCTCTGAGTTGTTGTAAGGGAATTTTTTTCACCCAATATATTCCCCCCTCATTTAGGGTGCATGTGACAACTATAGTAGAATGCATTCCAAAGGAGAGGACCTGAAACTGATATGCATATCATGTACAATGAATACCTGTAGAGGGTAGGGTATGTGCATGGTAGAAACCAAGGCACATATAAATAATGTAAGCTAGAAAGAAGTGTTAGTGTAGAAAAGCTAGCATGTAACAAAAAATAATGTAGCAAGCAACTATGAAGACTAGATGGACCATGAATAACAGGTCATACATGGGACATCACTCACAATGTCATAAGAGAATTAGGGCTGAAACAAACATAAGAAAACAATGATCAAGCAAGACATAAGACATAGCCTGCAAACAATAACAAACAATAGAAAAAAAGAAGTGACAGATAACCTTGGATGTATAGAGTCTTGCAAGGTAAATACTACACATGAAACATCCATTAGCATGTTATAAAGATAAGTAATATGTCAAAGCATGTATATATAAATGAAAAATAAAGTGATAGTGCCAAGAAGTAGTAAATAGTGTAACAATAGAAACTGTGAGTTGTAGAGTATGAGAGTAGTAAATGTAGTTTCCCCCAAGAGCCTCGATGGGACTGGTAAAGAGTCATGTTGAGCATCGTGAATCATGTAAGAATATGTGAAAGTACTACATTCACCTCAAGATAACAAGTAAACATGCATGGTTGTGTAGAAAAAGATAATGACATACTAGGTATCCAACTAGCATAGGAAACAAAGTGCAACATGTAAATAGTATAAGCTAGCAAGAGTAAATGCAACCAAGATATGTAAGTGCTTGGTGAAAGTGATGGCGTGCTGTGATATGAAAGATGTGAAGATGATAGGATCAGATTTGTCCCCCATCGGATGTATGTGAGATGAGTTTCATTTAGGAACGCTCCCTCAAAATTCAAGTATGAAGCATAGAACAAGAGTGTGTCATCGGGTAATGAAGGTAAAGTATGTTTACCAGAGATGTGGTGATGTTAGGAGAGATAGGCATGAGGCACGGGTAATGAAAGAGAGATAGAGAGAGAGAGTAGCCATGATGTGACAAGTGAGGTTAATTTATGAATTGTGCCCTCAATATTCAAGTATGAACCATGGAACTAGAGTGCATCATCAAATAATGAAGGTGTTGTATGTGATTGCGAGAAAGGATATATCATGAAGTACATAGCATGAAGTGTAGATGATGTTATATTCATTTAAAAAGTTGACCCTCAACGGTCAAGTATGAACCGTGGAACTAGAGTGTGTCATCAGGTAATGAAGGTGTTGTATGCGATTGAGAGTAGATGCTAGAAAAGATATATTGTGAAGCATAGAGCGTGAAGTGTGGATGATGTGAGGTTCATTAATAATTGGACCTTCAACAATCAAGTATGAACCATGGAACTAGAGTGCCTCATTAGGAAATGAAGGTGTTTATGCATAGTATCACTTAAGGTGCATCACATTACGTGGTTTCTTGAGTGGTTGACCGAGGAGAGTAGCAAGATGATAGACTCCACCCCTAAGTTTGGTAGTTTTGACATATGGCCCAAACCAATTAGGCTTAAATTTCCCTTTTACTTGAGGCTCAACATTAGTGTTCTTTTGATTTTATTTCAAAACAAGATCAACAATATGAAATTTATTTGGGCGTACTTTTTTATTATAAGCTTGTGTGATGCAGGTCTGATATTCACGGAGATGTTTTAAGGCTTGTACATGGTAAGAGTCAAGCATTTCAAGCTCATGCAATAAATTTTCACAATATTCATTATACTTTAGAATGCCTTTGAGTGACACACGTAAGGAAGGACTTTCAAGTTCTAAAGGAATTATAACCTCAGTGTCGTAAACTAAGAAAAAAGGTATAGCATTAGTGGGCATGTAGATTCTGTTGTGGTTATCCCAAAGAGCGTATAGAAGTTAATTATGCCAATAAATTACAATAGTATCAATAGTTTTACTTAGTATTTTGACAATGGTTTTATTAATGGATTTCTTTTCACCATTTCCTTGTGGATAATAAGGAGTAGAAAAGGTTTGTTTGATTTTGAACTTTACACAAAGCCTATTGACATCTTTTTTTTGAAAGAAGAGTTGTTATTAGTGACAATGGCTAAGGGAATGCCAAAGAGTGTGATAATGTGAGTAGTAATAAAATGACAAATGTCAGAACCAGTAGTGGTTTGCAAAGGCATGGCTTCAACCCATTTAGTGAAATACTTGGTAGTAGTAATAATGTATTTATGGCCATCGAGCAGATTCAGGATTGATTTTACCAATGAGGTCAAAACCCCATAGGGAAAATGGCCATGATGAAGTCGATAGGCTAGAGTTCATATGCGGGGGCACATGATGGAGATTACTATGTTTTTAAAAAAAATTCACAACGTGTGGTATATTCCAAGAAATAATTTTTCATAATAGGCCAATGATAACCTTGTCTTAGGAGTTTATGAGACATAGCTTTTCCACAAAATTTCCCACCACATAGGTTATCATGGACTTGAGATACAACTATAGGGATGTCATTGATGCCTAAACATAATAAAAAATGGCCATTGAATGACCTTTTAATAAAAAGGATCCAATAATTACATACCATGTGGCTTCCTATCATAGGCGACGAGCTTCATGGGGTTGAAGGTTGTTAGGAATGGATTGTTGATATAAGAAATTATAGATTTGTGTGAACCATTCCGAACGATCATTGCTACATGTAATAGCACATGCTTCCAAATGTGTACTATTAGAAGATGGTTGTCATAAGTGATAAATGATAAAGATGACATGATTATCTATAATGTCCTGAGGGATAAGATATGTGACACTAGCCATAGCGTCAACATGTCGATTACCTTTGTGAGGGATCACAATGATAGAATAGGAATCAAATGGATTTTATAAGGTTGTTATAGGGGATGAGATGCTCTTCTTTGGTCTGATATGTATCATTAAATTGATTTCCAATACGATGAGAGTCACCATGGATACAAATATTTTAAATAAGGAGCTCATGGGTGATAATGAGGCCAAGAATGAGAGCTTTATACTCAGCAACATTGTTTGTACAAGAGAAACCTAAGTGGTATGTAAAGGGGAGATAATCACTATGTGGACAATCACAATCCCAATGCCTGAGACATAACGAAATTTGTCAAAATGCATAGTCCAAGTATTAGTATCGATAATGTAAGTAGAGAAATCATCACGGAAGGTATCACAGATGAGGGAAAGGTGTAAAAGAGGGGCATCAATGAGTTGGTTTGGCGATGACTTAGCCCTTGATATATTTCTATAGGTTGAATTTGAAATCAAATTATATGAGTAACATAACCCATTGAGAAAGGCATCTAGAGAGGTGTGTGCGGAATAAGAGTTATAGTAAGGGATCCAATTTGGTAATAGTATGAATCTCACTATTGAGAAGATAATGTCACAACTTATCTGTAAAAAATATGAGGCCAAGGCATAATATTCAATATATCTATAATTGCACTCGTAGGAAAGTAATGTGTGACTGGTGTAATAGAAAGCCCGCTCGCGGTGAGAATCATCATGATGTGCGAGAAAGGATCCTAAGGCATGGAATGTAGCAGAGATATACAATAGGAATGGTTGATCGGCTATGGGAGGTACAAGAACACGTGGATTGAGAAAATATGCTTTGATGGCCTCAAAAGCATGGTGAAAGTGATCATACTAAATAAACTTAGCATCATTTTTCATGAGGTGTGTGAAGGGATGAGGTTTTTTGGCTAACTGTGTAATAAAGTGATAGATGGCTTGGATATTTCCTTGTAATGACCGTAGTTAATGCAAATTTTGTGGAGGAGGCATATCAACTATGGCACAGATATTTCTGGAATCGATCTCAATTATGTGATGAGATATAATGTAACCAAGGATTTTTCCAGTCATAACACCAAAAACACAATTTTTTGGATTGAGGCAGACATTTTATTATTGTAATTGTTCAAACAGTGTGCGAAGATCGTGAGCATGAGTATCACGATGTTGGGACTTGGCAAGTATATCGTCAAAGTAATCCTCAATAATTTTGTGTATGTAGTCATGGAAGATGTGTGTCATAACACATTGATAAGTATCCCCACATTATTAAGGCCAAATGACATGACATTATAACAAAAGGTACCCCATGCTGTGGTGAATGATGTCTTTTCTTATTCAACAGGGTTGATTTTGATTTGATTGTATCTAATGAATCTATCCATGAATGAATGAATTTCATATCCTGCCATAGAATTGATGATGGCACTGATATGTGGTAATGGGAAGCTATCTTTAGAGCAAGCCTTATTAAGGTCACAAAAATAGATGCAACAACGGGCTTTTCCATCTAGTTTCATAACAGGAACTATATTAGATACCCATTCGAGGTAGTCAACAACATGGATGAATCCGACATCCAAAATTCGTTGTATTTATTCTTTGACTAGTAAGGCGATCTTAGGATGTATTTTTCAAATTTTTTGTTGTAATGGTTTGGCGCCAAGGTTGAGAGATATATTATGTATAACAACAAAATGATCTATATTGGGTATATCACTATAATTCCATACAAATATGTCTGAAAATTCATGAAGCACTTGTTTGATATCAACTTAGTTAGATGATGTAAGGAGGAATCTAATAAAACCATACGTGGGTTTTCATCGGTGCCCAAGTTGTACTGAATATTTTCCTCATTTAGTAGAGTGGAGTGGTCTTCTATGTATGGATCAAAAGGAATGGTGTTAGGAGTATCAATGTTGGTGTTAGGGGGATCATATGTGCCAAAGTAAGCAATAACATTGAGAATAGATGGAAGACACTTTTTTTGGAGGTAAGAGGGTAAATTTTTGTAAGTCTCCATGCATTTTAATAGAGAATCATCGGTAATTAATGTATCCAATTCAGGCTAAACAATGGAAGCGAGATCAATAAGCTAGAGATATAGTAGAGGGAGTTGAGGAGCATGTGACATAGTATAAACCTTAGGAGAAGATGTGGTAGGAAGAAGAGAAGTGGACGAAGGGTGATATCTGATGCCAAGTTTGGTAGATTGTGTGGGAATGGCGAGTGGTTTTGTGACTCCTTTTCCATCTTGGATTAATCTAGCACCATTGAATCCATAACGAATCATATACTTATATTCAGGACCATACTTGGTCAAATTAGGATGAGATGTAGTAGAAATGGGAGCTTCTTGCGAATGTTCAATAGTGTTACAAAAATCAAATGGGGAGGGATCGTCGAAGGCCTCATAGACGACACCTTTATATAGGAATTTAATACATGTATGAAGGGTTGAAGGAACCAAATGCATGGCATGGATCCAAGGTCTTCCAAAAAGAAGATTATGATTAAGATGATTAGGCATTAAGGGATAGCAAAAGTGCAAAGCCCAATGGTAATGGGAAATGTGATAGTACCTAGGACACATTTAGGAACAATATCAAATCCGCGAATAAAAATAGATAAGGGAGTTAAGGAGGCTTTGGAAAGGCAAATTTGTTGAAGAAATGATAAATTACAAATATTAAGCCCAAATCCATTATCAACTAAAGCTCGTTTAACCCATATTTTATTGATACAAACTTGAATATAAAGGGGGATCATTATCTAAGAAAGATTGAGAAGGAAGTTCAACAGATGTAAAAATAATATGCTCCTCGTTAAAAGATAATGTTGTAGTGAATCTATGATACACATATTCAAGAGAAGTATTGGGATGAATGTAAGTGTTAGATAAAAAAAATATTGTATTTTAGTCTCACATTCATGATTGACCTACAAGAAGGCAAGGAGGGAGACACTTATGTTGGTGAAAATGGAAGGATCCTAGGATATCTAAGAAGACGATAAAGAAGGAGCTAATATGCAAGACAAAGAGCTAGTGTTTGAATGAGGGTATGGGTTCACGAAATTATTTCATTTAAATAGAATTAAACCTTAATTTTAAAGTGACTACTATAACTAATGATATACAAGTGATAAACTATAGTAAGACATAAGCAGTAAACATGCAATAATACGAAACCCTAAGCAGTAGAGATGGAGAAGGTGACTTAGCTGATTTTAAAGTGATCTAGAAGTGATTTGAGTTAATAAAACTGTTAAAAGAGACTGGAAAGAGTTTCATTAAGGATTTTCAAGGGTTATGGAACTTAAAATTGCACAGGAAAGAAGCGCCCATGAGAGGATAGGAGTGCCTAGGCGCTAGTGTCCACTTAGATACTTAGGTTCTAGCCTTTTATGGGTTAGAAGAGGTTTGTTATTGATCATATTTTGTCTCTCTAGTTTCATTCTAATAACCTGAAAAATAGATAACTAGCTACACATGCCCATTAACCACATAAAAACTTAATAAATAAGATGTAAAATGGGGAGTCAGACTAACCCCAACGGTCACTGAAAGAGTGATCTTAAGACCGAGTGGTGCACTACATCTCAGACTCCATGTAGTTATTTATGTATGTGTGTGTAGACAAAAAATCTTGCACTTGGGTACATTTCTAGGTCCTAAAAGCATACTTGCATTCGTATGATTCCTAAATGAGAAAACTAATAATTGATAGCTACTTTTGGTCTCTTTATTTTTTTTTCTTGTCTTTTACACCCTACTTCCCAGTCAGTTCTTCACTTACTTATCTTTTATGGCTTTAGACACCAACACCCAAATAGGTTGCCATCGCCCATGTGCCCTCATCCTTCTGGGCACCCCTAACCCTTTTCTATCTTACTCGCTTATTTTGGGTCTCTTTTATCTTTTGGGTGTCTTATTTTCCTATGGTTCGATATTTTAGTTGTCAATTATGAAATTCAACTAAAGGAATCATATAAATACAAAGTTATGTGTTCAAAATAAAGGACCAAGCTCTAAGCATCGATTATAACCACCTAAGGTTGTATCTAAAGGCATCTAAGAGCATCAAAGGCATCTATTCAAGGGAAAATGGACTACATTTTCTACATACACTGCATAGGAAGGGGAATTTCATTTTTCCATCTACACATCTAATTACATTGTTACATCTAGCTATCGCCAGCTATTACATGCACTTGAAAAAGGGCTTCCTAGGGCATGATTCTTTCACACAAGTAGAAGAACTAAATGGAGTTTGAGATGTAGTGCAGTGCTTGGTCATAAGTTCACTCAATCGGGTGCCTATTAGGGTCAATCTGACTCCCCATATTGCATATTTTCTTGTTGGTATTTGATGTAGTTTGAAGGATTTGTAGGTCATCATTTCTTTGCAGGTTCTAAGTGAATTTTGTGATCATAGTGCGACATATAGGTGGCCAAAAATGACTAGTAGTGACCATCTTGCAACACCCAAAAAACCATATTTTTATCTCCTTTATAGTCATAGGATCCCAGTAGAGGTATCTGGTGCCTAGGAGCCCTCACCCCAGTCCAAGCGCCCTAGTCCAGGCTTATCCAGTGAATCCAAAATTTATTGTGCATAGTTGTGATAATTTGTCCTTCTTGTTTATTAGTTTCTCCAGTCTGCACATTCCTAACATCAGGCATAAATCAACTACGTCCTTCTAACTCTATTGCACTTAGGGTTTTATAATTATCTATCTTATTTCTTGTGTCAAATTTTTACTTTATCATTTGTTTGACATACATGACTCTGCAATATTAGGGTTTTACAAAATTCTATTTTTTTAAAATCATTTGGTGAACCCATCTCATTCGAACACTCTTGGATCATCACTTTCTCTTACTTTCCTCATTCTAGGATCCTCTCACCATGGATGTCTCTATTCATGATTTCTTACAAGTCAATCCTGATTATAACGCTAAAATCAATTCTCTCTTGTCTAATGCTCGTATTACTTCCAATACTCATCCAAACCTTGTATATCAGTTATTTGTAGATGCATTTTTGAAACAACTTACTTTTACATTTGATATCGCCGCCGCTATTTCTATTTATGAGAATGATCCTCCCTTACATATACTGGCTTGCATCTATAACATGGGTATCAAGCAAAAAATATTTGATAATATATCTGAGCTCAATATTTGCACTTTACCACTCCTTAAAAACATTGGCCTTTCCTCCAAATATGTTATCCCATCATCCATTTCTCTTCATGTGTATGATTCTTCTACATTTTCATGCATATGCATGATCACTTTACCTCTTACAGTTAGGCCAAAAAATCTTCCTACGGTATGCTTTGTTATTGATGCAGACATTCAATACAATTTCTTACTTGGTAGGTTATGGCTTCACGCTATGCAAGCAAATCCTTATAAAGTTCACCGATGCGTTAAATCCTTACATGATGGCTTTGAACATACTATCATTGTTTAACATTACCCATTAAAATATTTTCACTTAGATCCAATCACTGCATTACCTACTCCACTTCCTACTACTCCTATACAGCCTATTGATGATGATCAACTCATAGAACATCCAGCCTCCATTGCTACCTTTCCTCCTCTCGAGTGTATAATTTATGTGTTGGAAATTGTATCATCCACCTCATCTTCCCATGTGCACACTTCATCTTCCCTTCCTCCTTTCACATCCAATATTTTCATAAATAACTCTGACAACACATTCTATTTGATCCCACTTGATCTTACATTGTTTACACACACGATGACTTGGCTTGGCTCAGATTCACACTTGCTAACTTCCTCTCTCCACATCATTATCCTCATCTATGTCACAGATATGTTTGCATCAATGCTGCTTATGGCTTCTGAGTCTTCTATCTATCAGTCTTTGTTGCACGCACTTCTCATACTTCTCCACTTACACTCGGGAAGTATTGGCTTGACTATATTGGTGGCACTTTGGATCCTAATCATATTTATATCACATTTCACATACCTTTTAGCCTTGTTTTTGGTTGCAATGATTGATTTCTAGGCTATACACAAAATTTTACTCGCTGGTATGCACATGGTTTTCACTACCACCTTTCATTGATGAAGAATAAACAATGGGCATGTACACTTTATGCCACAATGGATCTTTATGTGATCAACCCCATACTATTTATTATCAAGTCTTTGATGCCTCTGCGTTTGAATTAGACCATGAAAAGTATGATCTCTTAGACGATATTACTTGATTCTTCTCTATATCATACACTTAGGGGGCATCACGCTCATTATCCCCCTAGCATCCTTAGGTATCTCTCATTTCCACTATTCTTCTTCGTGATTCATACTTCCTATTTCTAAGCATTCATCTTACACAACTTGTATCGTCACTACCATATGATTCACTTTAGTTCCACAGTTCATATTCGACTATTGAGGGTATAAATATGAAATGAACCTCACCTTCCTCTACACTTTACACTCTATGTCTTCATGATCTATATTTCCAGCATCTCTATCAAACCATTTCCCGATGATGCACTATTGTTCTATGGTTCATTATTAATTGTTGAGGCGTGTTTTATAAATGAACCTCGTCTCATATTCATTCACATCCATTGGGGGGAATGTTGCTCCTATCACATTCACATTGCATACCATCCCATCACACTCATACATAACATATTGCATATCTTGGTTACATTTACTCTTGCTTTCTTAAACTTACATGTACACTTTGTTTCCCATGCTAGACAGATACTTAGTATTGTCAATATATTTTAATGTACCATGTTTGAAACCCACTTTTTGTGGTATATATTGTCTTATTGCTTTTTTTATTGTACTTTGTCTTCCCATAATCATACTTGTATTGGTTACACTAACAAATTTTTCTAGCCACTTTGTTTGCATGTGCATTGGTTCTCATTACCATGCACATCCCCCTGCAGGGTATACAGTTCATATCAACATCCATTCGTTCTCCTTTGGGCCACATATCTCCTAGTTACATCGCATGCACCCCAAACGAGGGAGGCATACATTGGGTCAATAATTCACCCCATACAAAATATCATATCTACATCACAATACAATTAAACACATAATTATAATTTCAGATGCTACGGTTTCAGAAATGACCCAAAATCTGACTAAGGTCTCCAATTCAACACAAAGACTAGTGCCCAACACAAGACAATAACACATGGGTGTGTGTGTCCTTGAAATAAATGATAAGAATATTATTCCAAGATGTGAATATCTCCGATGATAATAACACCCCACATTTGATAAGTTGAAATAAATTCACCAAAATAATTTGAAAAAAGGATTTTCAAACAAAGAACTAAAATATCATATATGGAAATAAATCATAATCTATAATGCAATTGATCTCAATAATGAGGAAGTACATATAGGATGAGGGAAGTGGAACTAATACCTAGATCAATGGTGAATATATCCCATTAACTGATACTGGAAGTTAACTTAACTCCACAAGACTAACAAGCTAGTTCCACATAACAGGTAAGCTAACTCAACACAACTAGTAAGCTAGCTCCACACAAATGTAGGGATCCAAGTGCAATAATTATCCTAATAAACAAATAAAAGAATAAATAATAACCTACACTAACACCCTTGGAAGCATAGCTTAGGTGGGTGAAAAAGAATGTGGGTCCCAGTAACAAGGCCTAATGAGGTACCCAAGTACAATAACTAGGAAAAAGGGACACTGCGAGGTACCAAAAACTACTAATAACAAAGTAGAGAGAGAGAAAAGCCACTACAAGGCATCCCAAGAAGCTTGACTAAAAAAAGGTTCACCCTTGTTGGGTAATGTTGAAGAATTTTGGTATGAACTATAATATGAATCCACTGCTTGATCACAAAACTCAAAAACAACTGAGATTGGGCTTCACCAGAATATCTCCATATAAGGATATTTTCAACGAAGTGATGTCGAAAGTGCATAAAAACACCAAAAATAATTCTGATCAACTGCTGAAAATAGGTGTGCCACGATCCAAGAATGATCCGAAAATAATCAAGTTTTTATCTGCCTGATTTCAGACCCTTGTAAGCTTTAATTATTGTCGACATTTTTCTCCTTTTGTAGTAATCAATTTAAAAATTAATGCAAGACAATAAAGACAATTGCACAATAATTGATTACGAAGTTCGGCAATTGCCTACGTCTCTAGGTTCTTTCGAACCATTCCACTAGTCAAACCTTGTAAGTTACAATAGTACTTTCACAAGAAAACCTAATGAAATTTCACTTGCCTATCAATGTACTCTAGTTCTTCGAAGAATTTCTGATTATCATTCGAATTTTATTCACCTTCCTAATGCAAAATCTCCTTCGGTTCGATCGGCCTTCCCGATGCTATCAATGCACCCTCCAGCACTTATAGTCGATAATCCAGGCTTTACAAGTGATTAGTGTGGCTCAATGGGCCTATTGGGTAGTTTATATTTTACTCCGAATTAAAAATATTCCATCTACTATTTCGTAAAATAATAGGCCAATAAAAATATTTGTCTATAGTAATTTTAGGAATTTAATATAGTTTACAAAACCATATTAAAATTTCCCTATTAGTAATTCTCTCACATCACACAACTTAGCTTACAAAATAATAAGATTCTTGGGCTGATGTGTGTCCCATGTCCATTACAATGAAATGGGTTCCCTATTTATACAAAAATAGGGCCCTTAAAAAATTCTTTTAAAAATTATCCTAAGGCTAATTTTAGCCTAGTCTTTACATGAAAAATGGGATTAATTTCCCATGGTGGCATATTGCATTTAAAAAAGGATAAAATCCCATTGGGAGCGGCTTGCATCGTTAAGTGGGTATATCCCACATTGGGGGGAGGAGATAGGTTTTAGGCTTAAAATAGCCTTTCCATGCATGTTTTAAAGTGGTCAAAGGACCACTTGGCGCATAACCGCCCCCACCTCCTTCTCATGTGGATCTCCACACATGGCATTTGCATGCCCCCTACCACTGCTTCATCTCCTTCACCACGTGGACTTAGCAAATAGATATGGGTTTGGCGGCTTGATGTGGGCTAAGTGGTTGATAATTTGATCATGCCACTACATGGCGATTTGGAGATTAATGGGATAATATAGACCCCATGCAATATTGAAGAGCTCGATCATGTGGATAGCTTGACGAGCTAAAATGTAACTCGACCATATAGTGCACTTATCGATTCTCAATAGAAAAATTAAACTAATTTGATTCATGGTGGCAAGCCACGTGGTGGCTTGTGGACCTACCACGTCGGCGATAATACCATAGTCCACACGGCGGCCGGGCTCCCCTTCGTAACAAAAGTTAAGCCTATTGTTCTGACGAGCTATCTTTTTATGACCGTCAAAGGTTGGGGATTGAAAACCAACAAACAACTCCCTTTGCCTTTTCGCCACGTGTCACAGTGCCCTTGGTCCAATACTGACATGTTGACCAAAGTTGACTTTATCATTGACTAAAATTTGACCGGACATATCTAGAGCTCCCGATGTCTATTAGTTGCATTCTCATGGTTGGAAAGATATCGAAACAATATTTTGCACTGACACAATTTAGGAATGTTTAGGGAAATTTTAATATAAAAAATGATCCCCTAAGGATAAAATAACAATAACCAAGGTAATACCCATTTTATGACACAAGGTCCAAAGAAATAGGAGTGCCACGATCGAAGAAAAACCAAGGTAACAAGGCAAGGACATAAAATCTAAAGAAGCATGATCAACACAACACCATCCCATATTGCTGAATGAGTGGAGTGATGCTATAAAGTTGTATGAGTTATCAAAAAAACTACTTGAACATTGAAAAACTAACACTGAGCTTCACCAAAATAGCTTCTCCACAAGAGAGATTGTCAACATGCCTAAAAGTGTCGAAAATACAGATACAAAATATCTCAACAAACGAGAGATATCTAATGCCCCTATTAAATAAAAATGCTCAAAATAAGGAGCATTATAATGTAAAAGGTATATAAAGTGGAATAAGACGCTGAATGGTGGAGGAGCCTCTCCTGTAGATTCCTCTCAAAAAATGTCTATGTAGCCACCACGAGTGATTAAAATCCCACCCCAAATCAACATGGATGGATGAAGAAGATGTATGTATATGATTTAGTGTGAAATGTACAATGAGATCATGTAAAGGAACATTAGAATATGTGTCAGGTCGATCATGTCTGACAGTTGAAATCTCAGGTTTCTCAAGTCTAAGTGAAGGTGCAAAACTCATGTGTAGCTCATGATCCTCTAAAAGAGTTGTAAAGGTGTGATCCCAATGAAGTACTTGCTTGAAAACCATTTTTTTGGTGAGAATTCCACTTAATAGGTAGAATAGAGGAACCAATACCCTACGAATGTTTGCCAATACCTCCACCAGTGTAACCCATAGAACGAAGCATGTGAGAACTTAATGTAGTTGTATACTTCTAAAAAGATTCATGCATATGAGAATAAGTAAGATACATAGAATGTGCTACTGCAATGGACTCAGGTATGGAAGTAGAACATGGAGTTGTTGGTTCTTAAATTAATCTCACCCCCTCTGACTTGTACGCATTTTCAAAAAAATTACGTTCTATGATTGGCCTGTATGAAAATTTGTGTTCAAATGATACCCGACCTCATGATAAATCTATTTGAAAATCCCATGTTTAGGTTGATATTCCTCTTTTTCGGTTGAGGATTGTGCTAGATGTATTGTTCTTGAGAATACCTACAAAAAACTGATCGTGAATTGGTTTTAAATATCATCTTCTAACTTGGACTGGTGTGATAGATCGATCAGCAAGGATGACTGCTCGAAGGCTCCAATCAATATCGAGCTCTGGCGTGATTCGATCTATGGGCTGCGGAATACGTGGAAAATGACCTGGGATTGTTTCGTGTATATCTCCTGATAAGGTCATATGGTGGATGATGAATATAATTGGCTATATGGACAATTTTCTGGCCTAGTCCAGAATTCCCTAGCTTCGTTAGCCGCTATATCTAGTAAGGACAGTTGTTCGACGATGATAGGTGGAAGTGGAGTGGACTTGAATACCAAGGTACGTAGGTTAGTGCCTATATTGGATTGACCTGTGGACTCATTAGGCTGTGGGATCTGTGGATCACAACCATAGATTCTTGGTTGTTGCGGTCCTGTTATGGTCATACGCGAGATCAAGTTCTAATCCCTAGTATCCAGTAATCGTAAGCTTTCTCAGCTTCTACGTTTAGAACCAGCAGTTGTGCAATCTTCTCAGAATACCTCACAGGCATTCTTGCGACTTGGATTCTTAAGCTGGTATCTATATCTACGAGGGTGTCTCCAGCGTCTGACTGTGGAACTAAAGGATCACACCCGAATGTTTGTTCTTTTTCGAGCCCTTCTACAGTCATGTGGATATTTTCTAGGGTAATCTGTAGTTTGGCTGACTTGACCAAAACGCATGTGCTTGGTCGTCTTCTATGTTTAATCCTCTTAACTGTGAACTGATCAGTTGCAAATCTGTGGTTGTTCGGAATACTTGTATCCTGAGATTTTGGTCTATGTCAACTATCGCTGTGACGAGGTTTGGTTGAGGTACGATTGGCTCAAATATATATTCCCTGGGCTCTTGAGGTCCCGTAATTGTCATAAAAAGCAAAACTAACTACGTGAAATAAATCTAACTGCATATAACTTTTATTCTTCTCTGAAATATTCCAACAATTTTAAGGAAAGCAAACTATTTTAAGCGTATCTAGAAATAATAACTAAACAATAATTTAAAACAGACAAGATAACCGAGTGTGGTTATTTGCCTGTGCGATTTGTAGAATTATTCTAAATAAATAAAATAGCCTGTCTAATCTACTTGCAAGATTCTCGATCCTACCTCAGAAGTGAGGAGTGAATCATAGTTTCTCAGAAACTATCAATCCCCACAGCTTCCCTGGCAATATCGAGAATAGAATGAAATGAAATAAAGCGATTAACTACTCTATTTGATATGATTCTGACTAGAACTTTGAAATTTAAAACCTGGATTCCGCAGAACAGTGGCGAATCCGATGGTGTGTGTATGATCTCGTCCCCTCAGTATGATCTTCTCATTCTTTCGTGTTCACTTGGATCTAGAAAAGCGTGTAATGCTAGCACCGATAGGAGTAGATTTTGGGACTAGGACAGCTCAGAATGCAGACCGAGAATGCGAGTAGGAGAGGGATAGCGCAAGAGTACAGAGCTTGGCTTATGCGATTCCTAGCGGGATTTTACTGTGAGTCATGCAACATGAAGCGACCAGAACCTGCAACTATCCTATACGAAGAGCAAAACCTGCAACTTTAATGGCTTCCCAAGCTATTCTGTTCCAAAATAAAGACACTGCTTGCACAAGTTGGATATGTGGCTTACCAACAGCTGAATAAAGCTAACCCGGCATATAATGATTTGAACTAAGAACCCCAAGACACAGTAAAAACAAATCTACATCAAAGAGGAATTCAGAGGCAAGCTTCTTAACTGGATTGGATGGAACAACAGCACTGCCTGCACAAGATGGGTCTGTGGCTTACCAACAGCTAAACAATACTAACCAAGTATGAAATAAACTATGTTATCAATCCTAAGCAAGCTAACCAAAACACTAAAAATCAGAAGACTTTAACAAGGAAAAATGGTGACCAAAAACTCCAGAAAAAAATTCTTCACCATTTGCATGTGCACAAACCATGCATTTATAGGAATTCCAACACTCAAAAACCAAAATCAAATTGAACTCCTAAATAATAAACAAAGGAAAAACATTGTTCCAGGGGACCAAAAACATAAATGCATGCTCAAGTCGGCAAGGAAAAGCTGGTGAATCGTGATATTTCACGCGGGTCGCGTCAAAAGAGCGTTCTGGAAAACGCGCACAGGACCACCGCTCTGAGCAGGGCGGGCAGTTACAGGACCGCCGCCCTATTCAGGGCGGCGGTCACGAGACCGCCGCCCTGCAGGGCGGCGGTTTCGTCACTGAAGGCCAAGAGGCCAAGGAAAGAGGGAAAAAGGGAAAAAAAAAGGACGCAGGGGCTAAGCGGGGCATGCGGGATGTTAACGCATACTCCGAGGGCTTTTTCGGATCCCGAACACCTTGCGAGGAGACCTGTATCATCATCGGGGCACTTGTTACACTGTTCTGGCAGCACCGTACCCTACAATTTTGGGTACGTACATATTGCCCCCTCGGAGAAGTGTTTTAGCCATGAAGAGGCATAAAACGGTGGGTCCGAGTATGGCAGTCCCGAAATGGGGAGTTAGAAGCTATACCTTACTCGTTCGTGCGTTGAGATGACGCCATCGAAATTCCCGCTACCTGTAAAATGAAAAGAGAACTCAAGTGCAGATAGATGCAATAACTTGGAAGATAAACGCTAAAGTAATAGGGAAGGAGAACGTACCATTCATGCGGGGACAGAAACTTACCTCCAACAGTGCTCCAAACCTGTGAAAAAGTCATTTTAAAATGAAACAGAACGATCTATATATGAAAGTGGGCCCATTTTCCTATTCATTTGCGCGAGTCGATTTGATTGATTTTGAGCTCTGGGACCCACGGTGACGGTTTCTCACGCGAGTAGAGTCGAAACGTTCGCAGCGAGATCGTGATCATGCCTCCACGAGCGGAACACCGACCTCAGCGATCACAGGTTGGTTTTCTTCCATTTTGTGTTTTTCCCTCTTCAAATTTGAAATGGCAAATTCTTTGCAATGGGGGGATTATTTTTGAAAATGTTAGGTTCAAAAGGTCCATCTATGGGGGGGCGCCTACTGGGTAGGCTTTGTTTTTAGTTAAAATGGTCTATTTTTGCTTTTTTTGGGCTTTTTGGGGTTAACAAACCGCGCGGATTTTCGGACCGCGACCGCCGCCCTGTTCAGGGCGGTGGTTACACGACCGCCGCCCTTAAGGCGGCGGTTACAAAACCGCCCCCCTACTCAGGGGCGGCGGTTTTGTACAGAATGCAAAAGAGCTTAACTTTTGAGATTGCACTTGTATTTTTATCATTTCTATATGCTTTTATGACTCTCTCGATATTGATTATATACTAACTTGCCCTGTTTTGTGTGTTTTTTTTTGGGTGCATGCAAGCGAGGGAGGAGTATATTAGATGGAGCTGAGAGAGAGAGAGTGTGATTGGCTTTCGGGGGTATTGGATGCCCTTTCTCAGGATGAGGAGGATACATTACAGAGGGCCGGCATATTGCGTATATCACGCATGCCCCATGTCACACCATCCAGTCACATACTTTGTGACTTGTTTTCATATTGGGATGCAGATCGGAACACTTTCCGACTGCCAGGGGTCTGTGGTGAGTGGACCATCACTTTGGAGGATGTCTACCATATCCTGGGGGTTCCGATCATCAGGAGGAGACTCATACTGGAGACGGCAGGGTCTCGAGCACAGATTGCACAGTGGGTAGGCTACATGGGGGATGCAGCCATCTCTACGGGGTCGAAGAAGGGAGTGAGAGTTCGATCCATTCCTTCTTTGCCCATACCCGTATTTCGATAGGCTATCATGGGGATCCTTGCCTCGAGGCTGATCGGGGACAAGGGAGGAGATACTGTACTATACTGCTGGGCCCCCATCATTGCACAGATAGAGGGGCATGGCCGGATATATGCCTGGGGCACAGATATTCTGGGGACCACCTACCATGACTTATACAGGGTGGTCCGTTTGCAAGGACAGTCATTGAGCCACCCGACTCTAGTCATGAGTTGGGTGTACGAGCATTTTATTCCTTATGGCAGAGGGGTAGAGGTGGCAGACCCAGGGGCTGTGAGGGCAGCTAGATGGTCAGATATGTCGGTGCTTAGAGCACCTCACCAGCCAGTTGCCTCCCTTACCACAGCAGATATGGAGGTGACGCCATATCGGCTTATGGCCGGCATATGGGGCGAGGAGACCCTTACATTGATCTCCTGCTCCACCACAGGGCAGCTTATCGACCGCGTGGGACGGGTGGAGGTACACCCTTTTGGCAGAGTTCCTCAGCAGTTTGGCCTTCCATATGCGGGCATGCTTCCCCAAGCGGCACCAGTTTACAGATCAGTCCGCGAGGCTAGAGGGGGGCCTAGAGGCCGTGGTTGGACAGTGATCACTCCTGGCACTCCCATTGTAGCCAGGAGGGTAGTTCGGGCTAGAGGGAGAGCCGGTGTGCCCCGGCACCTTTGCTTCAGATTGCTGCGGGTCCTGCTCACAGCAGCAATGACCCTATAGATATTGACTCCGATTCTGAGGAGTTTACAGAGGGAGGGTTAGAGGAGCAGACGGATGATAGCGATCCTGAGTGGCATGACACTCAGGATATTTTGCAGGTAGAGAGGGCCGAGCAGAGTGCAGAGAGAGAGAATCTAGCTTCAGAGGAGCCACTCTCCCAGGGCCATGGTGGAGAGGATGAGTCAGTTGCGGGGCGTCATGTTGCTCCTACTACAGGAGCAGCCCCTTAGTCGGCAGCGACATCTACGGCGGGTGCTGGCCCCAGCGACCCATCTTGGAGGCCCGGTGATCCGAGTAAGTTATCCTCTCATCTTTTCAATGTTTTTTTAATTTAGGATTTTTAATTGCTATCTCTCCTTATGTTTTGACATTGTATCTTTTAGTCTCTTGCCTAGCTTCTAATTCGTTTTTTCTTCTTTGTTTTGCAGAGACTGTTGACGAGTGGCGGGATCTAATCCGTAGGGTATGCACTGATTCTCTGATGATCCCTATGGATAAGACCCGTGCGGAGCTATCTGTAGATGCCGGGGAGCCCTCAGTAGCCGGTAGGCATACTGACGTCTTCGCTCCCATTTGGCACGTGGCCAGGATGGTGTCGACTCTCCGTACAGAGTTGGCAGGCTATAGGACAGCCGAGCGTCTTATGAGGAGCCATTCTCGTGGCGAGACCGCGGCTGCCCCTCGGGACCCTAAGCCCTCCGTGCATTCAGAGCGCCAGCGTAGCCGGAGTCCTAGGCGAGGGCGCGCACCCTCGGAGGGGTCGTGTAGGGGTTGAAAGGCAACTTGGCCCTGTATGCGTTTGTACTGTAGATTCTTTTGTATATCATGGGCTCTTTGAGCGTTTTGACCATGCCTAGAGCATGATGGCATTGTATATAAACATTGGTTATTTATATATATGCATTCGTTTTTGGATCAAAACTTGTCACTCGTGTTTTCCCTTTCTGTTTCCAGCTTCCTCGTGTATACTACGATGTATGTTTTATATGCTTTCTAGAATGTATGCAATGGAGAACATATGATGCAAATGTTTGCTTTCTTTTTGTGTTTCATGATGCTGATACATGATATTGTAGATATATTGTGATCTTAAATCTTAGCTTCTGTGAGCAATTTGGATACCTCATGTTTGTTTTGGCAAAGTGATGAAAATAACCAGTATGATGAACAGATTAACTTGCCCCACTCCTAACTCCACGCAACTAGTAAGATGCGAGGGCTCATCACCAAGAGCCAAGAAGGGCGCGAGTTATGAAATATGGTGAAATGACAGTGATGAAAGACAGACGAAGCTTTGGTGGAACCAAAATGAAAACTACAAGCTTACTCTACCTGAATGACTTCATAGTTTTGGGTGCAACTTGCTTTGCGGTTTATCTAGACTTAGACTCGTAGATGGCCACATAGTAGACAAAATCTGGATTTTTAGGATTTTAACTCTCTTGAAATTTTGAACATCTGATTCATTCGTTTTTGACTCAAAGTTTGAATAGTTTGTTTATGACCTTTTAACGTTTGCATCATCTAGAGGACCCTCTACACTTTGCCCCATGCTACCTGTAAGAAGTATGGGTTTATCACCGTGGGCAAGGCATAGGCGAGTAAGGGCATTTCCATCCTTTCCCAACCCTACGTCACTAGTAAGAGACGCAAGCTCATCACCGAAGGTTGGTGGGGCAAGGAAATGTGTAAAATAAAATTTTCTGTTTAGTCACTTTTTGACTTGTCTTTTTGAGTAAAATGTCAGTATATGCTTTTTTCCAAAGAGATGTGTATATGGGATAGATGTGACACCATGAAGCTTCTAGAACAGACCATAGGCAAGACACCAATCCTAAGAAGAAATCAAAGCGAGAAAAAACTTGCAGATCTTGGTATGGTTACCGTTAAGACTTCGTCATGTCTGATTTTATTTGATAAAAGATTCTGAAATGATTGATGATATCGTGAAAATGGAGAGATATGATTAGAAAGTTTTGTGCCAACGACATCATGAGTTTGTAATGAATTGCTTTGAGAATAGATTCCTTGATCACAATTTGTGTAAGAACAAGTGGACAAAATGATCTAAATCTATATGAAGATGCAATGTAAATAGTTATATAAGCAGTGCTAGCTGCTTATGCGTAGAAATGTTTGAGGTGCAGGGAATTGACTGTTTCGCCAAATTCCTCACCTTCTAGCGTGCATAAGAGGTATGCACCATTTCCGTAGTCTTTTGTGACTCGGTATGGGCCCAACCATTTGGGCCGGAATTTCCTTCCTTCGCCGGTCTTCTTGTCGATCCGGCTGTCTAGTCTTAGAACTAGATCACCTTCGTATATATCGCGTTCATAAACCTTCTTGTTATATTGCTGGCACATTCGGTCAGCATAAGCTCTATGCCGCTGTTCAGCATCTAACCTAGTTTCATCTAGGCTTTCTAATTGGGAAAGACATGCTTCTCTGTAAGCGTCTTCATCCAGAATCCCTTGTAGTGAAATGCGGAGACTGGGTATTTCGACCTCAAGCAGGAGAACTGCTTCTGCCCCAAATACTAGCGAGAAAGGAGTTGCTCCCGTTGGTGTTCTTATTGAGGTTCGGTGGGCCCACAAGGCCGGATATAACTTTAAATGCCAATCTCGTTTGTTTTCTTTCACTGTTTTAAGGAGAATGGCTTTCAGTGTTTTGTTTGTTGCTTCAGCCTGTCCGTTGGCTTGGGGATAATACAAGGAAGCCGTATGATGGCTTATCTTAAATTTACCGCATAGTTTGCGAACTTCTTCATTTTTAAAAGAAGTTCCATTATCGGAGATAATGATTTGCGGGATACCGTACCTGCAAATGATTTGGTTCAAAATGAACTTAGCGATCACAGAACCAGGTACAGTAGTAAGAGGCATGGCCTCCACCCATTTGGTAAAATATTCAGTGGCCGTGATTATAAAATTATGGCCGTCTGTGGATGAGGGAGAGAATTTCCCTATCAAGTCCAGGCCCCATGTAGAAAAGGGCCATGGAGTTGCGATTGGTTGTAGAGCTTGTGCTGGCATGTGGATCTCGTGGGAGAATTCTTGGCACTTATGACACCTGCGTGCAAACTCTATCGCGTCATGTTCTAGAGTGGGCCAAAAATAGCCCATTCGATGTATTTTTCGAGTGGTGGCATGGCCACCGAAGTGGCCTCCACATATACCGCTGTGGGATTCATGGAGAATCCTCTTGGACTCTTCTGTGTCGACACACCTTAAGAGCATTCCATCGAATGCTTTTCGATAGAGCACCTGCTCTATAATGACATATTTGGCTACGATTATGCGTAATCGCCTTCTTTGTTGCGGTGTAACTGCATCCGGGTATGTATGGTCCATGATATAATTAATGATATCAGTGTACCAAGGGCACTCAGAGATAGCAGGTCGAGTTTCGATGTAGTATACGCATTCATCTGGAAAATCCAAATCTACTAGATCGCCTCCGTCTAATGGGTTGTCAGCTAACCAATCCGCGATGATTTGTCCTTTAACCGACTTCTGATTTACAAATGTTAATTCGAACTCTCCCATTAAGGTTATAAAACGTCCAGCCTTTTTGGACAAGGACCCTTGTGTGAGAAAAGTCCGTAAATGGTTCGTCTTTACCATGACCTTTGTTTCTTGATTCAGCATGTAATGTCTTAGACGTTTAGTAGCAAAGACTATGGCAAGGCATTCTCGTTCTGCCTGTGTATAGTGTGTTTCATAGTCGAGCAATGTTCGGCTAATGAAATAAATCGCACGTTCTCTCTTGTCATCGTCTTCTTGGGCCAACATATAGGCCAGCGAGACATCGGTAGCCCGTGAGTATAGAATTAACGGGCGATCTAGCTTAGGTGGCATTAGCGTAGGTGGTGATAACAGGAAACGCTTAACTGCTTCAAAAGCTTCATTGCAATCTTCAGTCCAATCAATGCTATAGTCTTTCTTGAGTAGATTGTTGATTGGATGAACGGCGAAGCTTAGGTCCGGGATAAATCTCCGGATTGCACCCAGCTTTCCGAGAAATGATCTGATTCCAGATTCACTCGAAGGTGGGACCATTTCGAGGACAGCCCGAATTTTGGTTGGATCAACATCAATCCCTCATGATGATATGATGTAACCTAGGAGCTTTCCTCCCATTACACCAAAGACGCATTTCTTTGGATTTAGCGTAACTCCGTATTCTATTAGACGTGAAAGAATGATGCGGAGTACTTCGGGATGGTCACAACGCTTCTTGGCCTTAGCCAATAAGTCATCTACGTAGGATTCCACGATTTTATGAATTAGATCGTGAAATATGTATGTCATGGCCCGCTGGTATGTAGCACCGGCGTTCTTGAGACCGAATGGCATAACAACGTAGCAATAGGTTCCCCAAGGAGTTATAAACGTGGTTTTAGCTTGATCTTGCTCAGATATTCTGATTTGATTGTATCCCGAGAATCCATCCATGAGAGACAAGAGTTCAAAACCAGCTGTTGCATCAACAATAACGTCTATGGATGGTAATGGGAAATCGTCCTTAGGACATGCTTTGTTGATATCTCGAAAATCTATGCAGATGCGTATCTTTCCATTCTTCTTGAGAACGGGAACGATGTTAGATACCCATTGGGAGTAGTCAACTGGCTTGATGAATCCTACCTGAAGGAGTTTTATTACCTCCTCTTTTACCATGAGAGCTACTTTGGGCTTCATGGGTCTTGATTTTTGTTTAATTGGCTTTGCATCTGACCTAGTGACGAGGTTGTGCACCGCAATGTGGGGTGCGACTCCTGTCATCTCTTTATAATTAAATGCAAATGCCTTTTGATGTTCTTTAAGAACCTGAGTATGTATTTCCACTTCTTCTGGGGTTAACGAAGAACCTAGTTTCAATATTCTTGGTTCATCTTCTGTCCCGATGTTGACATCGATTGTTTCTTCGATCAAAGAGGCGTTACCCTCTTCGAACTCAGGTGGTGCTGGAGGTAAATCTAGATCATCCCCGTTTCCTATTGCATATATGCTAGGCTCCATTTGTGAGGGAATATCCGTTACGGGATTTCCGAAGTAGGAAGACGAATGTGGAATCAGGGATAAATCTAGCGTGTGATAGGAGAGATGTAGTGCTGCATAGGCATTTAAGTAATCTAAAGTAGCCGCATCATTTCCAACATGGTCTAGGATGGTAGATTCACTTCCGCTTGAAAGAGGATTTGTCATTGTTTTTATCAATGGTTCATCACGAATGGATACTGTGAAGTGAGTATCTTCTAGCTCATTGCTTGGAGTAAAACGTGATGTTGAGGTTGCTATTGAATCGGCGAGAAGATTTTTCTCTCGCGGGATCGCTTCAATGGATATGAAGTTAAACGCCTTGCTTAAATCTAATACAACCGTTTTTGTAGAGTTGTAAATGTTCGGCTTTAGTTTCATATACTTCAAAAACTTGGTTTGTTACTAATTGCGAGTCTCCCAAGACTCTGATGTTATTAATACCAATTCTTCTGGCTAAGGTGAGGCCAAGAAGGAGGGCTTCGTACTCAGTGCCGTTGTTTGTGCATTCAAAGTTTAACTTAAAAGAGAATGGGAGGACCTTCTCCTCGGGCGAAGTAAGAATTATACCTGCCCCCGCTCCATAACGACATTTAGCTCCATCGAAATGGAGAGTCCAATATTTAGCCGGGAGTGTAGATGTTGGGGCATCTGCTGCGTTTGCACACTCTACTTCTACCATACAGAGATCCTCTGCTGGCAAGGAACCAACACCTAGGGAAAATCCCATGCCTACTGAATCGAATGGTAAGAACATTGGTGAATCTTGTTCTATCAACTCAACGATTTTCGCAGTAGTCCCTAATGATACTGTTTCTTTAGTTTTACCTTTAGGGGTTGGAATTGTTTTGGCTATGCTGGTAGTTTCAAGATCCGTCGTAGGTATCAACTTTTCCTCTGGCTTTGGGTCAGAGGGTTTATTAAGTTGGTTTGTTGGAAGTTCAAATTCTGAGTGCACCCCTGGTCTTTTCTTTAAATCAGCTAGGTGCAAATCGAAAGGTTTTGGATCGCCTTTGGCTACAAATACCTTTCCCAGATGTAAGAATCTTACTTCTTGAAATAGCGTGGAAGGGATTGCCTTCATTCGATGTATCCAAGGTCGGCCGAGGATCATATTATAGTTAGTTTCCCGATCTATAATATAAAACTCAGTCAAGATGGTTTTGGGCCCTAAGGTGACCGACAGTATTATAGTTCCTATCGAAGTGGCTTTAAGGCTATCATAGCCTCTCAAGGTATTTCGTGTAGTGGAACAGTTTGTTTCTCCATATCCAAGTTTTTGGAGGAAAGAGAAAGGGACTATGTTAACTGCGGCCCCATCGTCAACCATTGCCCATTTTACATAGTTATTATAAACCCACACTTGCAAGTGTAAGGCTGGGTCACCTCGGCGTGCGATCTCAGCATCTGTGGGCATTTTACTTATTTCGAAGATGAATTCGACATCCTTGTCCGGCTGCCCCGGAGGGTGGATATCAAAATCTACGTGATTTACTTGTGTTTCGGGAGGTGGAGTGATGTTAATTAGATGGCCTAGACCTAATGCTTCTAAAAGAGCAGCTCTGTGAGGGGGAGAGTTCTTTAGTAAGTCCAAAAATGAAATGTGTGAGAAGGTCTTTGTTAGGTCACTAATTAAATCATAGGCACCGATGGGTTTTTCAACTATTTGCTGACTCTTATCTGTCTCTGGCAGATGACTTGGGCTTGGTTGAGAGAAATACTCTCGTGTTCTTGTTATAGCTTCGATAGGTAGTTCAACGTCTAATTCTACCAAACTGACTATCTTAGGTCTCGGTTGAGCTCCCAACTGTGGCGCAACTGACGGATTTAATGAAGTCGAGGCTTCATGATCATTGTTTCCCGTCACTGCACCTTTGTTTGTTCCGGTTGGATTCAGCCTATTGCTGTCATGATTTGGGAGCGGATCATTAAAGATCTTGAGGGGAGCATTCTGAGGAGAAACTGCCCCTGCGAGAGTATTTGGTGATGATGAGACGGGATCTGCCAAAAACAGGTCTGTGAAGAACTGTCTTTGTTCTTCTGGCAAGCGTTGCATAAATTTATTATAGTCACGACACGTTCTAGTATCGTGACCCCGAATTTTATGGAAACCACAATAAGAATTGGGGTTATAATTCCCGTTTTGTTGGTTTGGTGTGTATTGTGGCCTAAAATTCCGATCAAACTGTTGCCTATTAGGACTAAAGTTTTGGAATTGTTGTTTCTAGTTTTGACTTTGGTTTTGATAACCAAATGAGTTTTGGCTTGGCCCTTGCATGGGATTTCGCCGTTGTTGTTGTTGTTGTTGTGGATGGTTAAAATCCACTGTATTGACCGTTGGGGTAAAGTTGTTGTTTCGCTGGTTGTTTGTTTGTGACGGAGTATTAACAACATTTACCCTCTTGGGTTGGTCGGTTACCCCATCCGTTGTTACCCCACGATTTTTGTTAAGGATTTTGGGTCCTTGATTGACATTTGTGGTAGTTGTAGTGTTTTGAGTGGAGGTGATTAACCTCCCGTTTGTTCCGTATGTCTTACGACCACTATCTATCGTTGCTTGATCAATTCGCAGAGCGCTCTCAAGTACTTCATCATAAGTCCTTAGTGGGAACTTCTGGACTTCTTCCTTCACTTCTCTGCTGAGAGAATGAAGGAATAAATCGCATAGTTCCATCTGATCCATGTTTGGAGCACTTGCTGATGAATAAAGAACTGTACGCCACCTCTGGATGAAATGGGCGACAGATTCGTTGTGTTCTTGTTTGATATGCAAGAATTCCCTGATTCCTGTTCTCAGTAGTTTGTTCATGTCGAAGGCTTTGATGAACTCTGACACGAGTTGTTTAAATGAATGTATGGAAGCCTCAGGTATTCTATAATACCAATCGAGAGCGATGCCTTCCAAGGTTTTGGGAAATATTTTAGCAACAACCCCATCCCAAGGGAGTAATTCTCGTATGGCTGTAGCGTAAGCTTTGATATGCGCGTTTGGATCTCCCTCACCCTTGAACTTGGGCAAATCAGGGAGAGGTCTTGGAAGCATGACGCTTCGTATGGTGAAATCTAAGGGTTCCTTTAGATATTCTGAATAAGTCCCTATTGCATAGCTTTCGACCATTGATGGTGGTTGCTGAGGGAGCGGTGGTGGGATAGGTTGTTGATACGGTGCAGCGTATGCGTTGGCAGGGGCATAGGGAGGTCCCTGCATTTGAGAAAACATGCCGGGAGAGGAGAACATATCTCCTTGTGGGGATTTAGAGTACATGTTTAAATAGGATGGGGTATTGTCAAGGAATGGATTGTTTGACACTAGACCTGGAGGAATAGTGTTAGAGATGATGGGCCTTGTTGGCATTTGTTGTGGATATTGAGGAGGCATGCCTAACGTGCCTACTCCCGTAAGGAGATCTACCTGGCCAGAGTGGTATGGAGGATTGGAACTTCCCGTTTGTATGAACGGAGAATTTTGACTTGCTTGAGCCAGTTCTAACCCTCTCACTCTTTCTACTAACGTTGAAATGACTTCATTTGGTGAAGTCACGGTATTTTTCCTGAGCGGCGTTTGTTGTATACCCTGGTGTTGTAAAGGTACGTGATATCCTGTCATGAACTGATCCCTATCTTGCCAAGTTTCTCCAAGAATATTTCCTGTATGCAGTGGCATAGAGGTATTTTCTTGAAAAGAGATCTCGGGTTGTATTTGTAAACCTCCTATAGGTGGGTACATATCCCGAGGAGCGTTGTTCACTCCTAGGATAACGTATTGATTGTCCATCATCTAAGACCAGGTATGGATCTGATTGCCTACTAATTTGTGGTCTGAGTAGCATTTGAGGAGACGAACCAGATTCTCCGGTAAACGTCATATTGTTTGAACCTGAAGGCTCTGTTTGTTGGGTTCGAGGGGGTTGATCTAACTCCTCAGTTTGAAAAGATGAACTATATCTGATTCTTGGGGTTTGTGTTGACAACTGATTAGTTGAATAGTTGTCACCCCATACTGAGAGCGAGGGTGATGATTGCCTATTCTGTTGGGCGTAGTATGCCTCAAGACCCAGGAGGGGTCTGCCATATGCATCGAATCCCGACATATTCAGGGGGTATATGAATACCCGCAGAATAATGGGAAGGAGTGAAGGTGATTTGTGAAAGGAAGACGTGATATTTATGACTCCGAACGAGAAAGTAGGAAGCTTTATGTCAACTTCACTAATTTCGTTTGATTCACGTTGGGTTCACCAATTTTGTACGCCGGAAAAGCGACAGGCGAGCGTGAGAATCTACAAGTAACTCTTCCGCGTACCCGACCTCTCGAGGTCGTGCCGAGACAGCCGGTGGGGGGTAGAATATGTAGACAAACTAGTTAGGTAGTCTAATGTCTTCGACACGCACTAGTGGAATTTGTGAATCTAAGGCAAAGAAGGCCCTTCTAACTTGGACTGGTGTGATAGATCGATCAGCAAGGATGACTGCTCGAAGGCTCCAATCAATATCGAGCTCTGGCGTGATTCGATCTATGGGTTGCGGAATACGTGGAAAATGACCTGGGATTGTTTCGTGTATATCTCCTGATAAGGTCATATGGTGGATGATGAATATAATTGGCTCTACGGACGATTTTCTGGCCTAGTCTAGAATTCCCTAGCTTCGTTAGCTGTTATATCTAGCAAGGACAGTTGTTGGACGATGATAGGTGGAAGTGGAGTGGACCTGAATACCAAGGTACGTAGGTTAGCGTCTATATTGGATTGACCTGTGGACTCGTTAGGCTGTGGGATCTGTGGATCACAACCATAGATTCTTGGTTGTTGCGGTCCTGTTATGGTCATACGCGAGATCAAGTTCTAATCCCTAGTATCCAGTAATCGTAAGCTTTCTCAGCTTCTACGTTTAGAACCAACAGTTGTGCAATCTTCTCAGAATACCTCACAGGCGTTCTTGTGACCTGGATTCTTAAGCTGGTATCTATATCTACGAGGGTGTCTCCAGCGTCTGGCTGTGGAACTAAAGGATCACACCCAAATGTTTGTTCTCTTTCGAGCCCTTCTACAGTCATGTGGATATTTTCTAGGGTAATCTGTAGTTTGACTGACTTGACCAAAACGCATGTGCTTGGTCGTCTTCTATGTTTAATCCTCTTAACTGTGAACTGATCAGTTGTAAATCTGTGGTTGTTCGGAATACTTGTATCCTGAGATTTTGGTCTATGTCAACTATCGCTGTGACGAGGTTTGGTTGAGGCACGATTGGCTCAAATATATATTCCCTGGGCTCTTGAGGTCCCGTAATTGTCATAAAAAGCAAAACTAACTGTAATGAAACAAATTCTAACTACGTGAAATAAATCTAACTGCATATAAATTTTATTCTTCTCTGAAATATTTAACAATTTTAAGGAAAGCAAACTATTTTAAGCGTATCTAGAAAATAATAACTAAACAATAATTTAAAACAGACAAGATAACCGAGTGTGGTTATTTACCTGTGCGATTTGTAGAATTATTCTAAATAAATAAAATAGCCTGTCTAATCTACTTGCAAGATTCTCGATCCTACCTCAGAAGTGAGGAGTGAATCATAGTTTCTCAGAAAACTATCAATCCCCACAGCTTCCCTGGTAATATCGAGAATAGAATGAAATGAAATAAAGCGATTAACTACTCTATTTGATATGATTCTGACTAGAACTTTGAAATTTAAAACCTGGATTCCTGCAGAACAGTGGCGAATCCGATGGTGTGTGTATGATCTCGTCCCCTCAGTATGATCTTCTCGTTCTTTCGTGTTCACTTGGATCCAGAAAAGTGTGTAATGCTAGCACCGATAGGAGTAGATTTTGGGACAAGGACAGCTCAGAATGCAGACCGAGAATGCGAGTAGGAGAGGGATAGCGCAAGAGTACAGAGCTTGGCTTATGCGATTCCTAGCGGGATTTTACTGTGAGTCATGCAACATGAAGCGACCAGAACCTGCAACTATCCTATACGAAGAGCAAAACCTGCAACTTTAATGGCTTCCCAAGCTATTCTGTTCCAAAATAAAGACACTGCTTGCACAAGTTGGATATGTGGCTTACCAACAGCTGAATAAAGCTAACCAGGTATATAATGAATTGAACTAAGAACTCCAAGACACAGTAAAAACAAATCTACAGCAAAGAGGAATTCAGAGGCAAGCTTCTTAACTGGATTGGATGAAACAACAGCACTGCCTGCACAAGATGGGTCTGTGGCTTACCAACAGCTGAACAATACTAACCAAGTATGAAATAAACTATGGCTATCAATCCTAAGCAAGCTAACCAAAACACTAAAAATCAGAAGACTCTAACAAGGAAAAATGGTGACCAAAGACTCCAGACCAAATTCTTCACCATTTGCATGTGCACAAACCATGCATTTATAGGAATTCAAACACTCAAAAACCAAAACCAAATTGAACTCCTAAACAATAAACAAAGGAAAAACACTATTCCAGGGGACCAAAAACATAAATGCATGCTCAAGTCGGCAAGGAAAAGCTGGTGAATCGTGATATTTCATGCGGGTCGCGTCAAAAGAGCGTTCTGGAAAACGCGCACAGGACCGCCGCTCTGAGCAGGGCGGCGGTTATAGGACCCGCCCTGCAGGGCGGCGGTTTCATCACTGAAGGTCAAGAGGCCAAGGAAAGAGGGAAAAAGGGGAAAAAAAGGGTGTGGGGGCTAAGCGGGGCATGCGGGATGTTAACGCATGCTCCGAGGGCTTTTCTGGATCCCGAACACCTTGCGAGGAGACCTGTATCATCATCGGGGCACTTGTTACACTGTTCTGGCAGCACCGTACCCTACAATTTTGGGTACGTACATTAACACTTTAAATGCCTTTGAACATGAGCCTCATATTGAGGATTACTGGATGAATTATAGGCATGAGGAGGAAGTCAGGCTCAAATATTTTTTCAAGAATGACCCTCATGCAGATTATTGATTTCAAGATTGTTGTGATACCTCAAGGAATTATAGATGATTCACAGATTGTGAGTCGATTGCATATTAACCAAGGGATAGATGGATAGCCAATTAATCCCATATATTGGGATGAAGATGAGTTATATGATTAACATGATAGGATTATTCATGTAATGAGAAGAACTTTGAATTGGTTGGTGCAGAAGAACATTGATTTGTCTATTCAAAATACAAAGGTTCTCAATAAATTTTTGGAATTGGGAAATTTGAAGGATGACCTTCCTCTTTTAAAGGAAGGAGCTAATAGAATGGATCCCTTAAGTGGGAAATCCCCTAAATTTCCTTCAAGAAGGCCCACCATAGAAATTTTGGATGAATGGACTTCTAAAGTCCATGTTTTCTTTGAAGCAAAAAACTAAGGAAATGCTTCTAAAGTCTATGGAAAATACCCCTATTACTTTTGCAGTTCCACTACAATCAAAAGGAAAGTGTATGTCCACCCAAAGGACCCCTCAAATGTTCTAACAAAACCCCAAGGTGCTAAGAAGTTAATGAAGGGATCCATATCTAGTGGCCATATACAATCTAAATCACATAGTGTTGAAGGAAGGGAGGCAAGTTAGATCTTAATAAATTTTAAAGAGCACATAAAAGTAAGAAAATTGTATATATGGAAAAATTTTGGTAAGGGAAGGTGATCATACACATAGGAAGCATAAACACAAGGATAAAGTGATTGATCCTATAGAACATGAAAAGATTGGTGTTTCCCAGGTGCAACATGTAGCTTCATTTCCACAACAGGGGGTTGTTCAAACCAGCGAAGTTAAGCAACCAGTACCTTTATTCCCATCTTTGTCTTCAAAAGGAATGACAGCTGAAGGTACTCAAGAAAAGATATCTCAAGGTATTTTCTCATCTGATCCATTAGATAGTTCTATATTGAATCATGGTTTAAAAAATTATAATGCCATGCCAGTAGAAAGTGTTAGTGTGCATTTTTCAAAAGTTGCCATAATCAACTAAGAACTAAGTAGAAATAATGGATTTCAATATTGATGAAGATTTTTCCACATTATAAGCATTTGAAATGACTATTGAATAACAAGTAGTAAAGAGTGTAGGTGATTCTTAATTGAGTGAAGAAGTAGGAAAAACTACTCATGGGCTAACTATTGAAAAAAAGTCCCAAGTATCAGAAGTATTTTTTGTAGATTAAGTAGATCTAGAGTTAAACAAGCCCAAAATGTCTAGTGAAAAGAGTGTAGACACAAAGGTGTTATCTGAGAAAGATCCCTCACATGAAACTAAGGTCACAAAGGACAGTGAACTATCTCAAACAAAGAAGCCTATAGATGAATAAGATTACAGAGGTTGCACTAGATGCAATTGCTAAAGATAAGGTTGTTAATAGAGTAAGTGTGAAATATTTGAGTAAAGATAAAAGATCAGTTGTGGAAACTCAACCTACCATGTTATAGCAAGACATGCCAGAAAAAAGGATGTTAATCTATCAGTTCATCAACCTCGTAAAGAGGTGGGAATTATTGAAATAAAGGGAGTCCCTAAAAAATAAGTATTGGCTCGAGAAGCTTCCAAAGAAAAGGTTAAGGGTATAACTACATCATCCAATGAAATTAAGAAAGAAAGAAATTTAATCACTGATGTAACTTAAAAAGAGATTGGTAAGCCCCAAATCCAGGATCAAGAAGAAAATAAATCAAGGGGAAGTACCAATACACAGGTGAAATTAAAGAAAAAAACAATGGGAGTTGGAAAGGAACAACATGAAGAGTCCCCAGTTCAATATGTGTAAGAGGTATCCAAACAGTTGGTCGGTATCCCTGAGAAATCCCAACAAACATTGTAAGAAACAAAGGTTGGGACTACTCTTGCAAAGGGATGGATGAGAGAGTTAATTTCAAAAGAGGAAAAAGAGATTGTCCCTATGGAATTCATAGAGCTCATAGCCTTGGCCTTTGTAAAACCTCTAAGGGCTTCTAAGAAAGCTAGAGTTATCAATAAGACTCATACTGATCCACTTGAGTCTAGAAAATTCAAAGTGGTAAACCCTCATGATGGAAAAATAACAGATAATATAACATCAATTGATTATAATGTTAAAATTATTCCTCTAGGAAAATATTCAAGAGATCAATTGAAGCAAGGAATATCAGAGGTAGTTAGCGATTTGTTACAAAAGGTTGATGAAGATAGGATAACAAAAAGGAAATTAAAAGAACAAGTCAAAACATTGAGTTCTAGTTTGCAACAATTAATTGGCCAGTCTAGTCAAACTCAAGAAAGTGTCTCTGCTACTACCATTAAATGAATGTAACAAATGGATCAATTTGTTAAGAAGGTTCAATCGGAAGACACATGGGTTGAAAATATGATCAAAAAGGGAAAAGAAGCTAGAGAAAAATATGAAGACCTCAAAAATAAACTCAATGAAAATGATGAATTAATTGAGCAATGTGACAATGAGATTTTTATTTTGAGGGAATTTATCCCAAAATGAACCGTGTTACTCAACTTAAGGAAGATTTGGTTAAAAAGGAAGGGATTGTGCCACATGAATAGAGGGGGAACCAACATGGCATGGAAGAGCTTGCCAAGATTAGAGTGGAGGTCTTGAATGGGATTAAAGAAAAGATGGAGACTAAAAGAAAGTGGGTTGATGACACTATGGACATTGTTGATTCAAAGCTAGAAGATATGCTATTATGATAAGTTTAAGAAGAGTAAATGGTGATTTTAAATTTGATTTATTTTTCAATTATTTTGAGAAGAGCATATAGAATGAAAAATTCTCTTATGAAGTTATCAAAACAATGAGGAAAATAGAAAACAGAATTGCAGAACTAAGGGCAAGACCATTGGAGTATAAACAAAAGATGGGACATTGTGTGAATGTAATAGCCAAGTAGACCCTGATCTTGACAATATCACACAGGGCCAGATGAAGAGGAGATAAATGATTTGTTCCAAAGATATGATGCATATGTACCAAGGCTACCAAAGGAAGAAGAAAGTGAAGAAGACAAAGACATGGACATGAAGAATGATGAACAAGCTTAGGCTTGTCTTTCTTAAATTTTTTTTTTTATCATATTTCATTTTTAACTCTTGTTTCATTTTCTACTTTTGTTTCATGGAAGATGAATATTACTTTAAACCTACTACTCTATGGCATAAATGTAATTTGATACAATGCATTAGATTTTTTTGCTTGGATAAAATTTCATGTCCATTATAAAGCATATAAACTAATGAAATGTTTGTTATCTTCTGTATTTTGAAAAAATAAAAATGGGGATCTATAGGGGCCCCAACCCATGAAGAAAAGATTACATATATATATTCAAGAGTTGCATAAAAAAGGAAACATAAGGAAGAAACCTAATTATCTACCATCCTAGAATCCTCTTTGTAAAGAGGAAGCTTGTTCACTAGCCTATTTTTCCTGAGAATAAATTCATTTGTTCCCAATGCCATCTGAACAAATATAATTTATCTTTCCAGTGTGCGAGACATACCCAAATCCCAAAGCTCATCCAGAGTTGAAAAAGGACCACCCAAAAAATTGAGCAATTGCAACTTCCTCTCATAAGAGGAAACCCATTCATTCATATCCATACCACCCTTAGGGAGAGAATTTTTTCAGTAGCTTTGAAAGTAGAGGATGGTATTGAAAGTCTGAGTTGGAAGTGTAACCACAGGAGATCCTGGAGAAGATGGATTAGGAGTACCCTGAGTTGGACTCACCCTTATAATTCTTCACAAAATGTGGTATGATTTAGAAGTTTGAGAGGGTACAATCACTGATGGTTTTGTCTCCAAAATTGAGACACATTGCTCTAATTTATCTAGCTTATGAGAAAGAGTAGGCACTGTATCAAGTGAGATTCCCCCATCAAGAACATAAGATTCCAAGGGGATTTATTTCATAACAAATGCTTCATCACAAAGGTAAGGGAAGTTATAGTCGGTCAAACCTTGCACACTAGGCCTACTTACAGTCAAAACTTCCTCAAAGCCTTAGGTGTATTTTGATGCTTGAGCCTGAATAGATGAAAATACATCATCTGAAATGTAGAGAAAATGGGACTTATCCTGATAAGTCTTCTTACAAGTGCAACCCAAATAGTTTGGGTTGTCAAAGGCCCGGTGTAGTCTTCAGGATCAACAATATCAAACAACATTCTCACAAATGCTTCATCTAGACTCAAAAAATCAAAGATAGAATGCAAATCCTCAGTGGAAATATCTTTCAAATTAGTTACAACTGGTGTTCCTTCCATAATGCATATGAATTTCCTCAAGACACCTATATTTAGAAAAGAAAAATATGAATTGGTGAAGTGAAATGGTGTGATTTTATAGGAAATTCAGAGGCATACCAGTCAAACTGGGTGTAATCATGGTGAAATAGCCTCTAAGATTTAAATGAGATATCTACACAAGAGAAATACATGTGAGATAAATTGGCATTATGTAGAAAGATGATGATTGGATTGATATGACAAAAACCATGTGGGAATGATCAGCCCAGAAAGGCACAAAAAGAAATATGTGTTCTCCGAGAAGGATTCTCAAAAAGGAAGATGTGATTACCTGTCAAATCAAACCATCTGGAGGATCTCTAAAACCATAAAAAAGTGCACATTTATTCACCAAATAAAATAATGATTAAAATATTGTCAAAAGTGATGACATGGCATCCCAGTCATAGTTGAGGAAGTGAAAACGTGATCAGTTCACAATTTATCCACCTGGCAATAGAAAATAAGATATTTTCAAGAGAATAAACATGATTAAGCGGTATATTGTAAAGAAGAATATTCTCTTGAAGATTCATACTTTTGGGGGGGAAATTGAGAATGAGTGAGAAAGGTAAAATTGTATAAATGCGACGGGAATACTCTCACATAAGGGGGTTAAATTTTTTAAAATTTAGAAGAGAAAGGAAAACTAAGAGAAAAACCATTTTCCCAAGAACTCGTTTGAGAAACCTATTAATTTTTGTAAGACTTTCAAATTAAATCATGTCAAGATGGTTGCAAGTGTACAATCATTGACAAACATTGAGACTGTAAATCAAAATTTCCCTTGCTGATAAATTTGATTGATCTTTGAGTTAATTTCGTTTTGATCATGAGCATTTGTGTTTTCTTTTAAGATGAAATAATTCAAAATAGTTATTCATGTTCCTGTTGCAGTCTTATATTAGGGATCCCTTTAAATCACACAAAAATTTATCCTTCTGGTAGCATTGTGGGAATTGTAATTGTACTGTGAGAAGAGATTTCATTTCATATGTGTAGTAAACAATTTTAAAGTCATTATGTCTCCATTTTGTTAAAGGTCATTTGTAAGTCTTTGAGTGCATCTTAGATGTGACAAATTTTGGATCCTAACATTTTATTGAGTTTTTAACATGAGATTTTGTGTTTGATTTCTCAAATATTGTGTGAAACTATGCATTCTTGGGCATCCATGAATGTACATCTTCTAGTTGAAGGTGCATTATGAGATATTTGAGGTGTTTTTGTCTTTCACTTGGCAGATATTCCCATCATTTGTTAAAATTTCTCTAAAATTTGGTATAATCAACTTTATCCTACTTAATTCCCCAACCAAATACATCTAAAACCAAAAAATCCCACCAGAACTACCCATGTTTGCCTTGTTAAAGCCAAAATATGCATAAACAAACTTGGTTCCATTGTTATCTTTAGTAGTCTGAGCCTTGTTTTAGGAGACATCTACATTGTCTAAAGTGACAACTCATGAGAGTTAGACTTTGTTGAATTAACCATGTCTTCCCAAGGTTATTTCTCAATTTCCTTATAAAGGAGTGTCAAATACTGTTGATATATTCATTTCCCTTACAAATGCATACTACAAAATGGGTCATCTCACCCTGGCTGAAGGCATAGACTAAAGTAGGAGGGTAGGTCATACCCTCAGCACGATGATACCTGACTCCTCCAAGCTCGAGTGAAAAAGATAAGATGAGATCCCTCCTCGGCTGCAAAATGACTTTAATCTTGATCTTTCATTCTATATGCATCCTGCTCATCCTGTTGATGTCACTTGACTATAAAGTGAGGACTGATTTGGGTATGGAAGTAGAACATGCAATAATAATCCTAATATCCTTAGGAGCATTAGGAGTAGGAGCATACTCAGAAACTGACAAATTAAGGTTAGTGGGTGCAGGAGTAGCAACTGCAAGTGAACAAGGATCAGGGATATGAAAGTCAACAATATGAGGGTGATGTTGTAGACTAGTGAGGTTTTGTTGCAGGGAGTGTATGAGATCGTCTTTACTGTAAATGAGGGCTTGTAGAAGATAATTGTGCTTCTTGAGTGATCTATTTTCTTCCACAAATTTAACTAGGTCCTCCTGAATGGAACAAAATTATGTGAACAAAATATCATTCTCATACTGTAAATAAAAGATGTCAGAGCACGAATCCATGATAAATGCAAAAACACACTAAAAAAATATAGGACGTCGGGCTCTGTCGAAAATGCATCTATGTGAGTACAACACCCCCCAAATGTTGATACTTTATAAAGTAGTGATTTTTACAAATTAAATGACACAAATGGAAACAACAAAATGCTTCATACAATTTTACAAAAAATGATACTCAATTATGAGTTACCGGGAGAAAGTTATGATAAATTTAGTTTTTTGTCACTAAGATCCATTTAAATTTTTAATTTTTTTTTTAAATGTTAAAAAAAATAGTTTTTGCAAAAAAAAGTAAAAAAATAAATTGTTGGTCTTTTACCACAAAGTCAAAAAAGCAAAAGAGGCTACATGTTCTAACAAAGTCACAACCACTTACCCTTTATGGAAGAAAAAAATCATTTCGGGAAACTTTCCATTTTTGCAAAACCTGCCATTTATAGAAGCCTACCATTTTTGGCAAAACTTTTCGTTTTACAAAACTTTCTCTTTTTGGCAAAAATTTCCATTTATGGAAACTTTCTATTTTTGAAAAAAAATCATTTATGGAAACCTACCATTTTGGAAAAACTTTCCATTCTTAGAAATTTGTGCATTTGCCTCGAAATTGTCATTTTTGGAAAGTATGAGCACAGTCCCAATTTTTCACTCGTTGCTTCGAAATCACTTCGTGTCAAAAAAAATCTTACAAAGACCCATAAAGGTTTCTGCTGCTGTGAACAAACCTAGAAATGGTTTAGCCCTCCAATGACCACAAAGTGTAGATCACACCAACAACTTCCACACAGGTGTTTGAGGCTTCTCCTCACATTCCACAAAAACACTTTTGTCTTCCCATATATGTGCAACCTGCACAAAAAACAATAAATACTAAGAAAAGAGTTTAAAACCCCCAAAAAGGGTTTTCATGGAATCCTTCGACAACCTTCATAGCTACACATATGGATCTATATGCGAATTTGTACCCTCAACTGATTATGTAAAAACCAAACATCTTGAAAACTTCGTACCAATGCCAATGATCAAGCTTACAATCGATCCAATGGTTTTGGCATCTTTTGGATCCGATGGTTCTGTCCGGTTCACACAAAAATACAAGCTGCATAAACATACTAAGAAATTCCATAAATATATTGTAGCGTCCACCCATGTGGGACCCAAACACAAGGCCAAAACATAACAGAATATATTTTTTAGACTTTCATATCACTTGATACAACTGCATGACACCAAAAGACTCACAAGAGTTTTCACGACACCAAATGTAACACTACACCAACATGTAAAACTCGCTAAATTCAACGTGACATAATGTGCAAGGAACATCACACCTAACTAAATGAGCAAGCAAGAGACTATGACATAATCACAACATGAACAACACAAATTGGCACCTTCCACACTATCACATTTTTAGGTGCCAATTCATGTTGTTCATGTTGTGGTTGTGTTGTATTATCTTACTTGCTCATTTATCTAGGTGTGACATTGGTTATAAATTGTGTCACGTTGACTTTAACGTGTTCTACATATTGGTGTAGTGTTACATGTGGTGTTGTGAAACCCCTTGTGAGACTTTTTCTTGTTCATGGTGTGATTGTTTCATAGTCTCTTACTTGCTCATTTATCTAGGTGTGATGTTGGTTACACATTGTGTGAAATTGAATTTAGCATGTTCTACATGTTGGTGTAGTCTTACATGTGGTGTTGTGAAAACCTTCGTGATTCTTTTGGTGTCGTGCAGTTGTATCAAGTGATATGAAAGTAAAAAAAAATATTTTGTTATGTTTGGGTCCCACATGGGTGGGCGCTACAATTGGTAACAGAGTGAAGGTTCATACTCTCAAACCTCTAGGAAATTTTGGCATTGTGCAGTCGTATCAAGTGATATGAAAGTCTAAAAAAATTATTCTGTTATGTTTTGACCTTGTGTTTGGGTCCCACATGGGTGGGCGCTACATATATAAAATATAAAAAAATCTCATTTACAAAGAACACTCACAAATGGATATCTACATCATCTACAACTTTGATACCATGAAAGGAATGATAAGAAGATTTTTCCAAACCATGAAGATCTCATATAATAATAACACACCACATTTGATAAGTTGAAATGAATTCACCATAATAACTTTACAAAAGGATTTGCAAACAAAGAGCTAAAATATCATATATGGAAATCCATCATAATCTATAATGCAATTAATCTCAATAATGAGGATGTACATATAGGAAGGAAGTGCAACTAATACCTATATCAATGGAGAATAACTCCCACTAACTGATGTTGATAGTTAAGTTAACACCACAAGACTAACAAACTAACTCCACATAACTAGTAAGCTAACTCAACACAACTAGTAAGCTAACTCCACACAACTAGTACACCTAAGCAAGTTAACCCAACAAGTGTAAGGATAACCCAAGTGCAAGAGTTATCCTAATAAGAAGATACACAAATAAATAATAACCTACACTAACAGTCCTCCCTTGGCTGCCTATGTCCTAGGGACAAATACAGTTCATTTCTCATATCAACACAATTCACAACAGTTTTCACAGTATATGCACAGTCCTTCAGCAATCAGATGCATTATTTCTCCATTTTCTACACAAAACAAATATAGAACTAATACGGTACAACTCAAAACTAAACATAGATCACACCATTTGTAGTGGTATATAATTTGGGAAGCAATCATGAAGAGAGAGTAACACTAGACCTCTCTCCCCAACACTCTTCTATCATGGCATGAGATTGCCCAAAAAACTCACACTTGGCATGATATTGCCCAAAAAACTCACAATTGGCATGATATCACCCAAAAAACTCACACTTGGTGTGATATCACCCAAAAAACTCACACTTGGTGTGAGAGTGCCCAAAAAACTCACTCTTTTATAGTAGTTTAGGAGATTTTCTATCATTTTAACTCTTCACAGATCATGTGCACATTTTTCTTTTACTATTTTTTCATATTTACATACTTTTTACATAGTTTTCATAACACATGACTTTTATTAATATTTCACTCTTCTTTTATAGGTCCGTCCTTAATAGACAACAAGAAGCAAACCTACAACATGTACAATATGGTATAATAAAATATGCTTTACCCCTGGGGTCACTTCCTCTTTCTTAGCTTCCACACTTCACACTTTCACTTGTCTCCTCGGCAAGTTATTGCTATCACATTCTACATGGTTATCAGGTATGCATCTCTTATCTACTTTATGTTATCGATTATTCACTCAACAACATAAAGTGGGGGAAATGTAGACACAAAATCATGCACTTGGGTACATTTCTAGGTCCTAAAAGCATACTTGCATTCATATTATTCCTCAGTGAGAAAACTAATAATTGAAGACTATCTTTGGCCTCTTTTTTTTTGTTTTTTGTATTATTTTTGGTCTTTTACACCCTACTTCCCAGTCGGTACTCCACTTATATTTTATGGCTTTTGACACCAATGCCCAGACATGATGTCAGTGCCCATGTGCCCTCATCCTTCTGGGCACCCTTGACCCTTTTCTATCATGCTCGCTTCTTTTGGGTCTCTTTTATCTTTTGGGCATCTTATTTTCTTATGGGTCAACTTTTTAGCTGTCAATTACGAAATTCAACCAATGGAGTCATATAAATACAAAGCTATGTGTTCAAAATAAAGGACCAAACTCTAGCCATCTATTATCACCACATATGCTTGCATCCAAAGGCATCTAAGAGCATCAAATACATCCATCTAGCATCCATTCAAGGGACAAGGGACTACATTTTATGCATACACTGCATAGGAAGGGTAAGTTCATTTTTTCATCCACACATCTATTTACATTGGTACATCTAGCTATTGTTCGCTATCACATGCACTTTCACAAGGGATTCCTAGTGCGTAATTCTTCCAAACACGTACAAGAACTACATGGATTCTGAAACGTAGTGAAATGCTTGATTGTAAGTTCACCTATTCAGGTGACTATTGGGTTGAATCCAAATCCCCATGTTGCATCTTTTCTTTTTAAGATTTAATGTAGTTTGAGGGTTTTGTAGGTCATAATTTCTTTGAAGGTTACAGGTAAATTATGTGATCATAGTGCAACATACAAGAGATCAATAAAGACTATTAGTGACCATCTTGAGACACCATAAAAATTAGATTATGAACTCCTGTAGAGTCACAGGCACCCAGTAGAGGTATCTGGTGCCTAGGAACCCTCGCCTCAATCCAGGTACCCTAGTCCATGCTTATCCGAGGATTCCAAAATTTATCGTGCATAGTTACAACAACTTTCCCTTCATGTGTATCTATTTCTCTAGTCTGCACAATTTTGACATCGGGTATAAATCAGCTAAGTCCTCTATCTCTCTATAGCACTTAGGGTTCTATATTTATCTATATTATTGGTTGTGTCAAATCTGTACTTTAGCATTTTTTTAGCATATGTGATTTTGTGATATTAGGGTTTTACAAAATTCTATTTTTGATAAATCAGTGTGTAATAATGCCCTAGGTTTCCCTTGTGTAAGTTGCACTATGATAGGGGGCTAGGTCTAGATTGCTCCAAGTATGTAAATGTGTGAGATGCAATAAAATGAACTTCCCCGCCTATGTTGTGTATGCAAAGTGCTGCAACCCCCTTGTCCCTTGTATGTATGTGCTAGATGTATGCCTTTGAAATGCTCTTGTTCCTTGATGCATGCTTAGGTGATGATAGATAATGCTTATAGTGTTTGGCCCCTTATTTGAGAGAAATAACTAAGTATATATATGATTCCCTTGTTTGAATTTCATATTTGACAACTAAAAGGCTGACCCAAAGTGCTAAAAGGTGCCCAAGAAGTAAAAAGAGACCCAAAGGAGTAAGAATAAGATAAAGAGGGACAAGAGCACCCAAGAGTTACTGGAGTGCATGGGCACACTTCTTTCCTAACTGGACATTAGTGTCTGTGGCCATAAAAGATAAATCAATCAAGTTCTCATAGAGATGTAAGAGATAAAGCAAAAGGCCCAAAAGGAGTTTTAAACCACTAGTTTTCTTGCTTAGAAATAATGTGCACATTAGTATGCTTTGGGACCTATAAATGTACCCAAGTGCATATATTTTATGTCTACAATATCCAATATCTCACTCATAAGCACATTATATAAAATAAGAAAGCAATGGCGAAAATCATGCAACACTACAAAAGAAAAAGAAAATATACAAGAAAGTGCATGATCCACCTAAGTAAAAGGAAGTTTAGAATCATGCCACCACCTCCACTTCAAGAATAACCATAGTGAGAAATGCCTATTCTCATTGAGGAAGAGAAACCAATGCTCATTCCTATATGATAAGGAGAAAATACCACAATAAAATCTTATTATAGTTGAGGAATTCCACACAGAGAAATTATTTCCTCGCATAATTGAGCAAATTTATCCTATTACAATAGAGATATTGGAACATTATCAAGTTGAGGAAGCATAATTAGAGCGAGGGGAACTAATGGATTATGAGTTGCACTCACAAGATGCTTTTTATTTGATTATATGTAACTTGGAAGGAAACAAATTCATATATCACATGATCAAGACCTGATCATTACATCATATTAAAAAACATTTACACAAGAGAATCCTATACAAAATCAAAAGTAATCGAATGGGGTCAATTATACACGGATGAACCATTATATCAAAACATATCGAATTGGAATTATGTGTATCATATCTCCCCACTAGTGGTTAAATAAGAAAAGACTATTAATCACAAATATATATTTTATGTTGATATATGTAATGATATTAAAATTGGCATCTATCATTAGATGATTGAGAAAAATAACATGAATTATTTACATGATCATTAGTTAGCTTCTTGCAACTAAAATGTTGTACATGCATATACACATATGATATCATATTTTTAATGATTGTTTGACATTGTCTCCTTATTTCTTAACTAGAAAATTACTTGATAATGCAACACATTATATATGGGTCTAATGTGATTGTTGAGGGAATATTTTACCTAGGAACATATTTCTATTGTTTGATTCAAAAACAATTCTCATTGGTTTGATGTGATTGTTGAGGGAACTATTTACCCAAGTGCACATCACTACTCGACGATGTAACACATTCTGATGGGTCCAAAGTGTCTTTTAAGGGAACAATACTACCTAGGACCCCACCTTACTTTTTGCAATATTTCTATCCATTTCTCGAGGGCCTTCAATATTACATTTCATGCATCTTATTTCACAAAGTTAAAACTAAAACACTATTACAAAAATACAAAATCAGGACCTACATGTGAAATACACATCCCCTACCTAGATTTGATCCTTTTGATCATTTATGTTTTAGCAATTTATACTACTCTACCACTTGAACTTCATAGAACACACTAAAAGGCTAAGATTACACACATTACCAATCTAGGGGCATATTCATGTTGGGTGCATATTACATCTTGAGCTTACTATGATGACATCTCTCAAACATAATGACTTCTTATAGCCTTTTATCTAGAGGGAATTTTACCAAATTGAAGGCATACCTACACTGGCGTAATCTATACACATGGTTTTATCACGATCACATCTATTTTCATTGTTCCATTGCATACATTATATTCAAGGGCATATCTATTGACTACATCACATCTTTTTTCACTAGTCCTTTCAATGGATGTCTAATTGAATTTTTAGGGGGAATATCCATTTTTTTATTTCCATGATCAATGATCTAACATCAATACATTCTATGTATTAATTACTAGTTCAACACGAATCATCCATTTTCCATAAAAAGCTTAAAGACCTACAACTTAGTGCACTTGTTGAGTGGCATCAATTACATTGAAATCAGATCTGAGTTTTTGAAAACTTACCCATTAGAGGAGAAACATCAAATTTTTGGTGTTTCAGTCAAACATAAAATATTCCATTCCAAAACACTCAGTTGCGTGGAATATGAGAATGAAATCCATTGTTTACAGAAAGTAAAAGATAGATTCACTTGATATTATTTCATACTCTATGCTCAAAGGCTCAACGCCTATGTGCAGTGTGTGTTAATTTGGTAAATTATGTTTTTTGGACCCAAACAATACTGCGAGTGTTCAACCCTCTCATTCCATGACATCACAAAACATGATAAAATCATCGAATTTACCCATAGTTGCTTTGATGTTTTCACTCAACTTATCACATTGACTTGTTTTGGCATCAGAGTCTCCTGATGTCAAATTGATTTGATGGTGTGGCATGATGGTGGGGCCTGAGTGCACTAAGAGTGATATAGATGAATTGAATGAGAGTACAATGTGTTTAGGTTTATGTATGAATTTTAACTTTTTGCGTGCCACATCGAACCATGTGAATTTTTAAGCGGGGAAGTTTGGTTTTTTAGTTTCAAGATATTTTCAGAGAGAATATGGTAGAAAAAATAGGGGAGCTGATTATCAAGCTCACGAATAGGAGATTTGAATGTCAGAAAGATCTTTAGCAAGATTTGTTCTCTCATAGGTTGTCTTTCGTAGCCTTGTGGATGTTAAAATTTCTTATTCTTCTTCTTCTTCTTTCCAAAAAAACATTTTATAAAGTGCTTTGACTTTATCACCTGCCACATGGTACATGACCTAAATTTGGTGTGTAAAATTCCCCTTTTCATATTTAGAAGAAAATATCTCTTATAGCTTCTAATTTTAACGGTTAAGAAAAAAATTAAAATTTCTCTCATATGCCCCTAAAGGTAAGGTGCTCAAATAGTGGTGCCTTTCACCTAACATGCCACCTTTTATCATCACTTCTTCATGGAAATTATTTTACATTAATTATCATGATGACATCATTCTTATGATCATATGGTGAAGGAGTATACTAAGTAGGTATCACATATCTCTAAAACAAGCAAATGGAACTCACTAGGGGACATTTTGGTGACCCCATGGTTTGTGGGGAGTTGGATATGTTGGCAATAGGATCATACTGGACCCATACTAATGACCATAAGATGTCATACTAAGGGCATACATCCATGGCTATCTGGGGGACCCACATTTTCTTCTATGACGTCCAATCTTTCAACCTAGTCACCATTTTTGTGAAACAATCATGAAACTTCATTCTCAAGGCCGATCTGAAGGAAGATACGAGTAGCCAAATGATGGGATGAGGAAAGGACGTTTGAAGTTTGAAGTTGGCAACATTTAATGGGAATTTAATGCAAATTTTAGTTGTGTCATACACTAAAACAAGGAACAAAACATGCATTTGGCGTCAAATTGTGAACTCTGCAACTTTGGATTTTGGGAGAATTGGTGTCGTAGGATTTTGGGATAATTAGTGAGAACACTGCGCAGAATTGGGAAGAAGCATTAGATCTTTAAAAAAAGATTTCAGGTGCTATGAGATTACCAAATTTTAAAGTTGTTCACAGATGGCCATTTTATATTATTATTCTATTCTATAGTTTTGTGAAGTTTTTTTAGAGGAAAACACGTACTTACAATATTAATAATAATATACACATTGTGTGTATACCATAGAAGAGAGATAAAAAATACACAAGCAATATACACACTATGATATAGTTATAATATTGATATACTTATAGTATTAACACCAATATACACACTATGTATGGTATTTTGGATTTTGATATACACATTGTGTGTATAAATAGAAGAGAGATAAAAATACACAAGCAACATACACACTGTGATATACTTATAATATTGATATATTTATAGTATTGGTATTCTTATAGTATCGATATACTTATAATATCAATAACAATATACACACTTTGATATACTTATCGTATCGGTATACTTATAGTGTTGATATACTTATAGTATCAACAACAATATACACACTATGATATACAAATTGTGTGTGGTATTTTGGATTGTGATATACACATTGTGTGTCTACCACAAAAGAGAGATAAAAATACATAAGCAATATACACACTGTGATATACTTATAGTATAAACAACAATATACACACTATGATATACTTATACAATATACTTATAGTATCAACAACAATATACACACTATGTGTGGTATTCTGGATTATGGTATACACATTGTGTGTATACCAAAGAAGAGAGATAAAAAACTTAGTATGTAATTTTCTTCATAGAAAGACATTTTAAAAGTGCTATGAGGCCATGCGTCGTTTGTCGCATATGCGCAAACGTGACACCCTGTGTATACCACATATTTCGAATGCCAATATCCTATGATGTTGTTATTCCATAATTTTTCAATATTAGTATCCTATACAATAAAATAATCAATTTAGAATTTTATATGATACTTTATTCATGGTTTTAAGGTTTTCTAAATATTGTAATTTTAACTACACATCGATTTATATTATTATTGCTCTAAACAACTAACCCTTTGTTTTGTAGGATGATCGATCCAAGACATTTGGGTTTATAAATCAAATTACTAAGTTTTGTTTTGCAAGGCCTCATCTTGAAGACCAAATCGCAAAATCTTTATCATTGAATTTTATTATATGGCATCATCTTTCTTGTGTGTTTTGTATCGTTGTTTGTTTATCCCGAAGGTTAAACCGTATATGCTCTCCTCTCGCGTCTTAGGACGATCTTGAAGATCAAAATTGGATATCCTTTCCCTTTTTATTTTGTAGGGATAACATGATGTGGAAGTGAAATCCATGCACTTTTTGTAGTCCTATGAGTCTCGTGACCGTGGAATTCACCTCCACACATGTAGACATACCCCGTGTTCCGGTGGGGTATATAAATTCTTGAAGTGCTATTGTTATTGGCTAAGTGCTTATTTATTTTAAGAGAGGCATAAAGTGAGGGGATTCCATGTCCCAACACCCATGCCTTAGAAAAAATATTTGCAACACAGACTTGGGCCCCACGTCCTGCAAGGTATATCAGCTACTCCTATGGTGAGCTCATATATCCTAGTCTAGGCAACCTTTTGGTTGCATATCAAGCTATTATGCAAGGATGTTGTACTCCCCAAGATCACTCACTAGATAACCCCACATTGGTACATAAGTGGTGAGCCAAGAGTGACACCCTTTAATGTGTGGTATTGAAAGTGGATACCCCTAGAATAACAATTATAATCCCATGTGCGATTAGCCTATCACCCAGTGGGTGTTGGGCTCTCACCCGAGTCATGCGCAGATGTCGAGCCCCTCCTTTATATGATTCTTGTGAGAATACATCCTTAATGACAGATTTAGATGCAGGAAAGAAAAGAACCATGTGTTCATTCTAAGAGCTTAGGATGAGTTATCATATCAATGCATCCATTCAGATAACAAAAGAGAAGTATCAAATAGAATACATAACTGATTCATAACACAAAGGAAATGCACTAGGGTTTATGCTCATGAACAACATATATTCTTTAGAACAGAACCTTATATTCATGTTAACAAGTTCAATAACCACATTACATTCATTAAGGCCATAATAGACCAATATAACAATGCAGATCAGAGTCATGCATTAGGAACCTAAGCTATGCTTTCCACATTACAAAACTGGTTACAGACCCATCCCTCTAAATATGCCATCACTCCTATAGTTCTCCTAATCCCAACCCAAAGGATCCTTCATTATTCCTGCAGAGCTTTTCCTATCCAGTGCTATATGATGTCACTCTTGGTGTGTGTCTCCCCTTTTCTTCTACCCAAGCATCTCTATATATAGCTTTAGTCTCCACCACCATGCCTTCCTGAGATAACAGATCGGTTGCCAAGTGTCCATGTGGTCCTCCAATGGAGCATGCTTCCTTTGATCTGAGCTCTCCACTCTTTGCAATGATGTCTTTCTGGATCCTTCCATCGCATGCATGGAATATTCCTTTCTTGACCATACAGCTGTAAGGCTGGCACCTTATCCACTCCACATGCTAGACGGGTCACAATTTTCTCGTGTGCTGCCTGGAACGCCGAATATGGCTAAGTCCCAAAACCTATGTTTTTCCTTACATGTGTGCCTTGGGTTTTGATAAACCTTCTAAAACCCTTCATGTGCACCTTCAACCTGCATGCCCTTCTTCAAATAGGTCCCACGCACCCCATGTGCCTTCTTGTACTTAGCCAATATTCTTGGGCCCAACATCACCCCACACTACTCCTGTTCTCCATCCTTGGAAACACTTCTCTTTAATGAATAAAGAATGACAAGGGTTCTGAATAGTGGGAAAAAGAATGAAGGAATGAATAATTGGGAGAAAGAATGAAAATGGGGAAATGAAAGAGAAAAATGCTTATTTTTGAAGGAGGAGAGGGAAATCCTTCCCTATTTCTGCCTCTAGTTTTTCCCAGGTGTCAACCTCACTCTGCGCTTGCTGACAAAGGTCTCTAACTAGGGTGCTCACCTCCTCAAAACTTAGTTCCTCCCCTTTGGCACTCATTGTCTCAACAATACTCTCCAATTTTTTCCCAAGTCATCAAGTGCGTCCATCCTAGAGTGATCTGGGGGTATAACTCCTTTAGCCATATTTTTGATCGAGCCTCGCAAGGTCTCGATAGCTTCTAAATTATTTTCTACCTCAGCCAGGATTTTATCCCTTTCTGACTCTGTTCCCCTTATTCTTCTCTTGAAACTCCTTGAGTTCCATTTCATGTGTAGCGACCAGGATGCTTGCCACTCTATCTCTATCAATGCAATTGTCATATGCAGCTTCAACAACTTATGCGGTGACCTTTACCTCTGTAAGGAGTTTGGTATATCGAGAAACATCTCAACAACCTTCAGCTTCTCTTCATCTTTCTTGGCACACAGCAATGCTTCTTCTACAGTTCTAAAGTGAAGTGGTCACCTTTCCATCGTGAGGATGTGAGTCAAATCCTCCAGACACTACAAGGTTGATTCATATTTTTACTCGGGCAGTGCTAGGTTGGGATGCTTTAAGACAATGGCATCTGTAATCATCTCCACCTTCTTAGAGACTTCACACACCTTTCCTTCTCTTCCTTCAGTTTGTGCCTTAACTGCACACTGATAAGCTCTTCTTGCTTCAAGTATTTTCTCTTCTCAATGAGCTCCTCCTTTTTCTTCTCCAATTCCTCCTCTAGGAATCTCACTCTATCATTTCTTCCAAACAGTCTGGCCTCAATCTCAACTGAAAACTTTGTTGAGCGCATTGCAGACCTACTCATCTAAAAATTGTTGAGCATTCACCAAGGGATTTACTCCTTTCATCTCTGACACCTTCATCAATGATCTCTAACTTACTTCAACTCAGGTTCATCCACGTGGGACTCGAACGCCCAAGATAACATCTTTCTAGTTCATGGATATGTGCCTTCTTCATCAAATGAAGTCATAGCCAGGAGTTTTTCTATTGGTATGGTGCTCTGGAAGTGCACATGCGTAGCACCTTTCTTGGATCATTAATGTATCCCATTCCTTTCCCTTGTGCTACCATTACGCCCTTCCCACCTATTCACATAGCCTTTGGGAAGCTTACCACCAAATTGGGATTCCCACCCATGCTGCCATATTCTTTCCCAATGCTTTCTTCTTCCATTTCCTTCAAAATTTCATCTACGCTCCACTCCAACTCCTTCTCCACCAAATCCTTAATGATGCCCACTACTTCTCTTTCTATGGATTTTTCCACTTGTTCCTTGGTGAGGCTTGGGGTTCTCTAATTTTTGGTGCTTACCTCTTCGCTCACCCCCTTGCCTTGATCATTTTCTTCCTCCTCATCATTCTTCTCTTCATCTTCCTCCTCCTCAGAGTCATGTACATTATATACTAGATGGTCTTGACCTCCCTCAGGCTCATCATCATCCCTTGTCACCAATGTAGGCCTCTAGGCTCTCTGTTTCCTCTGAGTCTTCCTTTTCTGCCACCTTCTGCTTCTTCCTAACTGGTGATTCCAGTATAGGAGATTCTTCCTTCTCTTTCTCCTTAATAGGTGATGTCTTCCTTGGTGATTCTTCATGTGTGAGGGGTCCTTCATGATCTGGTGCCTCTTCTTCTGGGGTCTTTTCCTTGACTAGGGACTTCTTCCTACATGCACGTAAGTGCTAGGCTTAGTGATTACTTCCGAGTGCACCACAGATTGTGTTGTTTACACACTTGGTGCCTTCTTCTCCTGCACCTCTTCTCTTTCCCTCTTCTTTGGCACATGGCCTTTTTCCTCCCTGTGGGGTCTTCTGGAATGGAGACATCACTCTCTAGATAGGTTCCTTTCTCAAACTTAGGCCTTATGTGTAGATATACCCTTGTTGCAGCCCTTCCAATGATTGACAAGCGTTATTGCTTCATCATCTTGTACTTCGTGGGAGACATACTTCTCCATATGCATGCTTCTTAGGGTATACGAACTTCTTGCACAACTCGTAGTGGTCTTGGTCTACCTCACTAAGGTTGAACCTTAGCCTTTTGGCCTCCTTGAACCGGTTGACCCCTACTTGGAAGTATTGCGTGGTGAAGGAGAAAGGTAGCTTGCACCATGGACTCTTAGTCCCATTTGTCAATGTAAACCTGCCAATGCAGAAATGTTGATATACTGTAAACTCTACCTCTCCATCCATGAGCATGGGAAACTACTCAGGGATCCTCCACTCTACCCCGAATGCATCATGCATTCACTTGTACCACTTTTCTAGGTGTGCCTTGTGAGTGGCCATCATGGTCTCACAAGTATATTTCTCAAACCTTTTTCATGGGTGAGGGATTGTCTTCTAGATACTCCCATATGAACTTCTCTGGCCCATCAGGCACTCCAATCTCTGAGAAGATGATGGTGAGGAGAATGTTTCTGAATAGTATATTTTCTCCTTCCTGTGCATGCTGCTTATGATATCATCTGCAATAAAGGTGGACAAGTTATAGACGGTCCCTTATGAGATCTTTCGGCATACATTTAACCATGCCTTATTTACTTGCATCCATATTTCTTGATCATTAAGCTTGGTGACTAAGCATGTGGCCATCCTCATAACAGGGTTGGGGATTTCTGTGATGTCAAAGTACCATGAACCCTTTTTGTAGTCATAAGCCTCCACAGTTTCCTTGATGGCCTCCTTATCATCCAAGTCATCGTTTATGGATTCTCCTTCACAATTCAGGCCAGTGAACTTGGATATAAGCTAAGGGGTTATGCACATCTTGCGGCCTATAAAATAGAAGTGGTCTTCATGTATGTGTGACATCAACCACTGATATAGCTTCTTGGGCTTTCCAAAATAAGGCAACTCATATAGTTGCAACAACCCTACCTTCTCCAACTTTACCTTTACTTCATCACTATATATTGGCATTCCATCTGGTGTCCTCTTGTTAGTTGGATGAACCAGTTCCAATGCCATTTATTTCTCAGTAGTTCTTGTGTGATGGTTGTAATCACTCATGGCCATTTTCTCAAGTGTGACACCCACTCTTTCCCCAGCAATACTCCATCTGGGTACTGCATTTCTACATACCATTCTTCATTAGAGCTAACGACAGGCAACAATTTTATTTCCTTTTCCCTTGCCCTTCTGTTCTTTGGTGAAATGGTCACCTTCTTTGGTGCCATGTTTTCTTGTCAGGCTACAACCTAAATCCCTCCTTCTTGCTTTGATCTACTACTCTGCTCAACTCTAAGGCTCCACTCCATGAAGAATCCTCCTTCTTTCGTGCCCTAGCTGCCAAACCCTAACTAGGAACAACTTCTTCCACAAGACAACATATTCTGAAAAGAACTCTCCCCACGCCCATGTACTCCTTCCACTCTAGTTTATAGATCAACCCTAGTTACACACTTAGATCTTTATGATTCTTCTTCCTTTGCACAAATTTCTCTGGATTCCCTAGTTCACAAGAGCTCTAACTTCACAAAAGCAAGGTAAATAATAATGTTCCTGACTTCATACTTATAGTTTTTTCTCCTCTCCAACAATAAATGTTATACCACCTACCAATGTACTTAGCATTAAATGTAGATTTTTCCACTAGGCCGACCTTAAGCACCCTTACCCACACACCCAATCCTACGAAAAAAACCTTCTACAACCTTCTGGAACACAAAAATCCAATCTGACCGAAGACTCTTACGTGCGCATCTACAGCACCGAAGGAACTTCTTCTATCCTTTACCTAATTTTTTTCCCACCTACCTCATGTTGTTCCTGCACTCTTCATCCTTTGTATGTGGTCTTTGTTACAACCTTCTTGACACCACAATTCATTATCCACCATTTCCCCACATGCTTTCTCAATCTTATGTGCTTCCTTCTACTGGGCCATTCAACTTTTACTACTGGCTTATACTTTACTTTGCACTACTCCACCCCACACTAAAATAGATGTGTGGTCCTCTACGCATACACAACCTTAGAAAAATAATGTGGTTACCGGTGCACAAGGTGCAAAACAAAACAAAAGAAAGGAACAAGCAACGAGAAAGGGAAACACAAGAAAAGAAAAATAAAGCATAAAGGGAAATCCTAAGCTAACTGGAAATATTACCTTATTTACAAACACAAGAAGACTTATTTATAGTAGGGCTTCAACCTACTCCCATTGAAATGGCTAGGTAACTTCATCCCATCTAGCACTTGTAACTGACATGCGCCTGAACCAAGGATGTACAAGATGATGTAAGGTCCTAACCAATGGACTTTCAACTTCCCAGGATGGCACATAGATACTTGGAATCATACAACAGAACCATCTGCCCAACCTTAAATTATTTGTTCTTGATATGACGATCATGCCATGCCTTTTGTCTTTCCTTTTCTATCTTCTGACTCCATCTAGCAAGTGATCACCTCTCATCTAACTGCATCAACTTATCAATCCTTTCTTCAGCACTTGTTCATCATCCAATCCTCCTGCGTGCGCTATATACGCAATGATGGTAACATGAATTCAACTAGAAAAACAACCTCTGCACCAAACACCAACTGAAATGGTGTGGCCTTGTTCAATATTTTGTAGGTTGTCCTTGTATGCCCATAGAACGGCTGATACTTTTTCATCCCAATCTTGTCTTCCGACGTCACAGATCTTGGTCAACATGTGACTTAGTATTTTGTTAAATGCCTCAGTAGTTCCATTTTCCTGAGGATGATAGGGGTAGTCTTGTGATGGGCCACCATAAATTCTGCTAGTAGAATCTTGACCATTTCATTGAGAAAATGTGTACCCCTATCACTAGTCAAGCTCAAAGGACATCCATACCTATTGATTATGTTCTCCCATAAAAATCTAACAGTTTTCATTGTAGTGCAATCCTTTGTAGGTGCTGCCTCTGTCCATCTTGTCAAGTAATCAGTGCAAGTAATGATATATCGCAAACTAGTCCTTCGCGTGCAGCTGGTGAAATTGGCCCTACAAAGTTGATTTCCCATTTTTCAAATGGTTCAGTGCACTGGCTATTGGTTGTAAGGGAATTTCATCCCTCTTTCCAAGTTTTCCAAGGCATTGGAAATGGTCACAGGCCTTGCAAAACTCAATACAATCCTGGTAGATGGTTTCCCACCAAAGCCCTGCCATTAGAATCTTCCGTGCGGTAGCATTTCCTGCATAGTGTCCTCCTGTAATCCCACCATGCACTTCCTCCATAATTTCCACACTCATGTTCCAATACACATCAGCACAGAACCTCATCACGTCCTAACTTATACAGATCTCCACTAATCAACATGTAGGGTGTGGCGGCACGTATTGCTAACTGCTTCCTCTCCAGAGCCTTCATCCCTTCTGGTGCCACACCAGTTTTCAAGAATACAGTGATATCTTCCAAGTCTGAGGGTGTGCGTGTACAACCTAAATAGTTGTGCATCTGGCATGGTATCCTCAATGCTTTGCACATCCTCCCCTGAGTCAATCCTTGATAAGTGGTCAGGCCCTAAATTTCTCTTCCCTGGTTTTACAACCACCGTGAACTCAAAATCTTGGAATAATAGGACCCAATGGCATATGCACCCTTGACAAAATGGGCTTGTTCACCAAGTATTTCAACACCATGTGGTCTATAGAATATAAAAGGTGTTTCCAATAGGTATTGTCTAAACTTATGTAGTGCATAGATCATTGACAATATGCCTCGTGCTCAGTAGTGGTGTAATTCTGTTCTACCTAGTGTCAACTTCCTACTTGCAAAACACAAGGGGTGATCAACAATCCCCTCACTAGGTTGTGCTAGTACTTCTCCCATGGTTGTTCCTAAGGCATCAACATGCACATGGAAAGGATTATCCCAAGAAGGAAAATGTAGTATGGGTGCAGTGACAAGTCTATCCTTCAAAGTGTCAAATGCCTTCTACTGTGCCTCTCCCCAATGAAAGGAACTCTTGTGTTTTAGAAATTCCTCCAAGGGCATGGAGATCTTGGCATACCCCTTGATGAATTTCCTGTAGTACCCCATATGTCCAAGGAATCCATGCACTGTGCTTTGACTAGTAGGCTCCCTCAATCCCACAATAACTGCAAAACTTTGGTGGGATCCACTAGTAGGCCTTCCTTACATATAATATGTCCTAACAGGGTTCCAAATGGAGTAGCAAAAGACACATTTCTTAATGTTGAGGGATATCCTCAACTACCAACATCTCTCAAACATCAGCCTCAAATTGTCACAATGGTCTTTTACCAGCCCATACATAGTCCAGTCATCCAGGTAAACTTGAAGAAATTTATGGATGAAGTCCTGAAATGCTTGTACCACGATGCGTGAGAACACAACAGGTGCATTCTTCAATCCAAAAGGCATAACCATGTAGGAAAAACTTCCCCATTCAGTGGTGAAAGTTGTCTTTCTCTGGTCTTCCTTTGCAATCCTGACTTGGTGATACCCTGAGAACCCATCATGAAAGAGTAGACCTCACACCCAGCTACTCCCTCCAGAATTTCTTCAGTAAAGGGGGTTGGGAAAGGATCGATGACACATACTGCATTTAGGTCCCTGTAGTCCACACAGATCCTTATTCTTCCATCCTTCTTGATACTGATGACCATTGGGCTTATCCATTCTGATTCCTCCATAGCCTCAATGATACCAGATGTTATCATCTTGTCTATTTCCTCCTTGACCCATACATGCACAAATTCAGATTCATCTGATAAGGCCTCTTCTGAATCGGGCACACACCTTCCTTCAACTTGATCCTCATCTCCCCCAAGGAATGGTGGATGCCTTTGAGTTCATGGTACCCACAGGGAACAAATCCTGGAACTCATGCAACAGATCAATGACCTTTGAAACTTCTTTTTCTGACCAATAGTCCCCAATGATAGCTTCCTTAGGTTCTGTCTCTGTCCCAATGTTAACCTTATTTGTTTTCAAGGGCTCATGGTAGGCGTGTGCTCACTCATTAGCACTATCTATGACTTCATGCATGTACCTTCAGAATGGTTAACATCCAAACTTTCCATTTCTTCACCATCTACTACATAGACCATTTTTCCTTTTTCCTTTTCCATGCACGCACGCTCAAGCTGTACTTTCTTTGATTCCTCTTCATCAAAACTTGTCTCTAAACCAGGTTCTCCTAGTAGCTCATGTATTCTATCTTCCGCCATAGTGCTATCTCCCATTGTAAGGTGTTTGACTACTTGTAACACCTTATCCACTATGTAGATTTTGTACTCCTATACTCGAAATATTGAATGAGATTAGCCGCCAACTCCTTCCAATTACCTATTTGACGGTGCATCTCTGAATGAATATACCATGCACGTGCACAACCTTGTAAGGTGGAATACAACTTATGCACCCATAATGAAGGTGGTAATGCTTCTGTGCCTTCCCATCCAGGCCTTCTCACAATGCTTGGACATGAAATGAGGTGGTCTCTTTACCATGGTAGTCTTGGATGATAGTGGGCGCATTTGCTCCTAGAGAACCTTACAGAAAATGTGACTCTTACCTCATGCCATTCTAGGAGGCTCTCTCGATGTGTAGCCCACCAACATGCTGCAGTTCTGAGAAGGTTATAACTGAGCATTCCCCTTCTCTCGTCCTCATTCTTCCATTGAGCCTCCATTTCTCGCAAGAAAACTTCAGGGTATGCTCCTCCAGAGTAACTCAAAAACTTCTTCCCTCCTAGGTGCTTGAATGAGCATGCCTTCGTTACCCTTATTACAGATCCTCTCAACTATTTACCCAATCAACTCATAAGTCCCATGCGCCCAATTATCACATGCCATGCTAGTGGTATCACTCAAGGACTGAGCATCTTCAAACTAGATAACTCCCTCTGTGGGATGAATTATCTCAGGATCTCTGATGGAGTGCACATAGATTCTGTCAAGGACTTCCTCTCCTAAGGGCTTAGTATAGGGTGCTGATTTCCCATCTGTTAAAGGGATAATCACCCTTTCTTCCTTGTTTTTGAAAACTTATATACCCCTTGTTAAACAATAGGTCAGCATTGTTCTTATAACACCAAGGGCCCCAAGTAATGCTAGGAAATTATCTGCCTCGGCAAAGTGCCAAGACTTCAAAGTCCCCAGTGAATTTGGCCCCTTGAATAGTGATAACCACATCTTTCAAGACTCCAATGGGCATTTCCTTTGTCTTTTTTTCCATATACAACACATTCAAAGATGGTTGTAATGCGGGCCTTCCCATTTGATGCTAGGTATCCAAGGTAAGAACATTGACCTCCGCTCCCATGTCAATGAGGATATTACTTAGAAGCCAACCATCAACAAATGCATTCAAAGTAATCTCCTTATCATAGTCAAGGCTGTGAGGAGGAAGGTTTGCATGCAAAACCTTCCTTTTGTGCTCTGCTTCTCTGGTGCATGGTACCTTCTCCCACAGCCATTCTCCTAGCAAGGGAATAATATTCTCTTGCCTTAACATCCTACATACTTCCTTGAATTCATCTAGGTCCTCCTTCGGAGCCTCGACATTCTTCCTTTGCTCCAACTGCTTTGACTGCTCCTTTAGACATTGGATCTCCCCTTGCAAACTCTAAATCACATCCATAGTCTCTTGATACACTTCCTTCTGATGAGTAGGGTCTGGATACTTCCCATGTACCACTTCTTCCCTAATAACCAGTTTTTATCTTGGCATCTCCCTTGCATGCGCGTAGCCTCTTCTCACATTGTTACCAGTACAGGTTCTAATCCTGACTCACGTGCCACTCTTGGCATCCACTGTGGGTTGGCCTTCTTTATACTCACCATCCCAGCACCTTTGTCTTTCTGGTGTTGTTGGCTCATGTGCTCAAACAACTCAGGGCACTCCTCATACTTATGTTTTTTTCCACACCATGAGCACTGTAATAGGTCAGGACACTCACACTTATAATGCTCTCTAGACCCACAGTTATAATAGGTTCCTCATGGGAACTCACTTCTTCCTCTGCCTTGCAGTGGTTACTGCGACCATGAAATCCTCCACAAAAACCTCTTCCATGTGCACTCCTCCATCTACACGCCCTTCATAATGATGATCATCATCCTTGGAACTACTTGCAAGGCTAGTCTGGTGCACACCAAGATCAATAACATCATGAATCTGGTCAATCATTCTACAATCCTTGGTATCATGGGTCGTAGAGGTACAAATCTTACAATAGTAAGAAACATTCTTATGGATTGTGCACTGTAGTAGAGGACATCTATTTGCATCATGATCCCCATGGAAAATATCATAGTCTATCATCATTGCACATGTACCATATTTCTGAGGGAAACTATCCTTTGCATGCCCTTCCACTTCACAGTCTATACACCAAATCCCACTACAAACCTCATGCATTGAGTTTGCAGACAACTTCTCCAACTACTTGGCCATTACAACAATTTGAGCCTCTAGAAAAGGGCTAACACCAGTATCAACACTCCCAACAGCCTCAGCATGCAAGGGAAGCTTCCAAGGCCTCGCACAGGTGGGTCTGTGAAAGTCTTGTGTGACAGTGCCCTTCTAAATGGTGTTATCAATCCTCCAACAAACCATTGAGCATGTTGAGAAGGGTGAATGTCATAGGATAGTTTTGACAAGAGAGTCTTGAACCATGCATCATACTCCCGCACACTCTCTGCCATTCCTTGTTGGATCTCTTTCAGAGCATTGATGCTCTTCACTCAAATTTAGGGATATGGAACTCTACTAGGAAGGTGTTCTTTAATGTAGTGTAATCTACCACCATTTGATGGGGGTCATACTTCTGATACCAACTATGCATGTGCCCTTGCAACGTTGTTGCAAACTGAATTTCCTTTCACTCCAGGGTAGTGATCCCTTTCATGCGCCATAGTAATTCACACTTGTGGACATGTTCTGCAAAACATCCTCAATACCCTTGTAGTCTCTAAGTGCAAATGACATCTCAAAAAATACTTTTGGAGGTGGCCTGACCCCTTGTCCTTTGATCTAGAGCCTTGGTTCCCTCTAGTATTCCTCCTCCACCAATCCAATCCACCAGGTCCTTTCCTGACCCACCAGATCCTCCAGATCTGTAGGTCCACTAAAATACCACCAGATCCACCTCCTTTAGCTGAAAAATGTTGTAAAGTGGTCAAGTGTCCCCAATTGATCCCACTGAAAAATGTGCAAGTATATATGGTTTGCGATATTGTCCCGTCTACAGAGAGATGTGTCTCATGCCACTTCTATGATGTGATACCCAAACCTTGTGTATTTGACACCTTGTCCAAAAATTCCTCCAAATACCATGAATGGTTTGCATGACCATGGATGTCCCAAATGAGAAATTATATCTCCTAGGCATGATTGGTTACTTCCACTGATACAAATCCAATTAACAATACTTCATCCCTTGATCATTGAAAACCAAGCACCAAGGGTTGGTCACTAGGTTGGGTTCAGATGTAAAACAACTCGAAGTGGATCTCCTTTCTCATTCATAATATTGACAAACTCTCATCAGAAGCTGAAGGGGCTTCTCTCCCATGCTTTCCAAGATGGGGTATTTTAGACTGCTCAGGTTCCACATCCTCTGCATGAACCTCAACTCCTTCCCGTCATATGTTTTCCATAGATCCATCACACATGCAACCTTCAACAATGGGTTCTCTTGCCATCTCCCTTTGACAGAGCTTCACTATACAATGAGTCATCTCTCTTCCTTTAATTTTCAAAGTGGGCAATGGAAAATGCCATCTTCCTCCACCCTAGCTTCCTCTCCCATAGAGGCTAGAGAATCTTAGCTGGAAATAGGGAATGTCTCTAAACTTAGGGTAATGATCAAATGTGTCTTCATAGCCAAAGGGATAACACGTAAAAATGATCCTCTGGGATCCCTCAAAAACTTCAAACTCAACAACCTTGGCAAGAATACGTAGAAATGGCATATTCCACTTATAATCTAGTCAAAACTCCTTTCCACCAGTGATCAACAACACGCGTCCAAGTCAGATCTACATCCTGGACAAGCCTCTGGTAATCATCTTGGGTCCATATGCGTAGATCTATAGTACAGCTCAATCTAGATGCATATGTTGAAATCCATTCATATAGTTCTACCGGAAAACAACAGAAGAACGATCACATACAACTCATGGTACAGGTTCTCTTCTACCCATTTTACGTGCATACAAACTTAGGTCCAGTGTTGAATCTTTGAGTCAAACCCTTCATCCTCTGTGCTTTTGAACCATGCTTCAACACTTTCCAAGGTCAAACGTTTAGTCATCAGGGTGGGCATCACAGGGACCAAGATGTATGTCATTTCTCACAACAACTTGTTGAAAAGAGGTCCCGACAACGTCGAACCAAGATGTAGTCATTTTTATACACCCCAGAACAACAGTCTAATCCCATGAGTGCCGACCTATCACCCAGTGGGCATTGGGCTTCACCCGAGGCACGTGCGGGTCACATGCCCCTCCTTTATATGAGTCATTGTGAGAATACATCCTTAATGACATATTTAGATGCAGAAAGAAAATAACCATGTGTTCATTCTAAGATTTTAGGATGAGTTATCATATCAATGCATCCATTCAGATAACAAAAGAGAAGTATCAACCTAAATATCATAACTGATTCATAACACAAAGGAAATGCACTAGGGTTTATGCTCATGAACAACATATATTCTTTAGAACAAAACCTTATATTCATGTTAACAAGTTCAATAACCACATTACATTCATTAAGGCCATAACAATACCAATATAACAATGTAGATCAGAGTCATGCAATAAGGAACCTAAGCTATGCTTTCCACATTATAAAACTGGTTACAGACATGATCCCTCTAAATATGCCATCACTCCTATAATTCTCCTAATCCCAAGGACCTTCCAACCCAAAGGATCCTTCATTATTCTTGTAGATTTCACCTATCTGAACACTATATGATGTCTGCTCTTGGTGTTCTCCCATTTCTTCTACCCAGCATCTCTATATATAGCTTTAGTCTCCACTAAGATCATGCCTTTTTAAGATAACAGATTAGGTTGCCAAGTGTCCAAGTGGTCCTCCAATGGAGCATGCTATCCTTTGATCACATGAGCTCTCCAATCTTTGCAATGATGTCTTTCATGGATCCTTCCATCCATGCATGGAATATTCACTTTCTTGACCATCAGCTGCCAGACGTGGCACCTTATCCACTCCGCATGCTAGAAAATTTGGTCACGTTGGGTTTTCTATGTGTGACGCCTGGAACACCGAATATGGCTAAGAACCCAAAACTTGTAAAGGATGCCACCACCTGTGTTGGTGTCAACTTAAAATTAATTCCCTACGACCTTCAATCCCATACCCTTCGTTAATTATTGTTCTCCCACATTTTCACACTGCCTTCTTGTACTCTAGCCAATATTCTGAGGCCCAAAAAACAATCCCAATCTAAATCGCATCACCATATTTGAACCAAGTCATTCTAATGCAAATATGATAACCTATGTATACTCTTGGATATTAGGAGTAATGGTTGAAAGTGATTTAGACAGTTCATGCAGTTCTATGGATGTTATTTAAATTTTTGCATATCCTTTTTAGGTTAGGGTTAAAAAAATAGAAATATTTCATGTCATTCAAGTTTAATTTTTTTTGACTTTATGCATAAATTTTATAAAAATATATGTTATTTCCCATCTAGCTTCTATGAATAAACTTACAAAGTTCACGGTTTTTGGTGAAAAATGTATGTTTTGTTCCTTGTTCCTTGTTTTTTTTCCTTTGAAAAGGGATTGTTTCCTTATACTAGCCTGGAATGTACAACAAATAGAGAAAAAAATGGATGGGGCGAGAAATAAATTTTGAAACCCTAATGCATTAGTCCCTTGTCCATAGTGAATAAATTTGCAGATTTTAGGGTTTTGGCATCCATCCACGGTGAATCCCAACTGCATATTTTTTAGAGAAAACATAAAACCCACCTATGCATTCAAGGATTCATTCATACCAACAGTTTGATCTTCCCAAAAGATCTGAATTAAGTTTTCTTTCTTACCATGATCTCATAAAAAAGGGTAGCCTTGTCAATATAATTCAAGCTTTAATATTTATTGTGGATGTCTGTTTTGAGGATATTCAACTATTAACCTTCCCAATAGTTAATGCAAACTCGTGCAAAGTATCCTCCATTCATTCTTTTCGCTACCCTCTTTATGTGTGTGCACATATTTCAACCTCTAACACTTAACTCAAACTTGTGAAGAAGCTATCATGACTAAAAATACAATAGCAATTATTCACCCAAGAGGGCAATCAAAGAGTTACAGTCATGGATTTATGTCTTCTGTAGCATGCACAGTTATCACCAAGTCTAGAAAACAATTACCTTCAATGTTTCTTCCCCAAATAGATTCAAACATACAAGGTACAATCTTGTTTCTTCTTCTTTGGACCTAAGGGTGACCCTTCATACTCTCTTCTTATGGCACAATGTGCAACGTATCACATACACTTATAAAGATGATCTCAGTCAACTTGTTTCACATAGCACATTCATCTTATATCACAATTTGCATAATTGAGAATACATTACAGAGGTTTGTTTTAGGCATGAGTTTGCACCTTCCTATCATACATGGATAAATTTCACTCACCACAATATGTCAACAGTATTTTCACAACTTCCAATACCACTGCACTCACAGTTGAATAATATTTTCACTGTTTAATCAATATGCTCATTTCATCCAAGAAGCATCAACACACATGCAATAAAAATTCAAGGACTTGCAAATAATTTCTCACACAGATTATTTATAGCCTTACCAACAAGCATGCATCATATTTCTATGAACATTCAACAAATCTCAGATATGTATACAACATTACTAAGTGCCAAAGCTTACACAAACATTGTTTTTCTCCTTTCCTGAAACCTTCCTCGATTTACAATCGATTGGGAATGCATAATTCAGTTATATTTTCACAATTTATAATCCTTCTAGTTTCCAACCAAACTCTAGACTTTAGACCTATTCGTCATTTGGATATCCTTAGTCTTATGCTAAGTTCCTTAACCAAAAGTCAATTCCTTGACTTATAAACTCCCATTATGCCTTTCTAGACCCTGATATGGACCTAAGATACCTAATTACTCTTCACTTCCTCCCCTCACATGCTTATAGGCTTCAAGATTATATCAATACAACCATAGAAAGCTAATATCAAACTCAATTTTTTTTTGTTCTATCAAGATGCTTACATGTTTCTGTTCATTATATGTACACTACTAAATTGCTGAGGTGAAATTTATATTTCAATATTATGTTTCTAGAAATTTTCCACAATTGAAAGTATATCGATAACTTATTTCAGAGCTTTTGGGAGAATCAAACCACGGGATTATTAACCATCTTCTTTTCTAATTATGAGTATTAGGTTTTACATCAATATGTTTCTTTTGGCCTTCAAAATATTTTCCATCTTAACATACTTGACTCCTCCGCTTGAAATTTATTGTAATATCATCCATGACAAACGGTTCATCACTAGCCTCTGTATCTAGCATATTATTGTCTATTACCCTTACCCTTGTTATGCTTTGCACATATTTTCAAGTATCGAACAATTTAGGTACATATTTTCAAGTATCAAACAATTTAGGTGATAATATGCTAGATACAAAGGCTAGTGATGAACCGCTTTTTGTGGATGATATTACAATAAATTTCAAGTGGAGGAGTCAAGTCTGCTAAGATGGCAAACCGTTTGAAGGCCAAAAGAAACATATTGATGTAAAACCTAATACTCATAATCAGAAAAGAAGAAGGTTAATAAGCCCACAGTTTGATTATCCCAAAATCTCTGAAATAAGTTATCGATATACTTTCGATTGTGGAAAAAGTTTAGAAATGTAATATTTAGAATTAATTAACATGTAAGCATCTTGATAGAACAAAAACATAAACCTATGTTTGATTTTGGCTTTCTATGGATGTTTTGATAGAATCTTAAAGCCTGTAAGCATGTAAAGGGATGAAGTGAAGAGTAATTAGGTGTCTTAGGTCCATATCAGGGTCTAGAAAGGCATAATGGGAGTCTATAATTCAAGGAATTACCTTTTGGTTAAGGAACTTAACATAGGACTAATGATATTCAAATGACCAATAGGTCTGAAGTCTAGAATTCAGTTGGAAACTAATAGAAGGATTATAAATGGTGAAAATGTAACTGAATTATGCATTCCCAATCGATTGGAAATTGAGGAAGGTTTCAGGAAAGGAGAAAAATAGTGTTTGTGTAAGCTTTGGTACTTGGCAATGGTGTATAAATCTCTGAGATTTGTTGAATGTTCATAGAAATCCAATGCATGCTTGTTGGTAAGGCTATAAATGATATGTGGGAGAAATTATTTGCAAGTCTTTTGAATTGTTATTACATGTGTGTTGATGCTTCTTGGATGAACTGAGTATATTGATTAAATTGTGAATCTCTGATTCAACTGTGAGTACATCGGTATTGGAATTTGTGAAAAGACTTGACATATTGTGGTGAGTGGAAGGTTATCCATGCATGATAGGAAGGTGCAAACTTAGGCCTAAAACAAATCTTTGTAACATATTCTCAATTATGCAAACAATGATATAAGATGACTGTGCTATGTGAAACGAGCTCACTGAGATCATCTTTCTAAGTGTATGTGATACACTGCTCATTGTGCCATAGGCAAAGAGTATCAAGGGTTTACCCCAGGTCCAAAGAAGAAGAAACAAGATTGCAACTTGTATGTTTGAAACTTTTTGGGGAAGCAACATTGAAGGTAATTGTTTTCTAGACTCGGTGATAACTATGCATGCTAGAGAAGACATAAATCCATGACTGTAACTCTTTGATTACCCTCTTGGGTGAAGAATGCTATTGTATTTTTAGTCATGATAACTTCTTCACAAGTTTGAGTTAAGTGTTGTTATGCAAAGGAATTTGGAGGTCTGAAATCTGTGCACACACATAGACAGGGCAACGAAAAGAAGGAATGGAGGAGACTTTGCATGAGTTGGCATGAACTATTGGTAAGGTTAATAGTTGAACCTCCTCAAAACAGATATCCACAATAAATATTAAAGCTTGAATCTATTTTGAGGCTACCCTGTTTTATGAGATCACGGTAAGAAATCAAACTTATTTCAGAACTTTTGGGAAGAGCAAACTGTTGGTACGAATGAATCATTGAATGCATGCGGTGGGTTTTATGTTTTCTCTAAAAAAAAATTACAGTTGGTATTCACTGTGGACGACGTCAAAACCCTAAACTTTGCAACTTCATTCACTGTGGACGGGCCCAATGCATTGGGGTTTTGAAATTTAGTGCTCACCCCATCCATTTTTTGCTCTGTTTGTTGTACATTCCATTTCAATATAAGGACACAATCCCTTTTAGAAGGAACAAAACAAGGAACAAAACATGTATTTGTCGTCAAAAATTGTGAACTCTGGAAATTTATTTGTAGAAGCTAGACAGGAAACGAAATATATTTGTATAAAATTTATGAATAAACACGATTTTTTAAAAAACTTGAATGACATAAAGATTTTTATTTTTTTAAACCTTAAACCAAAAAGGATATGCGAAAATTTAAATAACATCCATAGAACTTCAAAAAAAAAAAACCGATATACACCTGAATGTAGCCAAGAGTAGAAAGGGAGTAGATTTCCATCTGAACGGCTTGGTTCCAAGCTCCTGCGAGATGGACTAGCTTCGGCCGAAGAGGGAGAGAACAACAATTACCCATCTGGTTCTTAGAAAAACGTGCGAAGTGCCACCCCATCGAACCCAGGCAAATTTTAAGGCTTCACGTTGGCTGGTGACTCTCGAGAAAAACGTGATGCATGTGGATGGGGTATATGGAGGGCCATCATGAATACGGGTATGAGCCATGCAACGCTGTAGCCAGGATAGCCAAGCGTGCTTGCGGCAACTCTAAATAGCCAAAGCAATCATGAATTAATGAAATGCAGTTTCTGGTTTTGTTTTGGAAAACGCAACTGTTAGCGTGTATGCCAAAGTCGATAGCTTTTGAGGGTGTATACCAAGTGTTTGACGAAATTCTCCAATAAAAGATAGTGTCACTTATTTCTGCGGGGAACGCCCTCATTACCCCTATACGGAATGCGGGAAAATAGAAGATGCCTGCCAAGTATTCCAGAAAATGCATGAAAGAAACTTGAGATCTTGGTCTGTGCAATAAATGCAGGATATAACCAGCACGGTCATCTGGATGAATGCCTCTACACTATTTTTCCAAATGCAATTAGTAGGATTTTAACCAAACCTTTGACATTAACCCGTATACTTGATGGTTGTGCCTTTTCAGCACTACTGGAACAGGGCACAATGCTTCATGCCAATACATTTCTATGGAGAATGCACCGATGAAGAGATGAGTGCTTGTGTGTTGAGTGTATCCCGTTATTTGTGATTATTTTTAGAAAATAATGTCACTTTTAGTGACTTCTTATTGTTCATCTCGAACAGAGCAAAATTCCACAAAAAATAATCTAAAGATGAGAGTGTCAGACCGGATTTATTCCAATCACAGTTGGGAACAAAGTGCAAGCATTTATTGCAAGAGACAGATCACAGTCTGAAAGGGAGAGGGGATCAATGCAAAGCTGGAGTAATTAAGTGAGAAAAATCGAGGAGGCAGAGTATGCGTGCTACACGATATTGATTAGGAGCAGAAGGAATTCTGTATTCTGTACCACAGCGAGAGGCCGGCTATGGCTGTAGGGCATGCTAACTTACCTTTCGGTATCCCTCTACAAATTTTAAAGGACTTTCCTCTCTGTGGGGACTGTCATGCTGCCATTAAGTTCATCACCAAGATTGTTGACATAGAAACTGTTTGTTAGGGATACAAGTAGATTTCATCATTTCAAGGACGGTGTGTGCTCTCAGGGGAATTACTGGTAATTACGAGGAACATTATTTTTTCATGTCTTTAAAACCGTCGAATGTACAATATATTGCAATATTTGCATTTATTGAATCAGTTCGGTGTCAAGAAAAGTATGCACAATAATAAGATGATTATATATCTACACATTTTTTAATTGCAAAACAAAAATTCGGACCAACAAAACTTGTTTATAGGCTTAAAAACAATACTAATCAGAACCCACAGTTCCTGCTCTTTGGGAGGTAATGGACTTTCTTAGCTCACGCCTACAGAAGAACTACCCGGCTTTCTTAGCTCACGCCTACAGAAGAACTCCTCTGCCAACAAACATTCTCCACCTCAATAGGAAGCAACAGATCCACAGACCATGTGTTCGACTAACTGCAAGATAGATTCTATCATGAAATTCGGATGAAACAGACCACTCCATCCACCAAATTTTACTGGTTGTTTCACTGATCTTCATTCATAGATTGTTTTGCCTATTGGCTAGTTGAAGACGACGAGTCCGCAATTAGAGAATATGCATGATATGGACTACAAAAGCTAAAAAGAAAATGATCACAAGGAAACAGTTTAATCATAAAACTTGACTAAAAAGATATTGCGTTAAAACAAAAAAGACTTACCCTCAGAATATTCATCGCTAATAGAACGGGGACTGAATGCTTGTGGGTTTCTATAGATTGCCAGATGGGTTATATGAGAACATAAAAACAGCAATTCATTAGGAGAAAACAGCTTGACCACGCACTTAAAAACTGAACAAAAATGCTTTGGAAAAAAATAACAGTTACCTGTATCCATAGCTAAACTGAATCCAGGACCAATAGTGAATACAGTGGGCTGCAAGATTAGTTATATGAGCGCCCGTTTTAAACAATTAGAAGAATCACATATTATCTCAGACAACTTTAGCAGCATTGAAAGAATGCTCATCCTTTTGAAACGAAGTATGGTAGACTATTGAAAATGTTTTATGTATGAAGAATTGCAATCTGCCTTCAGGTTGTTTGGGATATAGGAATGCAGACAGTAAACATGGTGTTTTACCTGCAAGGAAATAGTCATTTCATAAAGAATCTTAAGAGTGACCATTATCATTATGGTAATTTGTATATATTAGTAAATTATATTTCCACCATAGACTGTAAAACACCTTTAATGACAAACTCGTTAGAATTCATGAAAAGGCGACCAAAGAAAATGTTTGACATTGAGCTACAACCTTTTGAGATGACCTTATATTGTCAAGAACGTTTGAAGTTACATCTGCAAAAACAACTTTCTGAATATCAATGCCTATTCAGAAACCCTACAAATTATGAATAGTAACACGTCTAAAAGCTTTTGACATATATTTCACACAAGTTTCATACCAGTGAAATAAACCTTAGATCTGCTTTTACTTTCCTCATTACAAACTAGTCCATATCCGAGTCTGATTTGTCAGATTTATTGCAATCATTTGATGACCTTCAATACCATCACCATGCAAGAATATATTGTCAGAAATACCTGTAAATCAAATTTCACTTTCATGACCTAGGCATAAAAAATTAAAATTTTAGGCATTCTTTTTTGTACAAGAAGCTTTTTAATGGCCGCTCGCAGAAACCCTAACTCCATTGCCGCCTCTGCCACTATTTTTAACGGGCCCGAGCAATGGGGTTGCGCAGCTGTGCAGGGGATCCCAAGCCATGAGTCTGCTTGACAGTTTGGCGAGAGCAACAGAGCACCGCATAGCCCTCAACCTTCCACGCCGGTGGCATGGCAGAATGCAACTGGGGATGGGAGCCGACCCCACAAAGTCGACAATGCCAACTTAGACGGCAACAATGGAGGCATCAGGTCTTCTACTAGGCACGACAGTGTTGTTCCTCTCCCCCGTGGCCCTCCAATGGCTCCCCTGAAAATGTTCTTGGCTACTACTACTGGAACGCACACACAGGTTTCTTTGAGGGCTCCTGATGCACCGTTTATTGTGTACAAGGCAGCCGACACCCCTGTTGTTACCCTTTCACTCCCAAAGGTAACTGATTCCATTTGTGCCCTCAAAAATTCTGCCATTATTTGTAGATTTAACGGATTTTGGCCTCGGAGTGAAGAATTGCATCAATGGATTTATTCTACTTGGTCCCGCGATTGTGAGGTCCAGTTGTGTGCCAAAGGTTTTTTTATTGTTCAGTTCTCTTCTCCTATAGATTATCAACAGGTTTTTAGTGAGGGTCCCTGGTTTTAGGTTAGGGCTGGTCTTTTTTTTACACCATGGTTTTTGGGTTTTGACCCATTGTCTATGGTTGTCTCAAAAATGTCAGTTTGGGTTCGTCTCCCCAATCTTCCTCTTCCTTTTTGGCATCCTCAAGTTTGTGCAGCGATTGGCAGTTCTCTTGGTCACTTCATCAAGTTGGATGATGAGCGGTCTAAATAGGGGTTATTCACCTACGCATGCATCTGCATTGAGGTGGATTTCATCAAAGGTCTTCCGGACAAATTGGAATTAATTCATGATGACTTTAAGTGGACTCAAATTCTCGATTATGAGAACACAATGTTTCGATGCTGGTTGTGCCATCAAATTGGGCACCTTCACGAGTCTTGCCCGCTCTCCCCCACTCTGAATAAATAGAAGAAGAACAAAGGGGCTTCTCAATGGCCTAAGGGTTGGCAACCATTCTCTATGCCGGAAGTCAAAGCTCAGCTAGATGACATGACAGTCAAGCTTTCCACTGCTAGCGGTGGTGCCAAGTGGTCACATGTATTTAACTCTTCTAATTTTGACCTGGTTTAGGATAGCTCATGCCTTAATCCTCCGCTTGATCTGGCATCCCAGCAGGTGCCATGGACCATTGTCACATGTTCGAGGGAGAAGAAGGGGCATTTTGAGCCTCATGTTTCTTGTTCTCCATAGACCTGAGTAACTTTGTATTTGGTGTTCCTCAGGCACCCCTATAGTTGTTTTATTTTGTTGTTTTGCTCAGCTTGGCCTTTTATGTTTGTGGCTTTGGGGCGTGTTCTCATACCGCCCACTTTTTTGTTGAGAGAATCTTGTATCATGTTGCATTTAATATAATATAAGACCCCCTTTCATCAAAAAATTCACCTTCATACCAACCTCTGAGCTATTCTCATTTTTGAAGTAATGCAAATCAATATGTAATAATTTATGAGTTTGGTGTCAGTTTTTTTGAACTAATAGGTCTCTAGCAAGCCCAAATTTTACAGTAGCATAAATAGAGATAGATTTATTCAATACATACCTATGGGTTATAAACATAGCATAGTTACCCAAAGATGGGTACAAGTATGGGGCATGGGGCGGGGGTGCGGACGGGGATAGGTATGCCATTTTTCACAACAATATGAGATGGCATACACACACACACACATTATATAAAACAATATCATACATCTAATATTAACTTTTTCAAGTACAAATATCATATATTGATAAAAGACGAATAATTATATTGATATTTATCTTTGATATCTCATCAAACCTAGGGTTAAGAGTACAAAATATATTTAATTATAAACATTGAAATGCAAGTCTCTTGGACAATTACCGGTTGCCGTGATGAGTACCAATCTCTGAGATGTGTCTTTGGTGCACAAAGATGAATCTCCCTGCAACTCTGATACATAATTATCTTGCTTACAGAAAGCTATATATTTTCCAGAAAAGTGTATTTTTTCTTATTAGCTAATTAAAACTTTAAACATTTAAAACACATAGTAAAAAGGTGACTTACGTGGTAGGACTTCCTTCAGAAAATGCTGGAGGAGTTGGGCTATACGGTGATGAATATCCTGGATGGCTTGAAGCATATCCTGACATTGTAAGGTTGTAGCTTGGAGAGCTTGCTGCATTGTAGCTCGGAGAAGATAGGCTATAGGTTGGAGATGTGGCACTATAACTTGGAGATGTTGGGCTATATGGGGATGAACCCGGGCTATATTTTTGGGATGAGTGCTTGGGCCCAGAAGTTGGGGGTTGTATGTAGGACTTGTGGGGCTGTATGCAGGACTTTTAGGGCTATATAAAGGACTCAGAGGGTTGTATCCCTAATTCGTTGGGGCTGAAAGAAGGAGATACAACACTATATGCAGGAGATATGGGGATGTATGAAGGAGATGTTGGGTTGTACGGTGGAGATGTGGGGTTGTATGAAGGAGAAGTGGGGCTGTAGGTTGGTGATGTTATTGAATAGGATGGAGAAGTTGGACTATATGCTGGAGAAGTTGGACTATATGGTGCAGAACCATATCCGGGAGATGTGGGACTATAGCCTGGAGATGAGGGACTAAGGACTATGGCAAGGAGAACCAGGAGAGGCGCTGATCATCCCAATATAAGGCGAAAATTGTGCATCTAAATCCTGGATATTTGGTGACATAAGACCAACATAAGGGGATTCATACTATTCGAAACCAAAATCTTTTGTTTCATTGAGGGCATTAGGTGGGACCTCTATAGCCTCTTGTGGCATGCTTTTATTCAATAAAAAGGTAAAACAACTTCTACCAATAGGAGCCAATTGAACGAGCATGATATTCTTAGTGACACCCCTGAGGGGATCATTTTGAGCATAAGCAGCCGCATCTAGAAGAATATTGATAGTCTCCTCAAATGAACATATCATCATTGGCATATCATTTCTATTAATACTGTGACATGTGATGGCCATTAAATGGCCTCGATATGTCATTGTGTCACAAAGAATTGCTAAATGCCTGTAATTCACATATGACCTATCAAAAGAAATCACATTACAAATTTCTTCCATGAGTGCTTTTCTAACGGCCTCAATTCCAAGCACCTCAAGAACTTCAACCATGTGATTGTTAGGATCGAAACACAGATGAGCAATAAAACGGAATTAAAACATAAATAATATAAGCATACAATCACAAGATAAACCCAAGATTTAACGTGGTTCACCCAATGTGGGGCTACATCCACTAGAAACAAGCTAACCTTCTCCTTTATTAAGTCCAGGGGAATACAATACAATTCTTTCTTTTTCATATACTAAAGAGTAAATCCATGCACATATATATAACTTGTGCACCTCTTTGTAAAAGTTTGCTTCAACCACAAGCAACCTAAATATATCATGCTTATAAATAAGACATGCATATAAATAAGATAAACATAAAAAATAAAAACTCCCATCTATTAATAAGACAATGCTATTTTTATCCATGGCCATGTATTCCTCCCAAAAGCAAGGAAAAATTAAACTGTCACTTCATCTTGTAGTTAGACTCCACATCTTCAACAATCTCCCACTTGGAGACTAACTGCTGCAGCCCTCTATTACAACTTATCCTCGGACTCTTCTCTAACCCGTTTCTCTTCTTCAAGATCAATCTTGAAGACCTATCGAATCTGAACAACCTTCCAGCTTCTCTTTTGTCACCGCCTTTATCAACATATCAGCAGGATTTTGACTTGTATGGATCTTCTCCAACATCAATTGTCCATCCTCCAAAACTGATCTAATGATACCTGAGTTGTATATGTTTGGTTCTCGAATGGAATGCTGATTTATTGATAAGATGAATTGCACTTTGGCTATCATTGAATAACATGTAATCCCCATTCTTCTTTTCCAACTCTTCCATGAACCGCTGCATCCACATCATCTCCTTGCTTGCTTCTGTAGTAGCAACATACTCTACCTCTGTAGTAGACAAGGTGACAATTTTTTGCAGTTTAGAAATCCAACTAACTGTCATGTCACTAATAGTGAATACATAACCTATGGTACTCGTCCTACCATCCAAATCTCTAGCCATGTTTGCATCAACATATCCGTGTAAAGAAACCTCTGACTCTCCATAGCACAACTGCTTGCTACTGGTCCCTCTCAAGTATCTGAGAATCCACTGGACTGCATTCCAGTGCTCATTTCCTGGATTACTTATGTATCTGCTGACAACTCCCACTGCATGGGTAATGTCTGGTCTTGTGCATACCATAACATACATCAAACTTCCAACTACTGAAGCATATGGAACTCTAGACATATATTCAATCTCTTCATATGTTTTAAGACAATGTTCTTTACTCAACTTGAAGTGCCTTGCCAATGGTGTACTTATTGGTTTTGCATCCTGCATCATAAACATGTCCAACACCTTGTTCACATACTCTTCTTGAGACAAATTCAGTATTTTACTCTTTCTGTCTCTATTGATTCTCATGCCAAAAATTTTCTTTGTTGCACCTAAATCCTTCATGGCAAATGTATTGGCTAACTGTCTCTTTAGCTCATTTATATCCTGCAAGTTTGACCTTGCCACAAGCATGTCATCCACATACAACAAGATAATATAGGTTCCATTATCCAGTCTCTTAAAAAAAACACAGTGATCATAATGACATCTAGAGTAACCTTGTTTATCATGAATCTGTCAAATCTCAAATACCACTTCCTCAGAGCTTGCTTAAGGCCATAGAAACTCTTCTTCAATCTGCACAACAAATTTTCCTTCCCCCTGAATTCATATCCCTGTGGCTGCTCCATATATATTTCTTCCTCCAAATCTCCATGAATAAAAGCATTCTTTACATCTAATTGTTCAAGATGTAAATCTTCCACAGCTACCAAAGTTAAAATAGTTCTAATGGAAGCCATTTTAACAACAGGAGAGAAAATTTCATCAAAGTCTATACCTTTTTCCTGTGCAAATCCCTTCACAACAAGTATTTCCTTGTACCTCTTTTTGTCACCTTCTTCTTCCTTCAACCTGTAAACCCACTTATTCTGCAATGCTCTCTTTCCTCCAGGCAAATGAACCAAATCCCAAGTTTGGTTGTGATCCAAGGAGTCCATCTCCTCATCCATACCCTACTCCCACTTTTTCCATGTTTCTACCTGTATTGCTTTTTCAAAAATTTATGGTTCTCCACCATTTGTCAATAAACAATAGCAAAACTCATATGAAGATAATCGTGCAAGTGGTTAGTTACCCTAGTAGAACGTCTTGCAAAAGATTTTCTAGATTTTGAGGCTCTTGTTGTTCTTGCTGAATTTGATCTACAGAATCAACACCGAATGTGCCAGGATTGATGCCAACTTGTTGATTTTCCAGTCCTTTGAGCACTTCTCTATCTTTTATCTCATCAAGTGCTACATACTCAGAATTTTCCAGCTTCTTATCCCGTAGTTGTTCCCTGTACATAACCCTTTCATTGAAAATAATATCCCTACTCCTAATGATTTTCTTCTCATCCAAACTCCACAACTGGATTCCAAAATCATCAGTGCCATATCCAATGAAAGTACATTTCTTTGACTTAGCTTCTAGCTTGGTCCTATTCTCTTTATCAATGTGCACAAATGCTTCACAACCAAAAAATTTCATAAAAAAATAGTTTACCTCCTTACCGGTCCAAGCCTCCTTGGGTACTCCACCTTCCAAAGCACTTGAAGGTCCTCTGTTTATCAAGTAAACAACAATATCTACAACATCTGCCCAAACTGTAAGGGAAATCCAACATGCAATCTCATACTCCTTGCACGCTCCATGATAGCTTTGTTCATTCTTTCTGACAGACTATTTTGTTGTGGTGTTCTAGGAACTGTCTTCACCCTACGGATTCCATTTTGTGAACAATAGTTATTAAATTCATTGATACAGTACTCTCCACCATTATCTTTCTGAGACACTTCAACTTCAAACTTGTTTCATTCTCAACCAAAGCTTTCCATTTCTTGAAGGTATTAAATACACTGGATTTCTTTTTTATACAGTAAACCCAAACCTTCCTAGTAGCATCATTAATAAAAGTAACATAATACCGTGAACCACCAAGAGAAGATTCTTGAGCTATCCCCTACACATCCGTATGAACAAGCTCTAACTTGTGCTCCTTCTTGGTTGATCCAACCTTGAGAAATCTCACACACTTTTTTTTCTCATACACACAATGCTAAAAAAATTCCAAGTCTATGTTTTTCAAATCTGACAACTTTCCCTGTGAATGTAAAATATTCATCCCCTTCTCACTCATATGGCCAAGTTTGTGATGCTATAGAGTTGTGTCTATACATGTAGTAGCTAAAATAGAAGATGGATCAGTATTAACTATGGATAAATACAAAGTACCTACTTTCTTACCTCTTGCTACCACAAGAGAACCCTAGGTAACTTTCCAAGAATCTGTTGTAAATATAACCATACAACCATCATCTCCTAATTGCCCTGCAGAAATTAAATTTCTCCTCAAGCTAGGAACATGTCTGACATTCTTCAACACCCAAGTGTTACCATTATGCAATTTAACATGAACACCGGGGTTTATTTTAAGAAACCTCTTGAAAATCAGAGGTGGAAAATACCTGGCCAATATCCTTGGAACCGGTTTCGCGGGAAGGCGAAGTTTTTGGGGGTTGTATGCAAAATTTTCGCTTGATTTTCAAGTGGTGTGACAAAAGGCTGCAGATGCGTGACAAGAGATTTTCTGTCGCGCATCAACAAGGTTGTTGATGTGCAACAAGAGGTTTGTTGTCGCGCGACAACAACCTTGTTGACGTGCGACAATAAATCTTATGTCATGCGTCTGCAGCCTCCGCCCTCTGGTCGCACGAAAATGAAATCTCTGTGTCGCGCGTCAAAAAACTCTTTGTCACGCGCTTGCTTCCTTCACACTCCTATCACGTGTCAACAAAATCTCCTTGTCATGTGTCAACAAACTCTCTGTCACGCGTCTACAACCTCCGCCCTCCTGTCGCGCGTCTGTAGCCTCCGCTCTCTTGTCACGCGTCTGTAGCCTCCGCCCTCCTGTCACACGTTTACTGTACTTGATAATACATATGCCCCCAAGTGGTATGAGTGAGCCAGTAGTGTTCTCCTTGACGAATAATCTAGGATTATATAGGAGATAGTTTCAAGGGTAGGCGAAGCCGACCCCTAAAAAAAATTAAACTGTAATTTTTAGGCGAACAGGTCACTGACCCGCACCAAAAAATCCACCTTTTCAAATTTTTTAAAAATGGAATATTTGCCATATTATGAATATTCGCCACTAAAATTATCCCTGATGAACACTACCTTTTCCAACAATGTTACATGGCTCATTATCACCAAAATATACCTGCCCAAAATTCCCTTGAACATAATCTTGAAAATACTGTCTATGAGGAGTTGCATGAAATGAAGCACTAGAATCTAAAACCCAAGACTCTGATTTACTTTCTAAAAAAAGAATAAGAGTATCTTGTAACACATCACCTGCTATGTTTGCTTCTTTGCTCCCTTCTTGTTGATCTTTCCCTGATTTTAAAGACCAACAATCTTTCTTTGCATGTCCCATTTTTCCACAATTCTAGCATACCATCCTGCTTCTAGATTTAGATATGCCCTTCTTAAACCTTCCATGGTGTCCAGGACCTTTTTTTTTCTTTCTGTCTTCCCCTGTTCTCTACACTTAAAGCATTACCGGATGACTCCCCTATTATTTTTCTTCTCATCTCTTCACTAAGAATCATAGCAATAACATCATCAAACTTTAAAGTGTTTGAACCAGAAACATAATTACTCACAACCATAACCAAAGTATTCCAACTTTTAGGTAATGAGCACAAAATCATAAGAGCCCTAACTTCATCATCAAAACTTACTCCTACAGAGTTTAATTGATTAGTAACCGTGTTGAATTCATTCAAATGGTCATTTATTGAATCACCATTTGACATCTTCATATTAAACAATTTTTTCATGAGATATACCTTATTGGAGGCTAAGAGTTTTTCATACAATTTATCCAATTTTTCCATTAGATCTACTGTTGTCTTTTCCGTAGAAATATTGAAAGCTATCGTAGCTGCCAGGCACAACCGTATCGTTCCCAGTGCCTTCCGATTAAGAACATCACATTCTTCATCTATCATAGCTGACGACTTTAAAGCTTTCCCTTTCCATGGTAGATAAAGATCCTTCTGATATAGGTAGTCCTCCGCCTGCATCTTCCATAGCTGAAAGTTTTGGGCGTTAAACTTATCAACCCTGAACTTGCTATCTTCTGTCATTACTCCCACTCAAACAAGAAACCCTCATGTGAGCTTTTTCTGCCAAAACAAAATCCTGCTCTGATACCAGTTGTTAGGATCGAAACACAGATGAGCAATAAAACAGAATTAAAACAGAAATAATATAAGCATGCAATCATAAGATAAACCTAAGATTTAATGTGGTTCACTCAATGTGGACTACATCCACCAGAAACAAGTCAGCCTTCTCCTTTACTCAACCCAGAGGAATACAATACAATTATCTCTTTTTCATTTACTAAAGAGTAAATCTATGCACATATATATATAACTTGAGCACCTCTTTGTAAAAGTTTTCTTCAACCAAAAGCAACCTAAATATAGCATGCTTATAAATAAAACATGCATATAAATAAGATAAATATAAAAATAACAACTCCCGTTTATTAATAAGGCAATGCTATTTTTATCCATGGCCATGCATTCCTCCCAAAAACAAGGAAAAAACAAATTGCCACTTCATCTTGCAGTTAGACTCCACATCTTCAACAGTGATTTCTCGATGTCCTTGTATCATCGACATCTTCATGGACCATGACAGCCAGCAGATTGACACCTTCTGTGTTTAGAGCCCATTCTTTCTCCTCCACAAATCCTTGAATCCCATCAAATTTGACAACCTTACCTTCCCTTATAAAAACTTTATTGATATCTGGAATTCCACGAAGATGCAATTCATTAAGCAAGTTAGTTTCAACTTTCTTCAGGAAGGCATCGTCTTCACAGATTTGATTTTCTGATTGAACTTTAATCTCTTCATTCACAACACGTAAGTGCAGTATCATTTTAGGTGCATTATTATCAGTGGGGATGCATTTCAAGTCATCACCAAAGTCCTCATTGATCTTCTGTTCAATGTCTTCTATACCTAATTTTTTATCCACCATCATTTCCTGGTTGAATTCTAGACGCAGCACCCATTGAGATAAATTTCCGGAAGCAATATCTTTGTCATCTTTATCAACTAGTAGAAAGCCGCCATCCTCCTCTATAACAGTGTTCATTGGATCTGGATCGTACCAAATTTCAGCTGCCTCTGTCACACTTTGCAATGTTGTGTACTCTAAATCACACTGGACATTCTTTTCCTTATCCTTATCATTCCTTATCTCAGACTTTAGATAAACGGACAGAGAGGGTGTTTATATATTCTTTGCTACATTTATAAGTTCCTTTAGCCTGGGAACACCAAGAGTGACGTTCTTGGCACTCACACCTGCATAATGGAAAGTATTCAATGTCATCGGAGTGGCTGGCTCACCAATGGATTGTGCTGCAACACAACCAATCATCTCACCCGGAGCTACTATGGACTGAAGGAAACGACATTCAATCTCTCCTATCAGCCATTCAAACGCTTCCCTTGTAAGATGGTACTCCTTTACTAGCTAATGTACACCGCAGTAGAATATTGAAAAAAAGGGTGGCATTTTTCTGAGCCTCAATGCTCAGAGGGTCACTACCAGGAACAACTATTAATTTTTCCTGAACCTTATCCAGTGCTTCTACAATTTCCACTGGATGTATATCTGATGGTTTTCTCGGGTCGGCTTTGAACAACTTCTGTGCATTCCAGACGAGCCTCTTTAAATTAACAGGTAAATGCCATGAGTTATGACCATTAGTAGCAATCTCTGTCGCTAGTTGTTGTCTATCTTTAATAAGTTTTGTCAGTTCTGCATCAAATACACTTCCAAACTCCTTAATTGTTTTCAATTCTTGTACATGCTCTGCTAACATGTAACTAGGATTCCAGTTTTCTTGATCAAGCTCGTATTTGTACATACTTTCAAATTCTCTCTTTCTCAGCTTCAAAGAATCAAGCTTCTGGTGTTCAATCCAAACAACATCTAGGCCATCTTCACCATACAGAAATTGGATGACATCACCAAGAGAATTCCGGACAGTTCCATCGTATTTAACCATGATATCCTCCATAGCCTTGACAAGACACCTCTGTATGTACCCTGTTTCTGCAGTTTTCACGGCAGTATCGATCAAACCTTCTTGATCCCCCATAGCATGGAAGAACAACTCCTGTGGAGTTAGACCACACAGATAAGAGTTCTCTACAAAAGCACGACTTTGAGGACCAGTATCATCCTTTGTGAAATGGGGTAGAGTTCGACCATCGAATCCAAAGGGAATACGCTTTCCTTCCACATTTTGCTGTCCCACACATGCCATCTGAGATATGTTAATAAAACTTCATTTTGATCCAGCTGTAACCATTGCCTTCAAATTATTCCTTTCATCTAAGCCTTTTTGAGCAAAAGTTCCTGCATCATCACGAGCCTTGTTCAATACCTGCGCAAAACAGAGCAAGATAAATTGCGAGGATGGAAAAGGAAGCAAATAAAAATGCACCAAAATCAGGAAAACACTCTTAATTGACATGCAATTTACCTGATTTACTTTGTTTTCAAAAGACTCCATCATTGTACGTCCTGGTTCAGCTTCCAATGTTTTGGACCGAGCTTTCTCAATAAGTTTTTGGACGTCATCCTCTGCTTTTAATATTGTTTCAGCAATAGTTTTTATTGTTTTAGAATCTGCAATGGTGTCTCATATACCCATAGTGAAACCATGCTGTAACAGCCAGTAGTTAACAAGCCATTGTGCTTGACCTAAGAACTTACGAGCAGCATCTGGACCGACCTCCTCCCTGAAATTGGAAAACATTATTCTCTAAAATTATACAATTCATCTTGGAATGACCACCAACTGAAAACTGTTGGGCCTCTTATTAAGATCCATTTAATATGGCACAGCTCTAGCCATGAATAAAATGTACAAGAGTATTTGAGAAAAGACCAAATTAAGTTCTCAAGGTTTTCCTGTGATGAATATATTTATTCTGAATTTTTTAAGGGACATATTTATGCGATTCTTAGTTCATGGGCCTATTAAAGGCATAGTAGCATTCCATTTACATGGAAACGACACGGAATGGAAAAGTGTTTTTCAGTTACTTGAATTTAAAACAGGGAAAACACAACAAATTAAAAAATAAATATAATACTCACAAAAATAGTAAAATAAATTGCCTTTGTTGTTGGATGCCAAATATAGTGTGTAGACATAAAGAAAACATATAAAATTCATTAAATACAAACATTATACCAACTACAAAGAAAATATCATTCAACATGTCAACTGACAACCCAAAGAATCAATTTTCAATACCATCAAATGGAAATCCCAACAAACTTTTGTCAACCTTTTATAACTGAAAAACTAGGTAGCCGGTACGTGGGTACGGTTCGGGTACGGGTACGGGGATCCGGTACGTTGGTACGGCAATTTTTTTGGAGGCCCGAGTACGGCACTTGGGTACGACATTACAAAAACTATATAAAAATTAAAAAATATATAAATCTCAACCTTCTAAATAGGAATTTAATTATAAACCACATATTATGTATATGAAAAACAAGACAAAAGACAAGTTATACTATTAACTATAAATTTATAATAATGTACAATATATACAAAACAAATAAAATTAAATTCAGAAGATTGCAAGAAGTTGCTTGGTCCAAAAAGGTGCAAAAATGGATTTTATGAAAATAAGAAAAATATTGCCATCAATGCGTAGAGCTCAAGAAAATATACACTTTTAGAGAAAACGACACCTAAAACGGAGCCACAGAATGAAAGTTATGGCTCATCCAAGTTTTTGCTGCTATATCTTCCCGGACCCTTTCCAAAAATGGCAATTTTTTTTCCATAGAACCCTGCTCGTACCCGCGCCGAACCGGACCCGGACCCCGTACCCACGCCGAACCGTACCCGAACCTGCAGCCCTTAGGGGCCGTACCGGCTACCTAGCTGAAAAAAAACCACAACAGTTAATAAGTTGTGATATTTGGGTTGCAAACATTCAAAATGAGATTTTTGAAAATACAAAAATTGTGGCTGTGACTGGGTAAATCTGACAGCATGGGAAAACTGTTGTCTTGTGATTATTCATGTTCTTTTGCTAAATAAAGTTATTATAGTAAAAGGAAAGCTCATAAGCATGTGGCATTAGACTAGCTATTGCACCTCTCTGTGCAATTGTAAGGCCGATGGACGATACATTTATTGAAGTGGTGTTTCCGGAGTCAAATCATGTAATGGTTTTGCAAGATTCAACTGCATACTTTCAAGTCAATGTACATTGACCCATATTTCATGAGGAGCACTTTACAAGAACTAATCTCTCATGAGCATGACTAGGTCCACTTGGCACTCATTGCATCTAGGGGTCAAACCGGAGTAGTTAAGTGCGCATGAACCGGAGTAGTACTGGGATGGGTGACATCCCGGGAAGTCCTGGTGCTCCACCCTTGTGAGCATCACATAGATACAATGAGTGCCAAGTGGACCAGTCATATATGCGAGAGATGGATTCTTGTGAAGCACTCATGAATTATGGGTCGATGTAAATTGATTCAAAACTATGCAATTGAATCCGAAAAATCCTTACATAAGACAATATATTATCAAGCTCAACGTAGAATTTATGTGATTTTCTAAATAGGTTATTTCCTATTAGCCTTATAATTGCATTGAGAGATGCAGTAGCTAATTTACTTCAAAACAAACTTTCATTAATAAAAAGTGGCATCCATTTTGATTGTTTTACTGTCCTCAAAATTTCGTTGACAGGTTAGTTCAACCGTTGAGTAATGGAAACATGTTTTTTATATGGAGGAAGATGTTTATGTTATTTTTTATTGGAAACAGTTGAATTACATAGATATAGGCATCTCTGCCATTAAATATGGTGAATGTTGTAAGCTAAAGATCAGTTGGCTATGCCTAAAAAATGTTAGGATAATGTCAAAACAGAAAAAAATGGTGCTCAGACCAGTAAATAATAAGATAACAAATCCCATAGTTACCAAATACAGTGATTTCTTTGGAAATCACAAAGAAATCACCGCAGAAAAACAGTAAAAAGCCATGTTTTTTTGAGTTATGAAAAAGTATAATTTAAAGCAGTCATAATTAAATAAAGATATTTTATTATTAGTATTTTATTTTGGGAATAATTTATCACTTATATGATTTTAATGATAGTACTAATTGTGATATTATTATAAAAGAATTGTTGAATTATTAATAATTATTATATTTTTAGAAAATGTAGCTTACCCTATTTTTTTTTTCGTATTTAACGTATTTTTTTGTTAGCCAGTTTTTTTTTTTTTGACAAATCCCAATAATTTTTATATCCAGCCAAAAATATAAAATGCATCAAAAACTAATTTCAATGGCAATATAATTGTTGCAGCCCAACTTTTTTCCATATTCATCTCATTTTTATGCCATTTTTTATTGAATCCGAAAATTGCACAGATTAGGTGCACCAAATTCTTAGGCTTAACTGCCAAGGAATGAGGGGTTTCCATTCCCCCAACTTCAACGAGGGCAGATTGCGGCCTCATCCCTTATTAAAACATCACATCTTTTTCCTTGTCAATATTAAGGAAAGGAAATGTAAAATAGCTTAAGTCCAAGGTAAAAAAAACAAATATCGAAATTAAAATTAAATAATTATGAAAAACTTGCAACGGTGAAAATGAACCTGAAGCAGACGCCCTGGTTGGGTATTATGAAAGGAAAACAAGGAAATGAGAAATATACTGAGGAATAATCCATAGATGTTTTCGATCAGACTATCACTGAATCCGATGACCAAAAAAATAAGTTAGCAACATCTTGCATGGTGGAGGAGTGCTCGGACACTGATTATTTTCCCCCATGGATTAAAATAGTTGTGTTATGGTCGGGTCTTGACCTTCCGATCTCCCACCAGTGCATGAGAGGCCCACCTTTCCTGCCATTTCTTTTGCATTTAAGGACTCTTTGAAATTTAAAACAGCAAAACTTAAGAGTCTTAGGTGGCTTATCATTATTTGAAATTTCAACTGACAGAGCTACAAAGATATCAGGCAAGTTCTGATCCTGAAACTGCCTCAGATTCTCTTGTGCCATGGCAACCTTACAGACATGTCCATCAATTGAGCCTTCCTCTCTTTTAAACCACCACTGAGAAAAAGTAGTTTTGCTACATATGCGTTACTTACATTGGCTATTACATAATGTTATTTAATTGTTTTGGATCAGTCAGCAATGGCTATTGCACAAATTTATTTATTTGTTTCAGATCAGGTTGCAATCAGCTAAGATCTGTTATATCAGTTAGAGTGCTCACCTATTAATCTTTTTATGAAAAATGTGGCACATAATGAAGCGCAAAGTGCAACACACACATTGCAGGAATTGTTCCCATCTCCATCCAATAGTAATACTACACTACATGAAGAATTAAAAGGCCGATAATATTTTTGGTATCTTATATTGATGGGAGGAAACTGGAGCTACTAAACCAACAAGTGAATATACACTTATCCTCGTTCATGGCACATGAATTTTTTTATGGGACAGCCCCTCCCTTTACATTTCTTATTCCATAAGAAGAAAATGGAGCTAATGACAAGAAATGATACAGTAATGATCTTGAAAGGTTTTGTGGAATCTGCTTACGTATTAAGGAAACATAAAATCTTAGACAAGTATTATTTTAGGAAAATATATTATATAATGACAAGGATCGGAAGGATCTCGAGTAATTATTCCTATCAAAATAGAAATCACTGTGTATTGTGTAAAGGCCAACCATGGGATGGTTTAGCACCGTCTAACACATATTAATCCGCTGAAAACCAATGACACCTTTTACATATACTGATTTGCCCACACAAAGCTAACAGAGACCATACTAAACTGAATTTCTTGTACCTCATAGCAGTTTGTGAGTGTCAATACAACTAATCAGAGGTCCAACAAGTAATTAAGCTGATTGGGCACTTCGCTGTATCACTAGTCCGATGTCCAAAAACTAGATGTAAGATGGCCTTGCTCTTTGTGACTGTCTGCACCACTAATCAAATGTCCAAATATATGTAAGATGATGTTTTGCAACAATGGTAACTGATTGCTTGGAATATAACATGTGGTGCTGAACAAGTGAAGTTGACATCAAGAAAATGGTCTTCATGTGATACTAAAGCAGTGTCTAAGTTCATTGACGGGTGAATAAAAATGGCGAATATGCGAAAAATAGGAATCCTAGGTTAGATACATGTTAAAATAACAAGGTTATATCTTTTCCTAGAATGCAATAACAAATGTTGGATGTGATAGTGGTCTCTTATATGCACTGACCTGATCTTTGTGTAATTAGATATGCCCTTCCCACATTTGAGGTAATTACTAGAACCAATATGGGTAATACACTATACTTTGTGTTTGAATGGCATGTAAACATAATCAATTGTTACAAATGAACTACGTACCGAAGTTTTGAAAAACTTCGGATCAAGATTTGCTTTCCACCTACTTGACAAACCCAAATAACCTATGCAAAACAGGGAGACTGCATGATAAGTTGCACTTAAAGGGAAAGCATGATTGATACCAGATCACATGACTAAGACTTCCAGAAGATGTTCCCAAGGTTTTCTTGCACAGAGTTCCTGAAAGAACTTCTCCTTTCTCAATCCGTACACATGTATCCCTTGGTGTAATGGATTCTGATTCAGACTCTGAATGCCATGAAGAGTATCTTATAAGATTAATCTACTTGGGGATAATCAGATTGAACACTTGCTTGCCAGTCCAAAGTAGCTTTGGCTTAAGAATTGTTGGTGAAGGTACTTTTCCATCGAAATCCTCCCACCACAATAAGATATTCATAAAAACATCCTGTCAAAGCAACATAGTAAAACATACCTAAAACATAATCAAATTTCTTTCCAACCAAAGTGGCAACCACAACATTTCAGCAGAAAGACAAATCCCTTTTGCTACTCACCTTGTCTATGAAGGTATCCCTTTGCATTATCTTTCGGCAACCCAAAAGTGTGTCTTGGACAACACCCATAACTGGTTTGTTGGCCTGAGGGGAAACAACACATTTTTGTACTAACATTAGTTCTATGACTTCTACTCACGTTTCTTAGTGTTGAAAAATCAAGTTAGAATTTATTGTGCAACTAATATCTGTCTTCCCCCAGATTTAGCTTTCTGACATATCAGATTTGCATTTAATTATGACTGCTGCACATTTACTTTTTGGTTGATTATTCTCCTTGATTATCTCTTGTCAGAGATTTTGTGTTGACTTATAAGGCAAGTTTTTTGTGTAGGTGTTTATTATTAAAAGCATCATGTTTTATTGTAAGAAGAAGAAGAAGGAGAAAAATCAGATTTGGGAGAAGAAGAAAAATGCACAGTCCCAACGCAAGTCTGGACTAGTTTTGTTGAAAGAATTCCTTCATTTCAATGTTGTTATTATATGCATGAAAGTTTTGTGTGCAGCTGTAGCTGCTGTTCATTCCTCAAATATGTGTGTGTGTGTGTGTATTGTTGAAGCAATTTGATGCCCAGATCTATGTTATTTGCAGCCAAGTGTGTTATTTTATTTAGCTGTTATAAATTTCTGTAGCTTCTCCTTTTTCCCTTGTTTTGCATCATTTAAATCCGCTACATTATATTTTCTATTGCTATCTGAAGATTCTGTAGTTTCTGTAGATTCTGCAGTTTCCGTAGATCCTCGCATTCCCTTCATCTGGTATCAGAGTCAGGCTAAACCCTGCTTCTATTCTTTTTCTAGGTTTTTTGTTTTGGCAACTATTAATGGCTTCTACGTTTGGCGCATCGTTGGTTAGTGTGCAAACTCCAATTTTCACAAGAAAGAACTATGAGTATTGGTCTTTGACCATGAAAGCTTTGTTTCAGTCTCAAGACATTTGGGAAATGGTTGAAACAGGAACTGGCAGAGACCAGGCAACATACAATGCTCTTAAACAAGCTCAAAAGGACATCGTGAAGGAACAGAGGAAGAAGGATGGGAAAGCACTGTTTTATATCCATCAAGCAATGCATGAGAGCATACTCCCAAGAGTTTCAGCAGCAAAGCAAGCCAAGGAAGCATGGGACACACTCCAGATTGCGTATCAAGGTATGGACAAGGTTAAAATTGCTAAATTACAGCTCCTTAGAAGAGAATTTGAAAATTTATCAATGAGAAACTCAGATTCAATAGAGTCTTTCTTTACTCATGTTGTTGGTCTGATAAATCAAATCAAGTCCCATGGAGAGGTCATAGAGGCTAGGAAGGTTGTTGAGAAGGTACTTAGAAGTCTCCCTACTAAATTTGATCCCGTAGTTGAGGCTCTAGAGGAAACCAAATATTTGAGCCAGTTTAGTGTTGATGAACTACATGCCTCTCTTATCAATCATGAATATAGACTAAATAGATCAAATAGTTCAGTTGAAAATGCATTTTCATCTCAGATTTCTATAAATCGTGGAAGAGGAAGGAGGAGTTTCAGTCCTAGAGGTAGAGGGAGAAGTTCTCCTAGAAGTGGACATAGTAGCAGTCATGCAAATGTTGGTGGTAGAGGTCAAAATCAGAATTTTAATCACCCAAGTGGCCAAAGATTTGACAAATCACACATTCAATGTCACTATTGTAAGAAGTTTGGGCATTATGCTCATGAATGCAAGAAAAAACAATATGATCAACAGAAGCAAGGTCAAAATTAGTCAAGTAGCACTCCCTCAAGCAGCATGTTCATTGCATGCATGAAGATTGCTGAAGCAATCCCTACAAACTCTCCAGTTGAGTGCAATGTTGTTCAAGAAAGCCCATGTGACATATGGTATTTAGATTCGGGTTGCAGTAATCACATGACAGGTAATAAAGATTTGTTTTCTAGCTTGGATGAATCAGTTCAAACTGATGTTACACTTGGTAACAACAACAAAGTCACTGTTTTGGGTAAATGTACGGTTAATATTCTAACCAAAAAGGGGGAGCCGAAATTTATGCCTGATGTATATTATGTTGCTGGTCTAAAACACAACTTGATGAGCATTGGATAACTGATACAAAAGGGCTATAGAATGTACATGGAAAATAATGAGTGTGTTATTTTGGACAAGTTTCCAAGCAATATGCTTATTGCCAAGGTACAAATGACTGCAAACCGCATGTTTCCATTAAAAATAAGGTCGGCTATGAAAGGAAAAACAACTCAAGTTGTTCATGAGACAAATACTATATATTCTGGAGCAACTTTTAAGGTAGAAGGTACAAAATCAATAGTAGCCAAAGACAGCTACGGAAATGTTCAAAACAGCTACAGAAATGTTCATAACAGCTACAAGAAGGTTCAAGACAGCTACGGAAATGTTCAAGACAGCTACGGAAATATCCAAGACAACTACAAAAATGGCCAGAACAACTCCAAAGAGGAAAAAGATGTTTCTGTAGAAACTCAAGCAGCGTTTCAATTAGTGGTTAAGGATGATTCTTGGCCTTAGCATTTTAGATTTGGGCATTTATATTTTGGAGCATTGAAATTATTACATATGAAAAATATGGTAAAAGGTTTGCCATTAATTGAGAAATCGGAAAGAGTTTGTGAAGGATGTATTATGGGCAAACAACATAGAGAGTCATTTCCGGTTGGTAAGGCAAATAGAACTACAACTCCACTTGAGATTGTGCATTTAGATATTTGTGGGCAAATGCAAACACCGTCTATAGGAGGCTGCACTTATTTTTTTACTTTTATTGATGATTTCACAAGAAAAACTTGGGTTTATTTCTTGAAACATAAATCTGATGCATTTGCTTATTTCCAGCAGTTCAAGGCACTTGTGGAGAAGCAAAGTGGCCACTACATCAAGGTTCTAAGGATGGATAGAGGCGGTGAATTTATATCTAATGAATTTATAAATTTTTGTAGATCTCATGGCATACACAAGTAATTTACAGCCCACTATACACCTCAGCAAAATGGTGTGGTGGAGAGGAAGAACCGAACAATTATGGAGATGGCTCGTAGCATGATGGCAGCCAAACATCTACCAAATGAATATTGGGCTGAGGCAGTGGTAACTGTTGTTTACATCATGAATAGGTGCCCAACAAAGAGCGTAAGAAACAAAGTCCCTCAAGAGGCTTGGACAAGAAGGAAACATAGTGTTTCTCATATGAAGGTATTTGGTTGCATTGCATATGCACATGTTCCAGATGAGTTGAGAAAGAAGTTAGATAATAAAGGACAAAAATGTATATTTGTTGGTTACTCAGAGGAAACAAAAGCATATAAGTTGTTTGATCTTATCAATAGGAAAGTTATAATCAGTTGTGATGTTCAGTTCGTGGAGGATGAAACATGGGATGGAAGCATAGAGAGGACTGTCAGAATTGCAACTGATGTTCCTAATGATAATATGGCGGATGAAGTGTTTCCCACATCAAATATAACTCAAACAACAACTCCTTCCAATCCCGGAATGGTACCATAAGTTGCAGCTCAAGCTACACCTTCATTCACACCAAGGAGATCTTCAAGGTTGTTGTCCACACCAACAGGACAACAAACTTCACAAGCATCTACACCGGCATCTACATCAATCGGTATCCTTGGAGCAACACCATCTAGCACTCCAAGTAGTTCTTCATCTCCGGATCCAACTTTAGCAAGCATGATGCCACGAAAAACAAGGAGTTTGAGTGAGTTGTATAATGTTGACACAACTAATTCATTTTCAGCTTTTGCTTTATTTTCTCATATTGATGATCCATTAACATTTGAAGAGGTTGTGAGTAGTGATATATGGGCAAAAGCCATGGACGAGGAGATTGAATCCATTGAAAAGAACCAAACATGGGAGTTGGTTGATTTGCTGGAAGACAAAGATGTAATTAGTGTCAAATGGATTTATAAGACTAAACAAGATGTTGATGGGAAAGTGCAAAAGCATAAAGCAAGGCTAGTTGCAAGGGGCTTTACACAATAGCCCGGTATAGACTTCAATGAGACATTTTCTCCGGTTACTCGGTTGGATATAGTTAGGACTGTATTAGCTATTGCTGCCCACAACAAGTGGCCTGTATATCAAATGGATGTAAAGTCTGCATTTTTAAATGGTTATTTAGAGGAGGAAATGTATGTGGAACAGCCACAAGGCTATAAGCTACCAAGTCATGAAGACAAGGTGTATAGGTTGAAGAAGGCACTCTATGGATTGAAGCAAGCTCCAAGAGCCTGGTACAGCCGCATTGACTCCTATCTCATTCCAAATGGTTTCCAAAGAAGTGGTTGTGAACCAACATTGTACATCAAGGTCAACAAGCAAGGTAACATTTTGATTGTTTGCTTGTATGTGGATGATCTAATCTTTACCGGTGATCTAAACATAGATTCTTTCAAATCAGTAATGAAGAATGAATTTGAAATGACTGATTTGGGTCTTATGAGGTATTTCTTGGGGATCGAAGTCCATCAATCCAATGATGGTATATTTATTTCTCAATCTAAATATGCAAATGAAATTTTGAAGAGATTTAATATGGCAAGGTGCAAGGTATCCCCAACACCGGTTATGACAGGGATGAAATTAAACAAGGAAGATGATGGAGCATGTGTGGATTCTACATTGTTCAAGAGGTTGGTTGGAAGCCTTATGTACTTAACAGCCACAAGGCTAGATATTATGTACGGTGTAAGTCTGATTTCAAGGTTTATGGAGTCTCCAAAAGACTCACATTGGCTGGCCGGTAAGAGGATATTGAGATATGTAAGTGGTACAAAGGATTTTGGTGTATTGTATTTCACTTCAGATGATTTCAGTCTTGTTGGGTACACTGATAGTGATTGTGGAGGCAGCATAGATGATATGAAAAGTACTTCTGGGTATACTTTTCATTTTGGTATAGGTGTTGTGTCATGGGCATCAAAGAAACAACCCATTGTGACCCTTTCTTCATCTGAAGCTGAATATGTGGCAACCACTAGTGCTGCGTGTCAAGTTGTTTGGATGTGAAGGATGTTGAAAGATTTGACGCATGATCAAAAGGAATCCACTACAGTATTCTGTGATAACAGTTCAGCCATAGCATTATCTAAAAATCATGTGTTCCACAAGAGAACTAAGCATATTGATACAAGGTATCATTTTATCAGAGAGCTTGTAAGCAACAAAGAAATTTGTCTTGATTTTTGTAGGTTTGAAGATCAATTGGCTGACATATTTACAAAAGCATTGGCAAAAGAGACATTTGAGTATTTACGAAGTGGCTTAGGAGTTTGTGACTTTGCACAAGTTAGCAGCTCCGGAAAATTGTCAGTTAGCTCCTGAAATGCTACAACAGTTTTTGAACAAACTTGATCCAAATTTTCATGATCTGCAACTGTTCATAATTAAGGGGGAGTGTTGGAAAATCAAGTCAGAATTTATTGTGCAACTAATATCTGTCTTCCCCCCAGATTTAGCTTTCTGACATATCAGATTTGCATTTAATTATGACTGCTGCACATTTAGTTTTTGGTTGATTATTTTCCTTGATTATCTCTTGTCAGAGATTTTGTGTTGACTTATAAGGCAAGTTTTTTGTGTAGGTGTTTATTATTAAAAGCATCATGTTTTATTGTAAGAAGAAGAAGAAGGAGAAATATCAGATTTGGGAGAAGAAAAAAAATGCGCAGTCCCAGCTCAAGTTTGGACTGGTTTTGTTGAAAGAATTCCTTCATTTCAATGTTGTTATTGTATGCATGAAAGTTGTGTGCAGCTGTAGCTGTTGTTCATTCCCCGTAGATATATATATAGCTGAAGCAATTTGATGCCCAGATCTGTGTTATTTGCAGCCAAGCGTGTTATTTTATTTTGCTGTTATAAATTTTTGTAGCTTCTCCTTTTTCCTTTGTTTTGCATCATTTAAATCCGCTACATTATATTTTCTATTGCTGTCTGAAGATTCTATAGATTCTACAGTTTCTGTAGATTCTTGCATTCCCTTCACATAGGACTATGGTACATGCATGTTCATCTCATCTCCATCAAAATCAGCATTGTAAGGTGACGTGACTGATAAGTTCAATCAAAATGTTGAATATGGCATGACTTTGGCTCTATGCCCCATGATAGACATCTTATGGAGACTAGGTTGCCGATTAAAAAGAACATAATCTCCATCGATCAAATTTCTTTCCACCTTTGAGAAATTAGTTTCAATGATCATATTGTCTAGAATTATGAAAAGGAAACAAAAAAATAACTAACATTGATTTCTACCTTGTAACCGTATTCTAAGTGATGGTCAAGACTTTTTGTCATATAATGAAGTTCAGTTCTCTTGCCATCATCTCTGATAATAGATTTCGCACCTGCTTTCCCAGGAGGAGGATAAGACCCATATTCAACAAGCTCTTTTAATCTGTTTGATCCATGCAAAGAGAGTTAAGCAAGAATGATGCTAGTGCAGCAACACAATTTAAAGAAAATAATATTGTGCTGTTACTGACCTGTCTATGTTATATGGAGTCACAATTTCTGGAAATGTCATGTTCAATGCAATACTCCAGGGCACTCCTAGTTCATCAATGTTGAGGTTTGGATCAGCAGTGATGACTGTACGTGCAGAAAAGTCCACACGTTTACCCATTAAATTCCCTCTGATGCGACCCTCCTTGGCCTTCAGTCTACTAGATATTGACTTCATTGGCCGACCAGATTTTTGAGTGGCCTGCGTGGTCACCAAGATAGCACATCAACTCAGCTCATACAACACATCGACTGTAAAGACTATAGTTGAGGCGCTACTTACCTTTGGCTGCCCAGGCAGCTCATTATCAATATAGGTAGCAACATGGAATTGCATTAATTGAGTGAACTCTACAATAACGTGAGATGCAACACCAGCTTTTTCCTTAAGTCTTCAAAATATCATTGCTTCGAATAATTGAAGCAAGCATAAACGGGAGATCATCCTGTAAAGTATATGGTCTGTAACTTCATACAAGACGTAGTGCAATGGATTTCCCAGAAGTGTTATTTGAACATTCAAGAACAAACATTTCAGATCTCATGATTTGAAACAGAGGAGCTTTACCCTCAAGCGGCAAAACTCATGGAAGTATACCTCACTCCTTGATGTAGGGTCTGGCTTGATAGAAGGCCTCACTGGAGGTGGCGGAACTGGAAGAACTTCCAAAATCATCCAATCTGGGCGAGCGTACTTGGGGTTGAAGCCCAACATTTCACACTGCTCGTCAGTTATTCCCTTCAAAATGGTCAAAACCTGGACAGAGTTGAGATAAACTTTTTTATAGGCGACATTTTGAAGCCTTTTACATTAAATGTTTACGTGCTAGAATAAAATTCACCTTACTGCTATATATTTAGAAGATAAATGATAGCATACCCTGTCTGTAGTCAACTCTTGTTTTTTATCAGAGAATTGTTCCTGCGCTTGCTCATCTGCTTTCTTGGGAAGCTTATAATGAATCATTACTTTTAATCCTTCAACAGAGATCTTGGGTACATAAGCTCCACAACCTCCGTGCGTGTTCTTCACATCCCTGTCTTTTTCTTCGCTTTGATCGGCATCAATCACATCTCCACCCTCACATATATTTTTTTTTCTGACAAATATCTACAATTCTTTTGAGCCTTCCTTTTGCATTCTTGATTTTCAAAGCTTGTGCGAATTGAGGGTTTCCCTATTAGAGAAAGGAAAAATGTTTCTTACAGAGAATTGAAACTAGAAAAGGCCAAAAAATACAATAAAAATTGAAACAAGGTAAAAGCAGAGCATAATTTATTTCTTTTGGGTCTGTGTCCGCCAGCATCAAAGTGTGGGAGCTCAAAATAACAATTATCTCATCCATTAACAATTCGTAAAGCCATTCCATACCTCATCTGCTAAAATGCGAGAGCAATTGGTGCAGACACATCGAAGCACATTAAGAACAGCCTTGAGAAAGCCTACATGAAACATGGGCTTGTCAAACTCTATGTGTCCAAAGTGGCCGGGGCATTCCGTTTGACCTTCTCCACAAGTCCTACAATCCAGTAATTTATCAGCAACACCCAGGCGCGTATCGCTCAGCCCATTTAGCACTGGTTTCTTAGTGTTATAATCAAATGACTCACTACTTGTTATCTCAACTACTGACCGTTAAGCGTAATTTCTTCATTGGAATTTTAGTCTATTGGTAGTTGGCAATTGTCTAGTTGTGAACTACTTAATCACATATCAGTATTTATACGCCCTTCCACATTTATTACTCCTTAAATTGCACGATTTTAGTGTATGTGTGTACATCTTATTGGTACAAATTAAGTATTATTTTAAAAAAATTATGTCCATCAGGATTATGAATCAATCAAGTGTTATTATATTTTATTGTAAATATAAAGATCTATTATAAATTAGAGAGTAAGGCTTTTAGAAATGATTGCTTACATCGATTTGATGGAATTTCTGTTACTTACATTTTTAATATCATTTTGATATTCTTTATTAGATTTAAATAATACAGATTTTTATAGGAAATAAAAAATATGACTTTGAGAAATAATTGTATACACAAATTTGACGGAATTCTTATTTTAATACCCTTAATTAAATTTTCTTGTAATAATTGGTGTAACTATTAACTCGTATACTTCCCTCTTCTTGGCACCCTTAATCTATCCCTCTCATATCTCTTCCCTTATTGCAAGTTTTATATTAGGAAGGTGATTCGTGCCCCTGGCTCTATCAAGAGCATGACTTGCATACATGATCCTAAAATGCATACATGCCCTTTGTCCTTTCTTTTTCACTTTTTAACACTTGGATGTCGATTTGGAAGCTAATGGGGTCTTGATTTGAATTCAATTTTTCTATTAGTAAAAACGATTTTTAGTTCAATTAAAGAGAGCATACTGAGAATTATCTAGAGAATGCACATGGTATTGTTATAAATCTATTGAGCACTCACAAGCATTTTAGAGGGATCAAACAATCATTAGAGCATTGATCATTTGCATAAGCTAGTCATCTCTCGTGAAAACCTACGACTTACATCTCATTGTAGTTGTTTCAATTATACAGATTTATTGAGCCTTCAATATCCCGTTTAGTACTTAGGGGCACGTGACCCCCAGGTAAACATCACCATAAGATGCCATACAGAATGAGACATGTTATATACTTCACAAAGATGCATCACACCATATATCTACCACCTCGCATGACTATACCTCCAAAATTTGTACCTTCTTGGAGTGTCCACGTGTTCCATACAACCATGGATCTATCTTTGTGGTCCATTTTTGGATGAGGATTTTGTCATGGGCACAATTTCCATTGAGGACGACTATCACTAAAGATAGTCAGATACATATATAAACCTTATACTTTCTTTAGTTTTGAAAAAATTAATTACATGTGATTTATATATTGCACATGTTTAAGGGCTTAGTAAATAGCAACTGGTCATTTGATCAAATTTGAAATCACATATTCCATTTTGAACCCACATTATCTTGCAACTCCTTTAGGGTTTCGTAACAAACCATTTTTTAACATCCATAAGGTTAGATATTGTTTCATGTCGTATAATAACTAAATCTATCTATTTTTCTTAGGGTTAATTCCATTGCACTCTAAGTCACATAGCCCAAAATTTGTTATCCTCTAGGTTATTCAAAATTTTGAAAAGATGTCCAACGTGTTTATAATTGTTAATCCTTTCGATATGCTTTTTTTCTTTTTGAACTGAGGATGGATAAAAGGCTAGGAAACATAATTTTTACTTTAGATCCATGTGAATATAGCAATTACATGGATATGTATTTGGTGTTGGCTCCCTTTACTGAGGAACTCTGCAACTATATTTTGGATTAAGATGCACAAGGTCCTCATTGTTTCTTTTATAAATTGGAGAAATTTACACAAATTATAGACGAGAATATTGGCAAGATGTCAGGTGCATTGCGCAATGTTTTTGTGAGAAGATTGGCATGCAGAAACCTTAGATTTATATTGCAAAAAGTTATAAAAAATATTCAGGTGAAATTTACCTTAATGAATTCACTGTTATCCTGAGGCTATGCAGTTGTGTTTCAATTTATGCTTTTAAAATTGTTCACAAATAGACATTTTTTTATTTTTTTGTTTTATAAAGCAATCATGTGTGAAGTACATATAATTATGTTACGAAATTTCCTTTAAAAAACATGGCTGCCATGAATGAAAAACAGAAAAATATACCTTAAAAAAAAGGGGTAGCTAATAAGTAGATGAAGCAACCTGTTACTATGTTAAACTCCTAGGCAACACTGAGCATTAAAAGGTTGCCTTCTTCACTATTCATTGTCAAATGTGGCCCAAGAATGTGGCTGGAAACGACCCTGCAATAATCCTCTGTTACTGATGCTAAACTCCCAAGCAACTCCAAGCATTAAAAGGTTGCCTTAATTCAATATTCAATGCCAAAAGTGGCCCAAGAATGTAGATAGAAATGACCCTGCAATAATCCTCCCATCATTTTCACTGCATATAAAACAAAAGTGAAACATATATGGATTTTGTGAAGAGACCAAATGCTCCGAGACCAAATGCAACCTCGTTTGTCACATACGCGCAAACGTGACAGCTTGTGTATACCACAGATTTTGACTACCAGTTTCATATTACATTATTTGTGTCATTTGTCATATATGTGCAAATAGTCTCTATATACCACAAATTTAGACTACGAGTATCATATAACGTTATTTGCATCGTTTTTCACATACGCACAAATGTGCCAACTTGTGTATACCACAAATTTTGACTACCAGTTTCCTATTATGTTGTTTGCATCATTTGTCACATACACACAAACGTGGCAACATGTGTATACCCCAGATTTTGACTACCAATATCCTATAACATTGTTTGCGTCATTTTTTGCATACACGCAAACGTGACAGCGTGTGTATACCACATATTTTGACTACAAGTTTCCTATTACGTTGTTTGCATCATTTGTCACATATGCACAAATGTCACAACCTGTGTATACCATAGATTTTGACTACTAGTATCCTATAACGTTGTTTACTTCGTTTGTCACATACGTGCAAATGTGATAGCCTGTGTATACCACAAATTTTGACTAACAGTATCCTATAATGTTGTTTGTGTCATTTTTCGCATACTCGCAAACATGACAAATTTGTGTATACCACATATTTTGACTACCAGTTTCCTATTAACGATGTTTGTATACATTTTGACTACCAGTATCCTTTGTCACATACACGCAAATGTGACAACTTGTGTATACCACATATTTTGACTTCCATAGTTTCCTATAACGTTGTTTACATCATTTGTCGCATACGCGCAAACATGACACCCTGTGTATACCACAAATTTTGACTACTAGTTTCCTATTATGTTGTTTGCATCATTTTTCACATACACGTAAATGTGACACCCTATGTAAACCACATATTTTGACTAATATTTCATACTACGTTGTTTGTGTCATTTGTTGCACTATACGCGCAAACGTGACACCCTGTGTATGCCACATATTTTGACTACCGGTTTCCTATTACGTTGTTTGCATCATTTGTCACATACGTGTAAATGTGACAGCCTATGTACACCACATATTTTGACTACTAGTATCCTATTACACGTTTGCATCATTTGTCACATACGCGCAAATGTGACATCATGTGTATACCACATATTTTGACTACCAGTATCCTATTATGTTGTTTCTGTCGTTTTTCAGATACACACAAACATGACACCCTATGTATACCACAAATTTTGACTACCAGGTTCCTATTACGTTGTTTGCGTCGTTTGTCACATACGAGCAAACGTGACAGCCTTTGTATACCACATATTTTGACTACCAATATCCTATAACATTGTTTGTGTCGTTTGTCACATATGCGCAAACGTGACACCCTGTGTATACCACATATTTTGACTAAAGTTTCCTATTACTTATTTGTGTCATTTGTTGCATACACTATAAACATGTTTACACCCATTTATACCACAAATCGACATATTACGTTGTTTATGTCCTTTGTTGCAACGTGAAACACCCTGTGTATACCACAGATTTTGACTACCAATTTTCTATAACGTTGTTTACGTCGTTTGTTGCATACGCACAAATGTGACAACCTGTGTATACCATATATTTTGACTATCCAATTTCCTATTACGTTGTTTTCATCATTTGTCGCATACGTGCAAACGTGACACTCTGTGTATACCACATATTTTGACTACCATTTCCTATTACGTTGTTTGTGTGTCATTTGTCGCATATGCGCAAACGTGACACCCTATATATACCATAGATTTTAAGTACTAGTTTCCTATTACAATGTTTGTGTATTTGTCGCATAAGCGCAAATGTGACAATACTGTGTATACCAAAAAATTTGACTACTAGTTTCATATTGCGTTGTTTGCATCGTTTGTTACATACGCACAAACATGACAGCCTGTGTATACCACAAATTTTGACTACCAGTATCCTATAATGTTGTTTGCATCGTTTATTGCATACGCACAAACGTGACACCCTGTGTATACCACAAATTTCGACTACCAGTTTCCTATTACATTGTTTACGTATTTTGTCACATACACACAAACGTGACAGTTTGTGTATACCACAAATTTTGACTACCAGTATCCTACAACATTGTTTGCATCGTTTTTCGCATACGCGCAAATGTGACACCCTATGTGTATACCCACATATTTTGACTACCAAACGTGACACCCTCACATATAACGTTGTTTGTTTGCGTCATTTTTCACATACACACAAATGTGACAGCCTGTGTATACCATAATTTTGACTACCAATATCCTCTAATGTGTTTGCATCGTTTGTCATATATGCGCAAACGTGATACCCTATGTATACCACAAATTTTGACTACCAGTTTCCTATTACGTTGTTTGTGTCATTTGTCACATACGCACAAATGTGACACCCTGTGTATACCATAGATTTTGACTACCAATATTATGATGTTTGCGTCGTTTGTCACATACGCGCAAACGTGATACCCTATGTATACCACAAATTTTGACTACCAATTGTTGTTTGCATTGTTTGTCACATACACACAAATGTGACACCCTGTGTATACCACAGATTTTGACTACCAGTTTCCTATCACGTTGTTTGTGTCATTTGTCACATACACGCAAACGTGATAGCTTGTGTATACCACAAATTTTGACTACTAGTATCCTATAATGTTGTTTGCATCGTTGTCACATACACACAAACGTGACACCCTGTGTATACCACAGATTTTGACTACCAATTTCCTATAATGTTGTTTGTGTCATTTTTCACATACGTGTAAACATGACACCCTATGTATACCATAGAATTTGACTACCACCTATAACATTGTTTGTGTCGTTTGTCGCAGAAATGTGACACCCTGTGTATACCACAAATTTTGACTACCAATTTCCTATTATGTTGTTTGCGTCATTTGTCTCACATATAGCTATGTATACAAATATCCTATGTTATTTGTGTTGTTTTTCGCACAAATGTGACCCTGTGTGTATACCACATTATTTTGACTACACGAACATAGTGTATCCTATTTTGACTACAAGTTGTTTTTGCATCATTTTTTGCATACACGCAAACGTGATAGCGTGTGTATACCACATATTTTGACTACCAGTTTCCTATTACAATGTTTGCGTCGTTTGTCATATGCGTGCAAACGTGGCAGCCTATGTATACCATAGATTTTGACTACCGGTATTCTATAACGTTGTTTGTCGCATACGCTCAAACGTGACACTCTATGTATACCACAAATTTTTACTACCAGTTTCCTATTACGATGTTTGTGTCATTTGTCACATACACACAAACGTGGCACCCTATAGATACCACAAATTTTGATGACTAGTTTCTGATTACGTTATTTGCATCATTTGTCGCATACACGCAAACGTGACACCCTGTGTATACCACAAATTTTGACTACCAGTTTTCTATTATGTTGTTTGCGTCATTTTTCGCATACGCGCAAATGTGACAGCCTTTGTATACCACAAAATTTCATTTCTTCTCAAATATGCACAAAAAATGACATCCTATGTATTCCACAATTTTTCACTCTTAGTATCCTAAGCAATGAAAGCATTAATTTAGAAGTTTATAGGATATTTTATTCATGGTTTTAATTTTTATAAATATTGTCATTTTAACTACACATTGATTTTTATTATTCTCACTCCAAACTACTAACAATTTGTGTGCAACTCCCTACACTTACCAAAGATAAAAACAATCTAAAACTACTAACCCTTTGTTTTGTAGGATGATCGGTCCAAGACATTTGGGTTTATAAATCAAATTACTAAGCTTTATTTTACAGGGCCTCCCTTGAAGACCCAATCACAAAATCTTTATCGTTTAATTTTATTGTCTTGCATCATCTTTCTTGTGTGTTTTGCATCATTGTTTATTTATCCCAAAGGTGAAACCATGTATGCTTTCCTCTCACGTCTTAGAACGATCTTGAGGGTCAAAAGTGGCTAGACTTCCCCTTTTTGTTTTATAGGGACAATGTGATGTAGAAGTGACAACGACGCACTTGTCATAGTCCTAGGAGTCTCATGACCATGGAATTCACCTCCACCCACATAGACACACCTCGTATTCCAACGGGGTATATAATTTCTTGGAGATTTGTCGTTATTGGCTAAGCACTTGCTTGTTTTAAGAGCGGCGTGAAGTGAGGGGCCTCCATGTCCTAAAACCCGGGCCTCTGACAACATCCTTGCAACACGAACTTGGGCACCATGTACCGCAAGGTATATCGGGTGCTACCTAGTGAGCTTGTATATCCTAGTTTAGGCAACCTTTTGGCCGCATATCAAGCTATTGTGCAAGGAGTCTGCACTTCCCAAGATCACTTGCTAGCTGACCCCACATTGGCACATAGGTGGTGAGCCAAGAGTGGCACCTCCTCAATGTGTGCTATTGAAAGCGGGTAATAGCTTGATTACAATACCACTTGACTAGTTAGGTTGTGTATTGCATGTTGGTTGCTTACTTGTGAACACCCTTAACCCTCATATCACCTTAAATTTTTAATCAATCAAACATCATCATAATCAACCATCCTTAATCAAACAATCCCAACCCAAATCCCATCACCATCCTTAATCAACTAACCTAATGCAAACATGACAGCCTGTGTATACCACATATTTTGACTACCATAATCTTATTACGATGTTTGTATCATTTGTCACATACGCACAAACATGATATCATGTGTATACCACATATTTTGAATATCAGTATCCTATATGTTGTTATCTTTGTTTATCACATACGCACAAAAATGACAGCCTGTGTATGCCACAAATTTTGACTACCAATATCCTATTACGGTGTTTGTGTCATTTTTCACATACGCACGAATGTGATAGTCTGTGTATACCCCAAATTTTGACTACCAGTATCCTAATGTGTTGTTTGCGTCATTTGTCACATATGCACCAAAATTGACAGCAATGTGTAATACCATGCATTCATCATCAAAGCATTCATCCTAACGAATCGAAGTCAAAGAGCAATCACTCTTACCCTTTTGACCAAACTGCCCCTTTAATTCCCTTCACTAGCTTTCTAGCTTCAACAAGCAACTTCTTTCTTCTTACCTTCAATAGCTCCTTTAAATGCCTAGAACCCCATCACATAACCTCAACCAACCTTAAACTTGACTCAAAGTACTCAAAAACTCCAAACTTAACTTCTTGTCAAAACTACCTACTAGATGCCCTTAAGACAATCATTCCTGCATACTCTATAGTTGGAGACATCTATAGTTACCCACAAAAATATATTAACTCCTTCCAATTCCTCCCCATGGTTTGTCCAAAACTTCAAAGCCCTACTCCTTTTCTTGTTCTCCCTATCACACTTTCCTCTTCCTAGGCCCACTCTAGGCATACTAGCCTTGGGACAGTCCTTTTCCCTTCCTAACTTCATTTGTATGAAGTTGTCAAGGATAATATATGCATATTTGGGAAACCATTAATGAGTTCTAGTTGTCTCTAAAGTGTCATGATCTAACTCCACTCATAGGCCCCACATCCTTTGTCAACATGCCTTTTCCACTAGGATTCTAAACTATGTGATTGTCCTTGATGAAGACTGTCAGCATTATTTAGAAATTTGACCAATGAAATCTCAAATTTCTTTTTGATTCTGTTGAAGGGCCATTTCATGGCTATTACTTCCAAATTTCAAGGCAATATTCCTTGTTTAGGATTTTTTAGTACACAATTTCTCTTAAAACCCCAGTTGGGTACAAGTCTAGCATGAGAAGACAACTTTTGGTATATCTTTCACTAATTCCTCAACTCAAGTTTCTAAGTTTGGTCCACAAGTCTGTGACATTTCACACTTGACTCGAGGAATGTCTTTTAAGTCCCTATTTTTCCATACATTCGAATTTTCCTCTTCTCATGTAACTTCCTCTTGTATTGTAACTGACATTTTTGACCTTTCGTATGCCCATGCTCTCTCAATGAGGCATTTTCACATCTTTAAATCATCCTAGGACCATGAGAAGATCTTAGTGATGCAGAGAAAAATAAATTCATTCATTAATTCATCCAATAATGAAGGGTTCATACAATAACTTCACCTTTAGCTGCAACTGAGGATCATTCCAAGCCCATAATGGCTTATATTTTGTCTAAACTCCTCTTAAATCATTGAACTTCACATTCATGAACTGATCCTTAACTTATTAAATTGTAATTTCAAACAAAATGGCATTATTTATACAAAACTCAAACTCTTATTAGTTTTGCATCCTCGGTCTTGAGGAGACTTTCTTCCTCACTCTCTCTACCTTCCTCAGAAGGTCCTCCTTTCACTCTTTTCCCACAACTAACTCTTATATGACTCAAATTCATTCTTTTATATATCTCCTTTGTGGATTACTAACTAAATTTTATTGGACTAGCCTCCTTTACAATATCCCGATCCCACCTAACACTGTGGGTAAAGCCCAAACATTCTTTCATGATCAGATGATAGTGGTGGACATTTTACATTTTTAATGTCATTTAAGTGATGCCTATTGATGCAGAGAAAATAAAAAAACCATATAATTAGCTATCAAGACGGTTCACAAATAACAAAAACAACCTATATTTGTAACTTGATGATTTTTCCAGTAGCGCAAAATGGCAAAGAAGTTACAAATACTGACAATATCACTTAGAAGGACATCATCTTCATCATACCCTATCTCATCATTCTTATACTCTGCCCTTTCAACTCCCTAAGGCATCACTCTTCATGAAGAAATTATAAACACTTACCACTCTTAAACTTGCTCTTGGTCTTTGATGCAAACACTCGTGCACTAAGAAAAGGATTCATCCTTCATAATTCCAAATCAGAAAATACCTCTTGTAGACACAAAATTATGCACTTTACACATAATTTGGCATAGTCTTATACTACTATTTAGAAGGTTCTCAAGTGTACAAAGTACTAATTAATCCTACCTATTGGTCATCTTTATTTTATATTTTATTTATTAGTTACTCATGTATTTTCAAGTACTTATCCATCCGATTTCACTAACTACCTCAGACATTCTATCCCTAAATCAAGGACACCCCAGCCAGTACTAGGGCACCTCGGGGCACCCAGGTCCCACCCTGGGTGCCTTAATATTTGCAAACCCCCTTTCACTCCTTTTTGGGTCATTTCTAGCTATTGGTCATCTTTATCTTTTTCTCAGTTGGCCTTTTTGGGATTAATTATGAAATTAAAATTGAGATCCCTATAAATATAAAGTTATAAGACCATAATAAGGGTGGGTCCTAGGTCATAGCATTACACACTACTATCACTCCATTTAGGGTTGCATCCATTACATCACTTGTATCCACATAGTGTCCATGAATCAAGGCTAGGAGATATGCATCACACACACTTCATAAGGGGCATGAGATTCTATTCTATTCCATGCACACATGCTATTTACATTTTCTATAGTTACTATTGCTCATTACTTCACAAAGTATGACTGACGTGAGAGCACCTAGGGCAGGACATGCACACACACACACACACACCATAACTACATCTGGGTCTGAAATGTAGTGTAGCGCTCAGGGAATAAGTCCACTAGCTTGGTGAGCTAAGGTTAGTCTGACCCATTCATATGTCATATTTTATTTTTCTAGGGTTTGATACTTCTCTTTGCATTACAGGTCATTTTCCAGCTCATCCGACAGATCCAGCACGTGACAAACAAGGAAGGTTTTGAAACCAACTTGGGACCATACCGGTTACAGGTTTTGAGAATTTACAGTTTTTAGAGTGCCCAGATTGCATACTAGGGCACCCCGGGCCACCCCAGTACACTCCCAGGCATTCCAGTCACTTTAAATCCTTTAAATGTATCCTTTCGTATGGTCCCTAAGTGTTTTTCTACACTTCAAGATTTTATTCTCAGACCTGCAACAACCTGCTACACTCATCTGCAACAATCAGCTAAGCTATTTCTCTCCCTACTATCTTGCACATTTAGGGTATTAATTTCACTTAGAATAATTAATTGCAATGTACTTCCATACTGTTATTTAGTTCATTTATACAATGTTTTAGTCATCCTAATTAGATTAACTAGGATTACTATTTCCTTGCACTTCAGCCCCAATTTTAGTTAATAATTTTAGTGAACCTGACATATACTTCTACCACCTTGTATGGATTTTGTCTTACCATCCTTTTCCACCATGTCATCTCCTTCCTCAGGTAATGGCCCCATCTTCTGTATCCTACCTATACACCTATCAAGATCACTAATGTAGTAACTACTGTCAACGACTTCATGTGTGTGCATACCCAACACCCCCCTCATTTTTTCACGCCTTTTTTTGACCCATCCATAAACGTTGTTACTACTCACCACACTCACATTACTCCATCTGTTGCTCCACCTCTTTCATTTCCTCCACTAGTCACACCTGTTGCTACATCAACTACTTCCAAAGGTTATGATATTATTGACCAGATCAAGAATACACCCACTAAAATATCACTATATGACCTATTGCGCACTATGCCAGATTTTTGAACCACACTCGAGGCTACCCTTCACACTATTCACGTTGAACGTGACCACTCTACTGAAGCTTTCACCCATCTCTTTCAGTCTCTTTGTAGTTTTCCTCATTCTATCTCCTTTACAGACGACGACAAATCACCCGCCGCCAAAAATAACCCTTGTGTCCCCTTGTTCATTACCGTTGTCATTAGCACTACTTATATCAAATATGTCCTTATTAACAATGGGTCCACCATTAACATTTGTGCCCATTCTCTCTTACAACAATTAGGCATTAATGATAGTCTCATCCCTTGTAACTCCACTCTCATCCATGGTTACAACTCTTCCACTCGCACATGTCTCGACACTATATCCCTCCATATCTGTGTTAGACCTAAAACAATTCTTAGTAAATTCTATGTCCTCGATGCTTATTTATAATTCAATCTCCTCTTAGGCAGACCTTGGACCCACGCCATGTAAGCCATACCCTCCAATGTACATCAATGTGTCAAAATACTTCATGATGGTTATGAACATACTGTTATTGCTGATCCGGAACCCTTCAAATATTGTCGCATTGATCTTGTCACTTATATGCCTATCCTACCACATCAACCCATTCCATATGCTAACCTAAATAAATATGATGTTGGTAAATCTAGTGTACACACATCTAATGTTCCTACTGCTACTATATCTACTAGCCCTTCGACCATCACTTTGCCCACTGTATTTGTCCCTACTAGTGCACCTACCTCCACTTGCCCTAACATTAGTTCTTGTGTCATCTCCACGCACACCTCAGCTATTATTTAACTCCCATTGTATTTGTCCTTGCTAGTAATCCATGCCTCCACCACCCTCTCCTCCTATCATCACCTCTGAATGTCCTTAATAGAACTACCCAAATAGATAACGTGCACATTTACGTTTCCATCAAGTCTGATGACAGAGGTTGATGTTATAGAACTCACTGATGAATCACTGCAAAAGATTTGATTTTACTCCTTTCAACATAAACAATTCTTATTTTGACGAAACATTTATCACCATATGGCCTAGGAGAGTAGCAGATTTAAAAACCCTCCATCCACTATTTTCATGGTCCTATATAAGGGCTCTACTAATAGTGTCAACACCATTTCCATCTTCCTCTCCACCAGAAGTAGTTTCGTGACCCCCCTTGACCTGCACTTTATATATCAATAGGACATTTTGGGAGCACATTCCTCTTTGATCTTGTTATCTCTGATACTATCTTGTACACATGATTTCTTACCTAGGTTTGGCATGATGTTTAATGACATCTTACCACCCCTCCATTCACCCCATCTTTATTATGGTTACTTCCATATTACATCAACTTATGGCTTACGGGCTTTTCACTTGATAGTATTTATTACACGCATTATCCTGTGGGTTTCCATTTACACTTAGATGATTCTTGGCTTTATTATACCAGTGGCACACTCGATCTGCTTCACTCCTCACTCTCCTTCCCCTATGCCTTTTGGCACTATCTACATCGTTAATGATTCTTCTCTTACACATGTACCTAACATTTCATGTTGGTGTGCTCATGGATGTCCACCAATTGCTTTTAGAGATGAAGAATATGTGATGAATTCTTATCTCCTTAGTCATAATGCATATTTATACGATCCACCTCATTTTATCGCCTACCAAGTCTCCAACGCAGCTCCCACCGGTTTCGATCAAGACAACGATGATTTTCTTGATACCATTTCATAGTCACCTTTTTCACATTATCACTAGGGGGAATAAACACTTTACAATCCCCCCGTCCTCATTCTAGCATAGTTGTGTTTCTCTTTCCTTTGATCCCTGACATATAGGCATATTTATCACACCCTCATTACACGATGACACACTCTTGTGCTCTGGTTCACACTCGACTATTGAGGGATTACCATTACACTGAACCCCACACACTGCACTCTAGGTTCTACATATTTACATTATATCATCATTTTTATACATAACCTACATTGTACATTATCCTATACATACCTCATCTATTAGTCATTTATACATCATCTATCTCATACATGCCACACTAGTCATCATCTCATCTGCATATAGTTTTGCATCCCCTTCTTGCATTCTATATTTACGCTAGGTATCATTACCTATGGGCCTAGATTTACATTTCACCACTACATATTCTATCTACACCTACATTGCGCATCTATCCATTATGTATGGGGGTCTAATTTCATCTATCATCCTTACATATTCCATTCATATACACACTTTCTATTGCATTTCACACATTACATATCCTATACATTACACATATTACATTACATTTCCCATACTATGCCTTTGCATCATGTATTCATCACTTGGTCATTTATACTACATTATCTTCTACGTGCTACACTCACCACCCTATGATGCACTCTAGTTCCTCGGTCCATACTTGACTACCAAGGGTTTACCAATCAAATGGACCTTACCTACATGTGACATGTCATCATACCACATTCATCAGATTAGTGACCAACACTCTAGGCTATATCGTCACCCACACTCCTCATCACAGACCACAATGGTATACACATTCGGTTATATCACCAATATTTTCATCACTTCTACATCATCCTATTACATTCTATCATCTCCTATTATATCATCCTATTACATTTCTCTTTTCTCAATTATAAACTATTACATACCATTATCGTGCCTTTGATCATCACGTAGTGGTATACACCTTAGGTTAAATCACCACTCTCTTCATCAATTTCTCATCATCCTCTTACCTCCTATCATCAAAAATTATATTATCATATTCTACGTTATTCTATTACATCATCATTTATCCTACTCATCACTTAGTGGTATACACTTTAGGCTAAATCATCGCCTCATTCTTATTGATCATGTAGTGGTCCATGCTTAGTGATAAATCACCACCTTCCATTATCCACCACATACTCATATACGCTTCATAAGTCCTCATCACCCATCTCGTAGTGATATACGCTTTAGGCTAAATCATCACTCGTCCTCATCCTTTCATCTTATAGTGATATACGCTTAGGGATAAATCATCACTTTTCCATTCAACAAGTAGTAGTATACACTTAGGTTATAGGGTCCATGCACATCTTTCCCTACATATCACCACCTTATACTCATCCTATAGTTATATACGCTTAGGGATAAATCATCACTCTTCCATTCAACAAGTCGTGATATACGCTTTGGATATAGGGTTCATGCACATCATCTGTTCACCTGTCACATTTCATCACCATTATATATGTATACTCACCATAATGTGTTAGATACAACTGACACTACTCGACCATTTCCTGATGATGCACTCTTGTTTATGGTTCATTATTGAGTGTTGAGGGGGGTAAACAAAATGAACCTCACTACATACACTTCCATTCACTCAAGGGGCACATTGCCCTGTCATTCCATCTTGCATTCCATTCCATCCATCCACAACATACTGCATTGTATTTCGGGTGTTTTAATTTTTCTTTACTAGTGTTTTGAATGATCACTTTATTACACATGTTATCTTGATTTATTATATGTCATTATCGTATGCACATGCACGTTCATGATTTTGTCTAGTGAGATTGTAGATACAGTAATCTACATGCGACATGGATGCTCACCTTCTACCCTTCCTATAATGGTCGCTGGAACCATCCACATTCATCTTGTCCATGTGTTATTTTTTCATTTTGTTCCATGTGCAACACTTGTTTTACAGGATTACATGTTTCCGTGACTACTTGTTTGTTCCTACTTGTCTCCTTTGTTTGCCATTGTATGTGGGATTTCCCCTTTGCTTGTGTGTAAACTTGTCTCTTGTTTGTGGCCATGATGGCCTTGCATGTCTTGTGACATCATGAGTGATGTCCCATGTTTGAAACCTGCTTTGTGTGGTCTGCTTGTTTTCTTGCGTCTTTAGACTAATTTGTTTGGTATTTTTGAAATTGTCAACATATTTTACATTTGTATTATTACATGCATGTGTTTTTAGACTAACACTTGTATTGGCTAGCCATCCCCTTTTGTGTGTTCCTTGGTATCTACTAAGCGTTTCCCTTTCCCCCTACAGGGAAGAGTTCTACATGTCAGAGTGTGGTTGGTCCTCTTTTGGGGACGCATTCTGCTTAGAGGGCCATCTCATGTGCCCCAAAAGAGGGGGGGAATCATTGATTTTTTTCTACTAACACATCTATTTTCACTGGTTCAGACACAATGAGTGAGTTCAGACCAGTCTACGAACTCCATACACGACGGCCTTAATAGGACATGGTGTCCTTCGATAGTTCTGCAAAGCAGTTACAGGCTTCAGGGTTATAGTGCATGTGCTTCTCTACACTTCTCCATGTAATGGTGTAGGATCGCCCAAAAAAATAGTGGGTTACAAAGATCTCTTCAACAAATTTCAGCAAAAGCAGCTAGAGTTGGAGGACACAGAGCATTTCCTCCCTACACTTCTTCAGCCACGGTGGCGTGATATCACCCAAAAAACTCATGACAGTACATGATATCCTTCTAAACCCTTTTTCTTGACATGGATCAGGTGCACATGTTCCATTTGCAATTTTCCCAACATATTTTACATTTTCGTACATTACACATGCACATTTTACACAACATTTTTACATACATGCATATTTGACTACTTGATCATTTTCTCCTTGCAGGTCCGCTGTATGAGAAATAAGCAATAAAATTTGGGTCAACAACAACAAAAACAATGAAAAAACACCATGATGATACTTTCCATACTAACCATACATGTACACTACATATCGACAACTACACACGTGTTTCGCCCTAGGTTCACTCTCACCAATTTTTATGTGCATTTTTCATCTTTAGAATCCACGCTCTTCCGCATTTTTTTTTTCATTCCACGCTTGAGTATAACTTCTTCTTCTACACTCTATATGGATAGTAGGTACACATCTTTATCTAATTTATGTTACCAATCTTTCTGATCACCAAAAAAAAGTAGGGGAAACATGTATACACAAAGTTATGCACTTTACACATAATTTGGCTTGGTCTTATACTACTAATTAGAAGGTTATCAAGTGTACAAAATACTAATTAATACCACCTTTTGGCCATCTTTATTTTTCATTTTATTTCATAGTTCCCGTGTATTTTATAGCACTTATCTGTCCATTTCGCAACTGCAATGATATCCTAGCCCTAAATTTGGGCACCCCATCCTGTATTAGGGTGCCTCTGGTCCCACTCTAGGTACCCCGATCTATGCAAATCCCCTTTTGCTCCTATTTAGGTCATTTCTATTTGTTGGTCATCTTTATCTTTTTCTCGGTCATCCTTTTCGAGATTAATTAGAAAATTAATCTTGAGAGCCCTATAAATATAAAGCTATAAGAGCATAATGAGGGTCCTAGGTCATAACACTACACATTACTATCACTCCATCTAGAGTTACATCCATTGCATCACTTGCATCAACATAGGGCCATGCGTCAAGGCTAGGAGATCTACATCACACACACTTAATAGGGGTATGGATTCTATTATATTCCATGCACACATGTTATTTACATTTTCTATAGTTACTATTACTCGTTACTTCACAAAGTGTGACTGACATGAGAGCACCTAGGGCATGACATGTGCGCGCGCGCGCACACACACACACACACAAGAAATACATCCAGGTTTGAAATGTAGTGTAGTGCTCAGTAATAATTCCACTAGTTTGGTGGCTGAATTCAGTTCGATCCATTCATTTGCATCTTTTATTTTTCTAGGGTTTGATACCTCTCTTTGCATCGCAGGTCATTTTCTAGCTCATCTGAAAGATCCAACATGATAAATAGAGAAGGTTTTGAATCAACTTGGGACCATACCATTCGCATGTTTTGAGCATTTAAAGTTTTCAGAGCATCCATATTATAGACCGAGGTGCCCCAGAACATTCCTAGGTGCCCTAGCCACTTTAGATCTTCCCTTCGTAGGATCCCTATGTGTTCATCTGCACTTCTATATTTTATTCTCAGACCTGCGAGACTATGTAATCATCTACAACAATTAGATAAGCCATTTCTCCCTACTCTCTTGCACATCTAGGGTTTTATTTTACTTAGCATATTTATTTACATCTACTTTATGTTATTTACTACATTTATAAAACGTTTTAGTACTCCTAATTAGATTAACTAGGATTACTATTTCCTTTCACTTAGTCTAATTTTATTTAATCATTTCTCAAGGGCAGAGTAGCCTGACATTTAAATTAGATATATATATATATATATATATATATATATAGTTCTTACAAATTCACTGAGATCCCTTCTCTATTACTTCATCATTCACAAGGAGTGAGCTTCCTAACTTACTCTTACCCTCCTATACTTGAACTCATAGACTTGCATGTACCTAACCTAACAATGTAACTGACTTTTGAGATTCCCTTTCCTTATAAATGTATAACTTTCATTTTGAAATTATTTCAAGCATCATATTGACGCTTAAACATATAAAGACTTGACACATAACCTATACGCACCTAACAACACATTCTCTCACCTTAATAAACACTTAACATTCTTGTAAATGCCCTTATAATGAGATTACATATTTTGGAGGGAATGTGCCAATTCAAAATTTAAAATATCTCACTCTCAAATCCCTCTCTCTCAAGACTACATATGATCAAATTGACCTTATCAACCTTGGAATTGCATTTGTTAAGTCTCATTGGAAGATGCCACTGCATCAGTCTCTTGTAGTAGTTCTTGCTCAATATGTAATTTTTCCTTTCAATGCTTCTCATCTCAATTCCCCTACTCACACACCTCAAAAAATAGTTAGACTAACCAAAAAATGAATTTAAAACAACCAAAAACACATAAATCCTTTTGTTTATTGAAACTATCCTCTCATCTCCTTACAATAAGCTTTCTTGGTACAACCATGCATGGAGAATTTTGTAGCTACCAAAAAAATATTATAAGCTTCATTAGAATCAAATTGTCTTCCCTAAAGTGCATGCAGAAACTTAAGACCCCACTGCGTGATTTGTATTTCTTGCTGGAAATGCCCTTCTAGCCTATCTAAGCCTACTGTCAAGTTTATCTCCTTCATCATAAGGGTTCAAGGTAAAAGGGAAACATTTTTAAACACCCATTTTTGTCTTTCTTTCCATGTTCAAAGTTGTTAGTATTTGTTCTACCTTTAAACCCTAGTCAAAGTCCTTAACTCTTGGCTCATTTTAACATGCATGTCACTAACACAAATATTTTACATTAATGATCCTACAAATACCTCCAAACCACCACGAAATCCAATTTTTTTTACGTCATTTGTCACATACGTGCAAACGTGGCAACCTTTGTATACCACATATTTTGACTACTAGTTTCCTATTATGGTGTTTGCGTCGTTTGTCACATACGCACAAATGTGATAGCTTATCTATAACACATATTTTGACTACCAGTATCCCTATTACATGGTTTGCATCATTTTTCACATGCGCGCAAACATGACAACCTATGTATATCACAAAAAATTCAATACTAGTATCCTACTATGGTGTTTGTGTCTCTTATCACATAGTGAAAGCCTATGTATACTGCAAAATTTCACTACTAGTATTCTATTATGGTGTTTGTGTCATTTTTCACATATGCACCAAAACAATATCCTATGTATACCACATAATACATGTTTAGATAATTTGTATGACTTGTGTCATATTATGGTGCTTTATGTTTACAAAAATAACATATTTTGTATATCATTTCATATACTAATATGTTAAATACCATGCTTACTGATTATATGTAGTTGATTACATTATTTTTTGTAGGATCTCGCAAATGAAAAAGTATGAACAATTGCTTTCCCTATATGTTCAGGACATGGGAAATGGGAAACTATATTTTTCACAAGACGATCTTAAATAGACAATGATTGGGGAAGATAATGGCCATAATGATCTTTGTCTAGAAATCGCTCTAGGACTACGCAATGCCTTTATTAAAGGGGAAGGCCTTATCAATATCTTCAAGATGACATTTATATGAAAATAGAAAAGGATATACACTCTTATAGAGGAAGACACAACACCAAAAGCTACCATTATGTATTGTAGGTTTGTTTATATTAACTTTACATTTGGTATTCCTTAGAAATAGTGTTGACATATGTTAGTGCCAAGTTTTTCACATTCCATACCTAATACTAGTGTGTATTTTATTTTATTTCAGCTATTCGTGTGCTTATGGCTGTGAGGACAACAGGAACAAACCACCTACTAGTGAAGGAATTAGGAGGTTTAAGAAAAAACGTGGATTCTGGTGCCATTTCAACGTGAGGGTTACATTTGGTACACCATACGTGGCACATATCATATACAATGATATGTATCATTGTGATAAGAATGGTGAGTTTTTCCATGGTGTAAAGGACACAAGATTGGATCCACAAAGTGATTTTTCTCCTGATTTATCAGCTGAATGTAAACAATACATTGAATCTCTTTTGTATATCTATTGATACCATTATTAAAAGGTACTACATGGATCCGAAGTTGGCAAGGATTATAAACAAAAGGGATGTATTCTTAACTGGGAAAGACGTGTTGAATGCATGGAGGAGGGTGAAGAGCATTAGATTATAAAAGCACTAACCTGACAACACTAGTATCAACTTGTGGTATGTGGTAGAAAGGGATAGATTTTTTATTATCAGAGGTCGTGTGGGACTAACGTGACTTTCATTATTGGCCTTCAAACACCGTGGATGCTTAAAATGATGGTTCATCATTCCCAAAACTCCATCATTGCAGTGGATTCCACGTTCTCAACTAATAAATATGGGGTAAGGACATTTTTATCTCATTTCCATGCATAATTGATATTTGGATATATTTATGTAAGTCATTCTCATATTAACAATATTTTCATGTACACATTTTTCTCAGTACCAATTGTACATGCTTCTTTTTTTAATGAGCAAGAGGCTGGGGTTCTTGTTGTATGGGCAGTTTTATCTCGTAATAAAGTGGACGACAGACATGCATGTCTTGTTGAGGTCTACTTGAGGAGGAAAAGGAAAATAATGAATCGACATGTCAATGAATTCATTACAAATGATGTGGCTTCTGAAATACAAGATATAAGCTATAAATCTACTAATATTTTTTATATAAATTTAACACACACACTTTACATCCCTAACAACGTTATTTGTGTCTCAGGAATGTATTCGATTGTCGTGTCTTGTTATGCATATTACATGTTCGCAAGGCTTGGCTAAAGAATATTTACAGGTTTTTTTCCTCATTTTTTAAATATAATGTTTACAAGTTTGGGTTGTGTTGGGTTTCAGAATGGAACATGGGTTGAAACCATAGTCAGGGGACAACAAGTCCCTCCTCTTTAATGGGAGAGGTTCCCTTATTGAAAGTAGGAAAAAAAAATGTACAGATATACAACTCTCAATGTTAGGACCCTGATATTTTGGAATGTTTTCATACTTAAAAGATTATCAATCAGAAGGAATGGAAGAATATAGAGATGGGAGAAGGAAGAAAACAACAATGCTTTTGGGAAATATAGATAGCAGAGTATCTCCCTACTCACATTGAACCAAGAAAATATAGAAAAGGATCAATTACTTCACCACTTGCAAAAATCTGTAGACACAAAGTTCTAAAGATTCACACAAACCAGAACACAAAGTTTCTATTGAATGCAAAATAAAAGATCCATTGAATCGAGAGGACGAGAGAGAAAGGTATAACAGAGGAAAATAAGAAAGAAATAACTTCTGTATTGAATTACTTTAGAATTTACAACCTTCCCAGAAAACCAGAATCCCTATTTCCCATGGCCAAAGCCATATATTTATAACAATTTGTATACATCCATACTTTGTCCCCAAGAAAATAATATCTGAAAGGGATAATGTTTGTTGCAGATCCATTTTTGGAAAGTGACATGAAATAAACGCACTCATGAAAACAGGAGGTTCAAAAGGTGAATATCTCGTCAGTTTGAGCATGATTATTTTAGTAGGGGACATCTCATGATTTTCTCCTTCACGTGGTCTTGTCATTTCCACCTTTTAACCACTTTCATAGCACTCAAGTGTTTATTGATAAGTTCTATCCCATTTTATCGCGTATGCCCGATAAAATTTGTTTTCTGATGATTAAACTTTACACCTCTTTAAACTTATCAATTTGGCTCCAAAACCAATCCAAAACATATCTCATGAAGGACCAACAAGGAATATAAGGAAAAGAATGAAGAATGAGACATTTTTTGTGTTTTGCAGAGCTCTGGTTTGTTAATGGCGATAAAAACTAGAAGAGGGCATTTGGCTATTTTTCCCCCTTTTACCTTCAAATTTGGACCCTACACGTGGCAAGATCCAAGCAATGACGGCCCTGGGGAAGAAATATGTATTTCCTGACATTTGGGAGAAAAAAAACATTTTCTCGATTTGCTCTGGCCCCCGCAGCTCCGCCAAAGGCCGGACAAGTGGCATCATTTGAGTGGCTAGAGGAAATACATGTCGAAACTGCCATTTGAACTCTTTTATAAAAAAGGCTCAAATTCTCAAAAATATCCACCGGCCCGCTTTGAATTTTCAACGTGAACACGTGGCACCATATGATTGGTTGCAGGGATGTGCTTCTACTTTAGAATTTATCTATTTTGAGAAAGGGAAAGAATTCCAACTTTCCCCTGAAGGTCCGCACCCCCCGCCATTGACTATTCAACATGAACATGTGTCCATCTCTGATTGGTGTAGGCCTCAGCTGGAAAATTTATCCTTTCACTCGGGTGGGGCCTCGGGCCATTTTAGAACTCTTCACCTTTTGTGGGAACAAGGCTAAAATTCTCAAAGTCTCCCACCGGTCCGCCAAGGTGCCTATGAAATGAGAAACTGCCACGTGTCCTTCTCTAATTGGTGACACGTGGAGCCCCCTGATTGGTTGCGGGCCTCAACTTAGAAATTTTCCTTTTGCCATAATGCCTTAGAAAATAAAATGGATCCGCCGGCCCAAACCTCCACCAAAACTACTTTAGCCAATCAGGGACTGGCGGGGATGCGAGAAAAATCTGGCATTTTTCCAAAATCACCAAAAGTCATAAGTTCACAAAGAAACCTGCACCTGACCGCATCCAATGGGAAACAAAAGCGTAGCCTCACCTTCCTGAGCAAGAATTTGATGGGGAAAAGAATGTAGAAAGTTGCAGGAAACGGGAAAATGCCATTTCTACTCCCGATGAAGGATTTCTTTCTCTGCAAAAGGTTAGAAACAAAAGATGCAAGGTCCCATGCATTCCAACCCATCAAAGGAGAACCAAAATCATTTCCCACCTACTGAAAAGAGGTAAAACGTTTTAAAGGCAACAGACTGAGGAAAATGATTAAAAACCCATGGGAAATGAAAACAAGAGTCATGAGGAGTTTAAAACACGAATTTCTTCCATGGCAGGGCTCCGATTTTCATGAATTTAGATTTTGAAAAGGTGGGAAAAATTGGGAGGACAACAGCTGGCTCCTTCTGGGGATGATTTGGCAGAGGAAAGAGGAAAAATCAAGAACCTTAGAGAATTATGGGTAATCATATTGGATCAGTGTCTTAGCCATTGGGTAATGGAGTCAAAAAGAAGCAAAACCAACACAAAAGAGAACGTAGAAAGGGAAACAACCAAAACAAAAACAAGGAAAGTAAAAAAATGTTATATAGAATGTACAGAGGGACCGCCAAAACTACTAGGTTTTGAACAACTTCAGAAATTTCCCACTATAAGGAAGTGGGAGAGGAGATCCATCCATGTAATCCAGGTAAAAATAATTCTCACCAGGAAAATGTCTGATTTTGAAAGGACCGAGCCAAAGGGAATCAAATTTACCATGGCTACCTCGAGGTTCATGTCTTTTGTCCCAAAGAAGAACATTGTCTCCCACTTGAAAAGTTCTGGGTTTAGCCTTTTTGTCAAACAGAGCTTTTACCTTGAGTTGATGAGCTGATATCCTGTCAACCACTTGTAATCTATCTTCATTCAACTTCTAGAGGTACATAATTCTTTTGTCTAATGAATTGGTAAAACTGGCATCCTCAATGGCCTTCATCAAATGTAAGGCTAGAAGTTCCAATGTCACTAACAGCTGAGCTTCAACTCCATATACCACTTGAAAAGGAGACATTCCAATGGCTCTCTTAGGTGTAATCCTATCTACCCATAAAGCATCATATAGTTTCTTATGCCAATTTCTCTGAGAGTCATTAACAAGCTTCCAAACAATGGTGACCAAGTTCTTGTTAGTTGATTCTGCTTGCCCATTCCCTTGGGGATAGTAATATGAAGAGTGAGCAAGGGAAATTACATAGCCATAGCAGAAATCCATCATCTCAGTAGAAGAAAAATTGGAAGCATTGTCAGTGACAATCTTGTTTGGTATCCCAAACCTTATTAAGATGTGCTCCTTGATGAAGTTGCATACTACTTCAGAAGTAGTACTTTTAACTGGAATGGCTTCCACCCACTTGGTGAAATAATCAGTGGCAGTCAAAACATGGGTATGCCCTACACTTGAAGGTGGATTGAGTGTCCCAATGAAGTCCAAACCCCATTGTTGAAAAGGTTCCTCAATCACTACTGGTTTGAGAGGTAAAGCAACCAATTTGGGTCTTCCAACAAAGGTTTGACATGCTTCACACTTGCCTACCCACTTTGATGCATCCTTGAACAAGGTAGGCCAATAATATCTAGCACGGAGGATTTTGTGGGCTGTGACAGTAGAAGAGAAATGACCTCCACAGGCCTGGTCATGAAAAGATGAGAACAACTTCCTTTTTTGCTCTTTGTCAACACATTTTAAAAACCTTCCATCTATGCCTCGTTTGAACAATGCATTTTCCCACAACACATATTGGGCAGACCTTAATTTGATGGCTCTCTTTCTCCTTGGCACTCAAATGGGATGGACATTCTCCATAAGTAAGAAAGTGTGCAATGCTAGCATACCATTCATCAGTTGAGCTGAGGAAAAGAACAACAGGGATATCAACTTCCTCCTTAGACAATTTGGCATCAACTCCTTCAGCAATAAGTTCACATAAGCCCTTTCCTCAAACTAGCTTGGTGGGTTTGATGTCAAGATCATACTCCTGAACTTTGGCTACCCAATTGCCTCTCTTGGTTCCAAATTCTTGTTGTGTAAGAATGGATTTAATAGTTGTATCAGGCACAAGCACAATAGAATGAGAGTTGAGGATGTAAAAATGAAACTGTTTCACAGCTTTGACCACTGCAAAAGCATGTTTCTCCATCATGGTGTACTTCATCTCATGGGATTTCAAAATATAACTCATGAATGCTATGGGGAGTTCATGACCTTCAGCATTCTCCTGGGTTAACACAACAACTAGAGTACTTTCAGTAGCATAGCAATAGATAATGAAGTCTTTGCTATAATCAGGGCATGCCAAGATTGGAGTCTTTGCTATAGCTCTCTTGATGTCTTCAAATGTAACCTTTCCTTCAGAGGACCAACCAAAATTCTGCTTCCCTTTCATCATGTGGGCTATGTTCAAAGTAAGTTCAGCAAAATCAGGTATGAATCTTCTTAAGAAGTTGATCTTGCCAAAGAAAGAGTGCACACCCTTCTTGCTTGTGGGGAGAGGGATTTACTGAATCATCTGGACTCTTTCTAGATCAATTTTGATTCCCTCCTTGGAGACAATGTGTCCCAATAATTTTCCCTCGGTGACACAAAAGACAAATTTCTTGGGATTCAAGGAGATGCCATGCTCTCTACACTTTTGGAGAATAGTTTCAAGGTGTTGGAAATGATCAGCTCTGGTTTTTGAAAACACAGTCAGATCATCAAGATATACAACTATGCATTTTCCCTTGAGACTACCAAAGGCTAGGTCCATTTCCCTCTGAAAGGTGGCACCAACATTGATGAGGCCAAAAGGCATTCTCCTGTAAGAAAAGGTGCCCCAAGGAGTGGTAAAGGCAGTCTTATGCTGGTCTGCAACACTTACTTCTACTTGATTATATCCTGAGAATCCATCAAGCATGGACAACATTTCTGTAACAACCTGTACATGATAAAGGGGATTCCACTGCTAACACACTAGGGGTAGGTGATCCATTATAGGGAGAGGATAATTATCCTTCAAAGAGGCTTGATTCAAGTTCCTAAAATCAACACAAATCTAGATCTCACCATTCTTCTTCCTGACATGCACAATATTAGCAATCCACGTTGAATGATGAATGGGGAAAATGATTTTAGCTTTCAATAACTTTTGGATCTCTTGAAAAATTGTATCAGCAATTTTAGGGTTATACTGCCTCTGCTTTTACTGGAAGGGCTTGATCCCAGGCTTTAGAGGAATGAAATGTTGCATCTCTTTTGGTTGAAAAGCTTTGAGATCATCATAAGAATATGCAAGAACATCAACATACCTTTTCAACAGATTTGCTGCTTTCTTCCTCTCCTCTTGTGTGCAACACTTTCCAATGTTTACCAGCATAGGTTTGTTAAGACTCCCTATGTTTATATTTTCATAGTCAGCAGACTGTTGAGCTCCTTTGGAAGCTTTGGACTTGATGTACCCATCATGTTTATCAAATAACTCTTCCAAACTTACCAGTCCTTTAGGTATCTTATTACCTTTTAGTTTTATGCAGCCATCATGATCCATTTCTTCTTTGCTATCTCCTTCATTTGGAGGCACACACTCTCTAGGAAGATTCCCACCTCCTTCAAAGTACAGCTGATCAAAATTATCTCTGAGTTCAAGGAAGGAAAGCAAGTGTTGATCATCATTAAAGACCTGCCAGTTGTTTGCATTGTCAGGCACACTAGGCCTATGAATCATCTCAATGGTGAATTTATCTTGGGAGAAATCTAGATGAGGGATCAGTAGAGACCCTGAGATAGCCAAGGAATCAGCCCTAGTGTTCCTTTCCCTTGGCATGGCTTCAATTGAAAAGGCATCAAGGAACTCAATGGAATCCCAAACCAGGTTCTATAATGCTTCAACCTTCTATTCTTCACCTGATAGAGATCTCTGACCTATTTTACAATCATCTCTGCATCTCCACGAGCAAGGAGATTCTTGATCCCCATCTCTTTTTCCATGCTTAAACCGAGGATGAGAGCTTCATACTCAGCTGTATTATTTGTGTTTTCGAATTGGAGCTTGAAAGAGAAAGGGTGAATTTTCCCTTCAGGAGAAATAAGCACCACACCAGCTCCAGAACCAGCTGAGGAGCAGCTTCCATCAAATTCCAAGGTCCAAATGCCATTAGGATCAAGAAACACCTCCTTAGGATGGTTAGCCTCATCTTGTGACATGATCATGTAGTTACCATGACCAATGTCTGCATAAAGTATTTGTGCCTTTGGGTCATCTATTTTTTGCACAATATATTCAGTTTGTTTCTCAGGCAGTAGCTTCTTCATTTTCCCATTCACTGGAATAAGAGCATGTGACCAATCCATCATGATTTCTCCTCCCACATTTTTGCAAAAATTTCTACTCAGCAGCATGTCATAGGAAGGGGGAATATCAGCTACCAAGATGGTGGCTAAAACTCTCTTCTCTGGCAAAGCAGCAAAGGCTACTTGTGCATCCTTGATCCTTCCAACCAATGGCACTTCTCTACTTTCCATTGAGTAACATGAGCCAAAAGCATGGGTTAGGGTTAAGCCTAGGGCATGAGCTACCTTAGCAGGCATCACATTGTCTGAAGCACTAGAATCAATAACACAATTGTTGAGTTTGTGGCCAGCTATGAGGAGGGTGACATAAAATGGTTCGATCTTCCCATCAGATGAAGTGACTACTGCCACAAGGCTGGGTTGAGATGAAGGAGATGGAGTGGGCAAGAGACCTTTGGAACTAGGGGATGAAGGCTTGGATTTGGAGTTCACAAAGTCTACCATCTTAGCAAAGGCCTTGGGATGGGTTTGGTAGAATTCAGCCTCTGAGATCTGGATCTTAGTTTTCTTAAGATGGTCAATAATGTCAAAAGAACCAGAGGTAGATGGAGCATCATTGATAGGAGTAGATGAAACTTTTGACTTATCAACTCTATCATTTGAAGGGAAAGAAGCTTTAGGAGCAGAAACAGAGGAGGAAGGAACAACAGAACTTACCTTGGATGTGGAAGAAGTTGGAATAGGAGCTCCTCTCTTTGCAATCACTGGAATGACCGTAGGAGGCTCCTTAGATATTTTAGCAGGCTGCACCACTTTCTCCTTCTTGTTGGCTTGCTCACGAGTCATGACAACATATGATTCATTGTTCATCTCTGTGACTCTTTCTTCATAATCATCCTCTTCATCTATACCTTCAGTGGTGAGAAAATGGACATGAGATCCATTCAAATCTTCTAATTCTTCATCAGCTTCCTCTTCATGTTCTTCACAGATTACATCCTCTTCCTCATCATCAGGCTCCAACACTTCACATGCTGCATTGACTGGAACTTTAACAGGTGGACCTTCAATTGCCAGTCTGGTCTGAGTAGAGGGAAACCAATTTCTGGGTTGAAAATTCTTCCTAGGAACATCCTGATAAGGAGCATGCTGGGTGAACTACTTCTTGAGGGAAATAAGATCATTAGCAAGTTTCTGTACCAACTGATCTGCACTAGCTCCAGGAGAAGATGTGGAAGAAGGAGATGCTTTGGATTTGGATGAATCTCTCCTTAGCTTGCTAGACATGATCAGATCATCTTCAACACTAACAACAAATCTCTGATCAGCATCCAAGGTGGCAAGATTGGCTCTCCTAAGTGCATAGCTCACTTCAGGTAATTGGGCATTAAGGAAGAAACATCTCTGAATCTGATCCACAGGGCGTGTGTTTAGTGGGATCTTGTTAACCAGCCTATTGAATTTGGCCACAAATTCCCTCATGGGCTCATGTGACTCTTTCTTGATTTGAGAAATCTGGGCCAAGAGGGCATGCACATCCTCAACATGTTTGAAACACTGCTCAAACTAGGTTGTCATGGTGTCCCAATTAGTGATGGATCCAGCAGGGGAGATGATAAAACCAATCAGCAACATTATCTTGTAATGTCTCCACAAAAATTCTAATAGAGATATCCTCATGTTCAACCCCGAGAACACCACAAGCAACAATGAAGGCTGCAATATGTTCATCTGGATGAACCTTCCCATCACCTCTGAATTTAGGGAAATTCTTTCTATTGCCTCTAGGAAATTCATGCAATGGCTGGGGAAGAGCAAGAGGCCCAACCCTTTGGCCCCAAGGAAGATGAGCTACCATCCTTGGAAAGATTGTTTGGAGAGGAACTGAAACACCAGCGAAGAATCAAAGCATGCAAAATAGGACTGATTTGATCTTGAGGGATGTCACTCCTAGAAGTTTTATCTCTAGCAGGAGGAGTGCTTACAGATCTTGTTCCTCTTCTTTTTCTTGATGAAGAAGGGAGGGAGAAACCTTGATGATCCAAAATTTGGAAATGAGGGTCTTCTTCCCCAAGGGTTCTTCTACCCCGAGTGTATCTTGGAGTCACCAGATCAAAGATGATCAAGAAGTTGTTATTAAAACTTGGAATCCATTTGCAATGAATTCCCCAGCGGAGTCACCAAAAACTGTTGGGTTTCAGAATGGAACATGGGTTGAAACCACAGTCAGGGGACAACAAGTCCCTCCTCTTTAATGGGAGAGGTTCCCTTATTGAAAGCAGGAAAAACAAATGTACAGATATACAACTCTCAATGTTTGGACCCTAATATCTTGGAATGTTTTCATACTTAAAAGATTATCAATCAGAAGGAATGGAAGAATATAGAGATGGGAGAAGGAAGAAAACAACAATGCTTTTGGGAAATATAGATAGCAGAGTATCTCCCTACTCACATTGAACCAAGAAAATATAGAAAGGATCAATTACTTCACCACCTACACAAATCTGTAGACACAAAGTTCTAAAGATTCACACAAACCAGAACACAAAGTTTCTATTGAATGCAAAATAAAAGATCCATTGAATCGAGCAAGGAGAGAGAAAGAGGTATAACAGAGGAAAATAAGAAAGAAAGAACTTTTGTATTGAATTACTTCAGAATTTACAACTTTCCCAGAAAACCAGAATCCCTTTTCCCATGGCCAAAGCCATATATTTATAACAATTTGTTTACATCCATACTTTGTCCCCAAGAAAAGAATATCCGAAAGGGATAATGTTTGTTGCAGATCCACTTTTGGAAAGTGACATGAAACAAACACTCATGAAAACAAGAGGTTCAAAAAGGTGAATATCTCGTCAGTTTGAGCATGATTATTTTAGCAGGGGACATCTCATGATTTTCTCCTTCACGTGGTCCTGCCATTTCCACCTTTTAACCACTTTCATAGCACTCAAGTGCTTACTGATAAGTTTTATCCCATTTTATCGTGTATGCCCGATAAAATCTGTTTTCTGATGATTAAACTTTACACCTCTTTAAACTTATCAATTCAGCTCCAAAACCAATCCAAAACACATCTCATGAAGAAATGACAAGGAATACAGGGAAAAGAATGAAGAATGAGCCATTTTTTGTGTTTTGTAGAGCTCTGGTTCGTTAATGGCGATAAAAACTAGAAGAGGGCATTTGGCTATCTTTTCCCCCCTTTTACCTTCAAATTTGGACCCTACACGTGGCAAGATCCAAGCAACGATGGCCCTGGGGAAGAAATCTACATTTCCTAACATTTGGGAGAAAAAGTGCATTTTCTCGATTTGCTCCACCCCCCCAAGCTTCGCCAAAGGCCGGACACGTGGCATCATCTGAGTGGCTGAGGAAATGCGGGTCAAACTGCCATTTGAACTCTTTTAACAAAAAGGCTCAAATTCTCAAAAATCTCCACCGGCCCGCTTTGACTTTTCAACGTGGACACATGGCACCATGTGATTGGTTGGGGATGTGCTTCTACTTTAGACTTTATCTATTTTGAGAAAAGGGAAGAATTCCAACTTTCCCCCTGAAGGTTCGTGCCCCCGCCATTGACTTTTCAATGTGGCACGTGTCCCTCTCTGATTGGTGCAGGCCTCAACTTAGAAATTTTCCTTTCACTCGGGCGGGGCCACGGGCCATTTTAGAACTCTTCACCTTTTGTGGAAACAAGGCTAAAATTCTCAAAGTCTCTCCTGTCTAGTCCAAAGCACCCATGAACTGAGAAACAGCCACGTGTCCCTCTCTGATTGGTGACACGTGGATCCACCTAATTGGTTGCGGGGATGTGCCTTGCTTTTTATCTTTTTAAGGAAAAATTCCAACTTTCCCCCCGAAGTCCATGTCCCCACCATTGACTATTCAACATAGAAATGTGTCCTTCTCTGATTGGTTGTGGGCCTCAACTTAGAAATTTTCCTTTTGCCATAATGCCTTAGAAAATAAAATGGATCCACTGGCCCAAACCTCCGCCAAAACTGCTCTAGCCAATCAGGGACCGGCGGGGATGCGGGGAAAATCTGGCATTTTTTCCAAAATCACCAAAATTCATAAGTTCACAAAGAAACCCACCTGACCGCATCCAATGGGAAACAAACGCGTAGCCTCGCCTTCCCGAGCAAGAATTTGATGGGGAAAAGAACGTAGAAAGTTGCAGGAAACAGGGAAAACACCATTTCTACTCCCGATGAAGGATTTCTTTCTCTGCAAAAGGTTAGAAACAAAAGATGCAAGTTCCCACGCATTCCAACTCATCAAAGGAGAACCAAAATCATTTCCCACCTACTGAAAATAGGTAAAACATTTTAACGGCAGCAGACTGAGGAAAATGATTAAAAACCCATGGGAAATGAAAACAAGAGTCATGAGGATTTTAAAACATGAATTTCTTCCATGGCAGGGCTCTAATTTTCATGAATTTAGATTTGAAAAGGTGGGGAAAATTGGGAGGTAGTCATCATCCACATCACCTGGTGAGCTCATCTCACCTTGCGAGAGTCATAGGTCTTAGGGAGTCAAATGACAAGTGTCAGATTCTATCATTAAATCTATCATTTACATTTGTCAGTGCGTCATAGGAGTTACATTCCTTATTTGGAATTGTAACTCCTCCTTTAGTGGCATCATATGCATCAGTCACATCATATGCGTCAGTGGCGTCATAGGAGTTATTTCCTTGTTTAGGCATGGGGGTTACACAACACCCCTATTTGTACTTCCTTTTTTCGATCTATGAGCATGAGCAGACCTATTTTCTTATTTGCATATTCTTTCCATTGTTCGAATCTTGCTTATTGCGTTGGAGCTACGATGTTACCATCAGGAGTGCAACTTCATTGTGGTGCATTGTTTCGATATCAGTTCTCGTATATCCCTCTTTCATGGTATCAGAGCTAGTTTCAGTAAAACGTGCACTCTTCGTTTATCAGTTGCTTATTACTTCTAGTTTCTTCTTATTTCCTCGTGCAAGTTTTTTTTTATTATTACTTTGGAATCGTATTGCTCACCTCGCATTGAGGTTTCAACCGTTGCAAGTTTGAGGGTATGTTGGTCGATTTGCATTATCATGTTGTTAAGTTCGTGATTGCTTCTCTACTTGTGAGATTGGTTTTGCTTTGGCGTGGAATTATGGTTCATTGTTGTTGACTCGTGTGTTGTTCAAACATCTGCATTTTTTTAAGCTCGTCGACCTCTACACTTTTTTTGGCTTGTATTGTTTGGGAACATCTTTCCTTGCAACCTGCTTAAGGAACCGTATCAGCCTTGACTCCAGCTTAAGTTTCTCTCTGCATGGAAGTATATGCTTTGAGCTTGCATCATGCCCATGTATCGGTCCTCTCTACATTGGTTTGGATTTTTGTATGCTCAGACTCATGTTGGATCATGTTTTCAATGGTGTACACTCAAACTAATCCAAGATTTTTGCTCATTGCTATGGTTACTTATTTTTCTTGGCTAAGATTATTCTTGGTCTTTGACTCACGAGGGTTCTTTGTGGATACTTAACCTACGAGTTTGATCTGTGTTATTTTGCACATCTCACAAAGCTCCTAGAATCCTATTTGGCTCGACCTTCTGATTTGGTGCTCCGCTCCACGTGGTTTGTGTCATTTCTCCCTCTGGCTACACGTTCTGCTTCCCCAACTCTCTTGGTTGGTCATTCCCATGTGCGTATCTATTGCTGCGACCTGGCTCATGCTCCCTGCATTTGGTTGTGCTTCATTTATTTCATCAGTAGTGCCCTTGCCTTCTTGGTTCTCCTATGCCCTCTCTACCATTTCTCAGGGCTATTCACTATCATGGCCAACTCGCTTAGCTTCATTTCAGGTTCTGCTGCACACAATGCTACTCTTCCAGAGGAATATTAACCTCTCATTGCCACATGGGATTCACTCAGTGGCTCGAGATTCAACGACTGCACCACTATGGCACCTTAGCGACTGTTTCCCTGACTTCTTACCATGCCAGCTAACTCCTCAGGCTCTCCCACTCCCACTCGGTGACTTCCTCGGCATTGCATTGGCACTCTAAGCTTGTCAACGTGGCCCCCTTATCATCCTTTTTAGAATTGATTATTGGTAAATCAATCTCCTTTTTAAAAATTTTAAGGTTAGGAACATTTATTTAATTGGCATTGTAATTTTTTTTGGGGTATATTTTCTTGTTTTATTATCCTTCCTTCGAGTGTCGAAGACGGAGGGTGAGGTCCGGGGTTGGCAGGAGGCTAATCCCCCCTCGCAATAAAAATAAACCCTATCTAAAATTTGATGCCATTTCCAATGAGCATACATACGACACCCTTTGCATGCATTTAGGGAACTTTTTTAATCCGTTTGCAGGGCTTATTGGCATTTTCCATCAGTTGTCAGGAATCATTTTTTTGCTATAACTTTTGACTCGTTTCTCGGTTTTGAGCATTTCTTTAGTCAAAGTTGCATGTTTTTTCACTCACTAGATGATGGGATTATCATTTTTGTAAACATGCACTATTTTATAAAGTTCCGCATTCTAGGGGGTGTCATTGTATTGCTTGTATCAGCTCATTTCGAATCATCTTGAGCATTTCTTCTATCCCTTTTATTGCTTGTGGACTTGTGAGTGCATCCGCCACAGTCTTACAGTAAAGGGATTTTTTCGTGCAACGTGAGATGCTATTTCTCACAAGGCCTTCTCTTCCCCTTCTTGTTTTCACTCATTCTTGTGCTTGCTTACAGTGTCGAACTATTACGCCCAACGAACCTTGATTGTTGTCTCCACTCTTACACGTTATTACACTGATTGCAAGGTGAGTGACAGACTGGTTCTCGACACACAGTCACATCTGATTGTAATCAATGCACTAAACTATAAAGTGTCAAACTCAGGGGGGTGTGATATTGTTCTGGGGTGGTTGTTTCCTTTCTCTCTCCTTCCTTCTTCCTTCATTGGTTCTATCTCTTCATTATGGATATCTCTAAAGTACCGGTGCTCACACCTTTTAATTTCTTCAAATGGAGATCTAAAATTATATTGGTTTTGTGAAGTAAAGGGTTATACCATGTCACCATGGGGTTAGAGACTGAACCTGATGATGAACCTGAAAGATCTAAATGGTTCAACCTTGTGATGAAGCCTTATGTCTTCTTTGTATGTATGTCTCTTCTGACTTTCTCTTCCACATCAAAACTTCCTCGACACCCAATGGAGCATGGACAATGCTCAACAAGATGTTTGGGAAGTAAGATGACATGAGAGTGCATGAGTTGGAGAACGAACTACTAGGGTTAAATCCTAGTGACTTTGAAAACCTGCAGGCCTTCTTCTCAAAGTTTTTCCACACTAGACTGCTTCTAAAGGAATGTAAAGTGGAGAAGAAAGACTCTCAATTGATCTTTTCGATTCTTTCTAAGTTAGGTCTTGAATACTCTGTCTTCATTTCAACTTTCCATGCCACGAAAGCCACCTTGGGTAGTGCTTGGAAAATGTCCCTCATTTGACAGTTTTTCATCCTCACTCATTCAAGAACAAGACAAACTCATTCAAATGGGGACTCTAAAATCCAAGTCACATGCCCTTGTGGCGAATAAGGGAAAGAAAAATGAAAAGAAGAAAGAAACAAAGGACCAACCTAAGAAAGAAACCAAGACCAACTAACCCCCAGCTAAGCCCAACACTAACACTTTGACTTTTGAGCCTAAAGCGAAGAAGGAAAAGTGTAAATGCTCCTATTGTAAGTATCATGGCCATGACGAGCATCATTGTTTTTAGAAACAAATTGATCACTTAACTCAGTTACTTGAGAAGAATAAAATAAGTGTTCTTGAATCCGTCAAACAAAATGCTCAGAAGGGTGAGTCTTCTAAAGCAAAGGAGTCTAAAAATGAAAAGAAGAAAGGTAAGGCCCTTATAGCTAGATCAGCTCCATCATCAACTTAGATTATCGATTCCGGTGCCTCGCACCACATGGCTTCTTCAGAGGTTGAATTCTCTAGCATTGAACCATGTGGCATGTCCCAAATCACGTTGGGTGATGACACTCATGTGTCAATTTCTGGTAGTGGATCAGTAGAGATAGAAGGTGGAACATTTAACCAAGTGTTGAGTGTTCCCTCTATACCAATCTCCTATCGGTTTACCAAATCACCCACCTTGGTGAAGGAATGCGAGTGGAATTTGGTCCTAACTCGGTGATCATTCATGAGCTTAACTCTGACTGCACTGTGGCTGAGGGAAAGGCAAATCACCATTCATGGTTGTATACCTTTTCCCACTTCTCTTCTGATTTGATGCCCAATGCCTTGCTCACTCATGAAAATGAGGTTAGCAAGATATGGCATGAGCGTTTTGGGCATCTAAATTATCGTTACCTTGAACAATTGAGCCAAAATGAAATGGTCAATGGGTTACCCCGAGTTAAGTTTTCTAAAGGTCTTTGTGAGGGTTGCACCCTCTAAAAACACCCTGAAAAAAAAATTGATAAGGGAAAATCCTGGAGAGCTACTCGTCCCTTGGATCTTGTTCATAGTGATGTTTCTCGCCCCTTTCCATCTCCTTCTTTCACTAGAGCTCTATATATACTAACCTTCATTGATGAATTTTCACGTTATACTTGGGTATATTTTCTTAAGCTTAAGTCTGAAGTCTTTGAGCATTTTCAAAACTTTAAGGCTCTTGTTGAGAAACAAGTGGAACAGTCTATCAAGGTTCTTTGAACCGACAATGGAGGTGAGTATGTGAGCAATAGGTTTGAGGATTTCTACACTTCTGAGGGGATTTCTTTGCAACGTACATTTGCTTACAACCCTTCCCAAAATGGAGTTACAGAAAGAAAGAACCAAACTCTAAAGGAGATGGCTACTTGTATGGTTCACTCGAAGTCCCTTCCTCCGCAGTATTGGGCTGAAGTAATGAATTGTGCTTGTTACATTCAAAATCATGTTCCACACAAGGCAAGTAAGAGGGATGAAACCCTTTGAAGTCTGGTTTGGACACAAGCTTGATGTTGAGCACTTTCATGTCTTCGGATCCAAGGCTATGGCTTAGATTCCCAAGAAGAAACATAAGGCATTGGATCCACAATCCAAACCTTGTATCTTTATTGGGTATCCTGATGGCGTGAAGGGATATCAATTGTTGAACCCTACAACCCATGAGCTCTATATTGAGAGGAGTGTGAAGTTTGATGAGTCATCCTTGAATTTTACTTCCACTGAGGTTATTTTTCCCAGTGATTCAGATTCTGACTCATCAGATGATGATGTTGTTGAGTGAGTTCCTCCTCTCCCCACTCCTCCCGATCCTCAAACTTATGAGTCTTCTGATTCTGACAGTAGTGATGATGAGGACTATGTCCCTTCTCACTCGAGTGAAGAATCTTCCGACTCTAAGCTTGAACCTTCGGGACCTCTTTGGGCCAGGAAAAATTTACAGAGTGCTGGACATTTAGTTGGAGATCCTTCAGATGAGAGACGTACTCGCTCGAGTTTCATTGGACCCCACTCCTTCTTCACCTCTACTTCTGATCCACCATCTTTCCAGGAAGCTTCTGGGATTCCTGAGTGGGATTCTGCTATGGATGAGGAGTATTCCTCACTCATAAAGAATGACACTTGGGATCTTACCCCTCTTCCGAAAGGAAGAAAAATCATTCGGTGTAGGTGGATATATCAGACAAAGTATGGAGCCAATGGAGAAGTCAAGAATTATAAAGTGTGACTTGTAGCTAAGGGTTTCTCCCAGGTAGCTGGGGTTGATTACTCAGAAACCTTTGCTCCGGTTGTAAAGATGAATTCCATTCGACTGACCCTTGCCATTGCTACCACTAACAAATGGAAGTCCACCAGATGGACATTAAGAGTGCCTTCCTTCATGGGGACCTAGAGGAAGAGATCTATATGGAACAACCTTTGGGTTATGTCCATGATCCATCCCTCGTTTTCAAGTTAAATAAGTCTCTCTATGGCCTTAAACAAGCCCCTCAGGCTTGGTATGCCAAGATGGACTCCTTTTTACTTACATCAGGGTTCACTCGGTGTCACTCTGACCCAAATGTGTATATTCTACGGCAGGATGAATCCATGCTTATTCTTGTTCTCTATGTTGATGACTTGTTGATCATGGGTAGCTTTTCATCTATCATTGATTCTGTGAAGATCTCCTTGGCCAACAAGTTCTCCATGTCTGACTTAGGATTGCTTCATTACTTTCTTGGGATCCAGATTTCACAATCTGACTCAGGAATTATGATCTCACAGCCTAAGTACTCTCTTGATTTTCTTGCTCGGTTTCACATGTCTGATTGCAAGTCCTCACCTACTCCTTTTCTTTCCAGGGTCAAGTTGGTTTTTGATTTCTCTTCCCCCTTGGTTGACCATACCCTTTATTGGTAGTTGGTGGGGAGCTTGATCTACCTTACTCACACTCAGCCAAATCTATTGTATGCTGTTAGGATCGTGTCCAGATTTATGCAGGAGCCTCATGAGCTGCATTTAAAAGTAGACAAAGTGGATCCTTCACTATGTTTGTGGCACTCACACAGATGGTATTCATTACTTAGGAGGGACTAAGATTGACTTGGTTGGATTTACAGACTCAGATTGGGCTGGTGATCTAGATCATCAGAATTCTACCTCAGGCTATAGTTTCACTCTTGGTTCAGGTCCTGTCAGTTGGTCCATAAAAGAATTAGAATGCCATTGCCATATCATCGATAGAAGAAGAGTACAGAGGAGTAGTTAACGCTTCCACAAAAGCTGTTTGGTTACAGGGTATCTTGACAGAGTTTGGCATCCAATTTCGACAGCCTACCATTATCTACTGTGACAACATGAGCACTATCTTGATTTGTAGAAATCCAGTTCAACATCAGTGGACGAAGCACATTGAGATTCACATGCACTTCATATGGGAGATGATACATGAAAACATCATCGACATACAGTATGTTCAGACAAATGATCAGGTTCCAGATATATTCACCAAGCCCTTCACTGAGGTGAAATTTCTTCACTTATGCAGTCTCTTCTTGGGGTGAGGTCTGCTATAGCTTCCCATCTTCTTCGGGCTATATAGTCCTCCTTCCTCTCCTCTTCTTCTTTCCAGAAAGATGTTGTTTGTATATGGGAACCTTATCAGGCCTTTAGTTGTTGGGCCCCATTGACACATCTTTCTTAGTTGTCTAGGGGAGTCTTCTTTTCTATTCTGGCTTACCATGACCTCTTCCTCAGCTTCAATGAAGGGGGGGTTTAGTGTGTGTGACATGCCTAGTCATCATCCACATCACCTGGTGATTCATCTCACCTTATGAGAGTCATAGGTCTTAGGGAGTCAAATGACAAGTGTCAAATTTTGTCATAGAATCTGTCATTGTCATTTGCGTCAGTGCATCATAGGAGTTACATTCCTTATTTGGGATTGTAACTCCTCCTTTAGTGGCATCATATGCATCAGTCACGTCATATGTGTCAGTGGCATCATAGGAGGTTCTTTCCTTGTTTAGGCATGGGGGTTACACAGAACCCCTATTTGTACTTCCTTTTTTTGATCTATGAGCATGAGCGGAGACCTATTTTCTTATTTGCATATTCTTTCCATTGTTCGAATATTACTTATTGCATTGGAACTACGATGTTACCATCGAAGTGAAACTTCATTGTGGTGCATTGTTTCAACATCGATTCTCATGTATCCCTCTTTGAGAATGCATCCATAGAATCTTACCATTATTTTTTGAAGACTCGATACTTGTGCGATCGAAGAAAGAAATGCACAAGGAGAATGGATTGGTTGTTTTACACATTGGTGTTTCGAGTTGAACCACACTACAAAAAAGAGGAAGTTGCAAGTATCAGTTTTCTTGACAAATTACAAGGAGAAAGAAATTTGGACCTCTATTCAGAGGGCCAAAGAAATACCAGACAATGACTACTATGCAAACCATACCATTCATGGATCTTACATGGTTAGAAGTCAAACATCTAGGGACTGATGTATTTCGTTTGGATATTTGAACCGGATTTTTTTATGTTTATGACTATCCATGGGCTACCAAAGGAAGCATATGCAAACATGTTTTGAAGGTTTTGCAACTTGAGAGGACACATGAAGGTAGTGCATCTACTAGGAATCCAAATTTTAGTGGTGAGGGTGTATGTTTTTGTTTCATTATTTCAACTAGTCCATATCATTGCTATCCTCAAAACAATTCATTGTACATCCTCTAAAATTATTGTTATCATTATAGATGACCATGTTGTTCATGTTGTGGAAGCACTTGAATGTAATGCACCTAAAGAAGTTGCATTAGAGAAGCCCCACATTTTCATTGAAAGTATGTATTTTATTATGAATAAATAGTGTTTGTTACATCAACAATTTCATAGTTACTAAATCAATTTTATTTTTTGTGACAGTTGAGGGTGATGATAGAATTCAACAGGAAATACAATACCTCTGTCCTGAGCAACATATTAGAAAACATGCGAATGCATTGCAAGTGCTCAACCAATCTCAAGAGTTTTTGAAATCATTATTGGATGTGGTGCTAGAAAGTGATGTTTTTTTGCTTTTGGAGACTATGTGCAATAATTTCAGAAGATTTTACATGACTTTGGTTATTTTCCATTTGAGTTCATTCCATATTGTAGTGCAAACAAAATTTCTACCACCATTTTGCGGCCATGGTTCAATGCAAGTAGGAAACCTCAAAAGAGGAAGCAAAAGGAGGTCATGATGGAGGATTTAAACAATGATACTCACAAGTATGAGGATTATACATTTCCTGACACAACTCATGGAAGGAAACAACTCAAAAAAATATAGAAACGGTCTGGTACAACAATAAGAGAAAGTTGTGAGGCTATAACAAAGAGTTTTGGTGAGTGTGATTGTTATGTGATTATAGGTGTAGTAATTGGAATTCAAAACACTTAATTTTATGTTTTGTTTATCACAAGGACAACCCCCTTAACCAAAATTCAAGTTCCATGTCGTCAGCTCTCTTTTGGAACATCGAATGCATCTTGAAGGTATTTCTGTCTTTATGACCAACAATGTTTATTGTTGTTTTTTAACTTGCTCTATGGTTTACGTAATCTAGTTTTAGTGTGATTATGAAAAATAATTCTTTATGATGCTTCATCATGTTTAATAAAAATAATGCTAAATGTTGGTTTATGTGTGTTTTGAGTTTTACACATTTTTATTTTATTGTATTATGGGTATATTTCATGATATTAATTCTGATAATGGTGATATCTATTTTTTACAGGTTATACGATGGAGGGGTGTGTAGAAGTCTTAAATATTTGAATAAAGTATTGTTGTCGTTACATTAAATCTGTGCTTTATTTGTTCCTACATTGATTTGGTCCCACACATTGAAAACATTTGATCTTACTTCAAAATTAGTATCATCATTATTGTTAACCCCCATTTTATAGGGGCAATTTTATCTCTAAATTATATATATATATGACTCTCATAGTTCTGACTATATGTATACACATTCAACCATGTCATTTTTTCTATACAAAACAAGCTCATATATTTTTCCAGCAAATTCCATGTTTAATGTGGTATTAGTCAATTGTGTATGCATAAACATGATCACGACATAATGGTGGTGTGTTTTAGTGTAGAAATCCAATAACATTCAATAAAATTTATGGTACCAATCTTAGCTCAACAACCTATATTCTAGATTATATATTAAGAACATTCAATTCTTCATAACCCATAGGCTTATGAATGAAAGATGGTGCCATAAGATATCCTCATGGAGCTCATATAATTTATTGGTCATAGTCATTGTAATTGCAAGACTGATTTCTCAACTATATGTTCACTCTAACATGTAACCCAAAAATAGAGTCCTTCAAGATAGTGTTTTTGATAGGAGATCCTTTTTATAATTGTCATCTAGATGCTTCTTGGTTCATGACATAGGTTTCCATGGTAAGAACAAGTTCTTAACATTACCTCCATCTTGGCTTCTTCCACTTAGAGGGATCATAACATGTTGTAATTGACCTGACAAAATCAAGAATCTCAAGATAATGATGGTGTAGAGGGTATTAATCAGGCTCATATAACTATTGTAGTCATTCCCATTCAAATGGAAATCAAGACAAAACTTCAAGGAAGGAAAATAACATTGTTTTATATATGAATTTGTGATTGTGTGAATGTTCTTATTGAACGAGAATATAAAACTGATGTATGTTTGATAGAAAGATAAAAGGTGCAATATGAAGGGTATTGTAGGAAGGTTTGTGTGAAATATCATTGTGTGTGTTAGAAAAAAACTGTGAGGTTTTGATCAAACTATCATTTTCAGTGGTTAAGAAAACTGTGAGAGGGTATGTTGATGCATTTTTGGGTGATTCATAATTGTGAGTTTTCTATTCATGATGTTGAAGGTGTACACTAAATCTAGAAGAAAGACCTTTGTACTGTGTAATGCATGTTGAAAAACTATAACCATGTAAACTGTGATATATGTTATGACTGTGATTACTCTTGTAAATTTTTTTTGAGGAGTTAATTTGTGGTGACATGTGGAGGATGGTATAAATATTCATTCTTTTTGGAGTTGGAAGATGTATTACATGAAAAATTTCTTACTTGTTGGAATGAAGAGGAGACTTGTGACTGAGAAAATTGTAACATTGAGTTTGTTGTATGGAGGGGTGATTAGTTGTTTAGGAAGATCTCAAAAAGGGTGGATGTATAATACTTTGTGTGGCTATTGTGTGAGGGGTGACTAACAAGTCCATGCATGCAGGGTTAACAATCAAATACAATTACTTCTTTACCTATACAGTGATTTGTGTGATCCTCGGGGCAATGTGGGGAAGGAAACTAACAAAGCTTGGGTTTTTGGATTCCTCCAATCTCACTGGTAATAAAATTCCTTACCTGATATTGAACTCAACCTCCAGTGTAAGTTTTAATCTTTAATTCAAGTTACAGATAGATTTATGACAAAAATAAGCCTCTCAAGCTAATTATGCACCTAGTCAAGGTTTGATAAGGGAACGAGTCCTAAAAATACATATGCATAGAATTAAGCCCTAAAAATGTGTACAAATAATGATGACATGGTATTAAAGCCTATTAAATAAGAAAGTTGGTATTCCATTGGTGCCAAGGGTAGATATCCTTACCATTCCCCTTAGGTGATTGTATGCACTCTTGTAAACCTAGTTTGCGAAGATCATTTGCAAAGGAACTATACTTTGGATTGTGAGTTGGATAGGGAAACTTATAGGGAAGGAAAAATATATTAATGGTTGTTATCCTACTAGAAGACATGTTTATTATCCCTTGAAATCCCCCATGAACTACTATAATGCTGAAAATAAGTGTAGACGAGGCTAGTTAGTCCTTGTAGGCCATAAAGAGGAAATACATGATTACAAGAAATGTGTTGTGAGTCAAGGCTTGCAGTTTTCAGACACACTTCAGGGAAGACAAGAGAATTCCAAAGAAGTCTGTAAGACCTCAGGGTAGATTTAGGATTCTAAACCCATACATGGTGTAAGGATGCATTGTATTAAGGAACAAGGATGGTAATCTAAGGTAAGGACAAGCAAAATTGAGGTGAGAAATTATTATGATGTTATTTAATAGTGAATCTAGCATCCATTGAAATGACTAACAAGGAACAATGAAGTGGAGAATACAATGATATTTGAAGCTCCATAAGGTGCTAGTAGAAGGAGAAGATAAAGGAGAGGCAAGAAGGGAAGATTGAATTGAGTAAGGGAGTTTCTGTGGTTCCGAATCAGTGTTGAGAGTTTCCTAGCATGCATTTGAATGTAGAAACAAGGGAGTAGTTCTAAAAGGATACAAAGGTTGAAAGTTTTACTTTTGAGAAATAACCAAATAAGACAAGATGGGGAGCAAGTTATTGAAAGGTGAATGTCTTAGAAAATGTGATGCCTTATAACAAGGAATGCTGCTGATAAATCCCTTATAGGTGATAAATTACCAGTTTTTGTAAAAATTGTAACCATTTTATAATCATTGCTGATCCTATAAATGAAAATATACATTGCATAAATCCTTATATAAAATGTCAAATTAAACCGCATTTCTGAATATTAAAATCTTCATCTCTATTTTACATTGTTCTTGCAAAACACCAACATATCCTTATAACAACCATGCGACCATCATAAGGATCTATATGTGTCTTGAAATCCAATCCTCACTTTCACTTCATCTCTATATACACCAATTTTATTTTTACTCCTGCTATAATCTACCGCTATGAATATATTTCCCTTGATATTGCATCTTTTGTCAAAATTATTTTGCCTCTCTTTCTACAAATCTTACCCTTTTTTCAATCCTTAAATATTGTCCTAGTTACAATAAGTTCTTCATCTTCATCTATGTGATGTTTTGACATCTCACTCTCTTCTTTAGCTTTTACAATATGTTTACAATTATAGGATTAGTGAAAGTAATTCTAATTTTTCCCTTAACATTTATAATTCATTTCATTATGTGCACTTTATATCATATTATTTTTTTGGTACACTTTTCTATGCCATCGTGCATGATCTTTCTTCTCATTGTTGTATGATTTTATCTTCCACATGTGTAACCATATGAAATTTGATGCATTCCATATCTTTACCTTTTGGAAGTTTTAGAATATGAATACATTCCTATATTCACTCTAAACATATTTTATCTTACATCATATTCCATCTATAAGTTGACATTTCAAAGGAATCCTAAAGATACATGTCATAAATCCATATTTAAAATGTCATAAGGTGCTCAAGGAAAGGCGTGCGGGACAAGAAGCTTGTGCGTAGAAACAAGAAAAGGTTTGGAGACTTAGCCACATTTTAAAGGTGGTATCACATGGAAAACACATGAAGGCTTGAGTAGGTGTGATGAATGGATAAGGTGCCAACCTAGATTCTTGGAGGTCAAGAAAAGAATATTCCACATAGGGAATATTTCCCAGGAGGATCATTACAGTTAGTGGAAGCCTTTGCAAGCTGGTATAAGCTCTTGATCGATCATGGAGGACCACACTTCCACTTGGCATGTGATCTACTCATGGGAAAAGCTATGAGTGGTGAATCCAGATTTATTTAAGGGAGTGCTTGGGTCCAAAATAAAAGAAGAGAGGTAATGAAGTTGAAGAATGTTGTTACTAAGCATAGATGTATGCAAGAACTAAGGGTTGTAATGGGAAAACATAGCTAGGATCTTTGTTTAGAGTAGTTTTGTAGGGTTGGAATGTTATTTCATGGTGTATATGGTCTGAGATGACCCCTTTTGATGTAATATGGCTATGTAAATGTATTTAATTCAATATATGGAGCTTTGTTTTGTATATTTGTGTCTATGGACTAAAACCTAGTGTATTTTTATGTTATTCATGGTTCAAATCTATTTCCATTATGTTGTTGTGATGTTTATGCTTATCTCATGGAGAATTTATGCTTAGAACTAGATCTACTACCTCTATATTAGATTAAATGCATGTATTCTTGTTCTGTAAACCTTTCCTCCATTAATGGCAGGAACATTCTCATAAAGTTCACATAAAGGAGGGGTTCGGCACCCTACGTGTGCCTCGGCTGAGCGCCCAGCGCATAATGGGTGATAGGTCAGTGCACTTGGGGTAGAAAGAAGGGTATATGAAAGGAGACTACATTTTTGTTCTATTTTGGGACCTCTTTTGAAGCTGTTGTGAGAATGATGTGTAATGACAGAGTGTCTTGACCTTGGACATTGTCAATACCTAGCTTAAAATCATGGAGGATGAGTTTTCTCAGAGGTTCAATACTAGATCTGAGTTTGATGGCATGAAAATGGGTGGAGGAGAACACTTGTATCATGACTCTCTATGAAACACTTTTCTGTTGTTTCCTAGTAGAGTTGTATGAATGGCTCTCAACATATGCATCAAGGAAGAGTTGGTACTATAGACCTCATGTTTGGACCCAAGATGGAATATCAGAGGTTGCAAGATGTTGATCTGACCTGGACTTGTGTTGTTGATCACTGGTGGAAAGATGTGTTGACTAGTTACACGTTGGATTACATGTAATCTCAACTTATTCTTTCTAGAGGTTGTTGAGTTTGAGTTCTTACAAGGAACCCAAAGGATCCTTCTTGCATTTTATTTCGTTAGCAATCAAGATCATGATTATTACTTTGAGTTTGGAAGCATTTCCCATGGCTAGATAAACTCTCACTAGGCACAAGGGCATGGAAGCTAGGTGTGGTAAGAGATGGTGGATCCTTGCAACAGAGGAAGAGAGAGAAGAGAGACGACATCAAGTATAATGAAGCTCAGGAGAGGGAGTTGGTAAGATAACGTGAAGTTGCTACAGTGTGATGGATTTATAGAGAGTCTAAGATGTTGCGGGAAGGATTTGAAGTTCACATGGAGGGCATGGAATATGAGAAGTCTTTGCTACCCCATCTTGGTAAGTGTGGGAGAGAGACCCCTTGGCTTCTAGTGAGAGCTTGTCATTTGGATAAAGGAGATCCATAGGCGCATCTAAACCCACATGGTGACCAAACCCTAGCATTTATTTTTCCAGATCTGAGATAAGTATTGTTAACTAGTTGGTCTTGGTATTGGTGGTTGCGAGTGAAACCTAGGAGATATCAATTTTTTCATTTGGTACATCTATGGCCACATAGTCATTTCTTGTGTTCAGAGGGATCCTTGTCTGGTACAACATTTGGGTAAGGTGGGGGTACACAAGGCTTGAGTGCCACATCTAGGAGTGGGTCGAAATTCACAGACTTTTGGCACATAGTTTAGTGCGACAGTGGGTTCACAAGGTGTAACTACATTAGGCCCCTTACCTCTGACAGGAGGAGGATCTGGTGGATCCATAGGAGTTAGGAACTAGTGGATCTAGTGGTGCTGGAGGTGGTGGAAATATTTGAGGAGGCCAAGGTTCTAGATCTGGTGGGAAAGGGCCTTTACAACCTCAACAATTATTTTTTGAGATGTCTTTAAATTTTTATGATTACAAGGGTGTGGAAGATGTTGTAGATCATGTGCAAAAATATGAGTTACTATGGTGAATGAATGGTATCAATTACCCTAGAGTGGAAGGTGAGTTAGTTTGCAACAACATTGCAAAGGCACACACATAGATGGTACCAGGAAGTATGATCCACACCAGACGGTAGTGGATTATATCATGCATTGTGTGATGCATTTTTGGCAGAGTTTCACATTCTTGAGTTTGAACAAAAGAGCATTAATGCCCTTGAAGGAGATCCAACAAGGAATAACAGAGAGTGTGTGGGAATATGATGCATGTTTTAAGAATCTCCTATGTAAGTTATCTTATGACATTCATCCTTCACAACATGTTTAGTGGTTCATTGGAGGACTGATCAAACCATTCAGGAGGGCACTTTCACATAAGACCTTCACAGATCCACGTGAGGCCCTGTAGGCTACCTTGCACACAGAGGTCATGGGAAGCATTGATACCGGAGTTATTCTATTTCTTGAAGCTTAGATTTTTTCCATGGAAAATAATCTTGAAAAAATATCTGCTGAACTTGACTCATAAGACTCACAGTGGGCTATGGTGCATGGATTATGAAGTAGAGGGACATACAAAGGATATTTTCCCATGAAGGATTTGGATGCATGCCATGTCAGTAGATTGTGATATTTTCCATGGAGATCATGATGTAAGCAGATGCCCATTTTTGTAGCACACAATCCAAAAGAATGTATCTTGTTATTGCAAGATTTTCACCTCTACTACTCATGACACAAAGGATTACAGATTGATAGACCAAATCCATGATGCCATTGATCTCGCTGTGTGCCAGACCAGTATTGGAAATAGTTCCAAGGATGATGGTCACCATTATGAAGGGTGCACAGATGGAGGAGGCTGCAAAAGAGGGTTTTTTTGAGGTGGATTTTGAAGCCATGGTAATCACGGAGGAGGAAGAAGTGAATTTCCGTCGTGGAACCTGTTACAATTGTGGGTCTACAGAACATTATAAGCATGTGAGTGTCCTGACCTGTTGCATAGTGCTCTTGGTGTGGGAAAAAAGCACAAGTATGAAGAGTTCCTAGAATTTTATGAACACATGAGCAAGAAGAATAAAGGAAAAAGGCATGGATGGTGACCTGTAAAGAGGAGTTGATCCATAATGGATGCCAAGGGTGGCGCATGATTCAGAGTTAGAACCTATGTTGGTGACCACATGAGCTGAGGTTGGCACACCATAGAGATACCAAAGCAGAGACCGCTTATCTACAAGAGAAGAAGTGTGATACATGGGAAGTATTTGGACCTTTCTCACTCAGAAGGAAATTTATTGTGAAACCATGGAGGTTATTAGGAGCCTACAAGGAAAGATACAATGTCTGAAGGAGTCAGTTGCGGCAGTTAGAGAAGAAGAAAAATGTTGACATCCCTCAAGTGGATATGGATGAAGTTAGGGAGGTATGGAAGATGTTATAAGATAAAAGAAATATCATCCCTCTGCTAGGAGAGTGGTTACAGAAGAAAGTACCATGCGCTAGAGGATGAGCGCGAGAGACAGGTCTTGCATGTTAACATTCCCCCTCATAGAATTGACTATGATAAGGAGATTACACTGAATGCAATTGTTGATGGATGGTTCCTGAAGTAATATTTGATTGACACAGGCATTGAGGTCAATGTCCTCACCCTGAATGCATGGAATCAAATGGGAATACCTCCATTGTAACCATCTTCCAATGTGTTGTACATGGCTAACAAGACTATGGAAATTACCATTGGGGTGTTAAAGGATGCTTTCCATTACTATCCAAGGGGAAAATTCACTGGAGGACTTTGAGGTCTTGGCACTTGATGAGGCTGATAAATTTCCAGCATTACTTGGGTGCCCTTGGTGTTATACAAAACAATGTTGATTTACAGTTCAATAAGGGGTATATTAGATTTTGAGAACAAGGAGGAATGTGTCATCATTCCTCTAACAGATGGGAAGTCAGCACCCTATACTGATCCCCTGGGAGAAGAATACTCTAAACAAGAATCTATGTGCACACTATCAGAGACCCTGAGGTTGCATCCAACATGCGAAGGAGTTATTCAGTGGGAAGATGCACAATTTATAAGTGATACAACTAGTGTGACATGTGACAATTGGGTGCATGGGACCAATGAGTTCATCATATGTTAGTTAAGAGGCTTCTGAAGATACTGAGAGTAAATTTTTCAGGTTTGCTCAGTCAGGTTCCAGGGAGGAAAATAGTTGATGAGTTACACTAGGGAAGCCAACCTTGATGTATTTCCTGTGAGAAATGGAGACCCAGTGGAAGATGTGATAGTGGAAGAAGGAATACTTCTTCTTACCTATAATTCTCTTGGGACTAAAGCACGTTGGTGGGTGACTCATCAAGATAACCTTCTACAGTGGCATGAGGTGAGAATCACATTCTTTGTTAGGTTTCTCTGAAGCAACATGCACCTATCTACTATATAAGACTATCATGGGAAGGAACCCGACTCGTTTCATGTCCAGGCATGTGAGAAGGCCTAGATGGAAGGTGCAGAAGTCTTTCCTCCATCATTATGGGTGCATAAGATTTATTCCACCTTACAAGGTTGCACACGCATGGTACATTCATTTAGACTTACGCTGTTAGACAGGAAACTGGCAGGAGTTGATGGCTGATCTTGTTCAAAATTTTGAGTATCAGAGTACTAAGCCATCACTGAATGAGGTTATTGCAGGTTGTTAAGTTCTTAACTATGGGAGATAGTTGACATGGTGGAGGAAAAAGTACTGGAGTTGTTGGGTGAACTTGGTTTGGAGGAAAATTTCGATGAAGAAGAATTAGAGGAGGTACAACTTGAGCATGCATGCATGGAAAAGGATAAAGGAAATTTGGTCTACGTGATAGACGGTGAAGAGGTGGAGAACTTTAATGTTAACCATGTTATGGGTACGTGTGAGGTTATGGATAATTCTGATGAGTAAGTACATGCACACTTATCATGAACCCTTGAAAACTAAGAAGTTTAACATTGGCTCGAAGGTGGAACAAAAGGAAGCCATTATTGGAGATTACTGGTCAGAAAAGGGAGGTTTCAAATATTATCGATCTGTTGCATGAATTCCAGGATTTATTCCCACGTGGGTATCATGAAATCAAGGGATTTCACCACTCTTTAGGAGAGATGCAGATAAAAATGAAGGAGGGTACACGCTCAATTTGGAAGATACCTTATCGAATGAATCTGAATATTCACATCAAAGTCAAGGAGGAGATTGACAATATGATCGCATTAGGCATCATTGATGTTGTTGATGAATCAGATTGGATAAGCCCGATGGTCATCAACATTAAGAAGGATGGTATGCTAAGGATTTGTGTTGACTATAGGGATTTGAATGCGGTGTGTGTCATTGATCCTTTCCCAACCCCATTCACTGAGGAGATCCTGGAAGGAGTAGTTGGGTGTAAGATCTATTCATTTATAGATGGATTTTCAAGGTATCATCATGTTAGAATTACAAAGGAGGACCAAGAAAATATAACTTTTGCCACTGAATGGGGAAGTTTTTCCTATACCATCATGCCTTTTAGAATGAAGAATGCACCACATATTGTGGTCCAGGAATTTTAGGACTTCATCCATAAGTTCCTTCAAGTATACCTATATGATTGGATGGTTTACGAACTAGTAAAGGACCATTTTGATCAATTTGAGGTTGATGTTTGAGAGATGCTGACAGTTGAGTATATCTCTCAACATTAATAAATGTTTTTTATGCTACTCCATTTGGCACCCTGGTAGGACATATCATATGGAAAGAAGGTTTGTTGGTAGATCCGGCCAAAGTTATCATTATTGTGGGATTAGCAGATCCTACCAGCTAGAGTGCAGTACACGGGATTCCTCAGACATACAGGGTATAACTAGAAGTTCATAAAAGGTTATGCCATAGGATTGTCCACGTTGTTAGAAGAGTTGCTAAAACACAAGTATATGTTCTATTGGGGGGAGGCACAACATATGGCTTTCGACACACTGAAGAATAGACTCATTAATGCGCCCATATTATGCTTTCCCTCTTGGGATAAACCTTTTCACATGAATTTTGATGCATCTAGGATGGAGATTAGAGAAGTCTTAGACACAACCTAGGAGAGGGAATTATTGACCAAATTATTGACCATCCCTTATGCTTTGCTAGTAGGAAACTAACCCCAACAGAACAAAATTATACTACCACAGAGCGTGAGACATTGTCGATGATCTACATGCTGCATAAATTCAGGTAGTATTTATTAGTGACACCTTTTATCTTTTATACAGACCACATGGCATTAAAATACTTAGTGACACAAGCCTATCTTGCTAAGGGAGCCTCTACTGGAGGGTCCTATTGTTTCAGGAGTTTGAGTTTATAGTTGTGGTGAAGCCAAGGAAAAGTAATTTGGGACCTGATCATTTATTCAAGGATTGAATCAGGAGAGGATGCACATAACATTGAGAATACAATTCCAGATGCACAACTCTTCAAATTGTAGCGCACACCCTTTGAGGTGGAAGATATTGTTGTGTTGTTAAGAACGGGTGTGGTGCCCAGAAGGGATGAAGGCCCTAGAAAGGAAACAATTAGCTATAAGCATCCCACCCTACATGTTAAGTAGTGGAGACATGTACAAGTTAGGTCAGGATGAGGTCTCGCGTTGGTGTGTACTGGAGCATGAGTGCATTGAAATCATGGAAGGAGGCTCATAGTGGAATCGCATAAGGGCACTATGTAGGAAATGTCACCGCATGCAAAGATTCTTATTGGTAGGTATTTGCTGTGGAAAACCATTTACCTAGGATTGTATTGAGTACTGTAAGGCATGTGATCACTATCAGTGCCTTGGTACGCTAGGAAAAAGGGATGAAATGTCCATTGAGACCAATATCACTAGTGTACTGAGCTATTCAAGAAATGGGAAATTAAATTTCGAGGCCCTATTACCCCAACCACGTGAAGGATGGGTTTGTGCTATCTCATTACATGTACTGATTATCTTACACGGTGGGAAGAAGAAACACCTACTTAGGATTACACGGCCGTGAAAACATATAGATTCTTGTGGGAGAATATAATCAGCAAGTATTGATGCCCACTGAGTTTGACGAGTGATAAGGGTACTCATTTTCTAAATGAGATGGTTATAATCTTGTTGGTTGAATTCATGGTGGCCCATCACAAGACCACCCCTTATAATCCACAAGCTAATGGGAAAGCAGAAGCTTTTAACAAAATCTTGAGTCACATGTTGACCAAGATTTGTGATGTTAGCATGAAAGGACTAGGATGAAAAATTTTATGTCATGTTATGGTCATATCAGACTACTTACAAGAGATTGAACAAGGCCACACCTTTTCAATTGGTGTTTGGTGTGAAGGTTTTGTTACTTGTTGAATTCATGTTACCATCATTGTGTATATCACATGTGCATGAGGTTTAGCTGAAGAACAAGTGCTTGAGGAAAGGATTGACAAGTTAATGTAATTGGATGAGTAGACGTGCCATAGCTTGATGGAGTTATAAAATAGAAAAATCCAGGTAGAAGGCATGACATGATAGACACATCAAGAATAAGAAGTTTGAGGTTAGGCAGATGGTCTTGTTATATGAATCTAAGTTTCTGTGCCACCCAAGAAAGCTCAATGGTACATTGGTTGGGCCATACACTATCACTTACATATTTGGTTTAGGTGATTTCCAGTTATAAGCACTAGATGGGACAAGGTTTCCCAATTTATTTAATGAGAGTAGGTTGAATCCCTACTATACATAAGTCTTCTTGTGTTTGTAAATAAGAAAATATTTCTAGTTAGATTAGGATTTCCCTTAATGCAATTTCCTTTCTTTATGTTTCACCCTTTTCATTTCACTTTGCTTTATCTTTTCATTGGTTTGGTGTGGGCACGTTTGTGCACCATCAGCCTATTACTTTTTGAAAGGTTTTTTTTATGTGTTGAGGACCATGCATCTATTTAGTGTGGGGTGGAGTGAAAAAGATAACTTTGAAAAAATATGTGGTAAGTGTTGAGAGCAATATTGGATGGTTTCCCGGGTTGTGAATTCAAAATCACTTAGGATGAAGGAAAGAGTGTAACAGAAGTGTTCATGATAGAAAAATGGTTTCAAAAGGCTTATAAAAAACCATGTACAATGATATAAGTGCATAGCAACATGAGGTAGGCTAAGGAAAGAACTTGGTAAAGTATGTAATGGATGGCATACTTCAGCACGAGGGGTACGTGCACAAGTAATTCTTATGTCAAATGAATTATTATTTTCCAGAAGGTTGGAGGAGTTTCGACGTAGGGTTGAGTGTGGAGGAAAAGTTCTAGATGAACGTGCATGAGTTAGCGGTAGAAAAATCCATGACTTTATTACATATTCATATGTTTGTAGGTGGCATGGACATTTAATGCAGAGAAAAGCAAGGAAGCTATAAATAGAAGATTAGAGAGCTGATTGTTTTTTCACATTGCATTTTGTTATTGAATAATTTTTTATGATCTAAGGTGATTATTGTGAATAAGTTATGCAAATATTAGTGTGTAGAGTTGAAGAGATCAAAATATTTGTTAAATAATGTGGGAGAATAGTACATGAGCGTACATGAGAGGATGTTATTTTTTGAGATCTCGTGCGGTTGATTACGTTTCCTTATGGAAAATAATTGCCCTATGTTAAGGTTTTACAAGCTAGGGCATGGGTTTTTGAGGATATTTCACAAAAGTGGAGCCAGAGGGTTTGAGTAGTCGAATGAACTTAACGCAACGGAAGAACTAAATAAGTACCAAGGGGAGAAGAAAATTGGCACCAAGGAAAGGGAGCAGAACACTTCACCGAAAAAAGGGAAAAGGCAAGGATAATGGAAAACTAGCCATTTCAACTAGTTTTTAATGAAGAATGGTACATGAAGATGTAGTACCTATAGTGGTGTACTATTAGGAAAGGAGTGAGTGTCTCATATATGAAATATTTCCATGAGTGATTATAACCATCTAATGAGAACCACGAAAAAAAAGAAGGTGACTTTAGAGTTGATTAGCACTACAAAAAAAGAGGACACCATAATGGGAAGCCCATATATGATGATGAGAGTAAATGTCAAGTTGGAAAAGTCTGGGTTCTTGCAAATCTATGAGTTTCCCTACTTCAGCGAAAACTTGAGCGAACTATACCAATGGTTAATGTCACACATGCTTAAGGATCATTTTTATTTTGTATGATGAATAATGAGCATAACTCCTCAAATCATTTCAAAGAACACTGGACATTATCTATGAAGGAGAACCGTTAGATGATGAATTATGTGATAATGAGGTCATTAAGAGAATAGTTGAAGTATATGATTAAAAAAAGGGTTTGCGTTACTTTTATATTTCTGCGATGACCAACCCTATCATGAGGATGGCCACGTGTCTGGTTACAAAATTGAATAGAAAAGAGAGATGGAAATAGATAAACAAGAGTTGGTTGAATGTTTTATGCAAGATCTCAGAGGGAACCATCTATAACCTTTTAAATTTTATTGTAGAGGATATCATAGATGATGCACGTGACGGGGAAAATATTATGTTTGGTAAAATCCTTCTCACCATTGTATTTCCATAAATTTGAGTGCCCGATGGGTTGGATAAGTTTATTTGGGAATACCCAGATGAGGACCCCTCCCCTGCAAAGAGATTTGAACTGTATACATGTGATACCATTACGACCACTCATAATGCATGCTTGGAGAAATGGTATAGAAGGATGCGTGATGTATTCAGGGTACTAGTAGGATTCTTCTATTCTTTCATTCTTTATTCAATAGAAGATTATTTCATTCCTCTATTCTTTATTCTTTGGTGAGAAAACAAAGTGTTTTTGGGATGGATAACACACGTAATGTGGGGTGATGTTGGACTCTAAAAACTAACTAAGTCCCAAGAAGAAGTGTGTACACGTAAGGAAAGTAATAATAAAGGTGCTTAAGAAAAGGAAAGCATGAGGATAGGATTACACATGGAAGCAGGAAAAGGTTTGGGGACTTAGCCGCATTTTGAAGGCAATATCACATGGAAAAACTATGAATGCCTGAGTAGGCGTGATGAATGGATAAGGTGCCAACCTAGAGTCTTGGAGGTTAAGAAAATAATATTCCATGTAGGGAATATTCTTCAAGAGGATCATTACAGTTTGTGGAATCCTTTACAAGCCGACATAAGCTCCTGATCGATCATGGAGGACTTCACTTCCACTTGGCATGCGATATGCTCATGGGAAAAGCTATGTCATAGAATCCAAATTCTATTTAATGGAGTGCTTGTGCTTGAAATAAATAGGAACAAGAGAGGCAAAGAAGTGCTATATAATGTTGTTACTAAGCATATATGCATGCACTCAGGTCTAAGCAAGGGTTGTAATGGGAAAGCATAGTTAGGATCTCTGTTCAAAGTAGTTTTATAGGGTTGGAATGTTGTTTCATGGTTTATATGGTTTGATAAGACCCCTTTTGATGTAATATGGCTACTGTGAATGGATTTAATCAATATATGGACCTCTATTTTATATATTTGTGTCTATGGACTAAACCCTAATGTATTTTCATGTTATTCATGGTTCATATCTATTTCCATTATGTTGTTGTGATGTTTATGCTTATCTCATGGAGAATTTATGCTTAGAACTAGATCTACTACCTATATATTAGATTAAATGCATGTATTCTTGTTCTATAAACCTTTCCTTCATTAATGGCAGAAAATTCTCATGAGGCTCACATAAAAGAGGGGCTCGGTACTTGCGCACGCCTCGGGTGAGCGCCCAGAACTTGGGTGATAAGCCGAAACACTTGGGGTTGAATGAAATATTAGAGGTAAAGGAGACTACAGACATCTCAATCTCTTCTTTAACTTGTATAACATGTTAACTCAAATCCTTATTTTTTCATACGTGGAAAGAATAAGGTAAAATACCTTACTTTACCACAATCAATATATATACTATTAAATTTTACACAACTTATACTCCAAATCTCAAATACTCAATCTTACACAACTTATACAAGGTGAAGAAGCTTCTATTTTATTATTCATGCACATACACAGCTTCCCTGAGCCGTCAGGGCTATCCAAAATAGAGATTACACTTCCTCCCCTCTTCTTACACACCTATGCTCCCTTGTTTTATTCGAATACACTCTTAAAAGCATAATAGATCTTGGTAAGGTAGTTAGGGTTGTTAGCCACTAACTCACCTAGTAAGGTCTTACCAACATGAGTTAAAGCTATAGTTGAGTCCTTGTGAACATATAAAGAGTGTGAACAAGTATCATAACCATTTATAATTCATTTATTACCATATTACAACCACTTAGGCCTAAGAACTATAATTAATGGTTTATTGTCATGATATGAATTGAATGTAAGAATAAATTAATGTCTCATATGTGTATTAACTCATGAATGTGATTTTAGGTGATAAAAGGACTGTACAGTGGTCAAGGAATCTTAAATGTGCCTTGAGTTATACCTATGTTGATGGAGGATAGTCAAAGAATGAAATAGGGAACTAACAGATTGTGGAAATGGTATACTGCAGAGGTTAAAGGTTAATTTATGAAGGTAAATATAGTTTGTGTCAATGAAAAGATTGTGTAATCCCTAATTAAATGTGTATGAGTTAAGTTAAAATTTCAAATCACCTTGAAAACTATGAAAGTTCATTAACAATTCCAAGAAGGATTCATGAGTATATATGTATTTTTATATGAATGCTAGAAAGGAGATGCATGAGAGAGTTATAATTAGTCTATAGAGTCATATTGGTTATCAAGAAAGCCTTCAATATTTAAAGGAGTAAAATTACCATGTACAGACCCGTACAGTGTTAAAATACCTTGATATAAGGGTTTAATACCAAGAAGTTTGTTTAAAAATAGACAAGAACATATCTTTATTATTATATAATTAGTTGAGAAAGTAGATAAAACATATTCAAGGGAAAATAGGAAAATCAAGATAGTTAAGGAGTTTAGTAGATTGAATTCTTGCATGCAAATTCCTAGGCAATGTTATTACCCAGTTTTGGAACCTTGGAATGAAGCATCTTCAATATAAGATGATTAGTTTATGGAAAGAAGACTTGTAGAGTCATTAATAAGGTTGAAGAGATAATTTCTTGTGATTATGAGTTATCACAAACCCTTGTCAAGGATAGAGCACTAGGTAGTTAGAAGATGAAGAGAGGTAATATCCCACTTAGTCAAGACAAAATTTGTATGACAATATTCCTGTAAACTAAACCTTTAAGGTGGAAGAAGGTAAACAAGTTGGGAAGGGAATTTGTTAACATGCCTTAATGTATTAATTACTTAGATCACTCTGTGGATTCATTAATAGAGGAAGAATTGTAACTGTTATATATAACACAATCTTGAGAATACTGTGACAATCCTTTCTAAAACCATACAACAAACCATCTTATAATTAACTAGGCAAGACAAGGAATGCGAAAACAAGATAGGGTTTTTATTAGGATGTGTTGAAGGTATTGAAAATCATGGGAGTACTAATATGTCAAAGTCATTTTCATAAAGCTGACTGTAGTGTTATAGTGAGAAGGAAGAGTCTAGGAAGAGATAAGAGGAAGTGGGAAGTTAATGCCTAGAGAAGACAAGCAAGAAAAAGGATTGAGGAAATAAAGTAGAGTTGTTAGACAAAGAGATAGGTGAGTGGGAAGAATAAAATACCTTGTCAAAAGAAGAAAAGAGTTCAGACAATGTGTAGAGGTCTGTTAGAGATTCTAAGCAAGGAAGAAGACTCACTTTTAATTTATTATAATAAAATAAAATGGAAGTATTAAATCAGGTAATAGAAATGAGTATAATAGGTTTTCTCATATATAATCCTCACTCATAGTTTTCCTTTTATTTTTATCTAATAAATTTTCATCACGAAGTACATTGTATCAACATGTTTAGAAGGAATTCTAATGGAAATAAAATAAACTCATAATTTATAAACATAAGTAAGCATACTCTCCTAGTGTTTTCAACCTCAAGTTATTATATGCAAGACACTTAAAAATGACCCCTATGCATTTATGAATTTTTATATTACATGATTTTATTTTGTTTTTGTTTTTACAATTAGTTTAGATTAGGGGTTGTTTATGCTTTTTGTGAGTCATTATTGTTTCCACCCCTTCTATTTCTCTACATCTTAAATTTTCTATCCCTTTTTCCTATGTTATTTTTTTTGGTCTTGTAAAGCGGTTTCCGATGCTATTTTTAAAAAATTGGGGAATGCAAATCTTGGTGGATTATACATTTAATATGAGATTTCTTACAAAATATTTATGAACGTGAAAAAATTAAATGGTAAAATGAACTCAAAGAATAGATCTGAATTTTTTTATATCCATATACTACAAGCCACTTTGAGGGCTCTTGAATAAATTTAATTTATCAGAAAAAAATCCTCATCATTTCCTTACAATATTAAATTTATAAACATTACAAAAACTAACCCTTATGCACGAGGGTTGTTTTTACAATGCATAGGCATATGATATTCATTTTAACAATAACCCTAGGAATTAATTGTCTTCCCCCACACGTAATAACTACTAGATTAAAAATACAACTATGAATATTATGATATATGATATATAAAATTGGATGGTAAGGACATCTAAGTCCTAACATTTCCTCCTCATTCATAAATGTCCGTAATTATAAATTTCAAATATAGCTACTAAATTTTCTAGAGAGATTCCTAATTTTTATATTAATGTGACATATATTTCTATTGAACTAAAAAATAAATGATAATACACTTTTGGATTATGTGAATTCATATGTAAAATATTACCTCAAGTTTGAGGACAATGCAGCCCTCTTCATCCATCTCAAGGATATTCATTACACATGAACACATTTCTCATCTACTTTCATCAAACATGACACATGATAAACATGATGAATACTAGAGGATATACGTAGGCCCAACATAAAACAACACATTCCCCACATTGTTATAATACTTGATATAGTCCCATATAATCATGGTACTAACTATAGACAACACAAATCCATTGTGCTAAATTTAATTATAAATTGTAAAATTCATACTATAACCCGATTTCATTTATTAATGAATGATCATTCGTTAATTATTTACATATAGCTTTATTTGTCTCACATACCTAGACCCTTTGTATTATCATATGGTAGTGTTGTTTGTGGTATACACATTGTGTGTATACCACACAAGAGAGATAAAAAAATTGTCTATATTATTGACTTTTCTGGCTAGTCACTAATTGTATTGGAGCTCCAATGTACAACACTTTGATTGATCACCAAGTATAACAATAGGTAAAAGGTTTTTTTTAACCTCCTTAGCCTGAATCCTTGATTAGTAAAATGACTTCCAGCACTAAGAATCTTAAGGGAAAAACTTGGAGTACTAGATGCATTAACAATAACTACAAAAATAACTACTTTAAAAGACAATAGTATGACAAATCACAATCTTTTCTGTCATGATTATAATACACGGAAATCTACTTATTGGAGGTAAAAACTCAAGTTAGAGGAAGCTTAGAAAGCCAAGAGGGGCCCAACTCAAAGCAAAGTTTATATTGATAAAAAAATAAATACAAAGAAACCAAATAATTCTTTTCTTCTACTCCAATTGAGATATATTGCTAATAAAACTAAATCCATTCAAGAAATTCAATGACACAACTTATAATTTTTTCTAACATTTTTGGAAGATTTTTATTCATCATTACCATATTATTTTATTTTCCTAGCCTTCTTACATTGAAAAAATGTACATAAATCCATATAATAACTATAAATAAAATACTATTATAATAAGAAAATTACAATGTGAATCCTACAAAACAAAAACTAAAATATCATCAAATATAATTAATATAATTTGCACAACAAATAAAGTTTGATGTGTTAAAAATTATAAAAATAAATAGTTTTAAAAACATGTTTATATGACACATTTTTAATTTGTTTTCTCATTACATTGATTAGGAAAAACCAACGTGATCTTGAGCAGTTCTTTCAAGTGGGTGTGTTCCCGGTTGCGAATGGTCACCATCTTTTGAACCTTTGCTAAGGAAAACTTTGACATTTTTAACCTTGTCGTACTCATTATTTCTAGGATTTTATGTGCCATATGTAGTTACATCAAATTCATCTCTATATTGGCATTTGACTTGCACAGATCTACGAGCTTCATCCTTTCAACTTTTATTTCTTCTCGTAGTTGATTGTTCTCTTTTTTCATAAAACGCAAGTTTCTCTCTTTCAAAAACCTTTATATTTTTTTTGTCAACTTCCACCATCCCCTCATAACACATTTCTACAAGGACTCCTCTGGGGTAAGAAAATTTGTGTAGAAAACATTATGTCAATAATTGTTTTCCGTTGTGAAACACTTTTTTTATACCAATTTGAAATAGTTCATGGAAAAATTAATTTAAATCACTATTACTCCAACACGAAGAACAATTTGGCTTTGAATTATTGTGAGATGGGCCAATGATTCTTTAATGTAATGGGAATATCATGAACTATATCATGGCACTAGTTAGCTAAAAAAGAATATCTTCATAGGAGAAATTTAGAAGAATGCGGTTTTATGATTCACCAAAAATCTATAAAGAATAAACATGAGTTTGTACCATCACCATTTTGAGTAAAAATATGTGCAACTCAAGATCAACAGACTCAACAATGACCTCCACTACTTCAAACATGTTTATACACCCCCCCACAAATTCTTCTCCACTCTGGGTAAACGAAATTCATCATATCCTCTTAATTATGGAAAACATTAAAATATATTAGGAGTGTATGTATTATTAGCTACACTGTAATTTGTAATGAAGAGAGGAGATACTTGAAATTTGACATAGTTTTGTTGCCTTGGTTAAAATCACTCTTTTGTTGTTGGTTTTTATATGTTTTTAGACATGTTTTGCGGGGGCTAAGAGAGACTATAGTGGGGAAATGTGTATTTTAGCAGTGTATATAGATTTTGAGAAAGGACCAATCCATTACAATTTATCCATCATAGTAACTATCGATAAGAATCTTCAAGTAAAATCAATTACAATCACAACTCCAAATGATCACTTGCAAAAATCAAGCGGCTCTCCCATGGACTAGATAGGAACCAATGTGAAAAAGGATAAATACATTATTTTTAACTTATGGATTTAGATTCTAAAAAAAGTACAATATAAGATAGTCTTCAAATAACATCTCAAATATAACACTTAACAAGTAATAACAAAACTTACCACTTAAACATGACATAAAATGACGATTTAACTTTAGAATACATGACTCAAACTATAATATTCTTACCTATTTTGTTAAAAACCACCATTGAAGAATTAGAAGGTGATTTCAAGGGCCATATATGTCTCAATATCCATAATTCTCAAGCATATTGGCCTCCAAATGAATACATAAATTCTAATGGGTGGTATAATGCTTAGAGAGACAATTTTGAGGACATTTTTGATATAACAAAACATGAATTTATATCAATATGAAGCAAAATGATAGAATCAATGAAGAATGAGAATATAATAATTAATGGTTTTAGCAAATATACAGTAGCATGAAAACCGATAGATATGGATACAAAACACATCTGGTAGAAATAAAATGAAATTCCAAAAAAGGAATACAAAAGGACACAATGAATGGAATGCCATAATTAAATTCAAAACATCACATTAACTTGTAGATTTGGTAAATGAACTAGTAAAAATATGAAACGCTTTACATGGTGAAGAGAGAAGCACAAATTAATCACTTATATAAAATCCCAATGCAAAAATTGAATAGGTAGAAATGAGGACTATCACCACCAACATTACACAATAAAAATAATTAAGGGGTTCTCCCAATTTACCAGATAGGAACCCCATAAGTTAAAAAAATGCAAAATTATTTTATCTATTTTACTTTTCCGAAAGAATTACTGAAAGAATTATTGGAGACACAAAGCATGGAATCTTAAAGACCACAAAAGCTAAATTTTTCAACCTAAGGACATTCAGGAGGATATGAAAACCTTGATCATAAAAATTCTTCTCTAAAAGCAAATGAAGATAGTGAACCAAGGATAAACACAAGTTTATATATGGATGGTTCTAACAAAATGACAATAAGTTCATTTTTATTCAATAAAATGCTATAATCAATTGTAGAAGTAGAATGAACCGAAATCACCTTAAAAACAATTGATGGATGGTAGAAAATGGGTTCGAATCTTAACTGTGATACAAATAAAAAATAATGTTAGACTACTATAGTAAATAGAGGAAAAAATTGGTTCACATGTTAAGTATTTTACAAAATCATATGATGGTTGAATAAAGTGGGGAGAAGATGCAATGATTACATGTGGTTATCATTATTATGCCACATGGCACACCAAAAATAAAAAAAGCATTTGTGACATGTATAATCATGAATAATCAACCCATTGTGATGCCATATGGAAAATTCAAACAAAAAACAAATGTGACAACTATATTCATGAATAGTAAACACATTGTGATGTCACATGCCACATTAAAACAAAAAACAAATGTGACATCTATAATCATGAATAATCACCACATTGTGATGCCACATTAAAACAAAAAACAATTGTGACAACTATAATCATGAATAATCAACCCATTGTGATGCCACATGGCACATTCAAACAAAAAAATTGTGATAGTTATAATCAACCCATTGTGATGCCACATGACACATTCAAATAAAAAACACTTATGACAACTATAAGCATGATTAAATCCTACAAATCCACAATTAAAAGAAATGTTAATGTTAATGTTATTATATTAAAATAATCCACAATTATAACACTTAAAAAATTTGTCATTATATTAATGTTAATCTTATGAAATAATTAGGTTAATCATATGAATTCAGGTTTTCCCTCCATTGTCTAGTGAATGTAATGGAGGTAAACTCTTTTGAAATATGATTTTTTTCTTTTTAGGTTCTTATGTATCGAGTTGGGTGTCACTCCTGTAATAGGTGTCTGCCTTGATTTTTTTGTGGGTACCACATCATCCTGTAAAATTTAAACAGTTTGTATTACTATAATAAATATATACTAGGAATATCGCAAATCCAAAACTGCATGTAAAACATTTCCAAACAAACTATTACCTGAGGTGGCTGGCTACGATGCACATCAAAAAGTGGCCAAATGGTAAATCCATTGACAACATCCACCAACATGTCCGCGAAAGTGCTAGGAAATAGTAGAGGGAAATCACGATCGATGACACTGAGGATATTAACAACTGCACAATTTGATGGAACTTTCTTCCCGTGGAAGATTGCATCAGCACCAAAATTGTGTAATTTTCCATGGCCCACCACTTGTCCATCCATCTAGACATACACCACATCACCAATAGATGGACACTGTAGAGGGATCTGCTATGGATGTAGTAGGAGTGGATGAGGCCTGCATTATAGGAACATTTTAGTCTTTTGAAAGAATACTGGTAATTAGTCCAAACAAAAATAAATTTATATAATAAAATTATTCCTATTTTCAACACTATATAATAAAATGATTGATTTCACTTTCACTTAAATGAATGTTACCCTGTAAATCTTCGTGTAATGGAATATGCTCCTCCCCTTCCTCTCTTGTGGCCACTGGACAGATTCTTGAAATAGTTGCACATTAAATTAGTTGCACTAAGTAGAAAAATAAATCATAATAAAATGTTTGTGTATATGTCAAAAACATTATCGAGTGATATTTAATTGTGTACCTCTAAACCAACATGCATGTCGATCCTCTCATTCTCCTCTCTTTCATGGGTCCTAGGAGATGCCTGCAGTTAATGAAATGAACGTAAATCTGAGTTACAAAAATCATATAAAGATGTAAAAGCACCATATTCATCATAACCACTTTTACACTTTTAAAGAGGTAAACCTATTTGTTAGAACAAACATATCATATTAAAAAAAAATCACTCTTAAAAGTATCAATGTTTGTAATGTTCTTTCTAAATTATTTCATAGGTTGTAAAGAGTTTAAGCTCTTGGTCATATGTACCTTGTAAAGTTGAAGCAATAATAGTTGTCCAAGTGACTAAATAGAAAGTTGAAAGGTCACAACTTGGTGGTAACTAAAGGGGAATGAACAATTTAAAGGAATACTAAACTTAATTTTTAAGGCTTGATTCAAATGATCCAAGGATTGGGAGAACTGAGGCTCCAAGAATTGAAGAAATTCTAGATTGTAAGACTAAGATTTAACAGTGAACTTTGTGTGTGGTTTTGTATGATAAATTGTTTAATTATACGATGCAGGAACATCATGTAAATAACATAAATTTTTGTTTTCTATAGGAGGTTAAGGCATCTAGAGTGATCATAGTTAGTTTTATACCTTTTGGACTCCTTGAGTTTGAATAAGGGATTTCCCTCAATTTTTATAATTTAAATATTTGAATTTAGTATTAGGGTGTTATAGTGTTAGATGCTAGTATAAGAGCCATGTATGTTGTAAAGAGAGTTTTATGAAATCTTTACCACCTTTGTCATGTATTTTCTCACTATAATCAAGCCTATAACTCATATTGAGTTAGCTTGACCTAGTAGGGGTTACTTGTTGGAAGCCCTAACTACCAAATTTTCATGCTTTTATTCAAATAACTATGTGGCATAGCCTAGGCTAGCTTTCTTGTTTTTATATAGAAACTGTGTATAAGGTTACATTTTGAGTAACATGCATTGTACTTGAGAACAATTCTCATGTTTGATTATCCTTTGAATCTTATCTCAGAAATAGGAAATCTTTACAAGACTTGGTAGTGTAAGAAGGGGGTTATAGAATGATGGAATGTGATGAAAAAATGAACCTTGCAATTGGATTCATTGTGAGGTTAAGGAAAGAATGTGAAGTAAGTAATAATGTTAAAGGGTTTTAAAATAATTGTGTGATTTGTTTGTGAAGGTTTAAATGATCTAATTACTTCCCTAGCTTAGTGTAACTATTCAAATAATTATGAGAATCTCAATACAAGTGTAACATTGAGCACAATTATCTTTGATGTTTTATAAACAGTCAAACTCATGTTTTTGGGTAAACTTCATTGTATGAGAAGTTTGTAGGAATGGTTAAAAGAAATGTAGATGAGTTTTTAAATCACTAAGAAGGGTCAAAGATTCTAACAAAAGAAATGAAACCATAAACTTCTCTTTCAATCCAAGGATAACCCTACCTCAAGGGTTTAGAAAAACAAGAATTTATAGATTTTTTAGAAAGAATCTTAACAATCTTGGCACCAAATTGACTTTTAAAGATCTAGAATAAATATAGACATTCTTTGAAGGAGTAAGTTAATTATAAACCATTATTTCTCATTCAAATATAGGCACACAAATTCTTAACCCTGAGTAATGCATGACTAGTAGGTTTTAGTATGAAAGGAACTCTGAGAAAGGGAGTTAGTCATAAATTTGATGGTCTGTATAGTCAACAACAAGTTTGTAAAAAGAATGGAAGCTCATGAATGCACTCAAACCAATAGAATTCAGGAATATGGGTGTCAAACAACTTGTGTCACATGATGGCAGTGTTTCAAGGATAGTTTTTAGGTTGGAAGGAATATGTGTTTAGAAAGTTAACTCTTAGGATGGTCGAGGTGGATTTTGGAAATGAGGAAGTAATGGTGTAGACACCAAATTTAGGTCACAACCTTCTATAACCTCCTTCTTTAATTAATTCCATGACTGCACCTAACCATAACCCCTTGCAACAAATTCCTATTAATTTAATTAACCACAATTAAATTAACTATCTACCTCACCCTAGACCCATTCAAAACCTCATTTATTACCCAAGACTAAGTCCCCATTCCCCTTAACCAACTGGGACTTAGTCTAACCATAATCTTAATGACCTATTATCTCTCTAACTACTCTCCAACTCTATTTAGCGCAAACCCACACTTAAGACTTGAATCCAGAATCAAAATCATGCCAAATTTAGCAGGAATCAGGCTATTTTTAGGAAGTTAGACCAATTCTCCTTAACCGATGCATGTTATCCCTTGACCAACACCGGTTCCCCTAACCTTCATCGGTTACCTTAAATAAGAGTTTCTAACTCTTTGCATGGGTTCTTTGATTTGATTCATTCACTCAAGCTTTGGAATTCTAACTCTCGAGCATTCAAGCTACCAAACAATGAACCAGAGCACATCAAGTCTTCATCAGCAACCAATCTCTTCCTCCATAGCCTTGGATCACCCACAAAAAGAGAAAATAGAGTCCATTATGGTGGCATTGGAAACAACCTCGTTTCATCTCCAAACACTCATCAACTACCACCACCTTCACATCTAAAGGTTCTTAGATAAGTAGCTCATTCTTATTTGTTAGTTATAGTTTTTTATATGAATTCTTTTATTCATTTCTATTATCCAACTCTCCTCTATCCCAATTACCACCCTTCACTCATCTATAATCTATTCTACCAACCTAAATCATTTTTCTTGTCCTAGTGCCTATATCATCCTTGCTAAGTCTTCATATAAAACCATACCATCCCTTATCAAACTCCCTTAACTCTCTATGCATCTACAAAAAGAATCAAAAACACCTATTTTTAATATTTTGACCATATTTTCCCCCTATCGACATTGGTCACCCCAACTGGCGTCGATCATTTTTCAAGTACCGACATCGATTTCCTAACCGATACCAGTCTCTGTGCTTGGTAATTTTATTTAAAACAATGAGATTATAACTTTCATCCAACAACCCAAAACGTAACCAAACTTCACCCATGCCTTTCCCAACTAGAACCCTACATTGTATAAAGCTAGATTAATTTATTCTTCAATACTTTGCTTAATCTAGTGTGTTGATAATGTTTTGAAACACCTAAATCAAAGTGTTAGTAATAAGACATCTATTTCTCACATTTATTTTCATTAATTTAATAAAATAATGGATTAAAAGTCATATGAGAAGTTTTCACACTTCTTGGAACTAGTAATCGATAGGCAGTCAACTACCATATACTTATTAATGCCCTCTTGTGGTCTTGTTGTGCTTTATAGGTAGTTAACCTTCCAGCCAAAAGGAAACTCTCACATTCAGTCTGATCAAATTGCACAACATACACAACCTTCTCCTAAATATTCACAAGTATTCCTCCTACACCCATTACCTTTAATTTTTTTTATCACATACTTTGAGGTGAAACAATTGGAACATGGTCTAGAAGCAAGGAGGTGTCACAAGGCAAGACAAGCTCTAAGGAGAAAAACTTACAAATCTAGAAAAAGGAAGGAAAAATAATCCATGGACTTTAAAGATGGGTTTATACAAATTTGAAATGAAGGATTAAAGGATTTTTTTGAGACTAAATCAATGGAAAACCACAAAACTCTTGGAAAGAGTCTAGGAAAACCCAGGTAAAGCCTAATTGACCTATTTGAAGAGACCCTATTACTAAGAACTAGGATTGTATCTGGTATTCAATCCTGCATTTAAATGTTACTTTATAATTGAAATGGGTGTCTAAAGGTGTTGAAAGTGGAATGAGAAACCTCAAATATTGGGATATATGGGTGAGGAACATATTGTCTAGTAGGGCTAGTAAAGCAATAAGATAAAGAGAAGAGTGTCAAGTGATTACAAGGTCAAATAAAGGGTACAAGAGTTGAAACCTAGGGTACCTAATGAAATCCTTAAAGATAATTAGAAAGTGCAAACAAGATTGTTTGTGTAAACAACATTAGTTCCAACATGACTGTGATAGTAGACATTTTGCTCACAAACCAAGAAAGGAAGACTTTTCCATTAAGTAAGCTATGTGATACTCTTGAATAGTTTGACTCACTTTAAGGTTATATTAGCACTAAATGATAAGTAGGAACATGGTTTATGTATTGGATAAGATTATGAAGGCTAGAATCATGATTTTTACATGTTGGAAGAAGCTCATGAACTAGAGTAGGAAACCAAGATGAAGGTCAAATAATAAAAAAATGTCTTTTGAATGAATTGTAAAATTTGAAGTTGGTTTCCATGTAAATACTTCTAAAATGAACAGAAAACCCTCTAAATACTATGGGGTTTAAAATCTTGAAAAAAAATTCATTTAGACATATTATGGTGTGGATTAATAATAAACTACATAAATTATAAACTACATAAATATTATGGCGTGGATTAATAATAAACAACATACATTATTTCAAAATTTATATTTCTAGACTTTCAAATTTTTATTTTTATTTTCTTAACGATAGAAATTTCATCATTTTATACTGTCCACATGGAAAAATGGGGAAAAAACATAAAATCATAAACATTTGACTGTATTTAATAACTATGAACATAATTGAAATTGTAATCTAACTTGTGAGGATGAGGGCTATATATAAACCACTATCTTGTGCATATTTAAACAACTATTATACATATTTATCCATACATTTTAGTGTTATATCAGGAACGATTAACACCGAAACACCTTTAAGTCATGATTATCTATCAAAGATATGCATAGAGATGACAATATCTACATATCAATTAAGTAAATATTTAGAAATCAAATAAGTAATTATTAACTTAAAGAAAGTACTTAAATTAGAAATCTAGTGAGTTCCAAAATTCCTTATTACAATACAAATTTATATTTTTTACATTTAGAGGAGGGATAACTTGAAATTTACATTTCAAATAAGGTCCATGACTTACCATGTCCTCCATTTCTTTCACCACCACATCCACAATCAGCTGAAAAGGTGTCATTGCATCACCCCTTGTGATGAACCAACCTACAAAATAACAAATTTTTATTACAATGGTTTTATAACAAAAACTACAAATTACAATTCACAAATTTTGTGTTTGCTTTTATTTACCTCAGCTTGCTTTCTGTTGGTTGGATTCATTGCTAATTTTTTTTTACATTTTTCATATAGATGCAACAGCAACATGTCATCCTCCTAAATACATATTGTATCAATGCAAATTTTATTGAATGATTCATGAATAAGTGTTTAACTAAAAAAACTAAATATAAAACGACTAACTTACATCACAGTCACCTCCACTAGTTCTTTTGGGAATGACCCCTTCCACTTCTGCATCCATCTCACCCTCCTCACCATCTAAATACAATTGACATATAAATTATAAGAAATAGATAATACCTATGTATTGACAACGAGAAAAAAGTGAAATGAAATCGTTACTCAATAAACTTACCCTATTTTTCTTCTTTTCTCTCAAATCCAATATGTTTGTGCTCCTCTTACTACTTGCAGTCTCTGAATCATAGACCCTCATGGAATCATCAACCTCTTTCTTGGAGTGTCTGCTAATATTTTTAAATGATTCCTTTATATCCCTCTTGAATTTGTCTTTATCACGCGTCGCCTCTATAATATAAACGTGTATGCAACACACCCTCAATGTTTCCCTCTCTTTGATCCCTATATTGCCTCCACTTTTTAGAGGCATGCCAAGGATCCTTTCCATGGTAAAATTTCTCCCTTTCCTCTCAGGGGTACATGAGAGAGGGAATGGGAATCTATTTCCTATGGAGGTTTAGCCTCTGTAACTCATAAAATTTTTGTCGCAACTGGGGTACTCACAATAATAAAGTATGTGATCCTTGCAATGTTCCCTCTTATAGTGAAGAGGATCCTATTCAGCAACATCATATAAATAGTTAGACACTAATGGACATGAATGAAAACAATAAATTAAAAGATTCCATTTTCTGATTTTACCTCATCAACAATAATATCATCCTCCACATGACCTAGAGAAGTAACACTGATTGTATCCTCATGCAATCAGCATTCTAAATATCACATTGTGAGTCATAAAAATTTGTTAGGCACACATAAAATACTTACGGGCACACATACACAATTATAGATAATCAAATTAAATTAAGATAATAAATAAAACATTAAATTAAGGTAATTTTACCTCCTCTATAGTTATATCATATTGTACATGTGATGGTGAAGCAATGTTCACTGCAACTACCTCGTCGTCCTTCACTCAACAATCCATACCATATAAAAACTCGTTACTAACATAATAAATAATGCCAAAGCCAAAAAAATTTTAAAAAGCAATGTTATAATGATTAGTAGATAAGGTAAACACTCGTACCAAAGAATAAATTTGAAGGTATAATCTTAGCCTACGTCATTTTGATCATCTGATTGGAAGGCCCAGGCACAGGTTCCTAAAATAAGATTGTGTTAGTTACTTAAAAAATTAGTTTCGACATAAAAGATAATACAATAATTTATTTTTCAATTACTAGTAATGAAAAAAGTAATTGAAAATCTTGTATTCTTACTTGCGATAAATATGCAATGTCTATAAAATGCAGCTTCGGAAAATATGACCGTGACACTAGCTAAATAACAAAAAATCACAAACAATCATAATTCAGCTTAGCAATTATAATTTAGACAGATATAGTGCCTACATGTATTTTTATAAGAGTACACACCATAGCAAAGTATGGTGACTCCAAGGTCCTAGTATCTTGTGATACCATTCCATATTATATCTATGACATGTCCACATTATTGCTGCATAAAAAAGCTATGTACATTCATCAAATTAATCACATTGAATGTATTTATTAAATAATTACAAACATAATTGTACATAACACAAAAAGGAAATACAATGTGTACATATATCATATTATAATTTCATCCATGACAAGTGCTAACAACACTACCACTTATTCATTTCTAGTGGCCCTAGCCAACACTTGCACATACATAGAGTAATCCTACCTCTATTAAATTTTACATGTACATATGAACATTACTCAAAGCGAGATAGAATCTCCAACATTTGAAATCGAACCAATATAAAGATTTACATTGTTACATTGGGATACACCATTCATTTGATTCACAATAATCATTTATCATGAGAAAACACACAAATTTTCTGATCACTTCATGATGTAACACTTCCTCAAGACCCAATATCAAGGCCCTATACTCATACACTGGTGGAATGGTCATATTGGCATCTCCCACAATAGTACCTCTACATCTACTTTCTTGTTGCCATTTAGGGTCATATAATATGAATGATGAACATGTAAGATATTTTAGGTATATACACTCCATGAATTTCCAATCTCCAAATGGTAAACCATGTTTACCTTTACAATGGACAAATATATATATGTAAGGTAACAACAAACAACATGTTTTTTTATCATATTGAACACCAAGAAAATTTGAACTTTTTAATACAACTATCTGCATTCCAAGACATATCCATATCTATATATTTTGATATATAAGTAAATGTATCTGATTTGTGATCGTGGCTAGTTGTGGTATACAAACTTATCTTGGCTTGTATAGCCAAAGAGTACTATTGTATATACTCTATCTCTTGTGTGTATTTTGATGATAAACATGATTATAGTTGTCATAATTGCTTTATGTATTTGAATGTGCACATTACGTGGATATAAGCAATGTATCGTATATATAAGAAACAAGTAAGGGATTGGGGGGATAAATGTGATCCACTTTATTCAACCATCATTTGAATTTGGAAGAATAACTTAACATGGAAGAACCTATTGTTCCTCTAATGTTATGGAATATAAACATATTTTTCATTATTATATTTGTATTAGGGAGGGATTAAGGTTTGATTCCTATTGCCCTAGATGTTGTGGAAGATAAACATATAGTTGAAAAATACTTGCTTTGATTTTGGATAAATATGACTCGTTGTTATTTTATATGTTGTGGATGAAATAACTGATCAGTACACTAAATGTATTCAACATCTATACATCTGGTATATCTATTATTATTCTTCTCAAAAAGAGGAGGATTTCACCGTACGTATTGACTAGTGGAACCAAGACAATTGTAGTAGGGATAGTTTTTTATCTCTCTTATGTGGTATACACATTAGTGTGTATAATGAAAATCTACAAGATCCATGGAGAATCTGTACATGTATTGTATGATTGATACATATACAGTATGCATTTGTAATGGTATCCTCTAAATGGATACTTTTACAAATATATAGAACAAAAAAATGTTAAAAAAATGTCTATCTGTGATACCCATTTAAAAGATCTGAAAATTGCATGATGCACTTAAGGAAATTTCATGGTGTACCTAAATATTTTTTAAGATCTAATCACTATCTTGGATGACAATTAAATCACTCAATTGTAACACATGTTGTCGATTATACTTTATCTCACAATCGACCTAAAACTGCATAATACAGATACTTGTAGAGATTCCCATTTTTGGCATTTACACCAGATGTTATTTGTTGTTTGTTTGATCGGAAGACAACGTAGGGCATTGTTTTCCAGAGATACTAGCATTGAAATTATCGCCACCTGGTCTACACATCCATTCCTCATCTGGATTGTGTTGACTAGACACTTCGTATGGATTGTATCTACCTTGGGATTGGCACATCGAGAATTAGCATGTTTCCCATCAAAATTTCATGACATTTTTTGGTCTATCGCATGGGGTCATATATACATATACAGTTGTACTAGTACATTATACATATGTACTTGAATACCCTTACATTCATGTACAGTATATATGAATAAGCATATGTATACTTCATACATATACATATGCACGATATATAGGAACATACATTTTTTTATATGGGTATGTATTTGTATGATATATGTCAAAGGTGATACCTCTAAAATGGGCAAAAAAATTAAGATTTATTGGTGTTATAATTATTTCATTTTTTACATCCATATCACATGATCCCCGTGCATATACACCATGCATATACATCAAACTTTTCCAAAAAAAATGCTGTACCATCATGGCACGATAACCGCCTGAGGCAAATTTTGCCATCATAATTTTCAACATGGAAAGGGGACCCGGTTTTGGGTGAGACTGACACGCTTGGAAAGGAGCCAACTATTTTTTGATCACAGGATCACGATGACCCCCATAAGATACACCATAAGATTTGCTATACATGGGGATTGCCCATTTCTATCTTCTAATGGCAAGATTTGATGAACCTACATATTCATGCGCTTACAACAAATTACACATACGTACATACATATACTTACATGTACATACACACATACATACATACATAATTATATTTGGTTATATGTATGTGTTATACATATGCATATCCATATACAAACATATTTGTACATATATGTACGAGTATACATATACATATGTATATGTAATGGCCTCACATACCTGGACGTTTGTATTAACATATGATATTGTTGTTTTCTATATAGACACTGGTGTGTAACCCCATAAGATAGAAATGGATGATCCTGACATTTGATCACAAGTAAATGATGGGTTTATGACACGTGACTAGTGTATATACTCTTGTCTTAGCTGGCTAGCCAATGAATATGCTGTCTATACTCTTCTCTTGGCTAATTTTTGATTTAAACATGATTATAGCTGTCATAATAGTTTTTTGTTTAAATGTGCCATGTAGCATCATAATGAGAACAACAGGTAATCATTGCATCTTATTTTCCCAATTTATTCAACCGTCATCGTGTGACTGTGAAAGCATACTTAACATGTGAACCTATTGTTCCTCTATTTATTTATAACATATTTTTCATTGTTAGTATTTGTATTGCAGTTAAGGTTTGATTCCTTTGCTAATTTTGATTTCTTGTATATTCATTTGCTTCTATTTTGGATTTAGCTTGCTGACTATTTTAATTCAGAAAGCATGATCATACATGTAAAAAATAGACATTCATATAAATTTAGTATACCCTATTATTATTCTCCTCAATTTCTATTTCAACACATTCATTGACTAGCCAAGAAAGATAATTGTATAGACAAATTTTTATCTCTCTTCCATGGTATACACACATTGTGTATATGAAAATCTATAATACCATATATAAGTATTGTTATTGATACTATAAGTACATGTTTTATCTCTAAAAAATACTTCAACAAATCTATATAAAAGGACAAGAAATATAAAAAAAATGTCTGATATGTGAAAAATTTCAAAATGGCTAAAAATCGACATAGCCTCATGAGAGTTTAATTCACTTGAATATTATTTTAAATATCTAAGGCTTCTCAGCCAATTCTGCCACAATGGACCTTCCATGCCAATTCTCATCCAATTCTCCCATTGACCTTCTACGAATACAGTTGCAGAGATCCAAATTTTGGGAGCTTAAAATTTTTATTGCTTATTCAATTCGATGGAATGAGGTAGATGTTTTCCCAAAGCGATGCATTAAATGCCATAACCTTCTTCACATCATTATCCTCCTCTGATTTCTCTACCTTCTTATGAGATCAGTATCTACCCTTGGAATCAGGTCCCTGGAATTGGCATGACTCATGGAAGGATGGTGATATGGTTGTGCTTTAGGAATTATCCCGTTATAATCATGTTTAAATGGTAACAAAGTAAAGGACAGGTTGCAGTGTACATTTGTATGCTGTACACTATTATATGTTGTTCAGGTACATGTTGTATTTGGGGAATCAACAAACATGTCAAAGAGCCATACAAAGTCAAATGCTATAGATACCTTTTTATCCATCTCTTTTGTCCACCTATATACAGAGTTGATATAGGACATGCAACTCTACCATATGGACTAACACATCCCCAGGTATGTTACATATACAATGTACATATGTATATGCATATTGGATACATATATGTACATATATATGTATATGTGATATGCATATGCATGCATAAACATGCAAATGGCACACACAAATACACACTATATGTTAGTTATATGGGTATATGTATACATATGTACATAGGAATGTAATATGTATTCGGTAAATGGTATCATTGCCTGACATTCATGTGGACTAGCCAACAAAGTCATAGGGGAATATACAATCCTATTTATCTAAGGATGTGGGTATACACATATGGTCCATATATATCATAAGAAGTTGAGGACTATCTACCATATAGAGGTATACACATAAGGTTCAGGTGATGTGAGACATTATACATATGGATTCCCTATATTATACTCGAACATAGATTGTGGACATATATAGGTATATGGATATGCATATAAAGGTAGTAGGGTAGATACTATTTGATCCCTACCTGTCAAAATGTTTTTTGTAAAAATGTATGCGGGCATCACAATGGGTTGATATATGACTATAGACAAGCTCAAAATTGTTTTTTGAACTATGTATGTATCACAATGACAACCATAGGTAATCATGCATCTTCTCTCTGGGGCTCATATAACCATAGGGTGATGCAAAATAACATTATATGTGAACAGAATTTTTTCCTAAGATTGATGGACATCAGTCTATCAAGGTTTTTACAAATGATTATGATCCTCATGTGCAGATTTCACTGGACATGCATTGAGGTTCGTTGTATAGGTAACACCGATTCATTATTTTAGACAATGTTTTCATCAATCACATTCATGTGGACTATACAAGTAAGAATCAAGAGTTTACCAATAATTTTTAAAGTCACATGACCTGGTATGAATAATGTGTATACCAAAGATGTACATCGATGTACCAAGTGTGTGAGACATATACATATGTACATATTCGTAACATACGTGTACATATATATGTACATGCATATATATGCATGTTTAAATACACACACACACACACACATGTAAACACACCATGTTGATGTGTACCATGTATGTAACACACAACATGTATGTTATAGGTATGTGAGCCATGTATTCGAGTAGGTATCACAACACATTCATTGATTGGCCAACAAAATGGCAAGAGTATAGACATTTTTTATCCACTTCCTCCGTGGCGTCTAGTCAACCATAACCTAGTAACATCACTAACATATGAGTCATGTCAATGTATATCGAGGCTGATCCAAGGCAGATTTGAACATATAAAGGTATGATAATACAGAGGAGGAAATGATATGAGAAGGTGGCGAGATATTGACATGCATCACATTTGTTTTCACTGCACACACATACTCATGCATTAAACAAGCAACATAAACTCATACACACGTGCCAAATATCTGCATATGCATATGCATGTATAAACATACATATGTAATTACATAGATACACATACACACACATGTATAGATACATGTGTGTGTGTGTGTGTGTGTGTGTGTGTGTGTGTGTGTATACATATGTAGAAGTATGTGTATGTATTTGAGTAGGTATCACAACACATTCATTGACTAACCAGCAAAGTCAAGAGTATAGACAAATTTTATCTCTCTTATGTGGTATACACACAGTGTGTATACTGACACACGATAACACTACCATATGATAAGATAACATGAAGGTCCAGGTATGTGAGACATATACATATACATATGTCTATGTATACTTGTACATACATGTACATATATTTATGTATATGCATATGCCTATGCATGTATAAACATACATATAAAAATACAAATATATATGTATGTACATGTATGTATATGTATATGTATGTATTCAAGTAGGTGTCACATCACATTCATTGAATAGCCAAAAAAATCAAGAACGTTACCTTTCGAGTCCCTTTCTCATTGAAATATTCTGATGGCGACATTTTCCTCTAGGTGGTATCGTGACAAGATGGCAGGTGATTATTTGGAAAAGGATGATGTATATACATGGTTTATATTTATGGGGATCAAGTGATATGGATGTGGGTCATGTGATCTTGTCACCAGGATAACCTAAGGCATGGAGTTAGGCAATTTCAATTATTATTATTTTGTGTTTTCCATCCAAAAAGGGATATTTGAAAAGTCAAATATATGTATTGGGTGCATGGTCTTGAAATGGGTGATTTAAGTGTTATTAGGTGTTGTTAGAGTCTCTTAGGTGTCACGAGTCTACTAAAGTTGGAAAGTGTCTAGTTGAGGGAAAATAATGAATCTTGTGTGTGAGGAATCATTAAGATGCTTGGAATAATGTGTAATGGGAAATTATAAGCCTTATTGTGAGAAGTTGAAGAGTCACTAGAGAGAGGTCATTCATAATGAGATTCTAAGGGAAAATACATTGATGGTGGTTAGTACATGCAAGTAGGTAGAAGCTCGAATATAGGGGAGTTAGTGAATTTGTGAACTCATTCCTCAGACTAGGAGGAAGAAGGAGAAAGGAAAAACATAACTTTTGTATGAAACTTGAGAAATATGAATATGGAGATTGATGTGGGTATGTAACTATGTTTTTTTAGTATTTTCTGAGTTTGAAACTGTGAATGATGACTCATCTCCTTAATGTATGAATGATCCATCTATGGGAGTGTTCATGACTCATTGTTTGTGTGTATTTCTAGTGGATATGAAATCTTCTAACCCCCGTTTTGATGATAACATAAGGAATCATTTGATAGGATTGTGAAAATATTGTGGAAACATCACAAAATGTGTTGTTGTGAGACTTAATAAGATAGTTGGAGACCTCAAAACTCAGTGCTAAGAGGAAAAATAACATCTACTTTATATAATAAAAGGATTGTTATTCATAATTTTTTATGATAAGTTGTTTAATGAAACTCATCTCTGTATTGTAGTTGTGTGTGTTCTTAGTGAATAACTTGAAAATGTTGTAAGGTGTGTGCATGTATTGGAACCTAGTTGCATAGAATGTGACATCCTCAATGATCAAGGATAGACAAAGTAAGAGCTAAGATAAGGCTAGATTGGGATTACAAACTGTGAAATAAAAACTAAGTGCACCTACAACAACGTGGCAGAAGATTGAGAAATGGGAGGTCCACGTGCTTATTCAAATACCATTGGTACAAAAATCTCATATAATGAGCACACATAAATATATGTTTCAATTTCTAAATCTTGAATCGATGATTGAATAATAATGAGAAAGGTAAATATATGATTTAGAATGAATGAAGACTTCTAGGAGATTATTTGATAGTGATAGAAAACTTTTAGCCTTTTTTGGTTGTTTTTGATCCTCTTGGTAGAGCTTGGATTCAAGTTATTATTTTTCAATATCTCAAAAGTCAGTTATATGCATGATGATAATTTTTTTTTGCATCAACATGTCTTAGGTTATATGTGAAAAAGCTAGCACTTATAAGAAGAGGGACAATGAATAATCATATTATAAATCCAAATGGATTCCACATGATGTAGATAAATTTCCTTTAAGCATATCTCTACATTGAAAGCTACTCATTGGAGGCAAAAACTCAAGTTGGAGGAAGCTTACAAAGCCAAGAGGAGCTTGAATCAAAGTGAAGTTCATTGATTTAAAAGATAGATATAGAGAAACTAAATAATTCTTTTCTCTACTCCAATTGAGGTATACTACTGGTAGAACTAAATCCATTCAAGATACTAATGTCACACTTACATATGAAATTACACAGACATATATGTATATGTATACATAGGTATAGGTATGTGTATGTATTCGAGAAGGTATCACAACACATTCATTGACTAGCCAGTAAAATCAAGAGTATAGAAAATTTTTATCTCTCTTTTGTGGCATACAAACATTATGATAATACAAAGGTATCCGGGTATGTTAGAACATATGACAGCACACACACTGTAATGTACACACACAGATTCACTTACATCTCACATATACAGCTTGACTGCGACATACAGACAGACACAGGTTATTACAGCACACACACAGATGTATATGTATACTAACAACATATGTGTACATATAGGATGTATATGGATATGCATAAGTATAAAAATACATATGCAGTTACACACACACACAAACACACACACACACACACACACATATGTATGTATGTTTGTGTTATAAGTTCCTGTATACATATGTATAGTATATGGGTGTATGTATTCAAGTAGACCTGCTCTATCACAACACATTCACAGCAAACTCAAAGTAAGGAGTACAACCAACAAGTTTATTTTCTCCCTTATATACACAAATGTGTATACTAAAAACAACACTAGATATGATAATAGAAAGGTCTTATATATAGGCATATACATTTACATATGTATATGTATACTACAACACACACACACACACACACACACACACACACACACACACACACACACACACACACACACACACACACACACACACACACACACACACACACACACACACACATATATATATATATGTACATGTACATGTATGGGAGTCGTCAATCCTGGTGACATGGATCGTATGGCCACCATAAAAAACACCATAAGATTTGATACATAATGGCATTCATGCAACGCCCATCTATGGGACCTGCATCCTCCTTTGTGGCATCTAGTCCAACACAACCTGATCACCATCATGTCTATGACTCATGTTGATTCCCAATTCTAATCGCGAGGTAGATAAGATCCATAAAGAGGAAGAGAAATTGGAGGAGGAAAGGATGTTAGAATGTGGTGAGACATTTAATACATCGCTTTGGCTTTCACTACCCCATTCCATCGATTAAACAAGTAAAAAAAATTAAGCACCAAAACTTTGCATATGCATATGAATGTATAAACATACATACATACACACACACACACACACACACACATATAGTACACTCCACACATGCTGCTATGTACACGTATATATGTGTATATGTATGTGTACGTATTCAAGTATCACAACACATTCATTTACTAGCCAAAAAATTCAATAGTATTGACAATTTTTATCTCTAATCTGTGGTTTACACATAGTGTGTCAACCACAAATAACACTACCATATGATAATAAAAAGGTCCAGGTATGTGAGAAATATACATATAGATATGTATATGTATACTCATACATATGTTTACATATATATGTATATGGATATGCATATGCATGTATAAACATACATATGCAATTACACACACACTATACATATGTATGTAAGTATACATACAAGAATGTACGTGTACATGTATACATATATGAGAAGGTTTCACAACACATTTAGTGACTAGCCAACAAAGTCAAGAGTATATATAGTTTTTATCTCCATTATGTGGTATGCACACAATATGTATAACACACACATCACTACCATATGATAATATAAAGGTACAGGTATGTGAGACAAATAGATATACATATGTATATGTATACTCCTACATATGTGTACATATATATGTATATGCATGTATAAACATACATATGAAATTACACAGATATATATGTATATGAACACATATGTTTGTGTATATGTATACGTATGTGTATGTATTCGAGTAGATGTCACAACACATTCAGTTACTAGCCACCAACATCAAAATTATATATAGTTTTTATCTATCTTATGTGGTATACACATAGTGTGTATATCACAAACAACATTACCATATGATAATACAAAGGTCCAGGTATGAGAGACTAATACATATAACATGTGTGTGTGTGTATTGGTGCAGAGAAAATTTACTAACTAGGCCAAAATAGCTAAAAACTACTTTATTTTCTCAAACCTTACATTTAGTAACACAATATCACTTTGAATAGATTTATCATCCTTATACCCCACTCTTCACACTTCTAACAACATCATTCCTTCATGACCTAGCTCATTCCTCATCAAATGACTTTGCACTTACATATCTTGAATTATTGTTTCCTTTGGATCCACTAGTTCTTGGCTTAATATTCTTCTCTTTTGAACTCTTCAATGCTTATTAGCCTCCACGCCTATTTCCCCCACTCAAATCATTTGTTAGATCCTCCATTAAGATGATGTAAAACCTCCAAAGTTCAATCTTGCACTACTTTACCAAAATTGCCCTACTATCCTCCTTAAAACAACGTGTCTTTCCACAAACAATTATATTGCCCAACTTTCTCACCCTTACCATCCTTGATATGCTCGAAAAATATCAGAGCTTGACTTCTTACACAACTCCTACCAACTCACATTTTGTAATTTTGCCTTCAAACCTTCTCTAGGTCTACCTTTATAGGTTGTCATGTATATTTTCAATTGAAAGAATTATCAAGACACAAGGTACATATTTTAGTGCACCCATTAAGGTTTTCTAGGTGTGTATAAAGTTTCAATGTTAGGATCTATGTATAACTACAGATTCCTTTGTAAAACCACCCTTCAAACTAGACTTTTAAATGTATTTCCAAACCTATTGAAGGATTGTCAAGAATATCCAAGGATTCCACTAATGAAAGTTTAAATTTATTATTTAATTAGTTAAAGAACATTCTTATCACGGTTTCTTGAGAAATTTAGAGTGAAATATGCTGGTTAGGGGTATCAAATCACAAACCATATCTTTGTTACCAAGTAACCCTCCTAGTGAACCCGAGAGAAGTCATTTAGTTATAAACTTTCTAAATCTTTGATTCAAGGCTTAAGATGTGGATGAGAGGTATATTTCCACATCATGAACGTGTAAAACTTGACAGTGGCACTCAACAACTTAAAAAAACTTGAATACACCTTTTTTCTTAAGAAAATATGAATTGTGCACGTAAGGATTATGCATACAACCAATGGTTTCAAGAAAAGAATGACTCTTAATACTTAATAGTGGCTTTGTCACCTCTTACTCATGGTTTCCACCTATAAAACAACACTCTCATTATCCTATCAAACACTTAACATCACAATAAGTCTTCCGTCCCATACGCACACAAATGAAACATAGTATTCCTTAGAAAATCAAGCTTAATCCTATATAATATCATCACTTTCAAGGATTTTTTCTATTCTAATTTCCCCAATGACTTTAAAACATGCTAAAATTCATGCATGCAATAGATCTTTATTCGTTCTACATGAGAACTAACAATTTTCACATACCAACCAAGCCATTTATAGTTTCATCCAACTTACACTAGGGTCATGGAACAAATCTCAGGCTCAGGAGACTAGATCAAGGTCTCATTCTACAAGGAAATTACCTACAAAATTCTAAACAACACTACCATATGATAATACAATGGTCAAGGTATGTGATACCAATACATACACATATAAATATATATGTATATGAATATGCATATGCATGTATAAACATACATATAAAAATACAAATGTGTGTTTGTGTGTGTGTGTGTGTGTGTGTGTGTGTGTGTGTGTGTGTGTGTGTGTGTGTGTGTGTGTGTGTGTGTGTGTGTGTGTGTGTGTGTGTGTGTGTGTGTGTGTGTGTGTGTGTGTGTGTGTGTGTGTGTGTGTGTGTGTGTGTGTGTGTGTGTGTGTGTGTGTGTGTGTGTGTGTGTGTGTCTGTGTGTGTGTGCGCATTTGCGTTTGTACATGTATGCATGTGTACTTGTATACGTATGTATAGGTATGTGTATGTATTCGAGTAGGTGTCACAACACAATCAATGACTAGCAAGAAAAGTCAAGAATATAGACAATTTTTATTTCTCTTCTGTGGTATGTGATAAACAACACTACCATATGATAATACAATGGTACAACTAGGAAAAGAAAGACGGAGGAAAGGATGAAAAAAGGTGGCATGAATTTAAAAGTTGTAATGCATTCAATTTTTTGATTCCAATATACATTTCTTTTTATGTTGTTGATTGATATTAGCCCCTGCATCATTGACCAAGTCAAGAGTATAGGCAGTTTTTATCTCTCTTATGTGGTATACACGTAGTGTGTATATGAAAAAAAAACACTACCATATGATAATACAATGATCCAGGTATGTGAGAATAATACATATACATATTTATATGTATACTCGTACATACATGTACATATGTATGCATCTAGATATGCATATGCATGAATAAACATACATATACAAATATAGATATACATGTATGTATATGAATGTGTAAATGTATGCATATGTATAGGTATGTGTATGAATTTGAGTAGGTTTTAAAGCACATTTAGTGACTAACCAACAAATTCAAGAGTATATATAGTTTTTATCTCTATTTTGTGGTATACACACAATATGTATACCACAAACAACACTGTCATATGATAATACAATGGTCTAAGTATCCGAGAAAAATACATATACATATGTATACATATACTCATACATACATGTACATATGTATGTATCTAGATATGCATATGCATGTATAAACGTACATATACAAATACAAATATATATGTATTCACATGAAAGTACGTGTACATGTATACATATGTATAAGTATGTGTATGAATCCGAGTAGGTGTCACAAGACATTCAGTGACTATCCAAAAAATTCAAGAGTATATACAAATTTTATCTCTCTTTTTTGGTATATACATAGTGTGTATGCCACAAACAACATTACCATATGATAATACAAAGGTCTAGGTATGTGAGAAAAATACATAGACATATGTATATGTATACTCGTACATACATGTATATGCACATGCATTTGCATATATAAACATACAAATACAAATACAAATATATATGCATGTACATGAAGGTATATGTATATGTATACGTATGTATAGGATTATATATATATATATATGTATGTATGTATGTATGTATGTATGTATGTATGTACATCTAATACTCCAAGTCTGCCCCCTTAAGATTCTTGATGTTGGAAGTCAATTACTAATGAAGGATTTGAGCTAAGGAGGTTAAACATACCTTGTAACTATTGTTGTACTCATTAAGAAATAAAAGTGTTGTACATTGGAGCCCCAAAAAATGTTTTGATGTTAGTGAATGTATGCATACAATAGTAAGTGAGTGTGTGTGTAACTGTTGTGAGAGAAGAAATCTATGATGTGATTGTGGTTTACATAACCTCCTAGGTGTAACTGTGAAGGAGTGTGCATTATATCTTGTTGATAGGAGTAAAATTAGAACAAATCACTGAATTGTATAGGTGTGAGCATCATTATAAATCCTTTAGATTCAAGTGAGAGTGATAAATGGGTGAGAAACTAATTCAAAACCTATCTCATACTATTACAGTTATGTATACCCTGCAAACTAGGGTTTCGAGGAATCAAAACCAAATATCTCAAGTTTTAACCAATGAAAAATTATGAGTCTTTGAAGTAATCATTGTTTAGTGTTCATGAAGATATTACAAAAAGAATCAAGTTGATTCATTTCCATTTGAGAGAGATCTTTGTGATTGTAGTGTGTCACACTTGTGCTAGGAAGAAAGAACTATGTTTCTTGCAAATTAAATCCATTCTTAAAATTAGGGGAGCTCTAAAATCATCAGTATAGCTTAAGGAAGACAAGGAGAGAATTTAAAGACTCTTTTTTACTCTTAAAAATGTTTGGAGATAAGTATAACCTTGATAGTGCACTGTTTCAAGCCTAAATTGAGTCATATTCATACACATACCGACTCAAATTCATACATGTACTTATACACATACCAGAGTGACAAATGGAAACCTCTTCACAAAAACAGCCATGCCATATTTTTGTAACCCAACAGATCTTAAATAAATATTCAAGTGAATGAAACTACTAAGGCTATGTAATTTTTAGATAGTAAATTTGTTCATAGATAGACATTTTTATGAAAATCCTACATGAAACCCCACCCTGTATTTTACTATTCCATTTCAAGAAAAGAGAGATCACATATAGAAATTTTTATGAAACCCAAAAATAGAATATAGCCACAAAATTGAATAAAATTCCATAAAATTGAATAAAATATATCCCAATGTGCTACAAAATTAACCTACATTCAACTTGGAAGTTGGAGCTGATTGCTAACATGGTACACAAGCTTTTGTAAGAGATCCCAAGCGCGAGATAGGGGATTTTATGTGAGAGAGGAGGCAGAGAGGATTGAAGATGGAGATGCGTGAGAAAATTTGAAAGGTGTAATAGATGGAGGGAGGGACACTAAATTAAATATTGTAAGAACATGAGAAGGTCATGACATCCTATGCCTCTTAGGTTGGTGTGCGAAATGTGCCATCTCACCCCTAAACAATCACTTTCTCGTTCATGGATTATGGTGGCAACATTTTGTGTGATCACACTGGTAGGTGATAACTTGGAAATGTTTGATGTATATGCATGATGTGATCATATGATATGCATGTGGGTCATGCGATCCTATCATCAAGATAACCTCAGGAAAAGAGTATTACTCGAGGATGTGAAGACATTTATACATTGTGAAAAGAATATAAAGTCATGGTACTTTATTTCATTCATATGGAATTTTTTTTCCACTTCTAAGTAGTGCAAAATATTTCCACCCATTCTTATTAGCTCAAATTTAAGTATTGAGAACCCCCAATGACCCAAAGGCATCTGTACAGATGAAAATCAACATGCAACCTTCAACCACACTAAACTCCCCAAAGTCATGCCGAGGTAGCTGATGTGGAAATGTGTAGATGGCTAGTGATAGCGAAATCTGGTATGTGGACAAAAATGTGTGTATTAATGGGGTGGACAAGCTATTAAGGCAAAACAATGTCCTTAATGTGCAATAACGAGATCTTCTCATCAAGTGCAAGGAAGGCCTCTCTAACCTGGATGGGTCTAATAGATGGATCTAAAATAATATCTACAAAAAGAATCCAATCAATATATATCTCCATAGAGATACTTTCTAGCAGTTTTGGAATACGTGGGAAGCCAATGGGTGCCTCGTAATGATTTCTAGACAAGGTCATGGAATAAGCGAGAGAGGCGTGATCCTATTAGAACTATGGACATTTGGATGGCTTAGTCTAGAACATGAAATATCTATAAGCATATCTATTCAAAATGTTTAGTTTTATAACAATATCAAGTAGATATGGCGATGTTTCAAAAACTAATGATCATAATTCAATGTCTAGGTCTATCTGGTCTTCGGGCTCGTTCAGTTGGGGAAGCCTGGGATCAAAACCGTAAACTCTTTCCAGATGTGGTCTGGTGACAATCATGCGTGCATTTATGCGTGATTTAATCTATTTAAAGAGAACAACTAACTAATTTAAACAAGAAAATACTACACTATACTTTTGGTATTTTAAATATATATAAATGAAACGAGACAATACAAAACCACTACTCTAATAAAATTAATGTTTTTGTTCTTTTCTAGTACTCTTTGTAAATAAATAAGAAGTGAAGAAATAAAAGATTCTCATCCTGAATAACAAACCTAAATAGGAAAATAACCAGATGTAGCTATTTTTGTGTGCAACAATGTATTTAATCTACTTTAATTAAACAAATCCTTTTTCCAATTTGTAGTTGTGGATTATTAAATCCTCTTCTACCTTAGAGACATGGAAATATCCAAAGCTTCAGAAGATTTTCTTCCCCTTTAACTTCCTAGATAGAATAGTTGAGGATTTAAGGGAAACCCCAATCTTTAACAGAGTTATTAACTATGGTGATATAGCCAATTTCTTTAGATGTTCTTCCCTCACAAATCCATAGGGATAGGAAGGGAAGGATCTTTCAAAGTAAATCCCTATAGAAGATGTAAAAAACATTTTTGGAAATGAATCTAACTACTAGCAATAAGGTAAATTGATTTTCTTTACTCTATTTGATATGTATATATGTTATGATTTAGAATCAATTATATGAATAAATGAAGAAAAATAACATCCAACCCAACCTGGAAATACAGAGTAGTGGAAAATCCAGTTCTATTATTCTTTGTCCCCTCATTTTATCTTTTCAATATCTTGTGTTCATGTGAGTCCAAGGGATCGAGAATGTAGTAGAAGAAGTAGTGAGAATGTGTTGGAGAAATGAAAACTTGGTAGTAGTCTGGTAGCAATGAATTTGGAAGAGAGATAACACAAGTGAACAGAGCTTGGCTATGCAATTTCTAGCTAAAATGTGGCAACACAACAATACAAGAATACACAAAATGATATCTAGACATTTTCTTGAGAACAAGTGATGATTTTACAAAATGTTGGCTGTGTAGTGCACTACCACACTTTACATCCATGGTCAGATGAAGGGGAAGCTAAACATCCAATCAAACATTACAAGTGGAAGAGGAGGCTACCACAAGTCAGTCAGGCTAGAAATCAAAAAACTTTATTGAGAAACATGTTCTAAAAGTGAACTTAAGTGAAGTAATCATGTGTCAATTCTCAAGTGAAGATTTTGGAAAAAGCACACAGGACTGCCGCCCTGTCAGGGCAACGGTTACAGGACCACCGCCCAAGTAGGGCATCATTTTTGCAATTGAAGGAAAAAACTAAGGCAAAATGAGTGTGGGAAGCTATGGAAGGGTAGGGAATGGTTAATTAAGGCAAACTAGGTTACAAATATAAACTGTAAGGAGGTTTAGGAGCTTGAACACCTTTGGAAAATATATGAATCATAATTGGGGACTTTTGTAACCATTTTCTGATAATTTAGTATGTGTAAATTTGGGTGCGTACATATTGCCCACTCAGAGAAGTGATTTATCCATGAAGAGGCATAAAAATTAGAGTTCGAGTATGGGATTCTTGAAATGGGGAGTTAGAAGCTATACCCGATATGCCCATGTGTTGAAATTTCACCCTCTAAGATCCCATTACCTATAAAATGAAAGCAATAATCAAGTGTAAAATAGATACGATATTGAAACATAAATATTAAAACAAAATGACAAGAGGCATTACCATTTGTGTAAGGATAAGATTATACCTGTACCAACGTTTCAGTCCTGTGAGTCACATACATCAAAACGAAGTTAAAAGAAAGCATATGTATAAGCAAAACCATTCATTTTCAATTCATTTTCACATATCCCCCGAGTGATTTTTGAGCTCTAGACCCATGGTAACCGTTTTAGATGAGAGTATAGTCTAAATGATGCAGGAAACAACGTGATCATGGCTCCGTGAGTTAGAAATCCAACAACAAAGACAAAGGTTAGTATTTCTCAGTTGTTTATTTTGAAACCTAAAATGTAAAATGTTGAAAATATAAGCCTAGGGGGGAGATTTTTGAAATTTCTTATTTTAAAATGATCTCTATGGTGTGTCCTAGGTGGCTTTAGCTTTTTTTTAACTTGAAAAGGTAATTTTTTTGTCCTTTTGGATTTTTGGGTCAAAACTAAACGGGTTGTCTTTTCTAGACATGACCACCGCCATGCGCATGGTGATAGTTATAGGACCACTGCCTTCTCAAGGTGGTAATTACAAGAGTGCTGCCTTGATCAAGAAGAGGTGAAAAAACTGCCACTCTGCATAGAACAACAGTCTTGTAATTGTCCAGACAATGAGCTAATTTGACCAAGTTAACCTAATTTTTTGGTTTTTAAGCTATTTTTTATTGTTTTTGATGAACTTATCTATTGATACATATTACTAACTTTCTCTTTTTGGTTATTTTGGTGGATGCCGTAGGAGCTATAAGTCCACTAAAGCTGAGAGAGAGAGAGTGTGTGTGTGTGTGATTAGCTTCCAGGAATCCTTGATCAGTTGACTTTGGATGAGATAGATTTGTTACACTGGGTTGACATATGGAGGATTGCATGGGTTGCACACATAGTACCGGCTAGCTAGATTCTATGTGATCTACTATCTTATTGGGATGCAGACCAAAGCATTTTCCTATTTCCAAGTGTTTAGGGAGAGTGGAATATCACTCTGAAGGATGTTTATAGGATACTTGGAGTACTTATTACTAGGATCTGGTGGACGTTAGAGACTACAAGATCCACAACCATATCCAAGCACTAGACAACATACATGGGAGATGATGGGGTGCCAGTGGGCCCCAAATAGGGTGTATGGATTTTATCTGTGTCCACCACACCTATCCCTACCCTACACAGGGCCATCTTTGGTATTCTAGATTCATGTTTGGTGGGAGACAAGGGCGTGGAAAAGCTCTTGTATTGTTGAGCTCCCATTATGATGCAAATTGAGTAATATGGGAGGATATTTTCTTGGGGTGTGGACATTCTTGGGACCATATACCGTGATATATACTATGTTATTAGGCTACAAGAGAAATCCATGAGCCTCCCTACCTTGGTGATGAAATGGGTACATGAGCGGATTGTCCCCTATTAGAGGGGATTCAGTATATAGGATCCAGGGGCCATTAGGCCAAGAGATGGATAGGTTTTTCGTTACTTAGAGGGCCACATCAGCCTATTTCCACATTGACTATAGAGGATTTTGTTACGAGGCCCTACCAAGACATGGTTTGGTTATGGGGTCAGGAGATGACCATCTTGATAGTGTGTGCCACAACTTCATAACTAGTGGATAGATCCACGAGGGTAGAGGGCCACCCTACTCTTAGATTACTCGACCAGTTTGGTTTTCCTTACAATGATGTTCCTCCTACTACACCTACTATCTATAGGAGAGTTAGAGAGGCATGAGATTCCCCCTAAGGGAGAGCATAGATGGATAATGGTTGTACTTGGAGTACCTATCTTTTTCAAGAAGTTGATAGTTTCTAGAGCATGCAGGGCATTCCAAGCACCTGAGGCTCTCCTCTAAATTGGAGCAACACCCACCCATAATTGGGAGGAGGAGGAGGAGGCCCACACAAAGAAAGAGACTAAGGTGGAGGCTGGCGAGGGGGTTGGAGCAGAAGGGGGTAGTAATGAGGAGGATGGTGACATAGAGTGGTGGGGCACTCAAGAGATATCCATGGTAGAGAACGAGGATTTGGAGGTGGAGATGGATACTCTGGTTTCAGAGGAGCCACTTCCTCGTGAGGGAGGTGGAGATGAGTAGTTTGTGATGGGCTAGTATGTGGCCTCAAGAGAGGGGGAGGTACAAGAGGTACCTGTAGCGGCTTCACCACCACCTGCCCTAGTCGATCCCTCTTGGATTCCTGGAGATCTAAGTATGTAGATACTCTTCTCTTGACTTTGTTAGTTAGAAAAGTTAAATGTTAAAATTTGTATTCATTTTTGATTTTTTATGGTTTTCTAACTTACCGTTGTATTCTTTGTTTTGTAGCCACTATTGACGGCTAGAGAGATCTTATTTTTCAAGTCTACATTAACACCATGTTGCTCTCTATGGGGAAGACTCGTACAAAGATACTAGAGGATTCGAAACAACCTTTACAAGATGAATGATATACTGACATGTTCACTCCTCTTTGGAAGGCTACAGAGATCTTGATTGACTAGGACAAGAGGATCACCGCATATGAGATGGCAGAGAGGATGGTGAGGTGGATCCACTCGCGCAATGAGGCTACAACTAGTGGATGATCTCATGGTCACTCTCATCACTTAGTGCACTTGTGACATCAGTGTAGCAGTAGGAGTCCTAGCTATAGCTAGGCACAATCTTATGGTTCCTGGAGAGAGGGATAGATTGTTTATCCTTTATTTCTTCAATGTCATGTTGTGACGCATATATGATTTTTTTTTGTATTGTTGTTCTCATTGCGAGGCATTTTAACCACACCTAGAGTGTGATGGCATTGTACAAAAACATGACTTATTATTATATATATACAAATATCTATTTTTGTTTCGGCTATCCCTTGCATCAAAGTTGACTTCATTTATGGTTTACTTCACATGTGTACTTTTAGATGTTCAAAATTTATGATTTTATATGCTTTTCAGAATGTTTACAATGGATGATGAATGCTAATATAATGATTTGTTTTTGTTTTGTAATGCTGATATATGATGATTATGAAAGCAAAATGTAATTCTAAACTTTAGTTTCTCAACCAATATTTGACACTTCTTGTTGTTTTGGAAAAAAGTGATGAATGTGATATGATAATCAGATGAACTAACTCCACCTATAACCCCACAAACCTAGTGAGATGCGAGGGATTGACACGAAGATATAAAAGGGATGTGAGTTGTTAATGATTTTGATAGATGGAATTTGATGCGAGAAGGACAAAAATTTGATAGAATTCAAATTTGAAACCTACAAACTCAACCATACACACAGTTCTACTAGACAGTCTAGAATGTGATTTGCTTGCAATTTTATCTATAATTAGACCCATGGGTGGCCTCCTATTCGAAAATATCTAGTTTTAGGGGTTTGAACTCCTTTGGAACATACACATATAATTCAATTTGTTTGGGATTTATGAATTTCAAAGCACTTTTTACTGAATGAATTGATTGTACTTATTAATTTATTTATAGAGACCCCCTATCCTTGCCCCATGCCACCAGTAGGAAGCATGGTCTTATCACCAAGGATAAGTCATAGGTGATTAAGGGCACTTTAATCCTTTCCCAACCTCACATCGCTAGTATGCGGCATGGGCTCAACATCGAAGGTTCGTAGGGAAAAGAAGTGTGTAAATAAAATTTTTGTGTTTATTTTGACTTGAATTTTATATATATATATATATATATATAGTTTTTGTTTATAAATTTGAGTTGTGCTTTTGGGAGGGTGAACTTTCCCCTATCCTCAACCCCACAAAACTAGTAGGATGCGAGGGCTCATCACCGAGGCCTGAGATAGGAAAACAAGTAGTCCAGATAAAAGTGTTTAGAATGATTTTATAACTAAAGAGGTTGTTATGGGAGAGATTCAACACCAAGAAGCTTCTGGAACATACTATGGGAAAAGACACCTATGCTTAAAGAAAACTACGTGTAAAACCAAGTATGCAAGCCTTTGTAGGATTAGTGTCAAAATTACGTCTTATCTTGTTGAAGTGATGATATGATTAGAAATTTTTGATGATAATATTACAAAAATTTGAAGAGATGTGATTGAGTGTTTTGCCAATATTTTCAGAAGTTTTTGAAAGTTACTTGAAAGACAAGTTATTTGATTACAAATTTACAAAATTAACTAGAAGATGAGATGAAATGCAGATGCAATAGTGTACATGTGAAAAATGCAGATGGATCATGTGGAAATGTATAAGGTGAAGAGAGTTTAAGGATATAAAACATCTCACTCCTAAGAGTACATAGTGGAGAAACATAACTTTTGAAATTTATGTTCTCTTGGTAAGGACTTACTATTCAGGATTTAAACTTGTAACCCCTACTAATAATTGTGTATGTATGTTTATCCAATTTGTTTGTTGGAAGGAGGTATTGGAGAACCTATCTGTAGTGTTATTGACTTATTATGTTTAGGTGAGCATGACTATGCTGCTCAATTTTGTTCTCCACGTAGAATGCAGTGACTACGTGTGACTCTTGTCATGCTATGGTATCATGTTCCATGGATATGGAATGCTTGGCCTCTGACAATATTGTATCTAGTCCAAGGTTCAGAATAGAAAAATCCTTGAAAATGGATTTGATTGGCATCGTCTTGATTTCAGTGCCCTCTTCTTCATTTATTAATTCAATCATGTTTATGCCTAGGCCAAAACCATCGGTGGGAAGAGATGTCATACTAACAAATATACCCATTCATTGTGGTTTAAATGGGAGGAAGATTGACTCATCACTCTCTAAGATTTTCATGATCTTTATCGTCATTTTAGTGGATACCATTTCCACAGATATTGATTTTCTCTTATCAATTTCGTCAATCTCAAATGTTTTTGAGTTATCCACATCGACTTGTGGAATTTTTGGGATGGATGTGACCAATTGGTTTGATGGAGGTGGATTATTTAACTAGTTTGTAGGTAGCTCATACTCCGAGTGAACTCCTAATTTTTTTTTGAGATTTTCTAAATGAAGATATTATGGTTTAGGATCCCCATGTGCAATAAAAACCTTCCCCAAATGGAGAAATCTAACCTCTTGAAACAAATTCGAAGGGATGGCCTTCATTCAATGAATCCATAGTCTACCAAGGATCATGTTGTAACTTGTTTGTTTGTCAATGATGTAGAATTATGTGAATATTATTTTTGGCCCGAGGGTGATAGGAAAAACTATGGTTCTAATTAAATTTTCCTTTAAAAAATCATACCCTTACAGCGTGTTTTCTTGTAGAGGAAAAATTATTTTCCCCGTACCCTAACTTCTGTAAAAATAATAAAGGAACCACATTCACTGCTGTCCCATCATCAATCATGGATCTCTTAATGTAATTGTTATAAACCCATACTTGTAAATTAAAAGTAGGATCTCCCCTTTGGGCTATTTCAACATTAGTATGCATCTTGTTTATGTCAAAGACAAACTTGATATCCCTATCACCCTACCTTGTAGGATGAACATTGAAATCAATATGATTTATTTGAGATCTAGGAGGCATGACATGAACTAGATTAGTAAGTGTAAGAACCCAAAAATTCACACATGCTAACAACACAGTAAAAATATCAGATAACTTTTTTTTTCTCTTTTTTTTTACTTTCCTAACACGTAACATGATACAACAGGTCACCACCAAGGTTACAACTAGCTCTGTGAACAACTTGATACAAGGATGACCACAAAGGTAACACGGAAATGTTCACACCCATCAAGGAAAATTTATGTTCAACATTGGAATCCAACCACATAACACACTTCCAGTTAGGGCATACCATGGTGAAATATAAACTTGAAACTCAAACATGGAGAAGATATACATATATATATATATATATATATATATATACAAAAAAAAGAAGGTCGATCATTCGAGCAAGAAAAAAAAAATAACACCTGGAGGAGAAAACACACACACACTTGCTCTCCACTAACACACTGACAACGACAAGAGCTAAAAACAAGGATAAAATGAACAAGATAGAGAGATCTCTCGACAAGGCATCCAAAGCACAAACCAATTCAATAAAAAGGTGATTTGATTTCATGATAAATTACAAAAATAGCAACAGTAGCAAAGTGTAGAAATATCTTTCCTACTCCTCCAGCTTCGACAAGGCATCTAAACACCCCAAGGTCTAGCAACAGAAACCCTCTAGTTGAATCTTCCTCCGCAACATGCAAGGCGCAAACATTCCACTCAATCCCGAACTCCACTGTCCTCTAGCTTGCGGGCACCCAAAACACAACTAAAGACTTCCATGATGGCACAGGAAAGGATTCACGGCCAGGGCAGACAGCAACAAAACAATGAGTTACAAAAGTCAAGAGTACAGCCAGGCTCCACAACCTTCTCACAGTCAGATCAGGCACCGAAAAGCTACAGCCAGGGTATGGAGTTCTCAAAAAAAAGATCAACAATACCTTGAAAGAACACGTCATCTCTAGGATGCTAAGAAAGAAGTCTGTGCATAAAATGAACTGATCTAAGACCCAAGATTCCACCATAAATGACAAGCCAAAATGGTTACAAACCTTATCATTTCACCCTTCAATTATAATGCCCTAGTCTGCAAGAAAAATGTGGGAGAGTGAACTTGCCTAAAAAATGTGCCAGAAAGAAATATGGTCTTGAAACGACACAACTATAGACTATGCACTTCGAGGCCAACAAAAAAAAACGACCCAGATAATCCATGAGTGACCAACAACTTCTCCACAAGATTCACGCAGCTAACTTCAAGAGTATTTACACACCAAACCACACAAGGCTCCACACCATAAATCTCCATGCGGCCAGTAGGGAAAAAGGTGTCCAAAATGCTCTGCGCACTCAGCAATAATCCATGCAGCAAAAGGGAATGCTTTAATAAACCCACAAATGTGAGCTTCCATAAAGGCGCGTGACCCACAAGACATTAAATACGTAGATACCAAAACATGGTGAGAAAGCCATTACAAATCAATGAAGCCCAAAAGCATGTAATACACGATGAGAGCTCAATCACGCTTCCCTAGATCCTCCAAAAATGTAAAAGAAAAAAAAACATTAGGCTAAACTGAAGATAAGGAAGTACTTGGTCTGCAACTCCAATAGAATCAACCAAAAAGACTAAAAAAAACATTATAGAACTTTCAAGGAAGGGAAAATTCAGCTAAAATTCATAAAGGTGACCTACCCAGGTAAAATCCAACATGTTTTCCCATTACATGAAGATACAGAAATGACAGGCCATTAATTCCCCCCACCTTCTCATGTGGCCATCTTCAAAACTGATGTGCAATCCTTCAAAACGTATGCCAAGTTGGTTCATTAATAATCAACAGAGAGTGGCAGGCTGGTGGTTGAGTAAATCAAATTCACCACTAACTTGATAATTATCTAACTTGGCATACATGGACCAGTTTTCTGACAAGGGGAAAAGAAGAAAATTGTGGTTGAAGGCATTTACCCAAACATTTACAAAGCATACAAGGGTACCTAGACGGCCAAGGATAAAAACTTTGAACCTTAAACAAGAACACTATGTCCTTGACGATGGCACCACCCACGAACAAGCTTCCCTTGCATGAATTGAGGCTTGATCCATGAAGTGATCAATCCAAAACAATAAAATCACCTATCAATAATTAAAAACAAAGTTGATAACAAATCGACGATTAGATAATGAAGTTATCATTGATCGATAAATAAAATAATAATAGTAATAAAATTACTATTATTATTACCACTTATTAATACTTATTAATTGTATTAACAAGAACCAACTTACGAGCTTGATAAATCGAGCACACAATTTTCCTTTAATAGGAGGAAAACATGATGGACGAGGCGGGGCCAACCACAGAAAACATCAACATGAGAAGACAGAAGTGGAAGAATTCCAATTGGTCTCTGTGACAAGGGTGAAGCCAACAAAATATCGACATGAGCACAACAACGTTAAACACTTAGCAACACAGTCGTCCAAGAAGAAAAAGAAGAACGATGAACAGGGCATTACATTCTCCTCCCCTTAAAGAAAGCGTCATCCTTGATGCAAGATAGCATAGAGGAAAAGAAATGGTATGCAACAAAGAACAATTATGGGTGAAGGTACACTCTAAGGTTAAGATTTTTGAGGCAAAAGCATGGCCACGATGTGGCCTTAGGAACATATGGCAGAAATTTTAACTTCCAAGGTTCTGTGAAGATTGACAGTTCCCTCTTGTTTGTTATTTCATTAATCTCTTTCCATTAACCTTATTCTTAATTCAAGTTCTTTATAATTTCATTGTTATAGCATTTTAGTTTATTCATTCTTGTGGGTGCCCAACATGAACTACTATCACAATGCCCTACCAGGGTCATACATAACACTAATGATTCACAAGCATACTAGTACAACATACTTCATGATGGTACCACACCATAAGAGATTAATCAATTTATGGAAAGGAACATGCACGGTCCACATAACATAGTACACGTCACACATCTATGATCAACATACAAAATACTCAAACAAAAGAGTACTACGACAACCATACATTTCCTCAATTCCACATATGAAGATTTTACATGACTCAGAAATAACTACATGTACATAGGGTCCACAAGGGCATCAATGCCATATCCACAACATCACAAAACATATCCATCTGACATGAGTAACACATATATCATAACACCATAACCAAAACATCATAACATATCAGCATACCTCCTGAAGCATTAGTCACACATACACACAAATCTCTTATGCCTCCCTCAAGTCTCTTATGCCCCCCTCAAGCCCTTATTCCCCCCCTTCGAGGAGGTTGGTTGTCCCCATGGCCCAAGACACATAGGGTTTGGACACTCCTAACCCAAGTGACATAATAACGCGTGGTTCAACAACCTGCTAGTTATCTGTAACTCCTTGGGGCATACCCCCATACAATGAAGCAGGTCCATAGGTCCAACCATTCCATGGTGCATCCCATGACCCTATTCCACACATCACGACAATAGAACCAACATAACAATCTGATCCAAATGCCAAGTGGAAAAGTACAAGCCTTGGGCAAGGCGGTAAAATCTTAAAATTTAAAAGAAAATCCAAAACCAAGAAAAATAAATGGCCAAATAGCCATAGTTAGTGTCAAAATCTACATGTTATGTTAGTGCCACAAACCAAGGAAATGCCCAAAACTGTAAAGCATGATAATCAAGAAAATTGCTGGTCCTTGCAAAATAAAGTAAAAAACTCAATTTACGAATAAAATACACTTATAATAATGTCACATTACGATAACTGTGTGGCCTTATCTGGCCACCAAGGGGTACTCAATGAGTTGCTAGCACTCAGAACATCGAGCCTCAGCTCGTAAAAATACATATCAATAATACAATTGTCATCATCTCAATATGAATCATCTCGCCACCACTTCGACAAGGCTAAACACAATCATTGTTACACTTAGGTTGCATACATACAACCACATAGGGAGAGAGGAAGGGATCACAGGTTGTTATCTACTGAACCGAATTTTGGCTCAAGTTATTGGCCCATGGTACACCATTCCTCACTCTCAACATACACTTCTACTGATTTCCCTCTTAGGGTCGGTTAGCATAAGGTTCACAACATAACATGTAACTACATCAATAACACAATGGTGGTACACACATAACTACCATAACGTCTTACGTATGGTACATATACAGGGTAGATCACAATCATACATTCACTGGGTGTAATACATCACTTTACCACATTCTGCACCCAAAGTGCAATCACTATACGATAGGGTTCATATGCTCACCTTATGACCCTAAATCACAACATGAATCATTACATATTACACAAATCATACATATGATGAACATAGTAACATCACAACATAACATTCATTTGCTACATAACAAGGTGATACACTCATTTCTTCAAAACATTGTAAAACATCATGATACAACTCAATTCACTTTACATCAATCCAGTCATACAACACATCGACACACCTACATATCACAATATGCCACAATGCTCCAACACTCCGTCATCCACATTAGAATTATTTTCACACATCACAGGCAATAATTCACACGTGAACTCTTCATATAATCCACAAGAAGGAGAGAGAACGCTCCCATCCCTAACACATCAACATGATAACAAATACGCACTAAGTGACAGACACATCATGTGCGTTCATAATATCACCATTACGACATAGTTCACATCACGCTTATATCACATTACTCTTCCAATATCAACCACAATCATGCAACACCATCATGCATCATGTAACATCATCACCATCATACAACACCATCACCACTCCAATCTGGCCCAGAGGTTTCGAGAGCATGAACCTCCGCTCTGATACCAAGTGTAACAACCCAAAAATTCACACACATGCTAACAACACAGTAAAAATACCAGATAACTTTTTTTTTCTTTTTTTTACTTACCTGACACGTAGCACGACACAACATGTCACAACCAAGGTTACAACTAACTCTATGAACAACTCGATACAAGGATGACCACAAAGGTAACACGAAAACGTTCACACCCATCAAGGAAAATTTATGGTCAACATTAGAATCCAACCACATAACACACTTGCAGTTAGGGCATACCACGGTGAAATTCTTGAAGGTTATTTATTTTAATAAAACATCCTTTAACTCTTGACTTACGTTTTCAGGGAGACTCAGGATATGATTCGCACAATTCATCTTACAAAACTAAGTTTATTTCTTACACACTGTAGAGTAGTTCACTTAAATTCTTCTCCTTTATGACAATTATTTGTTTAATTTATTTATTTAATAAAGATGGTAATTTAATTCCACAAGGCCATCTATCCACACTTACGCTACTAAAACTCGCTCATACCCTTATTACAACATGGATTCACATTCAACATACTTAAGAGAAAATTACAAAGCACCTTGGAAAAAGTTAAAGGAAGAAGGTCAAGTTGAATTCATCTTTAAGACATCATTAGTTATTACCAAGATTTAATTGGAGCTTGAGGATTTAACCATTATTATTAAAGATTTTACTTAGGCTTCACTGAAAGAGTTTTACAAAAGAAAACTATTTACCTTCCAAATGGTTGAGAGATAAATTTCATGGTTTCTAAATTTTTTTCTCCTACTTATTAAACCTTATTATCTTCCAAAAACTAACCATTGATTTCCCTTAAACTCATTTAAGAATTCACCATATAAGGATAATGTTCGCTAGCCTAGCTAGGGTTAGCAAGTTATAAAATTTTACTTTACAAGGATAGTTTTGCCTTTGATTACTTAAGGAATTGCTTGTTCTCAAGTAGGTCACCTCTACATTAATTTGTTGAATATAAATTTTTAGTTTAGCTTCTATAAGGGTTAACCAACCCATTTTATTTTACTTATAACACATTATTACTAAGTCTTAGAAAGATTTAACTTAACAATTTATTCTCAAGATCAAAGTTTTACAATACTCATATCAATGTAAAGATTGAATATTATTTCTCACAAATATAAGTTACTAGTTTAACTACAAAAGGACAAGACAACTTCATCATGCAATTTCTGAAATCAATCCAAGGTAAGAGGTCTTCTAAACTCCTTTGCAAGCACTGTTACAAAATTTACAACACATTGGACATTTTTACAAGGAACTTCATAAATTAAATTGATGAAATCTTTACAACTCTTTCCTTTTATCTACTCGCATTAGCCATCTGCAAAAAATTTTCCATAAGAGTCAGTTCACGAGAACTGAGCAAGATAAGGCTACACAAAGTCACCATGACTATTATCTGATAATACCATGAAAGGAAAACACACTATTACAAGAATTGGGTCAATTCTCTAACCACAACAACACCTCAAATTATAATAAAGTCTCTACCATGCCAATCAAATAAGAAAGACCATGTAATTCAATTATGAACAAAAGCAACGAAAGTAAAACAATCGTACGAGAAGGGTCCTTGGCCCTATAAGAATAAAAATTAAACAATCTAACAGAAATAGAATCCCCATCAGATAATTAACTAATCATAATATTGAAATTTGATTTTCAGACCAGCCATCTAAATTATCAAAAAGATACCAAAAGCGTAGGCTATGAAATTTTATTCCTAAAACGACAAGATTTGATCAGCCCAACAAAGAGGAAACACGAGGTTTAAAGATTAACATGAAAAATCCAAGTATAATAGAATTTTTCAATCCTATGCATCACATAGAGTATATGACTGAAATTAAATACACGGACACCACACAACACAAGTTTCGAAGCGAAGGGAAAGCATTCTAGTCTTGACCATTAACTCCCAGAGATTCTCCAATCATTCAAGAAGGGCCAATACCTATATAGGCTAGAACAACACACGAGAGAAGAAGGGAGTTCCGTCAAACAAGAGTATACAAAAAATTCATCTAAATTTTATATCACTAAGGATTTACAAACCTTCACAATAATTCTAAAGTTCGGTTAATTTTAAAAGAAATTACCTTTTTCCCTAAACAACAATATTTTAAGGTAACCCTTGATAACACAATCAACCGTTCAGACACAGGTACAAACATAAATCACTAAGTGTCATTATCAAGCAACACCTTCCGCTATAAATCCATAAGACTATTGATTGCAAGACTAGTTTTCCCGATGGTTAATAGCGTTCAAGACAATTTCCAACACCAAACATTATGGTATTTACGTGCATACAAACTGGCCATTCCTAATTAATAGCATAACATTATAAAGGAGAAAGATCACAAGTTAGGAAAAATAGAAAACGCCATCAACAATCTTCCCGAGAGGGAATTAGACTGAACAATTCTAGTATTAGTGGGGTACTGGATTTGCATAATTAAACCCTCGAACTTAGCTGATCCGAAAACTAGTTACAGTTCAAGTTGATAAGGATGGTCAAGGTACTTCCAGAGGAAGGATTTAAAATCCCATGAACAATACTGATGAAAGAAAGGAGTCTAAACACGCGCGAGGTCTGAAACGCATTGCACACAAACCTATTCATTCTAAAAAGTTTTAATACTGAATCCCAACCCGGCTAGCCCAACCATTGATCACTCCAATCCTACAACATTTCTTTCCCTCAATGTCAAAAAGGTTATCAAAGGAGTTTGAAGGAGAGTTAACAACTTACGACTAAATACCAAGAAAAGAAAACTTCGAATGATAGGAAGGAGCTTCATAGTTATCGCAATCTTACTTTAACAACAACGAATTACTAACTGGAACAACATAATAAAATTGAAACTCAAACGTGGAGAAGAAGATATATATATATATATATATAGATATATAGATATAATGAAGGTCGATCATTCGAGCAAGAAAAAAAAACATAACACCTGGAGGAGAAAACAGACACACCTACTCTCCACTAACACACTGACAACGACAAGAGCTAAAAACAAGGATAAAACAAGCAGGACAGAGAGATCTCCCGACAAGGCATCCAAAGCACAAACCAATTCAAGAAAAAGGTGATTTGATTTCACGATAAATTACAAAAATAGCAACAGTAGCAAAGTGTAGAAATATCTTTCCTGCTCCTCCAGCTTCGACGAGGCATCCAAACACCCCAAGGTCCAGTTAACATCAACCCTCTAGTTGAATCTTCATCCGCAACATGCAAGGCACCAACATTCCACTCAATCCCGAACTCCACTATCCTCCAACTTGCTGGGCACCCAAAACACAACTAAAGACTTCCACGATGGCACAGGAAAGGATTCACGGTCAGGGCAGGAGTAACAAAACAATGAGTTACAAAAGTCAGGAGTACAACCAGGCTCCACAACCTTCTCACAGTCAGATCAGGCACCGAAAAGCTACAGCCAGGGTATGGAGTCCTCAAAACAAAGATCAACAATACCTTGAAAGAACACGTGGTCTCTAGGATGCTAAGAAAGAGGTCTGTGCATAAAACGAACTGATCTAAGACCCATATTCCACCATAAATGACAAGCCAAAACAGGTTACAAACCTTATCATTTCACCCTTCAATTGTAGCGCCCTAGTCTGCAAGCAAAACATGGGAGAGTGAACTACCTGAAAAATGTGCCAGAAAGAAATATGGTCTTGAAACGACACAACTATAGACTGTGCACTTTGAGGCCAGCAAAAACAAACGACCTAGATAATCCATGAGCGACCAACAACTTCTCCACAAGATTCACGTAGCTAACTTCAAGATTATTTACACACCGAACCACACAAGGCTCCACACTCAGAAATATCCACGTGGCCAGTAGGGAAAAAGGTGTCCAAAATGCTCTGCACACTCAACAATAATCCATGTAGCAAAAGGGAATGTTGTAATAAACCCACAAATGTGAGCTTCCATGAAGGCGCGTGACCCACAAGACATTAAGCACACAGATACCAAAATGTGGCAAGCAAGCCATTACAAATCAATGAAGCCCAAAAGCATGTAATACATGATGAGAGCTCAACCACAGCTTCCCCAGATCCTCCAAAAATGTAAAAGAAAAACAAACATTAGGCTAAACCAAAATAAGGAAGTAGCTGGTCTACAACTCCAACATAATCGACCAAAAATACTAAAAACAACATTACAGAACTTTCAAGGAAGAGAAATGTCAGCTAAAATTCATAAAGGTGACCTACCCAGGTAAAATCCAACATGTTTTCCCATTACAGGAAGATACAAAAATGACATGCCATTAATTCCCCCCACCATCTCATGCGGCCATCTTCAAAACTAATGTGCAATCCTTCAGAACGTACGCCAAGTTGGTTCATTAATAATCAATAGAGAGTGGCAGGCTGGTGGTTGAATAAATCAAATTCACCACTAACTTGATAATTATCTAACTTGGCATGCATGGACCAGTTTTCTGATAAGGGGAAAAGAAGAAATTGTGGTTGAAGGCATTTACCCAAACATTTACAAAGCATACAAGGGCGCCTAGATGGCCAAGGATAAAAACTTTGAACCTTAAACAAGAACACTACATCCTTGATGATGGCGCCACCCACGAACAAGCTTCCCTTGCGTGAATCGAGGCTCGATCCGCGAAGCGACCAATCCAAAACAATAAAATCGCTTATCAATAATTAACAACAAAGTTGATAACAAATCGATGATCAGATAATGAAGTTATCGTCGATCGATAAATAAAATAATAATAATAATAATAATAATATAATATTACTATTATTATTACCACTTATTAATACTTATTAATCGTATTAACAAGAACCAACTTACGAGCTTGACCAAATCGAGCACACAATTTTCCTTTAATAGGAGGAAAATGTAATGGACCCTCTAGTGCTAGGCCAACCATAGAAAACATCAACATGACATCGAGAAGACATGATCGAAGTGGGAGAATTCCAATTTTTCTCTGTGATAAGGGTGAAGCCAACAAAAGATCAAAAAGAGCACAACAACGTTAAACGCTTAGCAACACGGTCGTCTAAGAAGAAAAAGAAGAACGATGAATGGGGCATGTTTTGGAACATATTCCCTTGTTCAAGTTGTCACGTTAACTTCTCGTTCAACCTCCAGCTCAACTAATCCCATAATATTTGTATTGTCATTAGAGCTGAGGTTGGGGGTAACTTGAGAGTTGTTGGAATGAGTCTTCATGATAATTAATTACAATAGGAATTCCATTATTTATGTTATGAGGATTTACCTTAGAATTTTTAGGATGCATAGGGAATGGATCTAGAAATATGCTTAGGTTTGTGTTTTGAGGAGCTATGGGTCCTACACAATTTGGAGATGAATCTGTTTCAGGATCTACTAATAACATGTCCACAAAGAGCTTCCTTTGATTTTCAGGGAGTATTTTTAGAAATTTATTACAGTCTCTACAATTCCTAGCCTCATGATTGACGACATGATGGAAACCACAATATAAGCTAGGATCATAATTTCGTGGTCTTTGATAAGTGTCTTGTTGTTTTTTATTATAACCTCGATTGTAATTTTTAAACTGATTGTTATAACCATTGTTTTTTGCCCCTTGGACGGAGTTTTGGTATTAGTTCAGGCCTTGGGTTTGATTTTTCCAAAGAGGGGGACAGTTCATAAAAACTGTGTTAACCGAGGAAATCGTGTTAGGGGTTCTTTAATTTCCCGTGTTATTGTTGTTGTTGTTATGGTTGTTAGTGTTATTTTTGTTTGTAAAATTAGTGTTCTTTTCTTGATTAGTAACACTGTCGGTGGTAACACCGTGGTTTTTATTGAGGACCTTAGGTCCCTGATTGTTGTTTGTATTTTTTGGGTAAAGTGAATTACCCTGGTTAGGAGCAATCAACTTCCTATCAAAGATTATAGGTATTTCGACCACTTTCTATTGCCGCTTGATAAATGCAGAGAGCATCTTCCAACACCTCTTCATAACTCCTTAGGGGGAAATTTTGGAATTCTTCCTTCATTTCTCGGTTAAGAGAGTGAAGGAATAGATCACAGAGCTATGTTTGGTCCATGTTAGGAGCACTTGCTGAAGAGCAGAGGACCTACCACCATCTCTAGATGAAATACGCAACAGACTCATTGTGCTATTTCTTTATATGCAAGAATTCCCTGATTCTTGTTCTTAGCAACTTGTTCATGTTGAAATATTTGATTAATTCAGACACGAGTTATTTAAAGGAATGTATCAAATCCTCAGGCATCCTATAATACAAATTGAGAGCGATTCCTTCAAGAGTCTTAGGGAATATTTTTTCTAAGACTGCATCCCATGGGAACAGCTTTCAAATAGAATTTACATACACCTTGATGTGTGCATTTGGATATCCCTCCCCTTTAAATTTGAGAACATCTAGTAGAGGCCATGGGAGCATAACACTCTGTATGGTGAAGTTGAGGGGCTCTTTAATATATTCATAGTAGGTCACCACTGCGTAAGACTTGACCATCGACAACCCCTAATGGGGAGGAGGAGCTAGAATGGGTTATTAATATGATGTAGTGTACACGCTCGTAGGGGCATAAGTCATACCCTATGGCTAACCATATGGACTAGGAAAAGTGTACATGTCCCCCTGCAGTGATTTGGAATACATGTGTACATAGGGGAGAGCATTACTCTAGCATGAAGTTGCAAGAACAAAACTAGGGAATTCCGCATTACTAATTGGAACAACATTAGAGAACGCACATCTAGTCGATACCTATTGAGGGTATCTTTATGTGGGATTTATAGGCTTTCCAAGAATTCTAGATCCTATTAGGAGGTCTCTAGGGTAAGATATGTCTGTGTAAATTAGAGGTGGTGTTGGTGCCAAAGGCACGTAACCGTAGATTAGATATAGTGGGGAATCTTCCCTTTCCCAACAACAGATGAAACATGAGTATCCTGGGAAATTTCTAACTCTATAACAATGTCCACCAATGTCAAGAAGAACTTTTTTGATGATGGTATATTGTCTTGCATTAGCACACATTGCTGAAATTTGTTAGGTTGCAGAGGAGTGTGATATCCTTATATAAATTGATAATTGTTTTAACCCCCATCGTTTGGAATGTTTTCCATTGTGGGGGGTTAGATATTATTTTGAAGTAAGGCATCCATATATATTTTCATCATATCCAAGGAATTGTCATATAGTTTGTATATGCATGTGTCACTCTGAGCTAGGTGGTTTAAATATTCATCATCTGTAAAGAAGGAAGAAGAGGAGGGATCTAATTGCATAATGATTTTTGGTTTAGACAAAATGCGAGAGTGATATCCATGCTCTCCTGTAAATGTCATATTGTTACCAAATTTTGAAAACCCTGGTTGAGGATTGGAGTTTGGTTAGTAAATTTCTTCTATCCTAACCGTCGATAGTATCGACTTTAAGGGAGAGGATTTTGTGGCGATGACTCATTTTAAGGGCATTTTTCAGCCCACCCTGACATAGAAGGGGCATGCTTCTTACCCAATTCATAGTAGTATGCTTCAAGACCCAAAATGGGCTGAGTGTATCCATCTTGTCCCAACATATTCTGGTAGTATATGAATACCCACAAAATAATTGGAGAGGGAAAATATGGATGAAAGAAATGAAAATGAAAAGTGAATATCTCTTCATGTTAGGTTCACCAATTTTTAAGGATGAAAATTGACACGTGACCTTCAACTGCACTTGAGTCCCCGAGTTCATGCCAAGGAAGCCGATGTAGAAATGTGTAGATGGCTAGTGATAGTGAAATATGGTATATGGACGGAAATTTGCGTGCTAATGGGATGTACAAGTTGTCAAGGAAAAATAATTTCCTCAACATGTATTAATGATATCTCCTCTTCAAGTGCAAGGAAGGTCTCTCTAACCTAGACGGGTCTAATAGATGGATCTAAAAGATGTTAGGAAATTAGTGCTCACATTCTTGTTTGTAATAGTTAAATGTAATATTCATATATTACATTAGTAAGTTAGTGTGTTAGTATGATATTAATATTGATATATTAATATCATATTTGTGTGAGAAAAATAAAATTTTGTAATATTATTAATATGAGTTATTAATCAATTCATTATTAATAATATAGGATAATGTGTATTAGTTGTGAGTTTGTTGAATAAGCAACTCACGTAGCTATTTGGGAGTTGTGTGAGAGATTGTTGGGTTTGGGAGTGATTATATGAGAGATATATGAGGATATTATGGGATTAAAGATTGGATTTGAATCCTTGTTTTAAGGAGTTCATTCTCCTATATATTGTAAGCTCTCTCATCATGTAAATGCTCAAGTTTTAATCTATCAATTATTTTTGATATTTTGTTTTTCTTTGGATTTTTCCCTATTTTCATGTGCTAATCTCAAATTGTTGTTAAATTTTATCATAAAATCTGGAGTTTTGTTATCAAAAGAATAGCTACACGGAGACTCCAATCTAGCTCTGTAGAGATCCTTTCTAGAGGTTATGGAATATGTGGGAAGCTAATGATTTCCTCATAATGATTTCTAGACAAGGTCATGGAATAAGAAAGAGAGGCGTGATCTTGTTAGACCTATGGACGGTTGGCTAGTTCAGTACATAATGTGAAATCTATGTAAGCATCTCTATTCAGAACATTTAGTATTCTTACAATATCAGGAAGATGTGGTGATGTTCTAAATAGTAATTATCATAATCCAATGTCTAGGTCTATCTGGTCTTCGGGCCCATTTAGTTGGGGAACCCTGGGATAAAACTATAAAATCTTTAAGGTTGTGGTTCGGTGACAGTCATGCGTGCATTTGTGTGTGATTTAATCTATTTAAAGTGAACAAATAACTAACTTAAACAAGAAAAGACTACACTAAATTTTTGGTATTTTCAAGATATATAAATGAAACAAGACAATACAGAACAACTACTCTAATAAAATATTTATTTTGGTGATTTTCTAGTGCTCTCTATAAATAAAGAAGCGAAGAAATAAAAGCTTATAATCCTAACTAACAAACTTAAACAAGAAAATAACTAGATGTGGTTATTTTTTTGGTGCAACAACGTATTTAATCTACTTTAATTAAATAAATCCTTTTTACAATTTGTAGTTATGGATTATTAAATCCTTTTCTACCTCAGAGACACGAGAAGATCAAAATATTCAAAATATTTTCTTCCCCTATAACTTCCCGGATAGAATATTTGAGGATTCAAGGGAAACCACAATCTTCAACAAAGTTATTAACTATGGTGATATAGCCAATTTCCTCAGATGTTTTTCCCTCACAAATCCATAGGGATAGGAAGGGAAGGATCTATCAAAGTAAATCCCTATAGAATATGTAAAAAACATTTTTGGAAATGAATATATCTACTAGAAATAAGGGAAATTGATTTTCTTTACTCTATTTGATATGTATATATGCTATGATGCAAAACCAATAATATGAAGAAATGAAGAAAACTAACATCAACCCAAACCTGGAAATACAAAGCAGTTGAAAATCCAGTTGTGTTATGTTTTGTCCCCTCAGTTTATAATTTCAATATCTTGTGTTCATGTGAGTCTAATGGATTGGGAATGCAGTAAAAGCAGCAATGAGGAGGTGTTGGGGCAATGAAAACTTGGTAGCAGTCTAGTAGAATGCAGGTGGAAGAGAGACAACACAAGTGAAAAAATCTTGGTTATGTAACTTCCAGTAAGAATGTAGCAACACAACAATACAAGAATATGTAAAATGATCTCCAACCATTTGCTTAAGAACAAGTGTTGATTTTATAGAAAGTTGGATGTGTATTGCACTACCACACTTGGTAGCCTTATGGTTGCACATCATCAGATGAAGGGGAAGTTAAATAACCAATCACACATTATAAGTGGAATAGGAGGTTGCCACAAGTTAGTCAGGATTTAAATCAACAAAATTGATTGAGAAACATGTTCTAAAAGTGAACATAAGCGAAGAAATGGCGTATTAATTATCGGGTGAAGATTCTGGAAAAAACACACAAGACCGCTGCCCTGCGTAGGGTGGTGGTTATAGGACTGCCACCCTTCCTGGGCCGCAGTTACAGGACCACCACCTAGGCATGGTGGCAATTTTGCAACTAAAGGAAAAATGAGAGTAGGAAGTTGCAAAAATGAAGGGAATGGTTAAGTAAGGAAAAATAGGCTACAAATATAAACTGCAAAGAGCTATAGGAGCTTGAACACCTTTGGAAAAGACATGAATCATAATTGGGGACTTTCGTAACCATTTTTCAACAATGTAGCATGTGTAAATTTGGGTGCATATATATTGCTTATTGGAGAAGTGTTTTAGCCATGAAGAGGCATAGAACGTATAGTCTGAGTATGAAATTCCTGAAATGGGGAGTTAGAAGCTATACCTGACACGCTCTGTGTCAAAAAATTTCCCTCCAAGCTCCCATTACCTACAAAATGAAATCAAGTCTCAAGTGTAATTAGATATGATATCAAAAAATAAACATTAAAACAAAATGACAAGAGGAATTACCATCTGTGCGGGGATATGATTATACCTACGCTAGCGCTCCAGCCCTATGAGTCACATACACTCAAAATGAAGTTAAAAACAAGCATATATATAACCAAAACCATTCATTTGCACATATCCCCCTTGTGATTTTTGAGCTCTGGACCCACGGTGACTATTTTAGATGAAAGTATAGTCAAAATGACAAGGGTAACAACATGATCATGTCTCCGTGAGTTAGAAACCTAGTAGCAAAGAAAAAGGTTAGTATTTATAGGTTGTTTGTTTTGAAACCTAAAATGTAAAAGGTTGAAAATATAAGCCTAGGGGGGATATTTTTGAAATTTATTGTTTTAATATGATCTCTAGGATATGTACTGTGTCCTATGTGGGTTTAGCTTTTGTTTCACTTGAAAAGGTACATTTTTGTGTCTTTTTGGGTAAAAAATGGATGGGTTATTTGTTATGGAAAGGACCACTACCATGCAGAGGGTGGTGGTTATAGGACTACCACCTTCTTAGGGAGGAGGTTACAAGATCACCACCTTGATCAGGCAGTGGTCACAAAACTACCGCTCTGCACAGGGCAGCGGTCTTGTAATTGTCAAGACAATAAGCTAATTTGACCAAGTTAAACTAGTTTTTTTTTTTTGTTTTTAAGCTGATTTATATTTTTTTGATGAGATTTCCTATTCATACATATTACTAACTTTCTCTTTTTTGTTGTTCATTATTGATTGCTAAGTGGCTATTTATAAATGAACCTCATTCTCACACTAAAGGGAATTCACTCTTCTTCCCCCCTTTATTCTACTCATGTGTAATTATAACCATTATTTTACATTCTCTCATCATATAAATACCAATACATTGTCATTCTATTCTCTTAGATTGTCTAAGTAATATTTCTCTTTTCACATTATCTCTTCTATTACATCACATACATATATTTATATTCATCATTTACTTTACTCTTAATTTTCATTCAAATACAAATCCTATTCTAATCATTACTTATCTATTTCTTTCCACATCATCATTCATTTTAAATTAAAGCAACCATTTCAATAGTACATATCAACCCAAAGTACAAGAAACAAGCATCACATCATATACCAATGAACCTCAACAACACAAATTCTATATATATATATATATATATATATATATATATATATATCATCAAAAATCATAAGTTAAAAAATATAATCGCTGGGGGGGAATCTCCCATGCATCACTACAATGTATACAATATATCATACATCATCCTCACTATCCATATATACAATCATGGGAGATATCAAACTAGAGGCTCCGCCACTCACTCTATGCCATTGATCTTGGCCTCTATATCTCTCTAACTGACTCCGTAGTACAACAATCTTGTCAATATTCTCTACAAATTGAATTTGTAACTCAATATATCTATAAAAATAACCTAGGCTAGGGCTCTTCCTCCTATGACCTGTCTAGCTCACTCAGTCTCTGCATGAGCCTTATCGTGCTCACTCAATAACATGATACACGTGATTGATGTTATAACCATTACCTCAAACAAATGGGTATTCTCACCTTCAATAGAATCAGCTATGTTTATCTTACCACATCCCATGAGAACATCTAGCAGCACATTCTACATCAATGTATGTATCTACAAATCCACAATTAGTGACTAGTAGGCATCACATGTGATCACAAAAATCAGCATTAGTTACTACACACCTTTTCAATATCTAATAATCAAGCAACAACTAACAAATATAAATAAAAAACTACTTATGTTTTTCTTTTTCCACTACTACATCATCTACATTAAGGGTAGGTTCCTCCCCTCTACTCCTTCAATTGTTGGCTTGTTTGTCGCATCTACCACTACTGTAAATAATAATACCCATTGATGTGTCACCCACTATCCACTATAAGCATTGGTAAACCATGTGCCATCAACATGTATAGTCCCTATAGCCACATCTACCTCATCTAGACTAGGATGTACTAGCTCTTCTCCTGTCAGGCCTAGCTTCGTTGCTAGTCATCTCACCACTCTTGTAGATCTCAACCATATATATGGTTTCGAGGGCACATCTTGAGTAATGAAAAACTTTCTAAATACTCACTCACTCTAGAAAAACTCCATCACCCCTGGGAAATGATCCTCTAACCGCATGGTATGCCAAATGCAATGCAGCTCCACAACATCCTCTACCCATCTACCATAGTTTTTATGTGGTCTCCATATACTAGCGCCATGGCCCACCTAATCTATCATCAACCTATATGTGGTCATATATCCATCCTTTTGTTATGGGTTCCTACCCACCTTTCCAAAAATATATCAGGTTGATCCCAACTAGCTTGTAGCCCACTGAGTGGCCTCAATATCACCATGCTCGTATGCCCATACATTCAACAAAGTCATGGCTCCTAGTCCACCCCCATGATCCTCCTGATTATATATATATATATATATATGGGCCAATACACACTGATCCCATGCATACCTAGCCCCATGCTCCTCTATCCTATGACAAATAACATGCATCTTGTACAATATCCCAACTCTTCCACTCTCCAATGCCATTGACGATACTAGAATCACTATAAAAAAAATTCGTAACCGTGGAACATTGGATCTCAATATCACATCTAAGCTGATATGAGTCTCTACTTGTACTCATGTTCCTGTTAAATATCACCTCACTACACTCATCTTACTACAAGAATCCACTCTAGTCACCACATGTACTCTCTCTCATACAATAGGAAACCACCTAATCTAGTATACATCCTCTAGTGTCAATGTCATCTTGCCTATCGGTAACCATAATGTACATGTATCTACGCACCATTTATCACACAAATTAGTCAACATAGGCATATTACAGGGAACTTCCCCAATCTAGAAATGTTTCATAGGCTAACATAGTACAATATATCCCACTTTGCGTCTGACAATCCCAACATAAGTAGCGTGTGCAAATGACAAACCAAAAAAGCTCTCTGGAATGTATATCCCTTTGTAAAACACAACATAGTGAATAAACCCTTATATCAGCACACCATACATCTCATCATAGTCCAAAATTACTTAAAATATATTTATTTTAGAACACACTACCCAAACCCTACTTTAGGATGTCGGCACTTAGGAACAAGTCATGGGAACCCAAAATTAGTTCACTAGCACCTGTAATTGGGCGCTAGTATAACCAAGGGTAGAAACGCCTTGAACACTTCCACCCAATTCAAAAATTCCAAAAAATATGTTTTTTTTTTAAAGAAAATTTTCCTAAAATTGACAAAAAACAGACATATTTGACAATTTTTTCTAAAAATAGTCACACGTAGGAACTCATCGGTCATTTGCAAAGCCATGATTACTGCTACCCTCTCAAATCTAGTTAAACTTTCTAATCTAACACACAACATCCTCACAACTCATAACTCAAAATTTCACTTGATCTTGGTACAAATGAAAATACTATTCACTTTTTCACTATTACTATTATTGTAATTCCTATTTACTGAATACTATAATCACTATTTACAACAAATTTTCCAACTAATACACCTTTCATGGTTTTTCTCATATCTTGAGCCTTGTAACTTCATTTTTCTCACCATTTGTGCTATACGGATCATAATTTCCTCTAGAACCATATCATATAAATTTCAATATCTCATATTTACATCTAGCACATAATCTAGTCCACATCTACTCATACTTTGAAAATATTATCCCATATTATCTCTCATTTACTATTACAACATCTTATATGTATTTCTTTTAGCTCAGTACTCATTTCTTTTCCCTTCCCCCTTTTTCCAAAAGTTGTCATACAATCAGAATCATCCCATAATCCCTCTCAGGTTACAATACAATCGATTGATACTCCTAGAATATTATTGTTACATCTTTTCTCTGATCCTATTCAAACAAAAGTTCAATCATTTGATACTACACTAAATACTTTCTATTATTTCAAATATATTCCCCCAAATGACCTAATCTAGGGAAAAATCACAAAAACATCTCTATGATTAAATATTCTAAGTACATAATCTCAAATAAATATTCTATCTCAAATAAAACTAATCAATTGGTTCAATAAGCATACTTTGTTATCTCTCCTAGATGACCTAACATGGGAGTTGTATTACATTACTATCACTTCCAGTTGACTTAGCTTGGAAACCATCCAAAATTGTTTAAATCAAAACACCCATTACTATAGGAGTGGGGGAAATAGACATAATTTCCTTTCCTATACTTTTCATTTATGTGTTCTTCAATCATATGAAACCATTTTTTAATCGGAACTAAATTTGGTCTTTATCCATTTGCAGTGGTTGGACCTTTTGGGGATGTAATCATGGATGGAGATTAAAATTTAGAACTCTCTCCCCAACACTCTTAATCTAATGTCAGGATTCCCAAATCCTCCCGTTTATAAAAAAATGGGTGTCTACCAATTTTCTCTTTCTTAATGAATTTAATGCATTATCTACTAAAGAAACTAGAAAACTCAGAAATGCTAGAGGGTTTATGTTACCTCGGATGTAATGTGATATATGTGCAAGATGATGATGGATTCCATTGCTGTAAATCATATGAAACCTTTAGATAAGACCCACTGGAAGGAAAATTATTAGATGGTATGGGCAAGGGTTGCCCAAAAAGTGGACCCAAGAAGCATTTAACTTCCTCGGTGGATGTCAACTCTCGTTAAACAAATTGGTATAAAGTAAAATAAACTAAAATATATGCAATGAATGAATGATTTACCGAATCTGAAAGTAATTATGATTTATTTAAATTTGATCTGACTGAAATGAAATACAAATTAAATTTACCTGGTCTAGGTCGACGATGACCTAGACTATGTAGAGGTAGGTCGATGATGACCTGAGGCAAAATGATGGAACATCAACTATAAGTGTATTTTGTGATGCTCTGAATGCAATTCAAAAAAAATAGAGGCCTATAAACACCAAAGACAACTTGTGGAGGAGTTTTGAGGCAAGAGAATGAAAGGAATACAAGGTGATAAGGATCAAGGTGGATTTGGGATAAAAACCAGATAAGTTCAGAGAAGAAGGATGGAGATTCAGGGCTTGGAAACAATACAAGAGCTGGAATAGGCACTGAGAGGAATATGAGACTGAAAAGATGAGGATAGAATATCAATTCGACGGTGATCTAGGTAGTGTTGAACAAGGTTGAGGGAAATAAGTGGGATCAAAGAACTTGCAAATAGAAAAAATAATAGAATATGTTGATAATGGAGTCCTGATGGTTCTTGGACATGCAAAAGGTTACATAGAAACAAGGCAGAAATAATATGATAATGAATACATAAAATGATACCAAATAATGATAACCCCATAAAATAATTTCTACAGGCAACGTAAAAAAACTAGGAGATCCAAGAGGTCTGTAATCATTGCAAAGATGTTTAGGCATGAGAATCCACTTGCAAGCTGCAGGAAAGCTGGGGTATGTGTGTGTATCTAATTATGAATGGAGAGAAAGCTCTCATTTTTATAAGGTCGATGGTGACTAGGTTGGGTTACCACTGATTGCGGGGAAATTTTCCCCAATAGGATGATTTTTCTCTTTTTTGTGTGATTTCTATTTTGTTTAAGATTTGGCAAAATGCTTTAAAGCATTAGGTGTGAAGAGGATGTTTAGGGATGAGGTGTAGGTGATTTGGAAATGGAGATAGGTTAGAAAAATCATAGGATGTATATTAAGGGAAAGTAATGGGTATTGGCATTAATTAATTAAATTTTAATTAATTTTAATAAAGATTGACATGGAAGAGATAAATGGTCATTTAAATTAAACTAAGGGAGATGAATAAAATATGCGCACATGGGCAATAGGTATAGATACTGAATTTAGGTGTCTACATTTTGCCTCTTTTTATTGAGTGGTTTGTGCTAGCAAGCCATGAAAAAAATGATAAGGGTTGGATGAGGATTGACAAAAGTAAATGATGAGCTCCCCCTCAAATGGGGGATTAATGATGCCAAAGGAAATTGATGACACGTTTGAAAAAGGTAGATGATGAAGGGCATGTGGGTAACTAAAAATTGGTAAAATGATTACTAAGGCATGATGACCCAGGAAAAATATCACAATATCAATAAAAACTATGGCGGTGAATCCAATATTACATCGGTAAAGGAAAATTATGGTCTCAACAATGATGGACTACAATGTTCTATGGACCAGTGAGTTGGTGAATATCATTACACTATGGATGCAAGCCAGGATGACCAACGGGTCATATGAAATTCATCAAAATATGTGTAACTATATACAAAAATTTATGTGAAATCCTTCATACAAAAGGAATCAAGTGAATAGGTAAGGGACGAGGATGAAAGGTATGGTGTTGAGAGAGAAAAATGAACAAGTGAGTGATGAAACAATATGCCCCAAAAGGGGAAAGCATGGCCACAAAGGAAAAAAGGGAAATAAAATATTCTCTAAGTGGGGAAAGGTATGGCCATAAAGGTAAAAAAGGAAATAAAAAATGCCCTAAGTGGGGAAGTGTGGCCACAAATGTGGACTTGATATGATGAATATGGTGTCCCTAAAAAGGGCATGAATATGGCCACAAGAGTGGACTTGATATGATTAATATAATGCCCAAAAGGGAAAGATGAATATGGCCTCAAAGGAGGACTTTGTACATGGATTAGAAAAGAGTAGCGCAAAATGCTTGAGGGGAAAACTATGGCCCGATAGGAATTTGAGAGTAGATTGAATGGAATTGGATGTTTAATGAAATGTTTAGATGATTAATGAATAAGGCCATAGATGTGGTGTTCGAAGGATAAATTGGAATAAAATTCCCAAAGGAAAAAATGTACAATGTCTAAAAAGGCAAAGGAAGAAAAGAAAGATTGAATAAAATTCCCCAAGGGGTAATAAATATGGCCTCGAAGGAGGAATTAAATGTCAAAAAGATTAAATAAGATTAGATGGGGTGTGGGATAAGATGTAAATTTAATAATAACGACCTATGGGTATGAATGATACTATATCATATCAAGGAATGTACAAGGAAAATATGCCTCCTATCGCATTGGAGGTAAATAAGAGGAGGATCTAGGTGATGCAAGGCACATGCGACAAAAATTGATGCTAGAAAATAACCAATGATAGTTAGTTATATCAAATATCGTAAGGAAATAATGGATGAGATGAACTCATACATCAAATGTCGACATGACAAAGAGGTTTGAGATGAAAATTTTGCATGGGTAGAGGATTCTCCAAAAGTGGTGTTCCCTAAAACTATGCCCCAGCTCTGGGAAGGGGAAAGAGAAAGTTGATCAATGTGGGAAGCTTTCTAAGAATTTTAATATAATGGAAGGCTAATTAATGCGGGAATCCCTCAAATTCCATAAGGAGTAGCCATCCTTCAAGGGTATGGTATACTTTATACAAAATATTTGGATGGCAAGAATAATTCATGATAGTCATGCTTCACGGGCAGACGATTCTCCAAAAGTGGTGTTCCCTAAAACTATGCCCCAGCTCTGGGAAGGGGAAAGAGAAAGTTGATCAATGTGGGAAGCTTTCTAAGGATGTTAATAAAATGGAAGGCTAATTAATGCGGGAATCCCTCAAATTCCATAAGGAGTAGCCATCCTTCAAGGGTATGGTCTACTATATACAAAATGTGTGGATGGAAAGAATAATTCATGATGGTCATCCTTCGAGGGAAGGGTCTATTTATTTTTATTTACTTTTAACTTTGATTTTGATTTACATGATTTTTATTTTCTTTCTTTTTTGCAAGAAAAACTTTCCTTCAAGGGATCATTCTATTTTTTATAACTTTTTTTTTATACGAGCATCCATGATGATTTTTTAGATGGGGGAGAGTTGTGAATAACTAAGTAGACCACTTAGGAGGAGATAAAGAATGTATAAGAAACACCCCTGGATCCTTTACATGGTTCCAATAGGTGAATAAGATGGTGATGGATGTGATGATTATGGAGTTCTCACCAAGAAGGGAGAACCTATCCATAAGGGAAATGCTACATGAAGAGACGTGGTACACATATTTAAGGTCACATTTACACAGAGATGGAAGACCACATAATTCCAAATCATCATAGTGAGAGATGTAAAAAATATAAGATGGAGGAATTGTTACAAATATATTGGGTAACATTATTAATATATTGTAATATTATTAATAATAAGTTTATATAACTCATATTAATAATATAGTTAGTGTGAGTGTCTTGTGATAAAAAACTCACGTAGCTATTTTGGAGTGTCATTGATCCTAGAGATAAGCTTGAGAGATTCATGGAGAGAGATATGAGGAAGACTAAGTGATAATACTTGACTCCTAGATTATAGGATCAAGCATTTATATAAGAAGCTATCTCTAGATGAATACAATATCCCAAAGGAATTCAATTTCTATATTATTATTATTATTGTGTAGTTTTTATCAATGGTATCAGAGTGGGTTACTTGTACAGAAAAAATATTTGTTATTTATGTGCTCCTTTACAAGTCATCCAAGAGTGGCTCACCATTTTCTTTGTGATCTACTTTTGCATGTATGTGTACGTGGATCGATGCACATTACAAGTATTCACTTGACTATATAAAATAAGGTAGATGGTATTTGTGTTTATCTATATTTGTTTGATTTTTCATTAGTTCCAAGAATCAACCTATGAATTATATCTTGCATTGGATCAGATGGTATTGTTGTCTATGGCCTGATTAGGAATCTATGTGATAATTCTTGACAATTCATTCAAGGATTCAGTCAATTCATAGGATCCATGTCAACGATTACTTTCAGGAAATGAAGCTAGATCAGCCACGTCCCCAACACAGCCACACGTGGAAGGGGGTGGCAATAAGGATCCATCTATTCATGGTAAATAAGTGAACGAGAAGTTTCCATTGATGAAAGATCTTTTATTTAGGACTTCGTCTAGATATTTCATTAAAAATAAAATAAAATTCCCTGGAGCTCATTATACTTGCCACATCTCTTAAGCCGTGCTATGAGATGGTCACTGTTGAAGACTCTATAGTATTGATATACATATATCTCTACCTTGCTATGTCTGTAGCAATTGATCTTGGAGATCCCTTAACAAATCGTAGTTCATTCAAAGAAAAAAAATTCCATTGTTTTATTTTTCATGGACGTGTTCCTATTTTATGTCGTTTTCACATACAAATTTTCTATCTCATTCTTCCAAAACCGTATACTTTAAAGATTCCATGTGGTTCACTCTTCAACCATTTGTTCTGAATGTAAATCACACAATTTTTAGCTTGTTTTTAGTAGTATCCATTTACTTAAAATAGTAGTTAATTAAGTCTCCTCGACGTAATCATTTTTTTTTATTTTTGTCCACGTCAAAATTTATGATATTAGTGGTTTTTGTGTTTAGATGTTTGATGGTGTTGTTTTTTAAGGAAAGTTTATTCATATTGTAGAAAAAAAAATTCTTCACATTCCATCAAGTCAATAGTTTATGTTGTTCGTCAGGTCATATGTTGTATTTTAATGTTTATTATATAGTTGTAAATGTGTCATCATAGAGTCAATGTCAAAATCATTTTAAAGTGTCAAAATCATTTTAAAGTTTCAAAATTAATTCATCGTTAAAGTTACAAGTCAACAAAATATTGTCAAGAGTCATGGTGTGTCAAGTGTAATAGTCAAATATTGTAAAAATAAAAAATAAAAAATTGCCTCATAGACGCATTTTCTGTGTTACCCGACATTCAATTTTTGGGAGAATAAGATGAATAATATTTTATTTCTGATTATATATTTGATAAATTCAAAGAAGGAAAATGTGCTTGGCTTCGCGGGCTCCACCCTCGACCCCGCCCTGTATCGCGATAGGGAGTGCACCCAGGGTGTTTCCCTGGGACATTGCAAAGGGCGTTACCCCTTGACCCCGCTAGGGGTGCCACCCCCACACCCCCACTTTTTAATTTTATAACCAAAGTGAAGATGTTCGGGGAAGATGCGTCAACAAAAGGTGGTGTAAATTTGAGCTCCATGGTCCAATCTACTAAGTAAGTAGTGACAGATGAAGGAAGGAGGCAACGGAGGAAGGAGGTCAATCAACGACCTCTCATCACCTGCAAGCGATGGGGATACACAATGGTGTTGTGGCATTTCATTTTTTCAGTTGTGTGTTTACTATCTACAATCAAGAAAAGATGAATCATTCTTGTTCAACTATTGTAATAAGTGAGCTCCTTCTTGAGTGATATTTCCTACATTTTCTCTTGATGTCAGAACATTGCAGAAGATCAGAAACACCAATGTAAGTCAGTTCATGGATCTTGAAAAGGTTTGTGGGATATCCAGAAAACCACATTAGGTGGACAATTGATGGTTCCTGTCACGTCAAGGTTTGTGGTAAATCTATTTAAAACCATGGAAGGAGAGATCTTTTCTTTTTATCAAAGGCCATAAGCCAAGTTGGACATGCCACATGGGTGAGCATACTACAGATAAGCATGTGAATTTTGTTAACCATGTCAACATTAGAGGAGTGTCTATTAGGAATTAATAACGTTGACAATATGGGAGTGAATGCTACAAATATATTGTGTAACATTATTAATATATTGTAATATTATTAATAATGAGTTTACATAACTATATTAATAATATAGTTAGTGTGAGTGTGTTGTGATAAACAACTCACGTAGCTATTTTGGAGTGTGAGTGATCCTAGGGATAAGATTGAGAGATTCATGAAGAGAGATGTGAGGAAGACTAAGTGATAAGACTTGAATTGTAGATTATAGGATCAATCATTTGCATAAGAAGCTATCTCTAGATGAATACAATATCCTGAATGAATTCAGTTTCTATATTATTATTATTATTATTCGGTGTTTTATTATTGTGTAGTTTTTATCAGGAATGATCTAAGGATATGACTAATAACACTGGTAGACATGCTAACAATAGTATGGTCACAATTGTAATGTGTTAAGAGGTTCCACTTCTATTTTACCATCAAGGGAGGCCAAACGATAGGCTCCTGACTCATACTTATATGTGATAATGTATGGTTTGATCTAGTCGGGGATAAAATTTATGTGTTGGATCCTTTCTAGAGTGGTGGCATTCTGATTTTCTTTCAGGACAATATCACCGACATTAAATTCACTTTCCTTAAGGTGATTATTATAAGCACACTTAATGCACTCTTGATAAATATGATTGTGTTCAAGAGTGAGAAGGTGGTGTTCATCTAACAACTCAAGTTTTGTCATACATACTTGGTGATAGTCTTCATCAGAGATGAATTTGCGAAGGGACACACACAAAGAGGGAATTTTGAATTTAAGAGGAAGGATGGCTTTAGGACTGTACACAAGTGATAAAGGTATAGCCCTCGTGGAGGTATGATTACAAGTGTGGTAGGCCCAAAGGGAAAAAAAGAAGTTGGATATGCCAATTACGACCTGTTTGATCAATAGTTTTTGGCAAGAATAGTTCAGAAGGTTTTATCCATAGCTTCAGATTGTATGTTAGCTTGAGGATAATATGAAGAAGATAAGATGAGTTGGATGTTGAATGCGTCACATATTTTCTTCAGATCTTTTTTTTTAAAGGAATTTCCATTTTCCATGAAAATTTTGTGGGGAACGAAGAAACGGAA